>CM019063.1:545476693-546076693 GCA_009667805.1 Leptobrachium leishanense
GTTTTGCGTCAACGGATGCGTGGCAGGTGGTCATATGTTGCCTCAAGCACGTGGTACCCAAGCGTCCGGTGTCTTTCCCACGCTTGAGCCTCATCTGACATAGATTACAAATAGCAACGGTGCGGTCTGCTGCGAATTTCTTAAAGAACTCGCAGACAGCAGAGTTCCTGGATGTGTGCTTTGAGACAACAGCACTCTGCACCTGAGCAGCTCTGACATCTGATGCCTTGGACTGGCTAGTGCTACGGTTGGTCATAGAGAATGTTGTGCCTCGTGTTTGTTGTGCCTCCTCCTCCTCGCTTGACTCCTCTGTTCGATCAGGCACCCAGGTGGAGTCAGTGACCTCATCATCATTGTCATCACCCCCTATCTCCTCATCACTGGAGCCAACTTGGCAGTATGCTTCAGCTGCTGGAGCAACATGAGTGCCAGTTATTTGTGTGTCATCACTGGCACCCCCTTCCTCTAGGTTGATTATATTCCCTTCCTCAACCTCAGAGTTTGAATCAGAGCACTGGAGTTGCTGCGCATCCTCATGCAGCATGTCACTGTCATTGTAGTAAACCAATTCAGCTGACTCCTCCGTGTGTGATAGCGAGGCTATGGCAGGAGTAACTGTGGACATGGAGGCTGCATTAGATGCTTTGGCAGCTGAGGTGGACTGTAAACCGCTACAAGCCTGGCTGGCAGAGGACTCGGAGGATGAGGATGGCCTGGTGGTTAGCCAATCCACCAAATCCGCTGTATGTTGCTGCTGCTTAAGATGGCCAGCACCAGTTAGAAAGGACAAGCATGCCCCTGCAGAGGATGCACCACGCCCACGACGACCAGAGGCTGCTTGCCCTCTTATCTGTGTCTGGGAGCGTCTGCCTGTCCTTTTTGGTCTTTCTGACATGGTGAGTGATATATAGATTAGAGATATGCAGAACTCTGATTCAACTCTGGTATAAAGATTAAAGATTTCCAGAACTCTGGTATAACTCAGTGAGACACCCTGATAGCTGGCAGCCAGTGACAAGACACAGATTAAAATTCCCAGAAATCTTTTATAAATCAGTGAGACCCCCTGATGGGTGGCAGTGACAAGACCCAAATTACAATTCCCAGAAACCACCTATAAGTCAGTGAGACCCTCTGATAGGACCCCCTGATAGCTGGCAACAGTGACAAGACACAGATTACAATTTGCAGAAATCTGCTAGAAGTATGTGGGACCCCCTGATAGCTGGCAGTGAGAAGACACAGATTACAATTCCCAGAAACCTCCTATAAATCAGTGAGCCCCCCGATGAGTGGCAGTGTGACAAGACACGGATTACAATTCCCAGAAATTTTATGGAAGTATGTGACACCCCCTGATAGCTGACTGTCAGTGACTGAGACGACACACTTTCCACCACCAATTCCCAGATATCTGCAACAAGTGAGCCCCCCAAATTGCTGCTGTCACTGACTGAGAAGACACACTTTCCACCACTAATTCCCAGATATCTGCACCAAGTGAGCCCCCCAAATTGCTGATGTCACTGAATGAGAAGACACACTTTCTACCACCAATTCCAAGATATCTGCAACAAGTGAGCCCCCCAAATTGGTTAGTGATATATAGATTAAAGATATACAGAACTCTAATTCAACTGTTATAAAAAATTGGAGATATGCAGAAATCTGATTCAACTGTGTTATCTAGATTAAAGATTTCCAGAACTCTGGTATAACTCTAACTTTAACTATAAATCAGTGAGCCCCCCTGATGGGTGGCAGTGACAAGACACAAATTACAATTCCCTGGAACCTCCTATAAATCAGTGAGCCCCCCTGATGGGTTACAGTGACAAGACACAGATTACAATTCGCAGAAATCTGCTAGAAGTATGTGGGACCCCCTGATAGCTGGCAGTGAGAAGACACAGATTACAATTCCCAGAAACCTCCTATAAATGAGTGAGACCCCTGATGGGTGGCAGTGAGAACACACAGATTACAACAATTCCCAGATATTTTGTAGAAATGAGACCCCCACTATTGCTGCTGGCAGTGAGAACACAAAGATTACAACAAATTCCCAGATATTTTGGAGAAATGAGACCCCCACAAGTGCTGGTGGCAGTGAGAACACAAAGATTACAACAATTGCCAGATATTTTGGAGAAATGAGACCCCCCCAACAGCTGGTGGCAGACTGGCAGTGAGAACACACACTAACACAGCAAACTCCTCTCAAAAAACACGTGCTGAAGTCTGTGTGAAGCCTTATATAGTGTGCTGCGGGACTTAGCTCTGTGAGCCCATAATTGGGTAGAATTTGCCCAATCAGGACTCTGAGCCCTGATTGGCATAGTCTTGCACCTGTCTTGCACCTGACCTGTGGTCAGGTGCAAGGCTGTAGCCAATTACAAGCTTCAGGCCAGTGGAAAAGTGCATTGTGGTCCATTGTGGTGCATTGTGGGCGAACATGCCGCGAACACGCGGAAATGTTCGTAGTTCGCGAACATGCGAACAGGCGATGTTCGAATCGAACTCCGAACCGATTGAACCGAACAGCTCATCCATAATAGATAGATAGATATGGGATAGATAGATAGATAGATATGGGATAGATAGATAGATAGATAGATAGATAGATAGATATGGGCAGTGGCGTAGCGTGGGGGGGGCTGGGGGGCCGTGGCCCCGGGCGCAGTTTTGTTAGGGGCGCATTTGCGCCCCTAAAACTGGCCGGGGGTTGAGGGGACCCAGATGCCGGGCAGCGTGGGAGTGCCTGCCCGGTCCTGAAGAGTCCGTCCTGTTAAAGGGAAGCGGCTGCGTGCAGGCGCAGCCGGTCACGAGGTCCGGCTAATCAGGTGGTACTGAGTCTCTGTACCACCTGACTGGCCGGACCGCGTGACCTGCGCACGCACGCCACGCAGCCGCATCACCTTCAACAGGACGGACTCTTCAGGACCGGGCAGGCACTCCCGCGCTGCCCGGCATCTGGGTCCCCTCAACCCCTGCCGGAGCTGGAACAATATCCAGGTGAGAGCTGGGCAAATCCATGTGTAAGCTGGGCAAATCCATGAGCTGGGGCAAATCCACGAGCTGGGGCAAATCCATGAGCTGGGGGCAAATCCATGAGCTGGGGGCAAATCCATGAGCTGGGGCAAATCCATGAGCTGGGCAAATCCATGAGCTGGGCAAATCCATGTGTGAGCTGGGGCAAATCCATGTGTGAGCTGGGGCAAATCCATGAGCTGGGGGCAAATCCATGTGTGAGCTGGGGGCAAATCCATGTGTGAGCTGGGGCAAATCCATGAGCTGGGGCAAATCCATGAGCTGGGCAAATCCATGTGTGAGCTGGGGCAAATCCATGTGTGAGCTGGGGCAAATCCATGAGCTGGGGCAAATCCATGAGCTGGGGGCAAATCCATGTGTGAGCTGGGGCAAATCCATGTGTGAGCTGGGGCAAATCCATGAGCTGGGGCAAATCCATGTGTGAGCTGGGGCAAATCCATGTGTGAGCTGGGGGCAAATCCATGTGTGAGCTGGGGCAAATCCATGTGTGAGCTGGGGGCAAATCCATGAGCTGGGGCAAATCCATGTGTGAGCTGGGGCAAATCCATGAGCTGGGGCAAATCCATGTGAGAGCTGGGGCAATATCGATAACGTGTCCACAGGTGGGGGCGCACAATTCTTGGCTGGCCCCGGGCGCTGACAACCCACGCTACGCCACTGGATATGGGATAGATAGATAGATAGATAGATAGATAGATAGATAGATAGATAGATAGATAGATAGATAGATACGGGATAGATAGATAGATAGTTAGATACGGGATGATAGATAGATAGATAGATAGATAGATAGATAGATAGATAGATAGATAGATAGATACGGGATGATAGATAGATACGGGATGGATAGATAGATAGATAGATAGATAGAGAGATAGAGAGATAGATAGATAGATAGACATTAGATAGATAGATAGATAGATAGATAGATAGATAGATAGATAGATAGATACGGGATAGATAGATAGATAGTTAGATACGGATGATAGATAGATAGATAGATAGATAGATAGATAGATAGAGAGATAGAGAGATAGATAGATAGATAGATAGATAGATAGAGAGATAGAGAGATAGATAGAGAGATAGATAGATAGATAGATAGATAGATAGATAGATAGATAGATAGATAGATAGATAGATAGATAGATAGATAGATAGATAGATAGAAGTTTCTAGGCTTGTGCATCGATTTTTTTTCGGTTCGATTCGGTTCGGTTTGTTCGGATTTTTGTAAATTTTCGTTTCGACTCATTTCGGCCGATTTTCGTTTCGGTTCGGTTCGTTTCGTTTTTCGTATCGACTTTTATTTCGTGATTTCGGAAATTTTCGTGTTTTTCGTAACGTCTGTTCTCCTCGTTTCAAAGTGTCTATTCGTTTTGACATAAACTAATGGTTTTTCGGATACGATAATTATACAATATGATAATTCTGCCGATACGATAATTCTGCCGATACGATAACTCTGCCATTGAGATTTCTCATGTTTTACAAGAAGGATACCTTGAAATTTCTCTGGTTTTACAAGAAGGATACATTGAGATTTCTCTGGGTTTCCAGGAAGGATACATTGAGATTTCTCTGGTTTCTCGGGAAGGATACATTGAGATTTCTCATGTTTTACAAGAAAGATACATTGAGATTTCTCATGTTTTACAAGAAGGATACATTGAGATTTCTCATGTTTTTCAAGAAGGATACATTGAAATTTCTCATGTTTTACAAGAAGGATACATTGAGATTTCTCTGGTTTTACAAGAAGGATACATTGAGATTTCTCTGGTTTCCCGGGAAGGATACATTGAGATTTCTCATGTTTTACAAGAAGGATACATTGAGATTTCTCATGTTTTTCAAGAAGGATACATTGAAATTTCTCATGTTTTACAAGAAGGATACATTGAAATTTCTCTGGTTTTACAAGAAGGATACATTGAGATTTCTCTGGTTTCCCGGGAAGGATACATTGAGATTTCTCATGTTTTACAAGAAGGATACATTGAGATTTCTCATCTTTTTCAAGAAGGATACATTGAAATTTCTCATGTTTTACAAGAAGGATACATTGAAATTCTCTGGTTTTACAAGAAGGATACATTGAGATTTCTCTGGTTTCCCGGAAGGATACATTGAGATTTCTCATGTTTTACAAGAAGGATACATTGAGATTTCTCATGTTTTTCAAGAAGGATACATTGAAATTTCTCATGTTTTACAAGAAGGATACATTGAAATTTCTCTGGTTTTACAAGAAGGATACATTGAGATTTCTGATGCAATGATACAAAATTTAATTACAGAATCAGCGATATAAATACGTTGTCCGAAATTACTGAAATGGAGCCGAAATCACGAATGGAACGAAAATGAATTTCGATTTTACACATTTCTAGTCCATTCGAAAACTCCGAAAAGTTTTCGTTTCGGCACGAAAATTCGTTCGGATCTGCCATTTTCGGATCCTAAAATTTTCGGAAAATCAGCCAAATCCGAATGCACGAATCGGGAAATTTCGTGAAAATTCCGAAATTCCGAAACCCGTAACGCACATCCCTAGAAGTTTCACCTGATTTATGTTAAGCATCTCACAGTGTATAAAAGGTAACAGGTGATACAGGATATTTCTTCCATATAAATGTATCTATCAAGAAAGAAATAAAACTTAAAAACTCTGATAAAACTTTCAACACAAACTCAAACACAGAATAAAACATACGGAACTGTGAATTATAAGATCTAAGTGTGTCATGTTCTTGTTTTCTAGAATTCGTTTGTAAAGTGACACCCCGGAAAACAAACACAGAGTGTATGAGTTGTGGAGTATTCCTATACACGCCACATAATCATCCCCGGGCAGTTCTATAGAATGTAACATAGTATATAGCGCATAAACAGGCAACAGGCGATGGAACAGGCGGCATATCGCAAACATATTTAAGGGGGGGGGAAACAACTAACATGCAATATATTTTCCCATTTTTTTATTTTTTGTTGTTGTTCAAAGCTTAGCATTAGCAATTTCTTCCATTCACACACAAGTGCTGTGTACACTAATCCCCTTGATAAGCTCCACAAACGTTTCCCTGGCAGCAGTAAGTGTGCGGCCTCTTATTGTTATTAAATCCTGAACGTTTCCTTTATTGAGTGGATGATGGTGTTTAGATAACGGGGTAATTCCTTTTATTTATACACAAGAGAACATTGCAGTCACACAGGTGTTTATTGTTGTTGTCGATACATAATAATAATTATTATCGTTATTGTTGTTGTTATTATTATTATTGAGTTTGTTGTTTGTTTATTAAACTTATATTTACTTTGCAGGTTATTATTTTTGGTAGATTATAAACCGGGCAGAGTGGGGCCCCCTGCGCCCTATTGTCTCTTCTTTTCCCATTGCTGTTTGTCGTTTCCTTGGTTTAATCCCTTGCTCTTTGTTGTGATGCGCTACAGACACTGTTGGCGCTATATAAATGATGCTTATAATAACTGGTATGGTACAATAATGGGTGTAGCGCAGGAAATAAAAAAAGTGAAGCCGTGTGACCTGTCGCTAATCACAACTGGCCATTATCGCCGTCCTTTGACCTTTTTAACACAGAAACTGAAGACGCTCTGTCCCCGCAGACACCAGGCGGCCTAGGGGTCTCTCTTTACAAATGGCAGAGTCCAGGAGAACAGGTCCACTCAGCAGGGGGGCTATTTAACCCCGCTAATGCCAGGAGATCAGCATAATTAAGGAAGTCTTTTGGGATGTGGATTAAATCCGAAGTAAAAAGGGTTTTAACATTTTCAATTCCCTCATGACGCATGGCTTACTTATTCTTCTGTCGACCGAAGACACGGCTGAGGCATCAACGTTCAATACATGTATACATAAAACAATACCTACACGACATAAAACAATACCTACATAGCATAAAACCACACCTACACAACATAAAACAATACCTACACGACATAAAACAATACCTACATAGCATAAAACCACACCAACACGACATAAAACAGCAGCTACACGACATAAAACCACACCAACACGACATAAAACCACACCAACACGACATAAAACAGCACCTACACGACCTAAAACAGCACCTACACAACATAAAACCACACCAACATGACATAAAACAGCACCTACACAACATAAAACCACACCAACATGACATAAAACAATACCTACACGACATAAAACAGCACCTACACAACATAAAACCATACCAACATGACATAAAACAATACATACACGACATAAAATCATACCAACACGACATAAAACAGCACCTACACGACATAAAACCACACCAACGACATAAAACAACACCTACACGACATAAAACCACACCAACACAACATAAAACAGCACCTACACGACATAAAACCACACCAACACGACATAAAACAGCACCTACACGACATAAAACCACACCAACACGACATAAAACAGCACCTACACGACATAAAACCACACCAACATGACATAAAACAGCACCTACACGACATAAAACCACACCAACATGACATAAAACAGCACCTACACGACATAAAACCACACCAACACGACATAAAACAACACCTACACAACATAAAACCACACCAACACGACATAAAACAGCACCTACACGACATAAAACAACACCTACACAACATAAAACCACACCAACACGACATAAAACAACACCTACACAACATAAAACCACACCAACACGACATAAAACAACACCTACACGACATAAAACCACACCAACACGACATAAAACAACACCTACACGACATAAAACCACACCAACACGACATAAAACACCTACACGACATAAAACAACACATCAAACAAAGGCACTTAGATGGTATTAGGGATCGCTACACGTTCTCACAGATGTGGTGTTCCCTTCACCTCAAGAAATAAACAGTAGAGTAAAAAACAAAAGAACAGCGCTCCCTTTCAAACGATAATTGCATACCAACCACACCACCACCAAAGTGTATAGTAGGGTAACAATATCTTACGTTGTTAGATGCATTTGAGGAAAGAATGATTCCCAGAATGATTGCTGTACATAAAGTTGTAGAGCCACATGGGTCAATACAGATCTCAAAAGGGTAAACAAAACAGGGAAATATAATAGTGCAGATCAATTGATAACATACAGTGTATATATTATAGCCAGAGTTCAATACGGTGATAAACTCACACTTTTCGAGAGCTCCCTAGCTCTATTTTAATTTGCCTTACGGACTGTTTCAGGCCAGTCCGTCAGCCAGACTTCTTTTATGGGTCCCCTCCTTCTTCAATAGTTGAACCCCTTTAGATCTCAAGACTAAAGACGAAGAAAATTCTCATGGTGTAGTATCACAACTCAAATCGATAATCCGACCAACCCGAAGGGGGAATATTACACACCCTTTTGGGGGCTACACTGAGCTCTAGGGTTCCAAAGCGTGCAAATTGTTTCTGAGGCACAATTTGGAAAAGCCACCTTCAGTAAAAAAATATAGTGAAACGTCCACAATTTCAAAAAATAAATAGTGAAATTTAATCGGTTAAAAATCGATAAAAAATCAATATAGAATATATTGGTCAGAACAATACAATAAAAAGAGGCCAAACGCGTTTCGCGCTTAGAGCGCTTCTTCAGTGGCAACAGGGAGAAAAAGGAAATTGGAATTACATTCCCAGTGGCAGTATAGATATATATACAAGACATAATTGGAGTCAGATACGCTCGTTTTTGCGCCAGAAAGAAGGAGGTCCCGTCCGCAGCATACCCCATCTCTTGCTGCAGACGAGCTCCACTTCCGGTCCTGGGCTCAGTCTCAGACGAGCTCCACTTCCGGAACTCCGTTTGGTCAGGCGCAGATGGATTGCGCCTCCAGAACTTCAAAAGATCCGGCGGTGTCCTCCCCTCCGCGACATGCGCGCATACGCGGACATCCCACAACATCCGCCAGTGCCTCTGTTCAACAACGACTCAAGATCACAAAGGGGGGGATATATTTAGCGAGGCTGACATCCCTCAGTATGGCTGAAAGGACGGATGTCCATAAAACAGAAAACAGAAAAAGACCAATTACAGAAAAAGCTGAAATACTCTTAAGAGTGGAATAAAATAATTTATTGTGCAAAATACATAGGTAGCTAAAAGTACATAAAAAGTGGGGGGGAGAGGGGGGGGTCGAGACGCGTTTCGGTGCAATCAGCACCTTCCTCAGTCGATATGTGAGAGAATAGGGGGATCTGAGGCCTCCCAGGGGCCCCCTTTTTATTTGGGGAGCATAGGGGGTGTCTGTTAGCTGTTCATAATTGACTTACGGGTACGTGCGGTGGCGCGGTCACGTGATGCCAGTCGCGTCATCATTCAGCGTTGCGGCCATCTTTGTTTTGCGTTCCACCGCATTGTTTGCGTTCTACTTCGTGTTTATCAGCACTGGATGCATTCGTGAGGTGGTTAAGGGTCCTTGTTGGTCTTAATACCTCAATAGAGTCATACATATACAAAGAAATGGGGCAAGAAGGTCCCTATTGGAGATAGTAGACAATATACTTGGGGGATCTTGTGGCTTAGCGGTCTGGCATCTAAACAATGGACTATAAAAACTAAAGTATGTGCATAAGTCACTTAAAATGCTAATTGCATATATATAAGAATGATTTAAAAAAATAAATGATTAAATAAGGTGCTCCATATATTATAGACAATAAAACCATTAAGATTGGGTAAGCAAAACTAAAATGTCTAAGGCATTAAACAATACAGAAGGGTATAATCAGTGATCCGTATGGTACATAATAAAAACATAGATTGTATGGTATCTGGTTTTCCATATGCTGAATTCAAGCGGCGTAGCCATGAAAATAGAGAGTGTGTAAAATACAATGTGGTGTATACAGAGGTTACTCGAACAAAGAATGCCTGATCTATAGGTGTTTATACGTTACGAATTAAAAGGGGGAAGAGAGGATGAAGGAGGAAGAATGTAGATTATGGTAAGGAGTGATAAAACTGTATGTCTCAGTCCATACGCTCACATTTGTAGCGAATGGTCTAAAGGATGGTCTATACTTATGGGGTATTAATTAAGAAAATGGCAGAGTTCGAAGTCGGCGTTTAGGCCTTGAGGCTGCATAGTGTCCAGTTTAAAAATCAGGCTCATTTCCGTTTGTCCAATTATTTTCTCGAAATTCCCACCTCTCCAGGGTACCTCTACTTTCTTTATACCGACAAATTTTAAGCCTTCTGGATTCTGAGTGTGTTTTAATTTGAAGTGTAGAGGGACACTGTGATTTTCAAGTCCATTTCTAATATTCCTGATGTGTTCTTGTACGCGGACATTGAGTGGTCTAGTGGTCCTGCCTACATATTTCAGGCCGCACGGGCAGGTCAGTAGGTATATCACATTTTTCGTAAAGCAGGTGATTACATCCTTGATTGTTATGGGTCCCGTAATTCCGTCCAATGTTGTAATGACTTGTTTCTTACTTCGTGTGTTCCTGCAGTTTAAGCAATTGCCGCATTGATGGAAGCCTTTTTGGATGTTAAAATGATTGGGTCGTACAGTGTTCTTCTGTGTGTGTTTATGTGTAAGTTTCATTTTTAAATTGTTCACACCACGGCAAATTATCCTTGGGTTCTCTGGTAGAAGGTCCTTCAATACCGGATCTTTTCTCAAGATCGGACAATATTTTCTTATAGTTCTTCTGACTGTTCTAATCTTCTGACTGTTCCTATCTTTTTCTTCAGTAGGTCGGTTTGTTGCAGGTTCCTTATTTCAGATCTAGTTTTTTCTAATACGTCCATATCGTATCCTTTTTCGACAAAGTCTTCTTTCAGTTTATTTGACTGTTTGTCGTAGGTGCTGAGATCTGTACAGTTCCTTCTAATTCGAAGGAACTGTCCTTTTGGTACTCCATCCAGCCATTGAGGTAAGTGGCAGCTGGTTTTCTCAATAAAACTGTTTGCATCCACTGTCTTAAAAAATGTTTCAGTTCTTATCCTATTGTCTTGGATGTAGATGTTCAAATCTAAAAAGTTAATGTGTTCATTGCTCCATGTCGTTGTGAGCTTAATTCCCCTATTGTTCTGATCCAATTCCTTTAAAAATTCCCGTAAAATATTTTCTCCTCCTTTCCAGATTAAAAAGATATTGTCAATGTATCTCTTATAGCACACTAAATTGTCGTGATACATAGACAAAAAAGATTCCTCCCAGTGGGCCATAAAAAGATTAGCGTATGATGGGGCAAAATGGGTTCCCATTGCTGTGCCGTTAAGTTGCAAGTAAAAATCGTCTTTGAAATAAAAATAATTGTTTTCTAAAATCAGACGGATGCCTTCTAAGATAAAAACAATTTGTTCTGGTTGCAATGTGTCGGCTTTTTTTAAAAAAATTGTCAACGGCCTCTAACCCTTTATTGTGCGGGATAATGGTATACAGAGATTGCACGTCGCTGGTTACTAATAGGAGGTCATCTTGCCATACCACTTCTTTCAAAATGTTCAAAATGTCGGTTGTATCTTTTAGGTGTGCTGTTGTATTAACAACATAGGGCTGGAGTTGGTGATCCAGGTATTCTGATACCCGGCTTGAGATTGAGCCAAGCCCAGAAATAATTGGTCTTGCCGGTGATTTATTTTGATCTTTGTGTATCTTTGGTAGGAAGTAGAACACTGGGGTTCTTGGGTGTGCAACCTACAGGTATTTAAATTCGTGGTTATTAAGGATACCCAATGTATGTCCTTGTTCCAGGTACTCATCAAATTTACACTGGATCTCCTTCATCGGATGCTTATTTAGTCGTCTATACGTTCCTGTGTCTCCAAGGATCCTATCGGCTTCATCTTTATAGTAGGTTGCGGTCATGATGACTACTCCTCCACCTTTGTCCGCCGGTTTAATTTCAATTGATTCATTCGAGACTAGTTCCTTCAGGGCTCCTTTTTCCCTTCTTGTGAGATTGTCCTTTTTGGTAGACATTTTGAGCTTCCCTAAATCTGTCATTACCATCTGCTCAAAAGTGTTTATTTCCTGTGAGATGAGGGATTTATGAAAGAAGGTTGATTTCTCTTTCAGATGTGTATGCTGGTAAATTGCATGGTGTTAGCTCTTTCTATAGGGTTTTTGGCAAAATATTTTTTCAGGCAGAGATTCTGTTTAAATTTCTGGAGGTCTATATAGACATCAAAGATGTCCATATGAGTTGTGGGTGCATATTTCAGGCCTTTCTTTAGAAGTTTGGTTTGCGCATCTGTGAGGTGTGTATCTGTCAGGTTGTAGATCCCTCCACTCTGCTTTGTTTTTCTTTTCTTCTCCGGTTTTCTTCTAAGTCTTCCTGATCTACATCCCCTTCTTGATAGGGTCTTTTGCCTGGAGACCAGCCTCGTCTGAGGGTGCTGAGGTTCCTGGTTGGGGATTTGTAGGCTTGGTGAAAATCCACATGATTTTCCAGGGTTTCATATCTGTTGTTAGTGGGGATATTCAAATAATTTTGATAGTTGTAGTTATTCCTTCCCCTTGGATTGTTCTGCCATGGTCTTCTTTGTGGGGGCTGATAGGTGTAATTGTATCCCTGATGATTAGTCATCGGTGGTTGATAATTCTGAGTTGGTCTGTTGGTTTGGTATGGATATCTTCCGTTAGACAGGCCTTAGGATGGATTTCCGTTATACAGGCCTTGATTGTGGTCATACTGTCTTCTTGCTCTTTGAGGAAGTGGTGTCCTATAGGGTGGTCTTTCCACGTAGGGTTTTTGATAGATCGGTGTTTGAGGGCGGATGTTAGGTGCAACATCTATCGGTGTCTTCATTGAGCCTGAGTGTGGGTTCTCAAAGTCCTCGACAGTGCCCTGTTTCCAGACATTCCCTATCTTGTAGTCGGAAATGTCTCTTATGTATTTCTTTCTTTTCCTTTCTTTGACCTCTTCGTTCAGTCTGTCTAGGTCTTTTTCGAGTCGTCCCAGATAAGAGCTCATCTCTTGTTCTGAGGACACTCTCAAAAGTTCTTCGTGCATCTTGGTGATGCTTGTATTCAATTCTGCCAAGGTCTCATTTCTTCTTTCTATGATGACCTTCATACTATGCAGAGAAAAACCTTCTAGCATTTTTTCCCATCTTTCCTGCAGTATGGTATCCTCGTTGTCACCGGCCAGGCTTTTAGAGAATCGTAGTCCTCTCGGTACCATATTGTCCTTAACATATTTATTCAGGGTAGTGACGTCCCCATTTGGTCCGGATTTCTTTCTTCAGATCCTTTTCAAGTTGCTTCTTTAGGGTATGTATATCGCATGTTTTATTGTCGCCAAGTTGGATGTTCATATCTCCAAATATGTCATCGTGACAGTGGCCAAATTTTGATCTAATTTCCATGTTGATGGAAGGCAGCCTCGACACCTATCGAGAGCCTCAGAATAGCAGAAAGTGGAGGGGTTCAGTGGAGGCGCTCGTGTCTAGATATGTCGATTTTAAGTTGGTGCTGCCGACTAGGAGGTAGCACAGGCTCTTGAGAGGATGTGCGGATAGAATCAGGGAGAGAATATGGGATTCCTAGTGGCGCAGTAATTTAAATATACTCCTTATGTGATATAACCCAAATAGTGTGAATGGCTAGTTGCGTGTACCATACATATTAAAGTATATAGTACAAAGTGCAAATGCAGATCACAGAGGGTATAAAGTGCTAGTACAGCGGTCTGAACATGCAGTAAGAATAAAGTGCAAATGCAGCAGTGCAAGAATAATGAGATATAACAAAGCTATTAAAAACGAGGTTGAGGCTATAATGACTAATGAAGTCCATAAAAAAGGGACTATCTGCCAATGTTCAATACGTATTATGAGGTCAAAAGTCTTTGCTGATGGTTAATCCGGTTCCTAAGTGAATGGGTGATGCATCAAAAGTGCTCAAGAATATTGTCAATATTACCCTTTCCACAAATGTAATGGGCCTGTTTGGACGTATCCGTTCCTCTAATAGTCTTGATGGGCTCCGCAGCAGGAGATATAGGTGAAAAAAAAAAAGAGGAGATGATAGTGTGATACCGTCTATATGTGAAACACAATGAATTAAAAATTGCCCACTTACAGGATCCAGAGCCTTTTGAATCCAGGCTCTGGAGTGGAGCGCCTTGTGCCTAAATACAGGGTGGTCACTGCCCTTCTTTACACGGTCTTCTTATTCCACCTCAGGCAGGGGACACGAGCAGAAAAGAGACAGCGCTCTCATAGCATGATGCCAGCCTTATACTCGTATGTTAAGAAAGAGAAGAATCACACTCACCAATTCAGGAGCCTTAATGGTCCAGGCTCAACTGTTACACATGTGGTGCTCCTTAGCGGTGAGCTCCTGAACCTCTTTAGCCGCTTACTCTGCGTCCGGATCGTGATTCGTTAGATGTCTGTGGTACTAATATTAACCTTATCAGATTCAAAGGCTGGTAAATCTAGGTATACAGAAAAAGCTGAAATACTCTTAAGAGTGGAATAAAATAATTTATTGTGCAAAATACATAGGTAGCTAAAAGTACATAAAAAGTGGGGGGGGGGGGGGGTCGAGACGCGTTTCGGTGCAATCAGCACCTTCCTCAGTCGATATGTGAGAGAATAGGGGGATCTGAGGCCTCCCAGGGGAGCATAGGGGGTGTCTGTTAGCCGTTCGTAATTGACTTCCGGGTACGTGCGGTGCCGCGGTCACGTGATGCCAGTCGCGTCATCATCCACCCCCGGGCCCCTCCTCACTGCCTGATGTCCTCACGCATAGTGTGATGACGTCAGATAGCCGGAGAACCCCTAGCTGCCCAGAATCCCCTGGTGGAGATAGGGGGTTCATTTGAACCCCGATATCTCCAGAACCATGGCAGCTAGGGGTTCATGGAGGGTGTCAATCGAAAGGCCTGAGCATGATACCCAACATGACCAGGTATAAAGTAAAAAATATATATATATATAAATAAAAACATGTATTTTTTTGTGTGTTATTTTTATTAATGCAGCAATATTGTTCACATTTCAATTATAATGTGAACAATGATGCTGCACTAATGATTTTTTTCTATGGGGTGCTTTTGCTATAAATCACGTAATTCCCCCCACAAAATGTAACAAGTCCCCATTTCTAATTTTTGTACAAGCGCACCCCATAGAAAACATAACCGCAAGCGCTCATGTGCTAAAATGTGAAAAAAAACACTTTACACACTGCAGATGATTAAAAATGCAATTTTTATTGCATTTTTTGTCATAATATTCAGGCAGGACATGACGTATACATATAAAAATGATATATTATGAATCTGCGGAGTCTGACAGAAAGAACGATATCTAATATGTCTGGGTCATTTAATAAAATGTGGCTTCAAAATCGCATTTAAACATGATGAGCGAAAGCGGTAAAAATGAGCTAAGGGGTTAAACAGCATTTCAGAGGAAGATTTAGTAGCGAAATGAACACTTCTCAGAAGCACAGGTGTTGTTTGATACATGTTTAGATCAGGAGACACCACACCCTCAGTCTCTAACAATGTATCAAATTCATCAGACCAGATAATTAAAAGCACAACACTAATTAACACCTGTTGTTTATGCCGTTTGAGAACACAGGTCATTTAGAGGTGAGAATCTTTGCACCTAGACATTAGTTTTTAATTCAATATCTAATAAACCGTTTCTTATAATATTCTGCAGTAAAGAGTCTCTTTATATCTAGATTTTTTTTGTATTTTTTAAGAATTTTTTATACTTTTTTCAAAAAAAAATTAATTTTCTAACTCGAACCGAACACGCCAAAAAGTTCAAAGTTCGCGAACTTGCGAACGGCCAAAGTTCGTATCGAACTCCGAACTGATCGAACCGAACAGCTCATCCCTAGCGTAGAGCAGCCGCCGGAAAAACCCGACAGGCAGACGAACGGGGTGAAAAGAAAAAACAGTTTTCTTAAAAGATTGAAATTTGAAACACTGTTTGCAAAAAAACTACTGAACGAAAATGTCTGAAATTTACATATAAAATCCAATGAATTATAATAAAAAGGGCTGATACAGAAAAAAGCAAGAAACGATAAAAAAAACGGGAAAAAACTAATAATAAGCAGAATAAAAGAATTAACGGTTTATTAGAAATTGAATAAAAACGAGAATATTTTAACATTGAAGCCTATGGGATTTGCCTGAATAAACCTGTCGAATGAAACCACCGAACGGCAGGGCAATTCACTGACATTCCTCTGCTGTTCAGTGTCTCTGAATAGACGAAGCATTGTTCCTCTATGGGGAGGATTCACAGCCCTCGAACAGGCAACGAACAGGCACCGTATGTGCAGGCAATTCACCAGAATTTGGCGAACTGCCTGCTCTCTGAATAGCCGAATGGCCCTAAAATGTCCCCATATGCTGAAATTCAGTGTCCGGTTACATTTCGGCGACATTTCGCATCTCTCTCTGAATAACCCCCACAACCTACATTGCACAACATGACATATTAAAAAACTCCTATGAATTTATAGATAACACTCAACCTACATAATACACACAAGCACATCTTGTAAAAACACAACTCCCTCTAGACTGTAAGCTCCTATGAGCAGGGCCCTCTACACTTCTTGTTTCCATCCTATGTCCATTTATCTGTATCTCGTTCCCTTTGGTTATTGTAAAGCACTGCGGAAACTGTTGGCGCCATATACAGTGGCAAGAAAAAGTATGTGAACCCTTTGGGATTACATGGAGTTTTGCATGAATTGGTCATAAAATGTGCTCTGATCTTCATCTAAGTCACAACAATTTGAAAAACACAGTCTGCTTAAAATAATACAACACAAACATTATATGTTTTCATGTGTTTATTGAACATAACATGTAAACATTCACAGTGCAGGGTGGAAAAAGTATGTGAACCCCTAGCCTAATGACTTCTCCAAGAGCTAATTGGAGCCAGGAGTGAGCCAACCTTGAGTCCAATCAGTGTGATATTATTGGATGTGTTGCTGAAAGCTGTCCTGCCCTTTAAAAACACACACCAGTTTTGGGTTTACTGGTTTCAAGAAGCACTGCCTGATGTGAACCATGCCTCGCAGAAAAGAGCTCTCAGAAGACCTACGATCAAGAATTGTTGACTTGCATGAAGCTGGAAAGGGTTACAAAAGTATCTCCAAAAGCCTTGATGTTCATGTGTCCACGGTAAGACAGACTGTCTACAAATGGAGAAAGTTCAGCACTGTTGCTACTCTCCCTAGGCGTGGTCGTCCTGTAAAGATGACTGCAAGAGCATAGCGCAGAATGCTTAATGAGGTAAAGAAGAATCCTAGAGTGTCAGCTAAAGACTTACAGAAATCTCTGGCACATGCTAACAATTTTGTTGACACGTCTACAATAAGGAAAACATTAAACAAGAATGGAGTACATGGGAGGACACCACGGAGGAAGCCATTGCTGTCCAAAAAGAATATTGCAGCACGTTTGAAGTTTGCAAAAGAGCACCTGGATGTTCCACAGCACTACTGGCAAAATATTATGTGGACAGATGAAACCAAATTTGAGTTGTTTGGAAAAAACACACAACACTATGTGTGGAGAAAAAAAGGCACAGCACACCAACATCAAAACCTCATCCCCACTGTAAAACATGGCGGAGGGAGCATCATGGTTCGGGGCTGCTTTGCTGCCTCAGGGCCTGGACAGATTGTTGTCTTTGATGGAAAAATGAATTCCAGAGTTTATCAAGACATTTTGCAGGATAACGTAAGACCATCTGTCTGCCAACTGAAGCTCCGCAGAGGATGGGTAATGCAACAGGACAATGACCCAAAGCATACAAGTAATTCAACAAAAGAATGGCTTCAACAAAACAAAATACGCCTTCTGGAGTGGCCCAGTCAGAGTCCTGACCTCAACCCGATTGAAATGCTGTGGCATGACCTTAAGAGAGCGATTCACACCAGACATCCAAGAATATTGCTACACTGAAACAGTTTTGTGAAGAGGAGTGGTCCAAAATTACTCCAGATCGTTGTGCAGTCTGATCTGCAACTACAGGAAATGTTTGGTTGAGGTTATTGCTGCCAAAGGAGGGTCAACCAGTTACTAAGTCCAAAGGTTCACATACTTTTTCCACCCTGCACTTTGAATGTTTACATGTTCTGTTCAATAAACACATGAAAACATATAATGTTTGTGTTGTATTATTTTAAGCAGACTGTGTTTTTCAAATTGTTGTGACTTAGATGAAGATCAGAGCACATTTTATGACCAATTCATGAAAAACTCCACGTAATTCCAAAGGGTTCACATACTTTTTCTTGCCACTGTAAATGATGACAATAATAATCCTAATAACTCAAATGACATCAAATTTCACTTTCAGTTTCCCAGATGATATATGATATATAAAACACACAACCTACATAAGATAACACAACATATTTAAAACAATACCTAAATGACATTAAAAACACCTACGGTTTTTATACACGACACTTAACCAACATAACATATAACAAAGAACACTCAGCCTACATGATGTAACACAACACCTACACATCTTATACAACACATTACATAAAACGACACTTCAATGGTATATACGTATTTATATATAACAGTATTTATATATAACACTCGACCTACATAACATAAACACAGCTACGCTTTTTATAGGTAACGCTCAGCCTACATGACATAATACAAAACCAGCACATCTTGTAAAAAACACAACTCAAATGACATAAAATGTCAGACGATATAAATATAAATAAAAGACACACCTACGTAAGACAACACAACATGACATATATTAAACAATACCTACTTCCATTAGAAACACCTACACTTGTTATACGTAACACAAAACCAACATAACATTTAAAACACACAACCTAAACGACATAACACAACACCTGCAGATCTTGTATAACACACAACTTGCATGACATGAAACTACACTTACATGAGATATATATACAGTATATATGTTTTTAAATCATGCAAAGTACATAAGATAACATGACATATTTAATGCAATACTTACATGACATAACTCTGCTACAACATACCCAACACAACCTACATGAGAGGCCACACGTACTACATAAAACAACACCTACATGACATAAAACAATACCTATACGTTTTATAAATAGCAAACAATCTACGTAACATATAAAACATACAACCTTTTATGATATAAAAGAACACCTATAGAACATAGATAACACTCAATCTCGATATAACACAACACTTACACATCTTGTATAGCACACAACGTGCATGACATATCTACACTATATTACACACTATATAGATATATTGAGATATATGTATATATAACACACAACCCACATAACATAACACAACACGACTTATTTTAAACAATACCTACATGATGTAACTATGACACAACACACTAGAGACAACCTACATGACAGACAACACATCCCACATAATACAATACCCACATGGCACATACAGTATATAACGCAATCACAAAATATCTAACACAATATACCTACATAAGACAACATCTATATAACATATATAATAAAGAAAAGTACACTTTATTGTAAAACACAACATGACTATGTAAAACAATTCATTATTAAGATTGTAGCGTCACTACTTACATCTTAAACCTCTTAACGCCCGGGAACGGGCTATGTCGTCCTGGCCACAGGTCGGCCTAAATGCTGCAAACCCTGGCAATGTAACAGAAGCAGGAAGAACGCGGGGGACACTCAAAGATGCAATGACTGACAGTTTATCAACCTCGGCTTAACGCCATGGGGAGTCCTATGCCATCCAGGCGGCAGACGGGCTTAAGCGCCACATGGCGGCATATCATGCCCTGTGGCTTTCAAGCTCTCCTATGGCCCACTTCCCTTTCCCAAGGCCAACGTCATTGGCTGCAGGGGATTTGCTTGACTTCAGGCAGTCCACTTGCAGCCATTGACGGCGATCGGCTACTGAGAAGGAAGGCAGGCCAGGAAACTACGTGGTGTGCTATGCCGCCATGCGGCATTTAAAACCGCCTGCCGCCAGGACGACATAGGACGGCCCATGGCATTAAGTGGCTGATAAACTGTCAGTCATTGCATCTTGGAGTGTCCCTCATTCTCACTGCTTCTGTTACATTGCCAGTGTTTGTGACTCGGCAGGGAGTGTGCTAGCTGACCAACGGACCTCTCGGTGCTCGTCCTGCCATCCTGACATGCCTGGTATCAAACTAGCCGACACATATAGCACAAAACCTAACAATAGACGCCCCATATTAAACCATTTGGGTTCACTCATCGATGAGGGTAGGATGGTATTTTATGATGATCAGGGCATGGGGGTGAAATATGACACAGTCAACCACTTCCATAACAATCTCATTAAAACACCTTGGTTTCGACAAGAACGTCTAGTTCCATCCTCCATGTGCAGGAGAAGCACAACCATTGCTTTACCCTTAGACCGAAACAGCATTAGGAAGAGACGGATTTAGAGATGGCGGCCCCTTGCATTTTACATTTCACCCGTCTCTGGAGTTGTGTTCAGGATGCTTTGATTTTGCGGAGGAACATCAGGGGATAACGTGCCAAGTGCAATTTACATTCATGAAAAGTCTAGTGCCGATTAATAACGATAATTATGAAAACTCTGTTTACCCAGATTCATCGGGCAATCACTCGGTCATTCACGACTTCTAATGACCAGAGATGAGTCACGGGGGACTAATAGAATATTGTGCACGTCCAGAATGAAGAGTTTTCTGTCTGCAAACCCTTGATAGGTCCAGGAATAATCAACTTGATTGGTATGAATGGGATCATGATTAATTACCATATTATAATGATATGTTTTATTGCATCGTCCATTGATCAGTCAATCTTCTCCAGCCACAAACAAACCCTGCTAGATTGACTTAATAAGCACTTTCACAATACGTTATGGTAACCCAACGCAAGTGGAATGCTTGACCATCAAACACCTACTATTGGGTCGAACTGAAACAGTTCACTCTACGTTTAAGAGGGAAGCTGTGATTGGGTTTTTTTGGGAAGCGGGGGAGTTACAGTAACACATGATACAGGCCATTAACTGCCGAAGGTACAAATAGACAAACCAGGCACTCTCTGAGAAAACCTTGGAAGTCTTTATTCAGGACACATCTCACAATGTTTTGGCTTTTTGCAGACCCGAAACTTTCAGTGAGATGTTTCCTTAATAAAGACTCCAAGATTTTCTCCCAAAGTGTTTGACTCATCTGTTTGTATCATATCCTGTTTTGAATAGGAACCACCCTTTTCCGGGTGGCACTGGGTGGAAAAATTGGCCAGTGGAAGCATATGCCCTGTCTATCTTGGTATTAAATGTCATTGGTACATTTACCTAAACAACAATCGTGACCACAAGCTGAACTTGAGACTTACTATTTGCTGACGACTGTCGACTGTGGTGACATGTTTTGATACCTGATCTCTGACACAGTTTTCATGTATAATTTCACCTAAATAAAGCTGTAGGTGAACATCCAATGGTCAAATTAACGATAATCATCATGGAATTTCTTACAATGGAAAGAACTTGTGAAATCGACACAACATTCGAGGTGGAAGGTGAAAGGGAACTCAACCTGATGACAAGGTTGCCCAAGTACCATGGCCAGCGTACCAGGAGGTAGTAACTGTAGGGTAACTGATCATATTCTAGTACTAGGCATTTATTGAGGAGTATTGTAGGGTAACTATTTTTTTAATGCAGTATAATTAAATATCAATACTCTAGTACCAAAACATCAAGAAAGGAGTTAGTTCCTCCAATCATGTAACTCTCAGGCTCATATGGTATATTGAGTAGTAATTTGAATACTTAATTATGAAACCCGGTATCCCACTAGCACGAGGGAGTAACTGTTCATATTCTAGTACTAGGCATTTATTGAGGAGTATTGTTGGTGGTATCCATTCCGGATTCCATAGTAACACAGAAATGAAGGATGAAAACAGACCCAGGTCCATCAAGGTCAACCTTCCAGATTTTCCTAGTTCTTACTGGAAAAAAACACCCTTTCCGCTGCATTTGACAAAATAGTTTTTCCTCCTTCTTGTGCCATTTGTGAAGTCCTGCTAATGAACAGGTCACCATATCTCCTCTTAGACACCAGTTTTCATGGTCTAAACAAATGCATTTGTTTTGTTTCTCTTCATTATTAAACTCTTCCATTCCTTTTGTTTTGTAGCTGCAATTTCTTCAACTCCATGGACTCCTTGTAGCTGCCATGCAAGACTAATACAAGACCAATGTCCATAGCTGGTGGAGGTCCTCAGGGAGAGCTATCAAAGCCATTAGAGTAGGCAGCAGATTTTCCACATGCGCTTCAGTATAGGATGTGTAAAGGTATAGTAACGGCTCATAATAGTTAAGTGAAGTTACACTGGAATACAAAAGTCATTAAAGGGACCTGGTCAACAAGGGGCGATGAGTCTTCAGGATAAATGTCATATCACATCCTTTGATGAGATGTTGGTAGCTATTGCTTAGCCCATTTGAGTGCCAATCTCTGTTATGTTCCTCATCTGTCTGTGTCGCAGAGTGAGGGTTATTGCGCAGAGCTGTGGTATCATCATGTATAGGACTGCCATCAGGGGGTGACAGGCCATGATATGTTCAGAGGCCAGCGGCTCCATGGGGGACTGACCCTTGCCAAATCCTCTGCAGATTGCCTATGTGCCACAGATATGAGCCACTACAGGACTGGTCAACCGTTATACCAAGAATATTCCCAGTTGGTCGAGGCATCTGAGGCAAGTCATAGCACTTTGACTCATTAACTTATCAGTTAAGGAAAGATCAGTACAGACTGTATCAGGCACAGCTCTGCCACCAGGCCACCAGGGAATACTTGTTATCCCATTTTTGGACCACCAAGGTTTTAGCCCATCATGTGAGCAAGAGAGGGGGCCAAATATTGTTGAAATGGGCAGCTGAGAGAAGGTGGGCCCCGATAAGTCATTCAGCAATCAGCACGGGCCCCAAGATTTTTGTTGGCAGCTCTGGTCGTGTTGACTCATTAGCAGTCAATCACCTGCCAGGAGTGAGAAGACGAGTGTCCAATAGAATGGCTCCTCCACTCACAGCTGTCACTCACACTGTCGGCATGACACTGGCCACAGATTTTTGGCATGAAAATACTCAAACCTTTACTAAATATTGTGTCTGCTGAAAAAAATAATCGAATACATATGTATTGGGATTGATATCCCTGTCAGTCAAACCCAACCGGTGTTGGAGATGGCAGGTTCACATTAATGTTTCTGAGCGGACCCTGGCAAACAGTGAAGGCCCCGCGTAATCTCTAGGCTTTTATAAATGACGAGAGATTACATTTTTAGCTTTAGAAAACATGCATTATACTTATAGTACTGGGAAGGAAAGGATATGCGTACAATAATCATTATCATTAGCGTAGATGAATGAAATAAAGCCCCGCTGCCTCTGGTGGGAGGAGGCGTCGGATATTATGCAAACTCATTGAGTCGTTAATAGAGGTCTTTGCCTCAGCCTGTTATGTAATAGTATTAAGGAAGTGAAAGTCACGTGTAATTAGTCATTGGAGAAGCAAACACTTAGAACAAGGCCTAACTCCGGGGTCAGAATATGGATTGGTGGAGCTATATCGAAGTGGCTAATACCAAGGCACAACAAGAGTAAATAGTGGAAGACCAGATGGTATCGCCACGTCTGTAACAAAGGCCTGAGACTGATTTCTTGACGCACCAAGCCATAGTTTTCAAGAGGAGGAACCAGGAACCCTTTGGATTAAAATTTGAATTTAGATGGACATATCCAGGTTCTTGTAAGAATAACATTTGGAGAGGAATCTCACACTGGGAATACTCAAAAGAATTTACTCACATTATTGGTCCATTCCAGTAATGGTCCATTATTGGTCTAATCCAGTATTGGTCCATTATTAGTCTAATCCAGTATTGGTCCATTATTGGTCTAATGCAGTATTGGTCCATTATTAGTCTAATCCAGTATTGGTCCATTATTGGTCTAATCCCGTATTGGTCCATTATTGGTCTAATGCAGTATTGGTCCATTACTGGTCTAATCCAGTATTGGTCTATTATTAGTCTAATCTAGTTTTGGTCCATTATTGGTCTAATCCAGTATTGGTCCATTATTGGTCTAATCCCGTATTGGTCCATTATTGGTCTAATCCAGTTTCGGTCCATTATTGGTCTAATCCAGTATTGGTCCATTATTGGTCTAATCCAGTATTGGTCCATTATTGGTCTAATCCAGTATCGGTCCATTATTGGTCTAATGCAGTATTGGTCCATTATTGGTCTAATCCAGTATTGGTCTATTATTAGTCTAATCTAGTTTTGGTCCATTATTGGTCTAATCCAGTATTGGTCCATTATTGGTCTAATCCCGTATTGGTCCATTATTGGTCTAATCCAGTATTGGTCCATTATTGGTCTAATCCAGTATTGGTCCATTATTGGTCTAATCCAGTATCGGTCCATTATTGGTCTAATCCAGTATCGGTCCATTATTGGTCTAATCCAGTATTGGTCCATTATTGGTTTAATCCAGTATTGGTCCATTATTGGTCTAATCCAGTGTTTTCCCAAACCTGTTCTCAGGACCCTCTAACAGGCCAGAATTTACAGACCGACTTGGGGAAATGCAGACTGAATCCTGCAATCACTGAGCAGAAAATTATATCACCTCTGCTGTGCTTCAGATATCCTGCAAACCTGGCCCGTCAGCGGGTCTTGAGGAGAGGTTTGGGAAACACTGGTCTAATCGAAAAAGCCTACTCACATTATGAGCCGTATCAGTTGTACCTAAGGACATTAAGGGTCTCCTTGAAGGTGCCTACTCATAGTATAAAGGCTATTCAAAGAGCACCGAATTGGTCACAGAATTTCACCAGTGAATTTCCCCGTACGGTGCAATTTGTGCCAATTCGGCTATTCAAAGGCAGGCAATGCGCCAAATATTGGCGAATTGCCAGTGAAATACGGTGCATGTTTGGCAGCAGTGAACTCCCCATGGAGGAGCAATGGTTAATCTATTCACAGACACCGAACAGCAGAGAAATGTCAGTGAAATGCCCTGCTGTGCGCTGGTTTCATTCGGCAGGTTTAATCAGGAGAATCCCATAGGCTTCAATGTAAGAAAAAAAAAATCCCCCGTTTTTCTTAAATATTTATTCAACCGTTTATCCTTTTCATTTGCAGCAAAAAGTCTCTTTATCTATTTTTTATTTTTTTATCGATTCAGCAGTTTTTTCGGATCAATTCGAAGGTTATGCTGCAGGTTATTTTCGATTCGTTTGCCGATTTTACGGCGGTTTGCGGCTGCATTCGGCAGGTTTAATGGCAGTGTTCGGTGCATCGATTTGGCACACTTCGGGGACCCTGCGGAATTCACCGCAGGATCGGGTAAATAAAGAGTGCCGAAGTGCACCGAGGGAGAGAGCACCGAAATTATGCTGAAATTTCGGTGCTCTCTGACATTATATTCCTAATCAAAGGTACAGACTCACATTATATTCCTAATCAAAGGTGACATTATTGGCATAACTGGTGGATCATACTGCTATTATCTGCTTAGTTGATAGTACCTACTCACATCATAATAGATTGTGTTACGAACATTTGGCAAATTTATTTTTGGCCTGAAAGATCCATGATTAGTGAGAGATGGTCGCTTTCTCTTTGCCCTGCTGTCTCGGACATGTCGCACATGTTGTGTTAGTGTAATGGGGACCAGGGGTTAGTATTTGCATTATTATAAATAATACATATTTTCTTTTATTTCCCTCGTAATATTATAGCATGAAAACTGTGAAACATTTAAGGAATCTTTTACACAGCGACTGGCTGGGTTGTATGCTCAGTGGCGTCACTAGGGTTGGTGTCACCCGGTGCGGGCCGCCCCCCCTTGTGATGCCACTGTGTATGCTCACTCTATGAGCCCCATCCACTAAATGGTGAGTTGTAATAAACAAACACAGCTTGGCTCTAACCACCAGACTGCATCTGTCAATATGTAAGGAAGCATTGGATAAGAATACCAAATTTACCTCTAATCCCATGGAGCAGAGGGTGGCATGATCCAACACTTCTTCTGGCTGGGAACAAATATTTCCCATTGACCTTCCTTGGAGTCGGCACGGCCCAGCATATACGAAGTTGTGCATGGTTGTGCTTGGTTCCATGGTGTCCTATGAACTCGTGGAGCCCATACCGGGGGTGGCGCTTGCATTTGTAGGGTTGCACAACAGCTGCAGGAGGCCACTGGTGTTTTAAATGGATAATAATGTACAAGCCATTAGTGTACAGAAGTCATGTTCCTAGAAGAGAACCCACAGAACAGAACAGGAAACGCATCACAGGAAACAAGTGCCATAGAGATGAATCATAGAGTTGCATATAAACTAAACAGAACACTCATAACAACTGGGAACTATTTGTTTATAGTGTTCCACTGCATGCGGCCAGGGGAGGTGGCGGATCACGATCTACATATACTATCAGGGTTATTCAGAGAGCAGTGAAAAGCAGGAGAATGACTGGAGAATGGAAAATTCTAGGTCAAAATAGCCGATTTGGAAAGTGACATAAATGAGAGAATTTTTCTGGTTTGGCTATTTTGACCTAGAATTTTCCATTCTCCAGACATTCTCCTGCTTTTCCCCGCTCTCTGAATAACACTGTATATGTCAATTAAAGCCATGGAGAATGTGACACTCATACACAACGTTGAGCCTTGAGCTGGCCCAGGTCTGTCGATCTGCCGGCTTCCATCTTTCCCCGAGGCCTTTCTATGGTTTACCACCCATGAAAACACACATCTGATCTGGCAACCTTTGGCCACTGTTAGAATTCCTCAAGATGTTGACTGGGGTCGGCCCGGCGTTCTGACGCTGCGATGTGTGAGGTCGAGGGGAGGCATCCGCGCCGTTTCTTCAAAAAAAATATCCTTCCTGAAAAGATACCCTGGGAAATAAAGGCCCTTGTTCACAAACAATACCTGTGCATGATTTTATATGAAACGTTGACAGCTCACCATTAATGTTAAACAGGTAAGGTGATCGGCGTGAAATGCAAGCCACCGTCTCGTACCAGTCATTCACGCAAACAGAGAGCGGCGTGAAAACCTAGACGCGATTTCCTGAAATTACTGTAACACCTCAGGAAGGCCGTGTCATGCCAAGGCCGGGCGGCGGGCATTTCTCATCATGGATATAAAAAAAAACATCAGAGGTAATTTAAACGAGGCCTACAACAGGCCCACGAACAGGAGGTCTTCTCCTCACAGCCTCATTGACCCCACTAATGTAAACAGTGAGAAGATGTCCTCACATAAAACACATAGGGCCCTATTACATTCTTAACGCAAAAACGCACGTGTTTTTTCGTGTGAAGCGTTAAACGTTAACGCACGAAAATCACCGCTGGAACTACATTCCTCGCGCATTTTTTCATCAATCGGGAAATTGCGCTCGTAAAAACCAACGCGGAAAAATGCGCGCAAAGTACTTTGCGCGCAGAAATCAGTGAGCGCAATGTAATTTTTAACGCGAGTCCGACGCGAGTCCGTCATTTTTGACGCGTGTCCATCATTTTGAGCGGACTGCGCACAACAGACGTACGTTCTGACGGAAGACAAGGTAATGGCCGTCATTTTTGACGGATCTAGTAAAAAAAAGTGCGCATCGATGTTCTCTGTTGTGAATCCGCAGTTTTTTTACGGTCAGGAAGTTACAATTTGCCGTTACCACCAGCTTTTCAAAGACGTTAAAATTATGCACACAAACGCTGTCCATTAAATTTTGCGCTAAGATTGTAATACCATGCGCTCACCAGCGCACAAACGCATTTGCGCTCACAATGTTAAGTATAGGATGCGCGCACTAAATTGCGCTCGCAAAGGGTTTGCGCAGGGTCACTCGCGTTAGACGTTAACGCGCATTTTGTGCCGAACGTCGTAATACGACGTTCAGCGCAAAGGGTTTTGCCCCTCGTGGTAATGCGTTTTTTGCGCGCGCACAATTGTGTGCGAAGAATGAAATAGGGCCTTTCGATTTTCCACAAACGACACACACACACACACCACCCGGCCAAAACAATAAGTCACACAAAGCAATGTTTGGTTGTGTCGCCTTTTGCTGTGATGCGGCACACATTCGCCGCGGCATCGTGTCGATAAGCTCATGCAATGTCACAGCATTTATTGGCGTCCAGAGCGGCATTAATTTGTGGCCAAGATCTTGTATTGATGACGGGAGAGTTGCGGCGCTGCGTAAAGTCTTCTCCAGCACATTATCCCAAAGATTAACCTCAATGGGGTTAAGGTCTGGACTGTGCGGTGGCCAATCCATGTGTAAAAATGATGTCTCATGCTCCCTGAACCACTCTTGCGCAATTTGATCCCGATGAATCCTGGCATTGCCATCTTGGAATATGCCCGCTGTGCCATCAGGGGAGAAAAACCGATTGATGGAAAAGTATCCAGTTTCCAGATGCTGTAAAACAGTAAGAGTTGAAGACATGAACCACAACTGTGAACCAAAACTGTGAACCATTAGGTAGATGTACTCATAAAGTTTGTGTCTTGCTACTGAAGGAAGTGGCGTAGAGGTTAGCGCGCATGTCACGTGACTAGTCAGGCATAATGGCAGCGTCTGCTGTGGAGAAGGCGTTTCGTGTTCTTGGATTGAGCAAAATGTAGGGATGTGCGTTTCGGGTTTCGGAATTTCTGAATTTTCACGAAATTTCCCGATTCGTGTTTTCGGATGCGGCCGAATTTCCGAAAATTTTTAGATCCGAAAATGGCAGATCCGAAAAGTTTTCCGAGCCGAAACGAAATATTTTCGGAATTTTCGAATGGACTTGAAATGTGTCAAATCGAAATTTATTGCTTTGAAACGAGGAGAACAGACGTTCCGAAAAAACGAAAATTTCCGAACTTACGAAAAGTCGATACAAAAAACGAGCTAAGTGACACGAAAATACGAAAAACGGTCGAAATTCCGAAAACATGTACAATTCCGAAAAACGAAAATTTCCGAAATCATGAAAAGTCGATACAAAAAACGAGCTAAGTGACACGAAAATCCGAAAAATGGTCGATATTCCGAAAAGAAAGAGTACACGAAAAACGAATCGAGCCGAACCGAATCGAAACAGAAATCGGTCGAAACGAGCCGAATCGAAAAGTTTAACAATTTCGAAAAATCGAACCGAATCGAACCGAAAAAAAAAATCGGTGCACAAGCCTAGCAAAATGGAATCCGTAACTGTCGTGCAACGTCATTTTCGATCACGAATCGGAATAGAACCTTCAACCAGAAAAACTATCTACGACTGTCGTGATAGAATTGAAACTACGGGCTTAAAAGTCCTGGACGACCGTGTGTATCGGAAGAAGTTGTCGATAGTGTTTGCGCCACCGTTCCACGAAGCCCGTGAAAATCAACGCAGAGTCGTGAAGTGCAGGTTTCACGGGAGGTTCTTTTCTGGATATGTTAAGTCTTTGGTTGAAGCCATAGTTGCAGCACGACAGTGACAACTTTAGTCTCCAATTGGATGGTGCACCACCGCGCTGTTTAGGTGACGTGCAAGATTATCTCGATGAACAACTTACTCGCCGTTGGATTGGACAAGCCGCGGACTACAACATGCCACTGACCCAATGGCCACCCAGAAGTCCTGACTCACCCAACACCCACCGACAGCCCACTTAAAGCGCTGCAAAAACCCCGCCGAACACAACCGGCCGCTGATCACAGCGCAGAGCAGCCGACGGAAAACCCGACAAGCAGACGAACAGGGTGAAAAAAAACATTTTGCTTGAAAGTTTCAACATTGAAACGCTGCTTGCAAAAGAACTACTGAACGAAAATGTGAGGAATTTACATATAAAATCCTAAGTATGATAATAAAAAAGGACTGTTACAAAAAATGAAAAAAACATCTAAAAAAAAAAACAAAGAAAAAAAAATTTGCTGAAGAAATATTTTGAAAAATGCCTAAAAGATCTTTAAAAAAACTATAAAAAAATAGATTTTTTTTACTGCAGAATAAAATAATAAACAGTTTATTAGATATTGTATTAAAACGGGAATATTTTTAACATTGAAGCCTATGGGATTCGCCTGAATAAACCTGACGAATAAAACCGCCGAACAGCAGGGCAATTCGGCAACTTTTCGGTGTCTCTGAATAGACAAACCATTGCTTCTCTATGGGGGATTTCACTGCCGTCAAACAGGCACCGTACTTGCAGGCAATTCGCCAGGATTTGGCGAACTGCCTGCTCTCTGAATAGCCAAATGGCCAGGAAAGGTAAGCGTTCGCTGAAATTCAGTGTCCGGTTACAATCCGGCGACATTTCGGATCTCTCTGAATAACCCCTATAGACTTTATTCTACTTTATGCCTGAATATTGTGGGATTTATATAGAGGTATGATGGCATATACCATAAAAACGTACAGTCCTGTTGTTCGTATCTATTGGTTTGTGTCCAAAGTAGGATTGCCAGGTCGGCCATGTTTTCCTGGACGCATATTGCTATTTCTGCAGAGGGGCGCGCAGGGAAAAGTGCTGCCCTGCAACATATAACCCATATGCTGCAGGAAAGAAATCAAGGCAGGTCACCTTACCTGCAGCGTATGGATTATACATGTTGCTGCCTGCGAGGTGGCGTTGTTCATGCACCGCCCATCAGCATGAATAAATTATAGTTGTCCGGGAAAACATGGCCGACCTGGCGACCCTAGTCCAGGAGCCCAGATAAAAGCCGTCGCTGATGTTCACAGGATCTAGTGATTAACCCACATCACCCTCAACCAGTTATACTATAAAGCAAGGGTGCCTGGAATGCGACCGGCGGAGGTCCGTCTCGGTGAAGTCCGTTTCGGTTGATGGCAATCCTTTCCCTTATGACAGGGGTCTGCAACCTTGTCTCTGTGATGTTCTGGGAACTACATCTCCCATGATGCTCAGTCACCCATTAGGCTGACTGAGCCACATGGGAAATGTAGTTCCCAAAACATCAGGGAGCCAAGGTTGCTGATCCCTGCCCTATGAGAACACATTAAGGAGGCTGGCTGAGGGTACTGGGAGCTGTGATTCAAAAAGAGAGACATGGCCGCAGTTTCTCCGCGCTCTACGATGATTGATTGCACAACGCAACGCATGCCAGGTCATTTATTTGTAGACTTGTGCACCGACTTTTTTTTTTTGGTTCGATTCGGTTCGGTTCGTTTTTTGTAAATTTTCGTTTCGGCTCGTTTAGGCCGATTTTCGTTTCAGTTCGGTTCGATACGGTTCGTTTTTCGTATCGCCTTTTTTTTCGTGATTTCGGAAATTTTCGTGTTTTTCGTAACGTCTGTTCTCCTTGTTTCAAAGTGTCTATTCGTTTTGACGTAAACTAATGGTTTTTCGGATCCGATAATTCTGCCGATACAATAATTCTACCATTGAAATTTCTCATGTTTTACAAGAATGATACATTGAGATTTCTCTGGTTTTACAAGAAGGATACATTGAGATTTCTCTGGTTTTACAAGAAGGATACATTGAGATTTCTCTGGTTACCCAGGAAGGATACATTGAGATTTCTCTGGTTTTACAAGAAGGATACATTGATATTTCTCTGGTTACCCAGGAAGGATACATTGAGATTTCTCTGGTTTTCCAGGAAGGATACATTGAGATTTCTCTGGTTTTACAAGAAGGATACATTGAGATTTCTCTGGTTGTCCAGGAAGGATACATTGAGATTTCTCTGGTTTTACAAGAAGGATACATTGAGATTTCTCTGGTTTTACAAGAAGGATACATTGAGATTCTCTGGTTTTCCGGGAAGGATACATTGAGATTTCTCTGGTTTTACAAGAAGGATACATTGAGATTTCTCTGGTTTTCCAGGAAGGATACATTGAGATTTCTCTGGTTTTCCAGGAAGGATACATTGAGAATTCTCATGTTTTACAAGAAGGATACATTGAGATTTCTCTGGTTTTCTGGGAAGGATACATTGAGATTTCTCTGGTTTTCCAGGAAGGATACATTGAGATTTCTCATGTTTTACAAGAAGGATACATTGAGATTTCTCTGGTTGTCCAGGAAGGATACACTGAGATTTCTCTGGTTTTACAAGAAGGATACATTGAGATTTCTCTGGTTGTCCTGGAAGGATACATTGAGATTTCTCTGGTTTCCCAGGAAGGATACATTGAGATTTCTCTGGTTTTACAAGAAGGATACATTGAGATTTCTCTGGTTGTCCAGGAAGGATACATTGAGATTTCTCTAGTTGTCCAGGAAGGATACACCGAGATTTCTCATGTTTTACAAGAAGGATACATTGAGATTTCTCTGGTTTCCCAGGAAGGATACATTCAGATTTCTCTGGTTTTCCAGGAAGGATACATTGAGATTTCCCATGTTTTACAAGAAGGATACATTGAGATTTCTCATGTTTTACAAGAAGGATACATTGAGATTTCTCTGGTTTTACAAGAAGGATACATTGAGATTTCTCTGGTTTTACAAGAAGGATACATTGAGATTTCTCTGATTTTCCAGGAAGGATACATTGAGATTTCTCAAGTTTTACAAGAAGGATACATTGAGATTTCTCTGGTTTTACAAGAAGGATACATTGAGATTTCTCAAGTTTTACAAGAAGGGTACATTGAGATTTCTCTGGTTTTACAAGAAGGATACATTGAGATTTCTCTGATTTTCCAGGAAGGATACATTGAGATTTCTCAAGTTTTACAAGAAGGATACATTGAGATTTCTCTGGTTTTACAAGAAGGATACATTGAGATTTCTCAAGTTTTACAAGAAGGGTACATTGAGATTTCTCTGGTTTTACAAGAAGGATACATTGAGATTTCTCTGGTTTTCCAGGAAGGATACATTGAGATTTCTCATGTTTTACAAGAAGGATACATTGAGATTTCTCATGTTTTACAAGAAGGATACATTGAGATTTCTCATGTTTTACACGAAGGATACATTGAGATTTCTCTGGTTTTACAAGAAGGATACATTGAGATTTCTCTGGTTTTACAAGAAGGATACATTGAGATTCTCTGGTTTTCCGGGAAGGATACATTGAGATTTCTCTGGTTTTACAAGAAGGATACATTGAGATTTCTCTGGTTTTACAAGAAGGATACATTGAGATGGGAATGATGCATGGAAAAATTACAGAATCAGCGATATAACCGAAAAATACATTGTCCGAAATCACGAATGAATCGAAAATGAATTTCGATTTTACACATTTCTAGTCCATTCGAAAATTCCGAAAAGTTTTCGTTTCGGCTTGAAAATTTGTTCGGATCTGCCGTTTTCGGATCCGAAAAATTTCGGAAAATCGGGTGAATCTGAATGCACGAATCGGGAAATTTCGTGAAAATTCCGAAATTCCGAAACCCGAAACGCACCTCCCTATTTATTTGGCGGGGGGGGGAATCTCTCGGGCTTCCGCCTGAGGATTGTAGGAGTGGCAGTGTCTCTGGTAACAAAGTTGAGGGATAAACGCGCGCCTCTCCCTCACCCCTCGGTCACACCCTGCTTTATACGGCTCCCGCTGGGGAAGAAGTAACTGCTGTTCATCGGATATTAGGGGTCTGCAGTCTAGACACTTTTCACCGCAGGGATTAGTCTCTACCTGGTAGTTTAAGGCTTAAGCGGAATAAATCACTCCGACTGTGAAAGCTAAATTGTTTCAAACAATGCACATGTATTTCCTCACCCCGGGCATGAACACCTGCCACCTACGAGCGGGACCTCCGAGGATTGCAACTATGTTAATACAGGAGGTTTTAACCGCGAGCCGCAGCCCCGTGGAACACCCGGGCAGGAAAGTGTTAACGGAAAAAAAAAAAAAAAAAAAGAAGTGAAGACACTACAACACAGATGTTATTACATACAAAGGGTTACAAAGGGTTAATCTGCGTCTGCGTAGAACGCTGTTAATGCAGAAATCTACGGCAACAGGGAATCTACTGTACAAGGCGTCCGGGCAGGAAGGAGTTAACACAATAGGATATAGCTACAGGTAATAGCGACGTGGTATAATCACGTGTGCGTGTCGATTCTACACACTAGAAGGGAGCGCCGCTTTTGGAACTGCACCTCCCATGATGCTCATCTACGCCTACGCGTCAGAATGGCTGAGCCTCATGGTGGGACATGTAGTCCCAAAAGCATCTGGAGGGCCGAGGTTTGCCGACCCCCTGATGTAGAAGGCACAGCATGATCAGCGTGTCGACCCGGACAGGCAGGAAAGAGTTAATGCAGAAAGCTGTCAGGGTTATTCAGAGAGAGGTGAGAAGCAGGAGAATGACTGGAGAATGGAGAATTCTAGGTCAAAATAGCCAAACCAGAAAAATTCTCCCATTTATCTCACTTTCCAAATCGGCTATTTTGACCTACAGGTCAAAGCGAATTGAAAACTCACCGCACGTTCGGTGACTTTTCGTTCTCTTCAATTCGGCGCGATTTGGCGAGCCCATTTCAGCGACCCTGCGGTGTATTCAGGAAGCACCACGTAGTGCAGGGAAAAGCCGCCACAAACCCGACGAAAACTCACTGCAAAACCCGGCGAACGCACACCGAAACCCACAAAAACATCTGGATTAACCCTGCCGAACAGACCGGAAAAACCTGAGCAGGAGCCCGATGCAGATCAGAGCGCAGAGCAGCCGCTGGAAAAACCCGACCCCGCAAATGAATGGAGTGAAAAAAAACCAGTTTGCTTGAGTGTTTGAAAAGTGAAACGCAAACAAACTACTGAACGAAAATGTCTGGAATTTACATATAATCCAATGAATGATAATAAAAAGGGCTGTTACAGGAAAAAGAAAAAACGATTTAAAAAAAAAACTGAAAAAGTTTCGCAAAAAAATCCCGAAAAATGCTTAAAATATCCTAACAAATCTATAAATAAAGAGACTCTTTACTGCAGAATTTTATAATGAACGGTTTATTAGATATTGAATTAAAACGGGAATATTTTTAACATTGAAGCCTGTGGGATTCGTCTGAATAAACCTGCCGAATTAAACCACCAAACAGCAGGGCAATTCGGCAACTTTTCACTGCTGGTTTTGGTTCTCTGAATAGACAAAGCTATGGGGTTTTCACTGCCCTCGAACAGGCACCGAACAGGCACCGTATGTGCAGGCAATTCGCCAGGATTTGGCGAACTGCCTGCTCTCTGAATAGCCGAACGGCCAGGAAAGGTAACCGAACGCTGAATTTCACTGTTCGGTTACCTTTCGCCAGCAATTCGGATCTCTTTGAATAACCCTGTATGACTCATCCTAATCATCCACAAACAGTCAGTCCTGTCCCACTCAGTTGGACACATGCAGTCCTGGAACACTCAGCCACAACCAGTCCTGTCCCATTTAACCACACACACATGCAGTCCTCCTGACCCCCTCCGCCAAATACACACGCAGTCTCACACTCTTTTCTGTCTCACTCATCCATTCCACATACTTTCAGTTCTGGCCTGCTCAGTCGCACACACACAGCATCTCATCCCGCTCAGCCACACAAGTCTCAACACTCTCAGCCGCACACACTTCGTCTCATCCCACACAGTCACACACACAGTCACACACACACACACAGCATCTCATCCCGCTCATCCACACACACAGTCTCAACACTTTCAGCCGCACACAGTCTCATCACTCTCAGCCACACACAGTCTCAACACTCGCAGCCACACACACACTGTCTCATCCCACACAGCCACACACATTCAGTCCTGGTCCACTCAGTCACACACACTCTGCCCTCGCCTATTCATTCACACACATACTAATCGTTAGACATGTGCATTCGTTTTAGTACTAAAACGATTTAGTCCGAATTTTGGGATAATTTAGTTTTCGTATGACTCAAGAGATCCGAAACTGCTCAGTACAAAAAACGAAAGAAACTAAAATAAAATGCACTACATTTTAGTGTCAGTCCTTTTTGTGATATTACATTGATAAGTGAAGGAGACCAGCAATGAAGAGCGCAACATCGCAACATCCGAAGTTCTGCACCCTCAACATGCCAATTCCATAGGATGTTCTATACAGAGAGGGACATTAATTAATGCAGGAGGATGTTCTATATATTATACAGAGAGGAGTATTAATGCAGGAGGATGTTCTATACATTATACAGAGAGGGGTATTAATGCAGGAGGATGTTATATACATTATACAGAGAAAGGTATAAATTGAGGAGGATGTTCTATACAGAGAGGGACATTAATTAATTCAGGAGGATGTTCTATATATTATACAGAGAGGGGTATTAATTAATGCAGATGGATGTTGTATACATTAAACAGAGAGGGGTATTAATTAATGCAGGAGGATGTTCTATACATTATACAGAGGGGAGCCTTTTTTTTTTAGCGCTTTAAATCCAGTGGCTGTGAGAGCTGAGATCGGCTGCTTGTTACATTATCTCTCAGTACAATGTATCAGGCTCAGTTGTTACAGTAACTGACTGTAACAGCGCTCAGAGTTTCAGTAAAACAAGGAAATAATATTGTTATAACCTCTTATATATAAAAATATTATTTACTAGTTTTACTGAGACTCTGAGCGCTGTGATGAGCAGCAGTCAGTTACTGTAACAGCTTTGCCTGACACATTGTGCTGAGAGTGAGAGATACTGTAACAAGCAGCGATCTCAGCCCTCTGAGGAGCCACTACAATAGTAATTGTATCCACTGGTTTTCGGATGAATGAAATTAGTTTTCATACTAAAGAACTGAAAACGAATTTCTTTAGCAACTAAATAAATTGCATTTTAGGACTAATCCATTAGTTCAAAACGAAACTTTGTGCTATGCACATGTCTACTAATCGTGTGTCTGTGTGTGTGATGGAATCTGACCAGGTGGTTTCTGTGAATGACTGGGTATGATCATGCGTGTATCATGGGACTGAATGTGTAAAGGTGTGGCCTCAGCCTTTTGCTTCAGCACCTCCTCACATAAAGAGGTGGCCCTACAAGAATAACGGATTGTAGCTGTAGGGGTGGGGGTGTCCAGCGCGTCGTCCACAGCGAAATGGTTAAACTCGCAGACTACCACAATCTTACCCCCCCCCCTCTCACCCGAGGTCAGGTGTGCGATCCTGTGACATCATGTCGGTGCTCAGAAAAAAAATATTTCCGATTTTGGAATATTTTGGTATTTTGTAATTTCAGATAAGAGATGTTCAACCTGTTCCAGAAAAGTACATTTTGTTCTTATTTTTGTTTTATTAATCTTTTTTTAAAACCGCATTCTACAAAAAAAAATATGGCGGCAAATTATTATTATTTTTTTTTTTTTTTTTTTTAACAAAAACACATTTATTAGTATTTTTTACTATTGTTTTTGTATATGTTATTCATATTACTCCGTAATTTTTTTTTTGCATGTACGGAACGTTCTGTCCACCCTGAAGGTTTAAATTAATGGGAATTAGCGGCATTGAATTCTCTGCCAGTAGCTCAGGCATCCAATCGACTTGGACAGGGGTCAGCAACCTTGACCCTCCATATGTTTTAGAACTACATTTCCCATGAGGCCCCTGAAGGGTTGAACATCACGAGAGATGTAGCTCCATCATATCTGGAAGGCCAAGGTTGGCGACCACCTGGAGAATGGAGGAGCGCTTATATATTTATACGGTCTGCGTGATATGCATTTCCAAACACAGTATGATGGCGCCACCAGGTGGACATGGCCGCAATGACGCCATTAATTCATGCTGGTTAGACAGGTGGGGTAGCCTCATCATTAAGCTCCACTTTATGGAGAAGGAATTAAACGGAATCTCACACTCACAGTAATTTGCTTATGTGTCACATCTCGGCAGCTGCAGAAATTTGTGTTTAATCAGAGCGCGATGTAAATAAAGTCAATTAGCGTCAGTGCCTGGGATCAGCACCGGCCGACACTCTCCCTGGGTTCATTTATTTAAGGCCAGTGTCAGACGAACGCAGTGATCACGTCCATCGTAGAATAAAATTATGATCAATAGAGACCCACACACAAAGTATGTCCGCACAGAAGTGCGGACGCACAACGCACGTGGCGCCGGATGCAATTTAGGTAAGAACGTCAAACCGCTAGGATGGACGCGCAGAGTGCGCCACGTCCACGTAGCTTTGTGTGTGAGTGATGGAACGTAGTCAGACAGACTGCATTTTTGACGTCCGTCATTTTTGACGTCGAGCATTTCTGACGGACAAAATGGTTTTTCATATCATGTATCAATTTTTTTCATTTTACATATTAATTTTATTTCCCATCTACATCAGTCCAAAAAAAATCAGTCAAAAAAAAGCGCCCCGAAGTGCGCTGAACGTGGAGCCGCTGAAGACCGCCGATCGGCACGCTGAAAACTGCCCAAAACCACCGAACAGACTGACGAACTGACCACCGAAAAGACTGACAAACTGACCACCGAATAGACCGACAAACTGACCACCGAACAAACCAACGAACTGACCACTGAACAGACTGCCGAACTGAACACTGGACAGACCGAACAACTGACCACCGAACAGACCGCCGAACTGACTGCCGAACTGAACACTGAACAGACCGAACAACTGACCACCGAACAGACCACCGAACTGACTGCCGAACTGACCACTGAACTGAACACTGAACAGACCGAACAACTGACCACCGAACAGACCGCCGAACTGACTGCCGAACTGACCACTGAACTGACCACTGAACAGACCGAACAACTGACCACCGAACAGACCGCCGAACAGACTGCCGAACTGACCACTGAACAGACCGAAGAACCGACCACCGAACAGACTGCCGAACTGACCACCGAACAGACTGCCGAACTGAACACCAAACAGACTGCCGAACTGACCACCAAACAAACCGACGAACTGACCACTGACCAGACCACCGAACAGACCACCGACTAGACAGATGAACTGACCATCGAACAAACCGACGAAGAACTGACCACCGAACAGATTGCCGAACTGAACACCGAACAGACTGAAGAACAGACCGACGAACAGACCACTGAACAGACTGATAAACAGACCACCGAACATACCACTGAACAGACCACTGAACAGACCACCGAATAGACCGACGAACTGACCACCGAACAAACCGACGAACTGACCACCAAACAGACTGCTGAACTGAACACCGAAGAGATCGCCGAACTGAACACCAAAAAGACCGTCGAACTGACCACTGAACAGACTGCCAAACTGACCACTGAACAGACCGATGAACAGACCAACGAACTAACCACCGAACCGACCGCCGAACAGACTGACAAACTAACCACCTAACAGACCGCCACACTGAACACCGAACAGACCACCTCACTGACCACTGAACAGACCATTGAACTGACCAACGAACAGACTGCCGAACTAAACACCAAACAGACTGACGAATTGACCACCAAACAGACCTCTGAACTGAACACCGAACAGACAAATGAACAGACCACCGAATATACCACCGAACAGCCCGACGAACAGAATCGATGAACTGACCAGATCACCAAACAGACCACCGAACATACCACCGAACAGATGACTGAACAGACCACCGAACAGACCACCGAACAGACCGACGAACAGACTGTCGAACTGACCAACGAACAGACCGCCGAACTGACTGGCGAACAACCTGCCAAACAGACCGACAAACTGACCACCGAACATACCACCGAACAGACCGCCAAACAGAATCGATGAACTTACTAGACCACCGAACAGACCGAGGAACAGACACTGAACAGACCGATGAACAGATCACCAAACAGAATTGATGAACTGACCACCAAACAGACCAACGAACAGACCGCTGAACTGACCGATGAACAGACCAGCGGACAGACCGCCAAACTGACAGGCGAACAGACCGCCGAACTGACCATTGAACAGACCGACGAACAGACCACAGAACAGACCGATGAACAGACCACTGAACTGACTGACAAACATACTGCTGAATGCCGCCAAACTGCAGTAAAAAAACAAAACAGAATGCTGCTATTCTTCAATAAAAACAATAAAAATGCCTGAAAATGTGTGGCAATAATAAAAAAGGTCTGTTACAGAATAAAAGAAAACGGCTACAAGAAAACAATTGGGAATCAAAAAGTTCACCTAAAAAATCCCAAAAAATCCCCAAAAATTCCAAAAAAATAAAAAAAGACAGTTTACTGAAAATTAAAAGAATAAACAATTGAATGAAAACCAATTAATAAAAACAATAATATTGTTTTGCATTGAATCCTATGGGATTCTCCTGTTTTAACCTGTCGAACTGAATCACCAAAAATCAGGGCATTTCAATGACACTTTGGTGCAGTTCGTCGTTCTGTGAATAGATTAACCATTACTTCTCTATGAGACAATTTATTTTGCTGCCGCCGAAGATTGCCAAATTTTTTTACAATTTTTTTTGAGAAAGGATTTTACCAGGAAGGATACATTGAGATTTCTCTCGTTTTCAAGTATGTCCTGGATGGCGAGTATGTACCGTTAGGTGTCTTGCCCAAGGACACTTACTGGAGAGGTGCTCTTGCCAGGATCGAACCTGTGTCCCCAAAGCCTCTCCCCACAATTATAGAGCAGTGATGTTACCACTCCACCCAGCCGAGGTACCCACATTCCACCCTTGGTTCAAGCTGGGCTTGTGACTCAAGTATAGGGCTTCCCTACTGTACATTAACATCTCCTATAACTTGTATACCTTCTATAGGAGGAGTTAAAGTGGACCTCGGAATAGAAGAAGGCGTTATTCAATGGTAGCTCATTCTTCTCTCCTGGAGACAGTATTTCTCACAGAAATAACGGGTTCTATTCCACACTTGTCGATAAAATACCTACAGGAAAAGTTACACATAACGTGACACATAGGGTCTCTTGTAGTAATTCACCTGCCAGAGATACAGACACTGACAGACACATACAGACGCTGTCAGAGACACAGACACATACAGACGCTGTCAGAGACACAGACACATACAGACCATGGCAGAGATACAGACACTGACAGACACATACAGACGCTGTCAGAGACACAGACACATACAGACCATGGCAGAGATACAGACACTGACAGACACATACAGACGCTGTCAGAGACACAGACACATACAGACCCTGGCAGAGATACAGACACTGAAAGACACATAACGACTCTGGCAGATATACAAACACTGACAGACACATAAAGACACTGGTAGATATACAGACACTGACAGACACATACAGACAGACACTGGCAGATATACAGACACTGATAGACACATACAGACCCTGTCAGATACACAGACACATACAGACCCTGGCAGAGATACAGACACTGACAGACACATACGGACACTGGCAGATATACAGACACTGACAGACACATACAGACCCTGTCAGAGACAGACACATACAGAAACTGGCAGAGATACAGACACTGACAGACACATACAGACGCTGTCAGAGATGACAGACATATACAGACCCTGGCAGAGAATGATACAGACACTGACAGACACATACAGACCCTGCAGAGATACAGATACTGACAGACAAATACAGACCCTGCAGAGATACAGATACTGACAGACACTGTCAGAGACACAGACACATACAGACACTGGCACACACATACACACCATAAAACAAAACCAGACATAGAGACACTGGTTCAGCTGCGGAGACATAGAAAAGACATTAACAAAGACACACAGAGACGCTGAAAGACATATAGAAACACAGGCAAAGATATTGGCAAGACAGACATAGCGACAAAGATAATTGACAAACAGAAGAAAAGGTATCCCTGCACTCCAGCCTTCGGTTGGAGAAATCACCTTTATTGTAACATCAACAGTTGCGAGCAACGTTTTGGCTGCTTGAACAGCTTTCCTCAACACAGACAAAGACATAGCGACAATGACAAAGGCATTGACAGAGACACAAATTTCCATATACCTCCCTGTTTGATTAAATGTTTGCGAACCTGAAGCTTATGAATGCTGCGCACCGCAAGGCAACACTTTCCAAATATGATGCATTGATACATTTACTGGCAGGAAGGCCTGGTGGATCTGGCGAAAACCAGGGAACATGGGGGGGGGGGGTTTGGTAGATTCCTGTTCTAAGAGGCTTACTGAACATCAAATCCCCAGATTAGGTTGAACAAAAAAACATGGCCACAGGGCACAAAGGTCACATTTAGCAGTGAATGAGTAAGGTAAATCAAGGGATTAACCTGTGACACGTGCGTCCTATGTCATTTTTGTCTTACAGAAATAATCGTCATGCCTGTCAGGGACATGGCAGCTCCCTGCTCACCTACACACACACACACACACACAACGGGAATAAATCGTGATGGTGTCTGCACGTTAATTATCTCACACACCTGCAACTATAGTCAAACCTTTGATGAATTCCAAATTAATTTAAAAATGATAGTTGTAAATTAAATTGATTAAATGCAAAAATCACTTAAAATCTGGTGCTGGGCTTTTTTAGGGGGGCATGACTCAAATTAATTTGCACTTAACTTGAAATGTGAAGTTGACAAGCTGGAGGTTTTGAGAGGCAAGGGTGCAGTAAAAGAGACTCTGTATACTGCAGAAGGCATCATTAATGGGGAGGTTGGATCATTTCTATAGTCCTCTGGCTGGGGTTGAGGTCTAAACAGCTTAAAGGGACAGTCTATGAAAAAATAACTCCTTTTTCCCCCCTTAAATAATTGGGCAGATCCTGATGACAGCATCAGCCCAATGATTTCTTTTTAGTTTAGGTTGAGTTTAGTTTAGGTTGAGTTTAATTTAGGTTGAATTTAGTTTAGGTTGAGTTTAGTTTAGGTTGAGTTTAATTTAGGATGAGTTTAGTATAGGTTGAGTTTAGTTTACGTTGAGTTTAATTTAGGTTGAATATAGTTTAGGTCCAGTTTAGTATAGGTTGAGTTTAATTCAGGTTGAGTTTAGTTTAGGTTGCGTTTAATTTAGGATGAGTTTAGTTTAGGTTGAGTTTAGTATAGGTTGTGTATACTTTAGGTTGAGTTTAGTATAGGTTGAGTTTAATTTAGGTTGTGTTTAGTTTTAGGTTGAGTTTAGTTTAGGTTGTGTATAGTTTAGGATGCGTTTAGTATAGGTTGAGTTTAATTTAGGTTGAATTTAGTTTAGGTTGAGTTTAGTTTAGGTTGTGTTTAGTTTAGGTTGCGTTTAGTATAGGTTGAGTTTAATTTAGGTTAAACTTAGTTTAGGTTGAGTTTAGTTTAGGTTAATTTTAATTTAGGATGAGTTTAGTTTAGGTTGAGTTTAGTTTAGGTTGAGTTTAATTTAGGTTGAGTTTAGTTTAGGTTGAGCTCTTCAGCTCAGAGCTTCCAAAATGCAGAGGTCCCTGGAGCTTTACAGAGTTTGTGTTTCGTCTATAACGTTCCTATGCAGCACAACAATAATTGATTTAGGATTAAAGGGCCAGTACCACCATAAAATGAAATGCTCTTACTGTGTTTAATAGATATTGCTGATATCTTACATGTGGGTTTTTTTCTCTGGTATGTTTAGTTAAGAAGATATTTTCCTCTATATCTGTCACTGGGTGCTTCCATTGTGTGAAATTTTCCTCTATATGTATCACTGGGTGCATCCATTGTGTGAAATTTTCCTCTATATGTGTCACTGGGTGCATCCATTGTGTGATATTTTCCTCTATATGTGTCACTGGGTGCATCCATTGTGTGATATTTTCCACTATATGCTTCACTGGGTGCATCTATTGTGTGATATTTTCCTCTATATGTGTCACTGGGTGCATCCATTGTGTGATATTTTCCTCTATATGTGTCACTGGGTGCATCCATTGTGTGATATTTTCCACTATATGCTTCACTGGGTGCATCTATTGTGTGATATTTTCCTCTATATGTGTCACTGGGTGTATCCATTGTGTGATATTTTCCTCTATATGTGTCACTGGGTGCATCCATTGTGAGATATTTTCCTCTGTATGTGTCACTGGGCGCATCCATTGTGTGATATTTTCCTCTATATGTGTCACTGGGTGCATCCATTGTGTGAAATTTTCTTCTATATGCTTCACTGGGTGCATCTATTGTGTGATATTTTCCTCTATATGTGTCACTGGTGTATCCATTGTGTGATATTTTCCTCTATATGTGTCACTGGGTGCATCCATTGTGAGATATTTTCCTCTGTATGTGTCACTGGGCGCATCCATTGTGTGATATTTTCCTCTATATGTGTCACTGGGTGCATCCATTGTGTGAATCTTCTATATGCTTCACTGGGTGCATCTATTGTGTGATATTTTCCTCTATATGTGTCACTGGGTGCATCCATTGTGTGATATTTTCCTCTATATGTGTCACTGGGTGCATCCATTGTGAGATATTTTCCTCTGTATGTGTCACTGGGCGCATCCATTGTGTGATATTTTCCTCTATATGTGTCACTGGGTGCATCCATTGTGTGAAATTTTCTTCTATATGCTTCACTGGGTGCATCTATTGTGTGATATTTTCCTCTATATGTGTCACTGGGTGCATCCATTGTGAGATATTTTCCTCTTTATGTGTCACTGGGCGCATCCATTGTGAGATATTTTCCTCTGTATGTGTCACTGGGTGCATCCATTGTGTGATTTTTCCTCTATATGTGTCACTGGGCGCATCCATTGTGTGATATTTTCCTCTATATGTGTCACTGGGTGCATCCATTGTGAGATATATTTTCCTCTGTATGTATCACTGGGCGCGTCCATTGTGTGATATTTTCCTCTATATGTATCACTGGGCGCATCCATTGTGTGATATTTTCCTCTATAGGTGTCACTGGGCGCATCCATTGTGCGATATTTTCCTCTATATGTGTCACTGGGCGCATCCATTGTGTGATATTTTCCTCTATATGTGTCACTGGGCGCATCCATTGTGTGATATTTTCAGGGTTATTCAGAGAGCACTGAATTGGGCACGAAATTGCACCCAAAATTGAATTTCCCCCGTATGTATCAAGGCCATTTGCTGATTAAGAAAGCAGACAGTTCGCCAAATATTAGTGATTTCTCCCCACAAAATATGGTGCCTGTTCGGCAGCAGCGAAATCCCCATAGATAAGCAATGATTAATCTTTCCAGAGACACCAAACAGCAGAGAAATGTCAGTGAAATGCTCTGATGTTCGGTGGTTTCATTCAGCAGGTTTAATCAGGCGAATCCCATAGGTTTATATATTCTGTAAAATGCGTCATTGGACTTGGGTGCATCTTTTAGGGTGCAGGGTGTTTGTGTAATCTGAGTTATGCAGGAATAATGTTATTGTCTACTGTTATGGTCCATGTGTATCTGTTTATCTGAGGAGTTGAGGAGTTGTTAATTAGGGATGAGCTGTTCGGTTCGGACGGTTCGGAGTTTGGATCGAATTTAGCCTGTTCGTTCTGTTCGTGAACTCCGAACATTTCCAGGTGTTCGCCGCATGTTCGACCACAATGCACCACAATGGACCACAATGCACTTTCCCACTGGCTTGAAGCTCGTAATTGGCTACAGCCTTGTACCTGACCACAGGTCTGGTGCAAGACAGGTTCAACACTATGCCAATCACGGCTCAGAGTCCTGATTGGGCAAATTTTGCCCAATCATGGGCTCACAGAGCTAAGTGCCGCAGCACACTATATAACGTTTCCACGCAGCGCTTCTGCACGCATTTGAGAGGAGATTTCATAGGAGATAGTTGTTGTGTGTTCTTACTGCCGGTCTGCCACGCTACTGGGGAGGTCTGGGGGGTCTGGGGGGTCTCATTTCTACCAAATATCTGGGAATTGAGGTGATGTGTGTCTTGTCACTGCCAGCAAGTATTTTGGGGGTCACAAATTTCTACAAAACATTTGGGAATTGAGGTGATCTGTGTCTTGTCACACAGCCAGTACCACGCAGTATTTTGGGGGGTCACTAATTTTTACAAAATATCTGGGAATTGAGGTGATCAGTCTCCTGTCACTGCCAGAAAGTATTTTGGGGTCACTAATTTCTACAAAACATTTGGGAATTAAGGTGATCTGTGTCTTGTCACACAGCCAGTACCACGCAGTATTTGGGGGTCACAAATTTCTACAAAATATCTGGGAATTGAGGTGATCTGTCTCTTGTCACTGCCAGCAAGTATTTTGGGGGTCACAAATTTCTACAAAAGATTTGGGAATTGAGGTGATCTGTGTCTTGTCACACAGCCAGTACCACGCAGTATTTTGGGGGTCACAAATTTCTACAAAACATTTGGGAATTGTTATAATCCGTGTGTTCTCACTGGCTGCCACCCATCAGGGGGTCTCACTGATTTATAGGAGGTTTCTGAGACTTGTAATCTGTGGCTTCTCACTGCCACCCATCAGGGGGTCCCACATACTTCTAGCAGATTTATGCGAATTGTAATCTGTGGCTTCTCACTGCCACCCATCAGGGGGTCTCACTGATTTATAGGAGGTTTCTGAGATTTGTAATCTGTGGCTTCTCACTGCCACCCATCAGGGGGTCCCACTGATTTATAGGAGGTTTCTGAGACTTGTAATCTGTGTCTTCTCACTGCCACCCATCAGGGGGTCCCACATACATCTAGCAGATTTATGTGAATTGTAATATGTGTCTCCTCACTGCCAGCTATCAGAGGGTCACACTGATTTATAGGAGGTTTCTGAGACTTTTAATTTGTGTCTTCTCACTGCCACCCGTCAGAGGGTCACACTGATTTAAAGGAGGTATCTGAGATTTGTAATCTGTGGCTTCTCACTGCCACCCATCAGGGGGTCTCACTGATTTATAGGAGGTTTCTGAGATTTGTAATCTATGGCTTCTCAATGCCACCCATCAGGGGGTCTCACTGATTTATAGGAGATTTCTGAGACTTGTAATCTGTGGTTTCTCACTGCCACCCATCAGGGGGTCACACTGATTTATAGGAGGTTTCTGAGATTTATAATCTGTGGCTTCTCACTGCCACCCATCAGGGGGTCACACTGATTTATAGGAGGTTTCCGAGATTTGTAATCTGTGGCTTCTCACTGCCACCCATAAGGGGGTCCCACATACTTCTAGCAGATTTATGTGAATTGTAATCTGTGGCTTCTCACTGCCACCCATCAGGGGGTCACACTGATTTATAGGAGGGAACTGTAATCTGTGTCTTGTTACTGGCTGCCAGCTATCAGGGTGTCTCACTGAGTTATACCAGAGTTCTGTAAATCTTTAATCTTTATACCAGAGTTGAATCAGAGTTCTGTATATATTTAATCTATATATCACTCACCATGTCTGAAAGAACAAAAAGGACAGGCAGACGCTCCCAGACACAGATAAGAGGGCATTTTTTTCTTTGCTATGTTCTACACATGTTGTTGGGCTGGATGCATTTGGTGGTTGCAGCCAACCCTTCGGGGAATAGGCCCGACCCCACCCCTCCTGCACAGATAAGAGGGCAAGCAGCCCCTGTGTCGGGAGGCTGTGCCTCTGGTCGTGGTGGACGTGGTGCATCCTCTGCAAGGGCACGCTTGTCCTTTCTAACTGGTGCTGGCCGTCTTCTTAAGCAGCAGCAACATACAGAGGATTTGGTGGATTGGCTAACCAGGCCATCCGAGTCCTCCGAGTCCTGCCAACCAGGCTTGTAGTGCTTTACAGTCCACCTCAGCTGCCAAAGCATCTAATGCAGCCTCCATGTCCACAGCTACTCCTGCTGGAGCCTCGCTATCACACACGGAGGAGTCAGCTGAATTGTTTGACTACAATGACAGTGACATGCTGCTTGAGGATGCGCAGCAAGTACAGTGCTCTGATTCAATCTCTGAGGTTGAGGAAGGGAGTATAATCAACCTAGAGGAAGGGGGTGCCAATGATGACACACAAATAACTGGCACTCATGTTGCCCCAGCAGCTGCAGCATACTGCCAAGTTGGCTCCAGTGACGAGGAGATAGGGGGTGAAGATGACATTGATAATGAGGTTACTGACTCCACCAGGGTGCCAGATCGAACAGAGGAATCAAGTGAGGAAGAGGGGGAGGAGGAGGAGGAGGCACAGCAAACACGAGGCACAACATCCTCTATGACCAACCGTAGCACTAGCCAGTCCAAGGCATCAGATGTCAGAGCTGCTCCGGTGCAGAGCGCTGTTGTCTCAAAGCACACACGCAGGAACTCTGCTGTCTGCGTGGAGTTCTTTAAGAAATGTGCAGCAGACTCCACCGTTGCTATTTGTAATCTATGTCAGATGAGGCTTAAGCGTGGGAAAGACACCGGACACTTGGGTACCACATGCTGAGGCAACAAATGACCTCCTGCCACACATCCCGATGGCGCAAAACTTTGCGTAGGTCCTCCTCCTCCTCATCTGTCTCTACCCCCACTGTATGTCCTGCCATGTCATTGCCTACAACCTCCACTGACAGGGATGATGCTACAGTAATGGATGTACCAGGTCCTTCCTCACAATGTGACAGCATCCCATCAGCTGAAGATTTACGCAGTCAGATTACGTTGCCGCAGCTGCTGCAGCGAAAGAAAAAATATAGTCCCAACCATCCCCAAGCACAGCGTCTAAATGCCAGCTTAGTAAAATTACTCGCATTGCAGCTGCTGCCTTTCCAGCTGGTGGACTCTGCTCCCTTCCGTGAATTTGCTGAATGTGCTGTACCACAGTGGCAGGTTCCATAACGCCATTACTTTTCACGCAAGGCCATTCCAGCACTATACCTGCACGTGGAAGACAATGTTATCCAGTCATTGGGGAAGGCAGTCAGCAGCAAGGTGCATGTGACTTTAGACACGTGGTCCAGCAGGCATGGACAGGGTTGTTACATTTCCTTCACAGCACACTGGGTAACTCTGATTGCAGCTGGGAGGGATCCAAGACAGGGCTCTGTGCTGGAGCTTGTTCATCCACCACGCCTCCAGAAAGCTGCTTGTATGAGGTCTGTCTACTCCACCCCCACCACCTCTCCCTCTTCTTCCTCCTCTTTCTGTGTCTCTGGCAAAGTGGCAGTTAAACCGACGCCTGATAGGGTGTACGCAATGGCTCAAACAAAAAGAAGCCATACTGTGCTTGAGCTGGTTTGTTTAGGGGACAGGAGCCACACCGGGCCAGAAATTCTGTCAGCTCTGCAGGGCCAGGTGCAGAGATGGTTAACACCATGCCAGCTTCAGCTGGGAATGATCGTCTGTGATAATGGCAGCAACCTTCTCTCCGCCCTACGTAAGGGTAAATTGATGCATGTACCATGCCTAGCACACGTCCTAAATCTAGTGGTACAGCGTTTCCTAACCAAGTACCCAGGGCTGGCAGAGCTTCTCAGCCAGGCCAGAAAAGTCTGCAGCCACTTTAGACGGTCATTCCCAGCAAGCGTTCGCCTGGCAGAAATTCTAAGAGAATTCCACCTTCCCACAAACCGTCTGATCTGTGACATGCCCACCAGGTGGAACTCGACATTAGCAATGCTGCAGCATCTGCACAAGCAGCAGAGGGCCATCAACGAGTACCTGTGTGAATATGGCACAAGGACAGGTTCAGGTCAACTTGGTTTTTTTTCCCCCCCGCAGTGGCTGATGATCAACGATGCATGCACTGTACTGTCTCCATGAGGAGGAAACGAGGATGGTGAGCAGGGACAGTGCATGCATCAGTGACACAATTCCTTTAGTGTTCCTGCTGGAGCACACTCTGCAGGGAATTATAGATGTGGCTCTAGAGGCAGAGCAGCGGGAGGAAGAGGAGGCCTTCCCTAGCTCTGAAGGCCCCAGTCTTTCCGCAGACAGCATTCCAGCGGGTCCTACTCAGATCAGACAGGAGGAGGATGAGGAGGAGGAGGAGTATTTAAGTAGTGGGGGCATTGAAGGTGGGGATTCCTCAAGGGAGGGTTTCGTGTGCCCAGAAACACAAGGGCTAGTGCGTGGCTGGGAGGAGGAACTGTACGATGGGGTCATCCTCTTGACCAGGAAGACTCAGAAGCTAATGCCACCTCCAACCTACGCTGCATGGGCTCCCTTATAATGCAAAGCCTGCTAAAGGACCCCAGGATTTGTGCTATCAAGGAGAGGGATCATTACTGGTTGGCAACCCTTCTTGATCCACGATACAAGGGTAAAGTTGCAGAGCTCATCCTGCCCCCACAGAGGGAGCACTGGATGAAAAAACTTGAGGACGCACTAAAGCGACACTTGTGTAACACCTTTCCAGGCACTGGTAGGTTACCAAGTGATGACACACATGCTTCTGAGGCTGCGGATGATCAGAGGAATAGTGGTGAAGGCCGGGGCCGCTTGACTGATGCATTTTTAATTTTTTTTAGTCCTCGATGCCCAGGGACGTCAAATGTAGGCACCCATTGCCAGCGTCTTCACCATATGGTGCAGGACTACCTAGGGGCAAGGGCAGACCTGGATACCTTTCCAGCAGATGATCCACTGGCTTACTAGGTGTTGAGAATGGATCACTGGCCAGAACTTAGCCAATATGCTATGCAGCTACTAGGTTGCCCTTCATCTAGCGTGCTTTCTGAAAGGACGTTCAGTGCTGCTGGAGGTTTTGTCACAGACAAAAGAGTGCGTCTGTCCACCGACTCTGTAGACCGGCTGACATTTATAAAAATGAATCAGTCCTGGATCAGCAGCTATCAATCCCCTGATGCTGAAGTAACGGAATAGATCGGGGATGTCTTCTGCATTCACAAAACCTCCAGCACTGAACTCTTCCACAATACCACAAAAGGGTTACGGTGTGAAGGCACTTGCTGCCATGAAAGGCGCAATATTTGGCTGCACTGATGTCTGTGCCACATTTATATCATTTTAATTTTTTGAACCGCAGGGTCCAACCCTGCACTCTTCCACAATACTACAGATGGGGTTACTGTATGATAGTACTTGCTGGCCTGGCAGTCTGGCACCAAAAGCACAATATCTGGGTCCACTGACGCCCATTACCAGATTCATATCTTTTTAATATAGGACCACATGGTCCACCCCTGCATTCTTCCACAATACTACAGAGGGGTTACTGTATGATAGTACTTGCAGGCCTGGCACCAAAAGCACAATATTTGGGTGCACTGCCACTAACGCCTGTATCAGATTCATATCCTCAGAGGGGTTACGGTGTGACGGCACTGTTGCCGACGCTAAAGGCCCAATTTTAAAGCACCTATTGTTACTTTCATCCAAAGCCTGTATAAGTTTCACAATAATTTAGCCAAAAAAACACTAAACTTTTTCTACATGTCCGAAAATGTCTCCTCTTTTCATACAGGCTGCTGCCCCAAGCAGTTGTTTATGGATAGATTAAAGGAAAAGCATTTACTGTCTTTTGAAACGTAATTTTTTTGTTTTCAAGTGTTTCTATACATCCTAGAAATCCGCTACTTCACGGGCAAGTTATGGGGACCTCCTAGGCACAATATTTGAAGGAATTTTTTGTTTTTATTTTTAACCCTTATTTCATGGAAAACTCACTGTCCCTTTAAAATCGTTTTTTTTTTTACTTTTTGTCCTTGTTTCCTGTCCCCCAGGGCACTACCCGGACCCCCATACACCTTTTATGGCAAATATCTAGCATATATGCCCTCTTGGAGGACACTCTAAAAATCGAATTTTCAGCCCCATTGACTTGTATTGAGTTCGAGTTCGAGTTCGGATTCGAACATTTGGAAAGTTCGGGTTCGAATACGAACCGAACTCGGGGGTGTTCGGCTCATCCCTATTGTTAATCTTCTGTGTCAGACAAAAACTGCCCCATTATCTGCTGTTTTAAACTGTAAAACTGACTTGTTTGTCAGTCACGAGGGCCATTGTCCTGTATGTCTAGGAATGTTGAGCAAATTTTTTACCAATTATCTGTTTTAGTCTAATTAGGTCTCGCAACAGTTTCTAGGGGAGGTTTTGTATGTGGAAATAACCCATGTTTGACCATATGGATATGTGTGCCTCTTCCCAATTAAAAGAGTTCCATTCTTACCCGAGATCTACAGCTTCGTCTTATTTCTGGGGGATGCTAGCAGGCTCTCTATGTGTCTTGGTCTTTGAGCTTCGTCTGAGGACGAGTTTGGCTGGGGAGACCAGAGGGTCCTGCTAGGAAGCGGCATTGGCAGATGTGACCCTGTTGGGGTATTGAGATCTGTCACATATTCAAAAAATGCTTCCAACTTTGACGATTCAGTCCAATTTCCGATACATGAGTTCTTCAACTGTAACTCACGCGGGTTAGTGTATCAGCTGGTGATAGAACGTTATATATAATTCCCAAGCATTTTAATGCAGTAATTTGTTTGAAAACTCCTTTTAAAAGTTGCCTCCCTTTATTTATTCTCCACCCCGTTCGGCGGCTTGTCACCTTTTTCCGGTGACTTTTGGCGGCTTGTCAGCTTTTTCAAGTGACTGTTAAGCGGCTTGTCCGGTGACTGTTCGGCGGCTTGTCAGCTTTTTCCAGTGACTGTTCGGCGGCTTGTCAGTTTTTTTCCGGTGGCTATTCGGCGGGTCATTGTCTGATAGACAAAAAGTGTGTAACATCTCTCAATATAAGAAAAATATTATAAAAAAAGTAATTGGGCTGAGCAGGATCTGCCCAATTATTTAAGGGCAAAAGGAAAGGGACACTCTATTTTTAAGGTACAGTAAGAATACAGGTTGGTCATCACAAAGGCTTTTAGAGACAGCCACGTGTCGCGCCATATAGACCATCGCGCCTCCTATACAAATCAGGTCTCCTTCGATGCCGCTAAGCGACGCGCCGGCCGCCAAATGACCCATCGTACAATAAACAGACGCCTAATCCCAAAGCCACGCGGAATAAGTTTTAATAATGCTATTTTACACCTGCAGTGCTTCATCAGCATCAAACGCAATCTATCCACTCCAAAATTAAGTTGATTAAAGTCGAAATAAATTTGGGGAGAAAAAAAAATCCCTGTTTTTTGGGGGTTGAATATCTGAAATCAAATTACCTTTAATTGTGTCTGTTTCCATGGGCTGATTTTAATATCGTGCTTATTACCATGGCGCCTCTTGGAGAAGGCGCGATTTGTCTGGGTGGCGTCGCTCTGCGCGGAGGAGCGCAATGTTAATTCACTTTTAATGTATAATACATGCCTGATTATGGGTCTTCCTTACAGGTGTGAGTGTATGGCATGGGGGGATCTAATCAGCGCTAATGTACGAGTTTATTCATTTAAACGTTCTCGACGTATCAATAAAATATGAGATGAGCTCAGCTGTCTCACCCGTCACCTGTGCTGATTTACTCAGGGGGTCTGCGGGTTAACCCTTTGCCGTGGCACCAAACACAATTAATCCTGCCGTGTCCCGATGTCCTGGTAAACCTTTACACCAGGGCTGTCAGACTCCGGCCCCCTCACCCCAGATGTTTCTGAACTACAATTCCCATGATTCCCTGGCCTTGTGTTGTATTTTAAGAATTCTGGGAATTGTAGGCATCAACATCGGGGGCCGTGAGTTTGACAGCACTAAAAAAATATTATCGTTTTTATTATTTTTTTATTCAACCGTTTATTCCTTTCATTTTCAGCAAAATGTCTTTTTATTTATTTATTGGAATTTCTTTTTATTTTTTTAGAGTAAATTTATATATTTGTTGAAATTTGTTTATTTATTTATTTCTTGGAATTTGTTTCTTTATTTATTTGTTGGAATTTGTTTATTTATTTAATGTATTTCTTTGTATTTTTTTTAAGCAAAATTTTCGATTCACAATTTTATACACAGGCTTTTTTTTTATTCTGTAACATACCTTTTCATTATTTTTTGAAGGACCTTTTTTTATTAGTATTATTATTTCTACACATCTTCATGCATTTTTATATGTTTAAACACCTTTCAGCCGAGTGAAGCAGATCTCTGTGCATGTTTGTGTTCTGAGGTGTTTCTGTGAGGAAAAAGAAAAATATATATATATATATATTACTGTACATGGGCACTACCCGACAATCAAACGCCATATGCCCCAGCAGCGACTACAGAACGGACAAACGGAACTTCGCAATGGACAAGCCCTGGCTAACAGACACACCAAAACCTCCAATTTTTTCTGCGGCAGATGAAAAATACGCAAAACCATATCAATCTCAATCCAAAGGAAAGACAACCACCGACATGGACCTTCTGACTTCTCTTTAGCCACCAGCCCACCGAACTCCTCAGCAACCTCCCGAAAAAAAACAGATCAAGTCAGGGAGACGAATTCGCAGGACCCACAAACAAGTAATCGTCCAGGTAATGGACCACAGAATTCGAGCCCGAACGTGACAGAATACGACCCAATCGGGAAAAAATGCGGAAAAACTCAAAGTAACGGCAGCCGGCAGGAGCAACCCAATAGAAGACACCGGTCAAAATAATATCCCCGGAAAGAACAACCAAAATGATAACACCTGGTAGGAAAAGAAAGCAACGAAAAGTCGCCTCCACATCAGTTTTCGCTAACAAGCAGCCAGGACCAGCCACACGAACCAATTTCAAGGTTTCGTCAGATGACGCATTTCGCACTCTACAATGATCTTTTCCAATACTGTCATTGACAGAAGAATCCACGGGATAGGAAAGGTGATGTCTTAAACGAAAATTTTCCTGCCTGCTTCTTTGGAACTACACCCAGCGGGGAAATCCAAAGGTTGGAAAACGGCACTAATCCACAAACGGACCGGCCATCCTCCCTAAACTGACTTCCAATGACAACGTTTCAGCCACCGCCTCCTCATGCTGCAGAGCTGAAACCAAATTACCTGCAATACTGGGACAATTCGAGGGGGGGAAAAAAGGAATAGAAAACGCCAAAAAGAAGCCATTCCGTATTAATAAAGCTGCCTGCCTATTGGGGTATATGTCTAGCCAAGGAAGCATCGCAAACCCCTCACCACCAGCATAATTCCTTCCACCAAGCTCACCTCGTCCAGCGGCATAACCGATGTAACTTTAAATTTTTTCAAACACCAGAAAGGGGAGTGACTCCAGTGGTCAAGTCCTGGGAAAAAAAGTGAGGGAACTCACCCACGAATTCCACAACCCCTGTTACCTGAAGAAAATATATATATATATATATATGTATATATATCACGAGTATAGCAGTGCGTGCCGGTGATACCATTTTTATTGGGTTAACTTTACATTTAAAAGACAAGCTTTCAAGAGTGTAAACTGGAAACTATACTGATCAGTGAAAGGTATCACTACGTACAGGTATACTCGTGATTGTAGCAACTGGACTAACGCATTTTATATATAATATATATCCAGGCACAGACCCCCAGAATAATATACACAACACTGTGCCCCCAGAATAATATACACAGCGCTGAGCCCCCAGAATAATATACACAGCGCTGAGCCCCCAGAATAATATACACAGCGCTGAACCCCCAGATTTAATATACACAACACTGAACCCCCAGAATAATATACACAGCACTGAGCCTCCAGGATAATATACACAGCACTGAGCCCCCAGAATAATATACACAGCACTGAACCTCCAGAATAATATACACAGCACTGAACCCCAAGAATAATATACACAGCACTGGTTATATGGATATATTTTCCCCAGTTCACATGGATATAATTGCCCCCAGTTCACTTGGATATAATTGCCCCAGCTCATATGGGTATATATTGCCCCAGCTCTCATGGATATGCCCCAGGTCTCATGGATACTGCCCCCAGGTCTCATGGATATGCCCCAGGTCTCATGGATACTGCCCCCAGGTCTCATGGATATGCCCCAGGTCTCATGGATACTGCCCCCAGGTCTCATGGATAATGCCCCCAGGTCTCATGGATACTGCCCCCAGGTCTCATGGATACTGCCCTCAGGTCTCATGGATACTGCCCCCAGGTCTCATGGATATGCCCCAAGTCTCATGGATACTGCCCCCAGGTCTCATGGATATTGCCCCCAGGTCTCATGGATATACCCCAGGTCTCATGGATACTGCCCCCAGGTCTCATGGATATGCCCCAGGTCTCATGGATAATGCCCCAGGTCTCATGGATAATGCCCCCAGGTCTCATGGATACTGCCCCCAGGTCTCATGGATACTGCCCTCAGGTCTCATGGATACTGCCCCCAGGTCTCATGGATATGCCCCAAGTCTCATGGATACTGCCCCCAGGTCTCATGGATATGCCCCAGGTCTCATGGATATTGCCCCCAGGTCTCATGGATATTGCCCCAAGGTCTCATGGATACTGCCCCCAGGTCTCATGGATACTACCCCCTGGTCTCATGGATACTGCCCCCTGGTCTCATGGATATGCCCCCAGGTCTCATGGATATTGCCCCCAGGTCTCATGAATATTGCCCCCAGGTCTCATGGATATTACCCCCTGGTCTCATGGATACTGCCCCCAGGTCTCATGGATATTGCCCCCTGGTCTCATGGATACTGCCCCCAGGTCTCATGGATACTGCCCCCAGGTCTCATGGATATAGCCCCCAGGTCTCATGGATATTACTCCCAGGTCTCATGGGTATTGCCCCCCCAGGTCTCATGGATACTGCCCCCAGCCCAGCTCACCTCTGCTGCTTTTCTGATGCTCCTGCCGCACATTGCCGGCGGCCTCGTGCTTCCTGCTTCAGCGGCCGCTGACAGGAAGTGCAGCCGCTCGCCTGGGATCTATGAAACAGCCAGGCGAGCGGCTCCACTTCCTGTCACCGGCAGTTCTAACAGGAAGCACGCGGCCGCCGGAAATGTGCGGCGGCCGCCTGCTAAAGCGTTCGGGCTCGGGCCACAGCGAGAACGCTGCGTTCCCGCAGCGTTCCCGCTGTGGGAGAAGTGCGGGAACGCCGTTCCCGCGTGTTCCCGCTCGTTCCGAGCCCTGAGTGACTCCCTGCACACAACGAGCCGACAAGAAGACGCCCACCAACAGTGGGACTCATTAAAGAGCCAGCATCACCCCTTTCATGTGGCCGCCATGACGCCAGGGGTCTGAGAGGCAGCGGGTTAGGAAAAGGGCGGCAAAACAGGCCACAAAAAAAGCCACAAATTCGCATCCTGCACATCGAAACGCAACCCCGGACGCACCGCCATCTTTTGACACGGTTGTTGATCATATCTAAACAAACACAAACCCCCAGAAATTTTATAGGCCCCCCAAATGAGATCAATATAGGCAAATATATTGACAATATGAGACGCTCAGGGAAGCGTTCACACATAATCGCAATTAAGGCTTAAACTAACCTGTAGCCAATTGCCAAACGTTTTCGGCAATTCCTTCTTCTTGTCCATCGACCGTTTCCCTATCAGCCGAAAGCAAAGCCAACCAACACATCCACATAATCACCCTTCCGCGTCGTATCCTTCAACTCACCGGGTACATTTAAACCTAACGGATATCGGATGAATTGTTTGGCGTGTACAGTAATATAAAAATATATATCGTTATTTTTCCTCACAGAAACACCACAGAACAGAAACATGCGCAGAGCGCTGCATCACTCGGCTGACAGGATCCAAAGAGTTAAGCCACACCCAGTGGCGTCACTAGGGTTGGTGTCACCCGGTGCGGTAACTTATGGTGTCATCCCCCCCGAGTTTTACGGATTTTTTTAACTACTCTTACTCCTAAATCAGTACTCCCATATAACACTGAATGCTCATACACACAGCACACATTACTGTGAGTTTTATTGCTGTGGAGCTCTCTCATATGCTCACACAAATTTTTGCCAACTGCCAGCAAGTACGGTGCCTGTTCGAAGGCAGTGAAAGCACACATGGATATATATTGCCCCAACAGCTCTGGATATATTGCCCCCAGCAGCTCTGGATATATTGCCCCCAGCAGCTCACCCATGGATATATATTGCCCCCAGCTAGCATATGGATATTTTGCCCCAGTTCACAATTATATATTGCCCCCAGCAGCTCACCCATGGATATATATTGCCCCAGACCAGCTCACACATGGATATATTGCCCCAGACCAGCTCACGCATGGATATATTGCCCCCAGACCAGCTCACACATGGATATTGACCCAGTTCTCATGGATATGCCCCCAGCACATATGGAAACTGCCCCAAGCACACATGGATACTGCCCCAGCTCAAATGGATATGCCCCAGCTCTCATGGATATGCCCCAGGAGCTCTCATGGATATGCCCCAGCAGCTCTCATGGATATTGCCCCAGCTCATGTGGGCTGCACCCCCCGCCCCCACGTTACGACGCCCCTGGCCACACCCACAACCTCATTGATATACCTGCACGCACGACAGTGCTGCCTTCCCGCCAAACAGAAACTCTTCCTATCCTCACAGTCTGACCCCGCCCAGCAGACATGCCCCACCCCTTCCTGACTAGCCATGGGGAACCTATAGTTTATAAATTAAAGCGGACTCACCGCGAAAGAAATGAAAAGGAATCAGAACGTGGACTTTATAATGTTTTACAATATTTGGAAACATTTTACTCCTGCTTTAATGTTTGCATTTATTTGCGTCAGCTCGGCTGTCATTTAATTAATAGCGTATATATTACATGTACTAACACTAATAAACAAGCTTAATTACTAAACAGATTATGAGCAGATAAAATGAGCACTTAATAAAAAGAGTCACTTCTGGTAAATATTGGTGGATGAGTAAAGATCTAAGCACAAGAAATGAGGTCAAAGGGGAAAGGGGGATAGATAGATAGATAGATAGATAGATAGATAGATAGATAGATAGATAGATAGATAGATAGATAGATAGATAGATAGATAGATAGATAGATAGATAGATAGATAGATAGATAGATAGATAGATAGATAGATAGATAGATAGATAGATAGATATGGGATGGATAAATAGATAGATACAGTTGTGTTCAAACTTATTCAACCCCCACTGAAATTGAGTGTTTTGGCCAGTTTGACATTGATTTTGATCATTCAGTCATCTTGCTTACAATTAAATCAAAGAGGCACGTGTAGGTCAGACAAATATAACATAACATTTATAATGAAATAACCACAAATGTCTTTTCTGTGCTCACATCATTATCAGTTTTATTCAACCCCCAAGTGACATTCAATCTTAGTACTTAGTACAACATCCTTTTACAGTTATAACAGCTTTTAAACGTGAAGCATAGCTTGACACAAGTGTCTTGCAGCGATCTACGGGTATCTTCGCCCATTCGTCATGGGCAAAAGCCTCCAGTTCAGTCACATTCTTAGGCTTGCGCACTGCAACTGCTTTCTTTAAGTCCCACCAGAGGTTCTCAATCGGATTTAAGTCCGGTGACTGCGATGGCCACTCCAAAATGTTCCAGCCTTTAATCTGCAACCATGCTCTAGTGGACTTGGAGGTATGCTTGGGATCATTGTCCTGTTGAAAGGTCCAACGTCTCCCAAGCCTCAGGTTTGTGACTGACTGCATCACATTGTCATCCAATATCTCTCTTATTCTTTGGAGACAGCAAGGGGGTGCGCCTGGGAGTTCTGGCATGGAGGCCTTCGTTACGCAGTGTGCGCCGTATTGTCTGAGCTGAAACTTCTGTACCCACATCTGACAAATCTTTTCTCAGTTCCTCAGCAGTCACACGGGGACTTTTCTCCACTCTATGCTTCAGGTAGCGCACAGTAGTCGAAGTCAGCATCTTCTTTCTGCCACGACCAGGTAGCGTTTCAACAGTGCCCTTTGCCTTGAATTTGCGAATGATGCTTCCTATGGTCTCTCTTGGTATGTTTAACATCTTTGCAATCTTCTTATAGCCATTGCCCTTCCTGTGAAGAGTAATCACCTCTTCTCTTGTCTTCCTGGACCATTCTCTTGACTTCACCATGTTTGTAACCACACCAGTAAATGTCTAGAAGGAGCTGAGTATCACAGTCATTTTAAAGCTGCCTAATTGGTGCTTATTATGCTTTATTGCTGCTCCATGACATCCACAGGTGTTTTCAATACCTGATTGAAAACACTTGAATGAACCTCTGTTCTTCAGAGTGGTAGTCTTTAAGGGGATGAATAATTGTGTCAATGAAGAATTCACAAAAGAAACATTTACTACTGTATTACAAAACCAATTGATGTCATTTTAGTTGCATATGGTTCTTTAAAAAGTCCTTGTAGGATTTCATTCTAAATACAATTACAAATGTACACTAAATTCCCTAAAACCATTTACAGCATTGGGGGTTGAATAATTTTGAACACAACTGTAGATAGATATGGGATAGATAGATAGATATGGGATAGATAGATAGATATGGGATAGATAGATATGGGATAGATAGATAGATATGGGATAGATAGATAGATAGATATGGGATAGATAGATAGAAGATAGATAGATAGATAGATAAGATAGATAGTAGATAGATAGATAAGATAGATAGATAGATAGATAGATATGGGATAGATAGATATGGGATAGATAGATAGATAGATATGGGATAGATAGATAGATAGATAGATAGATAGATAGATAGATAGATAGATAGATAGATAGATAGATAGATAGATAGATAGAGACAGACACAGATAGATACAGACAAACAGAAAGAGATAGATAGGGGATAGAAAGATAGATAGATACAAACAGATAGAGATAGATAAAGACATAGATACAGTTAGATACAGACACAGATAGATATAGATGGATAGATAGATACAGACAGATACAGATAGATACAGAGATAGAGACAGATACAGATAGATAGATATAGATAGATACAGACAGATAGAGATAGATAGATAGATAGATACAGATAGATAGATAGATAGATAGATAGATAGATAGATAGATAGATAGATAGATAGATAGAGACCGACAGACACAGATAGATACAGATAGACAGATATAGATAGATATGATAGATGTTGTATAGACATATTATTTTGTGTTAGCATTAACAGATTATATATGACGATACTATAAAGTAGACAGTTTTGGGAAATGTCTTTAATGTGCTGAATAAAAGGTGCAATGTCTCCATCTAGTGGCTTTAAAGCATAGCATGCCACATTAATTTTTTTAACCCTTTGAACACAGGGCATTTTTTTAATTTTTCCAAAGATCGCGAGGCATGTGCTTATGTGGCACTCTATGTATTAAATGGATATTAAACACATTGCACCCCAAAAGAATACAGTATGCAGAATGAAGTAATAAGCATTTTCTTTATTTTTGTCATTATTGATAACCTCATAACTGCATTGTCCATAGCTCTTTTGCTGCTGCTTTAGCCTCCGACCAGCAGGTGGCGATCGCTATGTTCTCAGTCACAGGGACTGTAATTGGTGCCATGTGGATGTCTCAGTGGTTCAGTAATTCTGAAGCCAGCACTGAAAGCAGTGGAGAGAACCAGCACACCCGGAGTAAAAGCAAGAGTTATTTATCTCTTTCAGGTAGGCAGAAAAGCATCCCAGGGTAACATCTAATGGGAAATGTTCTGTCAGTGGGGTCCGCCTGGAGAAACAGGTTGTCAGGACTATCCCTGTGGTGGTTGATGAGTAACTCAAGGGACGTCGTTGGAAGTGAAGGTACAATGAAGGCAGGCAGTAATCAATGGTCGAGGTCACTAACTGGGTCATGCACAAAGAGGAACAAGGATGAATAGGTGGCGCTAAGCAAGAAGGAACTGCTTCAACACTGGAGCAATGATGGACTGGCACTTTGGCCTTTTAATCCCTGTGACTCCTTAACCTCCAATAAGAGACCTGTGACATCATTGGCGCGTGCCACGCCCTGGACGCCATTTTGCTGGAGACCAGTCACACGCGCGTGCCTGGTCAGAGGCTTATGCAAGGCCTGAAGCCTGACACTGCGGTGAAGGCCGCCAGCCAGCGGCGGGGAAGCTGGCGGTAGGGGAGTCGGCACTCGACCTCCCCGGGGCCTGGTGACACATCGAGGAGGTGAGCCAACAACCCTTAGCCGCGAGGTACCGCCAGACACCCGGGCAGGCCGCCCCACCGCAAGCTGAGCGGAAGCACCGTAGAGGCGGTCGCACCAGGTGCCGGCAGGCCAGCGGTCCTGACACAGGTTATTAAATTGATCCCCTGCAGCCACATGTAATCAACACTGCTGAATTATGAAGCAGGCTGAGACTGGTAAAGCTATAGAGGCTTTATGTCCAAGAAACTCCAGTAGCCAGAATCCATTCAAAATATGTTTGCTGTATATAATAAATGTTCTGGACAAACTCGCACAGAGATTTAAAGTGACAGAAGGTAATGTCCAAAGGATAGACTTGTTAATTCCATATGTGTTTGTAACAATTGTTTATTAAAAGGGAGACTGTATTATGATTTTATATTAGAATGTTACGGATGTCTCAGTGGTTTAGTAACTCTGAACAAGCTTTGAACGCAGTGGAGAGAACCAGCACGCCCAGAGTAAAAACCTGAGTTATTTATCTGTTTCAGATGAAAATCACAAAATAAATGTGTTGCACCAGAACAAGTTCCATCTCTTGATTCCACAAATGCAACACTTACTATCCTTTAACCCCTTCACTACCGATATCGAGATATCTCTGCCTTCAAAGACACCATCTGGTGCCCCGATATCGAGATGTCATCTCGGTATGCTGATCTGCAGCCCAAAAGCAAATGATATTGGTTTGCTGCAAATAAATATCGTTTGCTTTTGGGCTGCAAAAGGTGCCCCCAAAGGTTTAGCCCAGTGAGCATAATGCCCAAAGAGCTAAAACTGTAAAATCAGCTGGTTAAATCTGTGAAATATCGGGCTTTCAGCAGCCGATGCAGGGAAAAAAAGAAGAAAATAGACCAGCCGCTCAAACCTCTAATTCAATTTGGTAGTAGATGGTGCCATCTACTGGCCAGAAATAGGTTATTTACAGTGAGTCATACATTGGGTATTAGCTCAAATATTTCTTAACGTATAATTAATTAAAAGTGATTTTACAAAAATAACACTGGTTTCTGACAATGTTTTTTTTTTGGAAAATCACTCGGTAGTGAAGGGGTTAATGTATTGTAAAAAAAATATATTTAAAAAGTGAGGAAAAAACAAAACAATTTCTCATAGTTTTGCCTTGAATAAATTTAACTCAGCGTGTGCCACGTAATACATGTTCATCAAATCAGATTCAGCGATTTGATCCGATTCGGGGGAATAGCCCTTATCCATGGGATTCATTTTTATTTTCCCATACAGTGGTCACATGACCTGGAATTTTGCACAGGCCATCGAAATAACAATTCTTTTGCATAGACCATGAAAGTAAACATTTTTAGAAGGACATTCTAGGCACCAGGACCACATAGTTACATAGTTACATAGTTATATAGGCTGAAAAAAGACATGCGTCCATCGGGTTCAGCCTCTCCCACATAACCTACTGCTGTTGATCCAAAAGAAGGCAAAAAACCCAGTCTGAATGCTTGCCAATATGCAACATACTGGGAAAAAATTCCTTCTTGACCCCAGATGGCGTCAGATTTCTCCTTGGATCAAGAAGCTTTTACCCACATATTAAATATTATAACCCTTAATATTCTGTGTCTGCAGGAAGTCATCCAGTCGTTTTTTAAAAGTCTGTACAGACTCTGACCCAACCACCTCAACAGGCAGAGAATTCCACAGCTTTATTGTTCTCACCGTAAAATAACCCTTCCTATGCTTTAAGCTAAATTTTCTTTCTTCCAGTCTAAATGATGACCCCTTGTCCTTGTATAGTCCTGTTAATGAATAGGTTATCAGACAATGGTTGATAATGGCCCCGTATATATTTTTATAAGGTTATCAGATCCCCTCTAAGGCGCCTTTTCTCTAAACTAAACAGGTTTAAGCTTGTTAGTCTTTCCTCATAACTTAGGCTGGTGTCAGACGAGCGTAGTGTTCACGTCCGTGATTGCGCCTAAAAGTACGTCCGTGATAGCATGAAAGAAAGTCCATTGGAGCCTGACACATGAAGTACGTCCGCACTGAACTGCGGACGCACAACGGCCGTGGCAAACGGAAGCAGGTTAGGCAAGAACGTAATACTGCTAGAACGGACGTGCGGAGTGCGCTGCGTCCACAACGTCTGCATAGCTTTGTGTGTGAGTGATGGAACGTGGTCAGACGGACTGCATTTATACGTCCAGCATTTTTGACGGACAGAATGTTTTTTCATTGTAATTTATTTTTCCCTCCTACATCCGTCAAAAATAACTTCAGTGAAAAAACGGACTGTGTGACCACTACTGCGTCATCCGTACTGACGATGTCCGTACTGCACGGACGTACAGTCCGTAGAAATCACGCTCGTCTGACCCCAGCCTCAACCCTTCCATCCCCCTTATTAATTTAGTTGCCCGTCTCTGCACTTTTTCTAACGATATAATATCTTTTTTGAAGACAGGTGCCCAAAATTGCACGGCATATTCAAGGTGCGGCCTGACCATTGATTTATACAGAGGCAAAATTATGTTTTCATCCCGTGAGTGAACTCCCCTTTTAATGCATGCCAGTACTTTGCTGGCCTTGGCGGCTGCTGTTTGACATTGCACATTGTTACTTAGTTTGAAGTCTATGATTATTCCCAAATCCTTCTCCTGCTTGGATTTCCCTAACTCCGTACCATTTAGGGTATACATTGCTTGTGTGTTCTTCACTCCAAAGTGCATAACTTTACATTTATCTAGATTAAATCTCAGATGCCATTTAAGTGCCCAGTCCCCCAATCTATCTAAATCCCTCTGCAGCGAAGTAACATCCTGCTCACATTGTATTACTTTTCCTAGCTTTGTGTCATCTGCAAACACTGATACATGACTTTCAATGCCTATCTCAAGGTCATTTATAAATAATTGAATAGTATTGGTCCTATAACAGACCCCTGAGGGACACCACTTACCACTGGTGTCCATCTTGAAAATGTACCATTTATGACCACTCTCTGTACCCTATCTTTTAGCCAGTTTTCTATCCAAGAACAAGTATTTTCATCTAGACCATATTTTCTCAATTTGAATAGTAACCTTTTGTGTGGAACTGTGTCGAAAGCTTTGGCAAAATCTAAGTAAATCACATCCACTGCGACCCCCTGATCTATACTTCTACTTACTTCTTCATAGAACGTAATTAGGTTAGTCTGACATGATCTGTGTTTCATGAAACCATGCTGATTTTTGCCAATTACATTATACCTCCCAATAAATTCCTGAATATTATCCCTTAGTAACCCCTCAAATACTTTCCCAGCCACAGATGTTAAGCTCACAGGTCTATAATTCCCAGGCCACAATTTTAAACCTTTCTTAAATATAGGGACCACGTCAGCTTTTCTCCAATCCTCTGGTACTATTCCTGAAAGAAAAGAATCTTGAAAGATTAAGAACAGAGGTTTACATATTTCAACACATAGCTCTCTTAGTACTCGCGGGTGAATTCCATCTGGCCCTGGGGCTTTATTAACATTCACATTGTTTAATTTGTGTAAAACCTTGTCCTGAGTCAACCAGTCACTTTGTATTAGTAAGTTTTTATTAATGAATTTCATGTCTCCTGTTATAGTTCTCTTTGATAAATACTGAAGAAAAATAATCATTTAAAATTTCTGCTTTATCCTGATCTTCAGTTAACAATAACCCTGACTCAGATTTTAGTGAACCTACATTTTCACTCTTGGGTTTTTTAGAATTTATGTACCTAAAGAATCTTTTAGGGTTGGTCTTGCTCTCTTTGGCTATTTCTTTTTCGTTATCTAGTTTAGCCCATCTAATCGCATTTTTACATGCTTTATTGGCTGCCCTATATGCTTTATAGGATGCCTCAGATTTATCAAATTTAAAAGCTTTAAATGCCTTCTTTTTATTTTTCATTTCCACACATAAGATTATTTAGGCGATAATGGTGAGAGCAGCATGTCCATCTCTTCCAGCAACCCGCGCTTCCTGTCCCATTCCCACCCTCATTCTGTCCTGTGCCGTCCTATCTCGTCCTACTCCCATCCTAATCCACTGCAGGGATTATTCACTAACCTCCGCATTAGCCCTAAAATTGCGCTGGACGGTGCAATTTCAGGTTAATTTGTCTATTCATTAAACTGTCAATTTGCCAGATACAGGAGAATTGACAGCGAAATATGGTGCGATTTGTGACGTGCGTCATTTGGACTTGGGGTGCATGGACATGGAGATGTGTTTGGATTTAGGGTGCAGGCCTCACTCCTGTGCAGAGTGTTTGTTGTAATCTGTGATTATGCAAGAATGCTATTGTCTGTCTATTGTCTGGTTCTTGTGTATCTTGTTATTTTGCTGAGGATTAACTTCCAAACCTACCCTTGTCTCAGGAATGTGTTTATCTGTTTATAGTTGAATAGGTTGTAAATCTGCTGTCTGTAGTCTGTAATCGGATTATCATTGTCCTGCCTCATTTGAGATGCTGCATAATGTACAATTTCATTGTCTGTATTCGTAATCTAATCTGGTTTTACATTCCAAGAAGCAAATGTGTCCCATTGTCTGTTTCAGTCTGATTAGGTCCCCCAGCAGTTTCTTGGGGGAATTTGTGTATGAAAATGACCCATGTGTGACCGTATAAATGTATGTGTGTCTCCCTGATTAAACCAGTTCCATTCTAACCCTGAAAGACCCCAGATCTACAGCCTCGTCTTAATTCTGGGAGATGTTAGCAGGCTCTCTATGTGTCCCGGTCCTTAAGCTTCATCTGAGGACTAGGGATGAGCTGTTCGGGTTCGGATGGTTCGGGGTTCGACCCGAATTTAGCCTGTTCGGGCGGATCGCGAACCCCGAACATTTCCGGGTGTTCGCCGCATGTTCGACCACAATGGACCACAATGCATTTTCCCACTGCCTGAAGCTCGTAATTGGCTACAGCCTTGCACCTGACCACAGGTCTGGTGCAAGACTGGTTGAACACTATACCAATCACCGCTCAGAGTCCTGATTGGGCAAATTTTGCCCAATCATGGGCTCACAGAGCTAAGTCCCGCAGCACACTATATAAAGTTTCAACGCGCCGATTCTGCACGCATTTCAGAGGAGATTTCAAAGAAGATAGTTGTGTGTGTTGTTACTGCCGGTCTGCCACGCTACTGGGGGGGTCTGGGGGGGGTCTCATTTCGACCAAATATCAGGGAATTTAGGTGATGTGTGTCTTGTCACTGTGCCAGCATGTTTTTTGGGGGTTTACAACTTTATTTAAAACATTTGTGTATTGAGGTGATCTTCTGTGTCTTGTCACACTGTGCCAGCAAGTCTTTTTGGGTCTCATTTATACCAAATATCATTGAATTTAGGTGATGTGTGTCTTGTCACTGTGCCAGCAAGTTTTTTTGGGGTTTACAACTTTATTTAAAACATTTGTGAATTGAGGTGATTTTCTCGGTCTCGTCAAACAGCCAGCAAGTCTTTTTGGGGCTCACTAATTTCTTTCAAACACTTGTGAATTAAGGTGATCTGTGTCTCGTCATACAAAAAGTACCACGCTGTATTTTGGGGCTCACGAATTTCTTTAAAACACTTGGGAATTAAGGTGATCTGTGTCTCATCATACAAAAAGTACCACGCTGTATTTTGGGGCTCACTAATTTCTTTAAAACGTTTGTGAATTAAGGTGATCTGTCTCTTGTCACTGGCTGCCAGCTATCAGTGTGTCTCACTGAGTTATACCAGAGTTATTTAAATCTTTATGTCAGAGTTGAATCAGAGTTCTGTATATATTAATCTATATATCACTCACCATGTCTGAAAGAACAAAAAGGACAGGCAGACGCTCCCAGCCACAGATAAGAGGGCAAGCAGCCCCTGTGTCGGGAGGCTGTTTCTCTGGTCGTGGTGGACGTGGTGCATCCTCTGCAGGGGCACGTTTATCCTTTCTAACTGGTGCTGGCCGTCTTAAGCAGCAGCAACATACAGAGGACTTGGTGGATTGGCTAACCAGGCCATCCTCATCCTCCGAGTCCTCTGCCAGCCAGGCTTCTAGTGCTTTACAGTCCACCTCAGCTGCCAAAGCATCTAATGCAGCCTCCATGTCCACAGCTACTCCTGCCGTAGCCTCGATATCACACACGGAGGAGTCAGCTGAATTGCTTGACTACAATGAGAGTGACATGCTGCTTGAGGATGCGCAGCAAGTACAGTGCTCTGATTCAATCTCTGAGGTTGAGCAAGGGAGTATAATCAACCTAGAGGAAGGGGGTGCCAGTGATGACACACAAATAACTGGCACTCATATTGCCCCAGCAGCTGCAGCATACTGCCAAGTTGGCTCCAGTGACGAGGAGATAGGGGGTGAAGATGACATTGATGATGATGAGGTCACTGACTCCACCTGGGTGCCAGATCAAACTGAGGAATCAAGTGAGGAGGAGGGGGAGGAGGAGGCACAGGAAACACGAGGCACAACATCCTCTGTGACCAACCGTAGCACTAGCCAGTCTAAGGCATCACATGTCAGAGCTGCTCCGGTGCAGAGCGCTGTTGTCTCAAAGAACACATGCAGGAAATCTGCTGTCTGGGAGTTCTTTAAGAACTGTGCAGCAGAACCCACTGTTGCTATTTGTAATCTATGTCAAAGGAGGCTGAAGCGTGAGATAAACACCGGACACTTGGGTACCACGTGCTTGATGCGACATATGAACAAGTACCACACATCTCGTTGGGGCAAAACTTTGCGTAGGTCCTCCTCCTCCTCATCTGTCTCTACCTACACTGTATGTCCTGCCATGCAATTGCCTACAACCTCCACCGACAGGGATGATGCTACAGTAATGGATGTACCAGCAGGTCCTTCCTCACAATGTGACATCATCCCAGTAGCTGAAGATTTACGCAGTCAGATTACGTTGCCGCAGCTGCTGCAGCTAAAGAAAAAATATAGTCCCAACCATCCCCAAGCACAGCGTCTAAATGCCAGCTTAGCAAAATTACTCGCATTGCAGCTGCTGCCTTTCCAGCTGGTGGACTCTGCTCCCATCCGTGAATTTGCTGAATGCGCTGTACCACTGTGGCAGGTTCCAAAACGCCATTACTTTTCACGCAAGGCCATTCCAGCACTATACCAGCACATGGAAGACAATGTTATCCAGTCATTGGGAAAGGCAGTCAGCAGCAAGGTGCATGTCACTTTAGACACGTGGTCCAGCAAGCATGGACAGGGTCGTTACATTTCCTTCACGGCACACTGGGTAACTCTGATTGCAGCTGGGAGGGATCCAAGACGGGGCTCTGTGCTGGAGCTTGTTCATCCACCACGCCTCCAGAAAGCTGCTTGTATGAGGTCTGTCTGCTCCACCACCACCACCTCTTCCTCCTCCTCCTCCTTCTCTGTCTCTGGCGAAGTGGCAGTTAAACCCACGCCTGACAGGGTGTACGCAATGGCTCAAGCAAAAAGATGCCATACTGTGCTTGAGCTGGTTTGTTTAGGGGACAGGAGCCACACCGGGTCAGAAATTTTGTCAGCTCTGCAGGGGCAGGTGCAGAGATGGTTAACACCACGCCAGCTTGAGCTGGGAATGATCGTCTGCGATAATGGCAGCAACCTTCTCTCCGCCCTACGCAAGGGTAAATTGACGCATGTACCATGCCTAGCACACGTCCTAAATCTGGTGGGACAGCGTTTCCTAACCAAGTACCCAGGGCTGCCAGAGCTTCTCATCCAGGCCAGAAAAGTCTGCAGCCACTTCAGACGGTCATTCCCAGCAAGCGTTCGCCTGACAGAAATTCAAAGAGAATTCCACCTTCCCACAAACTGATCTGATCTGATCTGTGACATGCCCACCAGGTGGAACTTGACATTAGCAATGCTGCAGCGTCTGCACAAGCAGCAGAGGGCCATCAACGAGTACCTGTGTGAGTATGGCACAAGGACAGGTTCAGGTCAACTTGTTTTTTTTTTCCCCCCCGCAGTGGCTGATGATCAAGGATGCCTTGCACTGTACTGTCACCGTTTGAGGAGGCAACGAGGATGGTGAGCAGGGACAGTGCATGCATCAGTGACACTATTCCTTTAGTGTTCCTGCTGGAGCACACTCTGCGGGGAATTATAGATGTGGCTCTAGAGGCAGAGCAGCGGGAGGAAGAGGAGGCCTTCCCTAGCTCTCAAGGCCCCAGTCTTTCCGCAGACAGCATTCCAGCAGGTCCTACTCAGATCAGACAGGAGGAGGATGAGGAGGAGGAGGACTATTTAAGTAGTGGGGGCATTGAAGGTGGGGATTCCTCAAGGCAGGGTTTTGTGTGCCCAGAAACAGAAGGGCTTGTGCCTGGCTGGGAGGAGGAAGTGCACGATACGGTCATCCTCATTGACCAGGAAGACTTGGCAGCTAATGCCACCTCCAACCTACGCTGCATGGGCTCCCTAATGATGCAAAGCCTGCTAAAGGACCCCAGGATTCGTGCGATCAAGGAGAGGAATCATTACTGGTTGGCAACCCTTCTTGATCCACGATACAAGGGGAAAGTTGCAGAGCTCATCCTGCCCGCACAGAGGGAGCACAGGATGACAAAACTTGAGGACGCTCTAAAGAGAGACTTGTGTAACATCTTTCCAGGCACTGTTAGATTACCAAGTGCTGACACACGTGCTTCTGAGGCTGCAGGTGATCAGAGGAATAGCGGTGAAGGCCAGGGCCGCTTGACTGATGCATTTTTAAATTTTTTTAGTCCTCGACGCCCAGGGACGTCAAATGTAGGCACCCATTGCCAGCGTCTTCACCATATGGTGCAGGACTACCTAGGGGCAAGGGCAGACCTAGATACCTTTCCAGCAGATGATCCACTGGCTTACTGGCCAGAACTTAGCCAATATGCTATGCAGCTACTAGGTTGCCCTTCATCTAGCGTGCTTTCCGAAAGGACGTTCAGTGCCGCTGGAGGTTTTGTCACAGACAATGGAGTGCGTCTGTCCACCGACTCTGTAGACCGGCTGACATTTATAAAAATCAATCAGTCCTGGATCAGCTGCTATCAATCCCCTGATACTGAAGTAATGGAATAGATAGGGGATGTCCTCTTCTGCATTCACAAAACCTCCAGCACTGATCTCTTCGACAATACCACAAAAGGGTTACGGTGTGAAGGCACTTGCTGCCATGAAAGGCACAATATTTGGCTGCACTGACGCCTGTGCCAGATTTATATCATTTTAATTTTTTGAACAGCAGGGTCCAACCCTGCACTCTTCCACAATACCACAGAGGGGTTACTGTATGATGATACTTGCTGGCCTGGCATTAAAGGCACAATATCTGGGTGCACTGATGCCCATTACCAGATTCATATCTTTTTAATATAGGACCGCATGGTCCACCCCTGCACTCTTCCACAATACTACAGAGGGGTTACTGTATGATGATACTTGCTGGCCTGGCATTAAAGGCACAATATCTGGGTGCACTGATGCCCATTACCAGATTCATATCTTTTTAATATAGGACCGCATGGTCCCCCTGCACTCTTCCACAATACTACAGAGGGGTTACTGTATGATGATACTTGCTGGCCTGCCATTAAAGGCACAATATCTGGGTGCACTGACGCCCATTAACAGATTCATATCTTTTTAATATAGGACCGCATGGTCCACCCCTGCACTCTTCCACAATACCACAGAGGGGTTACTGTATGATAGTACTTGCATGCCTGGCACTAAATGCACAATATTTGGGTGCACTGCCATTGACGCCTACAGTTGTGTTCAAAATTATTCAACCCCCACTGAAATTGAGTGTTTTGGCCAGTTTGACATTGATTTTGATCATTCAGTCATCTTGCTTACAATTAAATAAAAGAGGCACGTGTAGGTCAGACAAATATAACATAACATTTATAATGAAATAACCACAAATGTCTTTTCTGTGCTCACATCATTATCAGTTTTATTCAACCCCCAAGTAACATTCAATCTTAGTACTTAGTACAACATCCTTTTACAGTTATAACAGCTTTTAAACGTGAAGCATAGCTTGACACAAGTGTCTTGCAGCGATCTACGGGTATCTTCGCCCATTCGTCATGGGCAAAAGCCTCCAGTTCAGTCACATTCTTAGGCTTGCGCACTGCAACTGCTTTCTTTAAGTCCCACCAGAGGTTCTCAATCGGATTTAAGTCGGGTGACTGCGATGGCCACTCCAAAATGTTCCAGCCTTTAATCTGCAACCATGCTCTAGTGGACTTGGAGGTATGCTTGGGATCATTGTCCTGTTGAAAGGTCCAACGTCTCCCAAGCCTCAGGTTTGTGACGGACTGCATCACATTGTCATCCAATATCTCCTAGTACTGAAGAGAATTCATGGTACCTTGCACACGCTGAAGCTTCCCTGTACCTGCAGAAGCAAAACAGCCCCAAAGCATGATTGACCCCCTGCCATGCTTCACAGTAGGCAAGGTGTTCTTTTCTTCATAGGCCTTGTTCTTCCTCCTCCAAACATAGCGTTGATCCATGGGCCCAAACAGTTCTAATTTTGTTTCATCAGTCCACAGAACACTATCCCAAAACTTCTGTGGTTTGTCCACATGACATTTGGCATACTGCAGTCGACTCTTCTTATTCTTTGGAGACAGCCTGGGAGTTCTGGCATGGAGGCCTTCATTACGCAGTGTGCGCCGTATTGTCTTGAGCTGAAACTTCAGTACCCACATCTGACAAATCTTTTCTCAGTTCCTCAGCAGTCACATGGGGACTTTTCTCCACTCTACGCTTCAGGTAGCGCACAGCAGTCGAAGTCAGCATCTTCTTTCTGCCACGACCAGGTAGCGTTTCAACAGTGCCCTTTGCCTTGAATTTGCGAATGATGCTTCCTATGGTCTCTCTTGGTATGTTTAACATCTTTGCAATCTTCTTATAGCCATTGCCCTTCCTGTGAAGAGTAATCACCTCTTCTCTTGTCTTCCTGTACCATTCTCTTGACTTCACCATGTTTGAAACCACACCAGTAAATGTCTAGAAGGAGCTGAGTATCACAGTCATTTTAAAGCTGCCTAATTGGTGCTTATTATGCTTTATTGCTGCTCCGTGACATCCACAGGTGTTTTCAATACCTGATTGAAAACACTTGAATGAACCTCTGTTCTTCAGAGTGGTAGTCTTTAAGGGGTTGAATAATTGTGTCAATGAAGAATTCACAAAAGAAACATTTACTACTGTATTACAAAACCAATTGATGTCATTTTAGTTGCATATGGTTCTTTAAAAAGTCCTTGTAGGATTTCATTCTGAATACAATTACAAATGTCCACTAAATTCCCTAAAACCCTTTACAGCATTGGGGGTTGAATAATTTTGAACACAACTGTATATCAGGTTCATATCCTCAGAGGGGTTACGGTGTGACGGCACTGTTGCCGACGCTAAAAGCCCAATTTTAAAGCACCTATTGTTACTTTCATCCAAAGCCTGCATAAGTTTCACAATAATTTAGCCCAAAAAAACACTAAACTTTTTCTGCGCGTCCTAAAATGTCTTTTCATACAGGCTGCCGCCCCAAGCAGTTGTTTATGGATAGATTAACCCCTTCCCGACCGCTGACGTACCCTGTACGTCCTGTGTTCGGGTCTCCCTTAGACCCGATGACGTACAGGGTACGTCAGCGGCGCCAAATCCCCCTCGCCCGATAGTCACCTCCCTCGTCGGATCCCACGTCGATCTGACAGGGAGGAAGCCTGCCCATGTGATTTACATGGGCAGGCGAGGCTGATGACGTCGCCACGCTGCGTGGTGACGTCATCAGAAGGTGCCCCCATGTGTTTCAATGGAGGGGAGGGGGGTGGGCTCCTTCGGAGCCCTCTATCTCCCCAACCATTGAAGCTAGGGAGATGCCGTTTGCACCGCTGGAGAGGGGAGAGCCTCCCCTTTCCAGCGGTGTATGGCATTAACCATTTCGCCGCCGGATCACGTTGCGGCGCCAATTGGCGCCAAAACGTGATTCAAACCTGGAGGGGGGCTGACATCTTGGATGTCAGCCTAGCCTCCAGGTCCCCCCCCACCCACTGACAACCTCACCATATGTGTGAGGATGTCAGTGGGCCAGTTAACCCTCTAGCTGCCATGTAGAGGGAGATTTATCTCCCGATCCATGGCAGCTAGATGGTCATATTTGCCATCATTTGAAAGGCCTGATTATGGCCTTTCAAATGATACCAAACATGACCAGGTTTGGTTTTAAAAAAAAAATGTAAAAAAAAAATTAAATAAAAAAAAATAATAAAAAAATAAAAAAAAAAAATGTTTTTTTTTTAAAGTTTTTTTGTCTGGGGGGAGTTTAATTAAATAGGACCTAGGCTGTCATCTAAAAATAATTAGCACAAAATGGTCAGAATGAGCGCAGCGCACATAGGTGAACTGGCTCAGCAGTGAAAGGGTTAAAAGGTAAAAACATGTAAAAATTGGGTATTATATTCTCGGGATAAAATTTGGAAACTATTTAGCCTGGGTCTTTATTGGTGGTTATAGCTTTAGGGGATTAAATTACGAAAAAGTGTGTTTTTACCATTTTTTTCATCATATTTCATATTTTTTTATATTAAATTATTGGATATGATGGAAATAATGGTATTTCTAGAAAGTCCATTTAATGGCGGGAAAAAGGGTGTATAATATGTGTGGGTTGAATAAACGAGTAAGAGGAAAATTTGATCTAAACACGAGCAGCGCAGAAACGTAAAAACAGCAGCGGTCACTAAAGGACGGATTTGTGTAAACCGCCCGGTCACTAAGGGTTAAAGGAAAAGCATTTACCGTCATATGAAACGTCATTTATTTTTTTTTAAGTGTTTCTATACATCCTAGAAATCCGCCACTTCACGGGCAGGTTATGGGGACCTCCTAGGCACGATATTTGAAGGAATTTTTCGTTTTTATTTTTAACCCTTATTTCATGGAAAACTCACTGTCCCTATAACCACTTCAATGCGGAGGACGCGCTCAGCGCGTCCTCCGCATTACCGCTGCTGTGCGGAGGACGCGCTGAGCGCGTCCTCCCATTGGGGTCAGCGTTCAGCCGGGTTCCGGCCGATCGCTGGCCCCCCGGTGTGGGCTGACATCCTCGATGTCAGCCCGGCATCCGGAACCGCAGCCGCTGGAGTTAGGTGTCATCGCGGCAGCGCGATGACACCTAATTTAGGCGCCCCCCCCCCGCATGTGCGGAGGAGGCGTCTGAAAGGGAGGGGGGGAGGTCCTTCGGACCTCTCTCCCTCCCGATCGGCGGCGTTGCGGGGGTTAACCCAGGCACCATTTGGAAGGGCACAGTCTGCCCTTCCAAATGGTGCCTGGCATTAACCCCTGGGGAGCTGGATCGCGAATCGGCGCTGAAAAGCGCCGGTTCGCGATCCTTTCCAGGAGCTGGCCGACATCTTGGATCTTGGATGTCGGCCAAGCCTCCGGGAACTCCCCCTGAGGACTGGCGTCATCGTGCGTAGCACGATGACGCCAGTCCTAGAGTTAACCCCTAACTGCCACCAACGGTGGAGATAGGGAGTTCCAATGAACTCCCTATCTCCCAATCCGTGGCAGCTAGGGGTTAATGTTTGGTATGGTTGGATCGGCCAGAGCATGGCCGTTCCAACGATACCAAACACGAATGTGAAAAAACTTTTTAAAAAAAAATTAAAATTAAAATTAAAAATAAAAATATATTTTAAAAAAATTATAAAAAAAAAAATAAACATTTTTTTTCTTTTTTTTGGTTTGTTAGTGTAGCAATATTGTTCCCATTTCAATTATAATGTGAACAATGATGCTGCACTAACGATTTTTGTATGCGGTGCGTTGTTAAAAATCGCGTAATTTTCCCCAAAAAAAAATGTAACGAGACCCCATCTCTAATTTTTTTAACAAGCGCACCCCATACAAAATATAACCGCAATTGCTCGCATGTTAAAATGTGAAAAAAAACACTTTACACGTTGTAAATTATTGAAAATACATTTTATTGCATTTTTTGTTATAATATACAGACATGACATAACGTATACATATAATAATGACATATTATGAATCTACCGAGTCTGACGGAAAGAACGATATATAATATGTCTGGGTCATATACTAAAATAAGCCTTCAAAACACGTTTAAACATGATGAGCAAAACCGGTAAAAATGACCTCAGCACAGAGGCGGGAAAAGCCTCAGCAGCGAAAGGGTTAAAAACGTTTTTTTTTAAAACTTTTTGTCCTTGTTTCCGGTCCCCCAGGGCACTACCCGGACCCCCATACACCTTTTATGGCAAATATGTAGCATATATGCCCTCTCGGAGGGCACTCTAAAAAAACGAATTTTCAGCCCCATTGACTTGCATGGGAGTTCGGGTTCGGTCCCGAACAAATGGGAAGTTTGGGTTCGGGCCCGAACCGAACTCGGGGGATGTTCGGCTCATCCCTACTGAGGACTGGAGGAAGGCCCGGGAGTCAGACTGGGTAGAACACGGGGTGGGGGTCCTGCAAGAAAGTGGCATTGGCAGATGTGACCCTGTCGGGGTACAGAGATCTGTCACACAATTCATCACAATTTGACAGCACTGAAATTGCCCCATTCAAGCTTTATGGTTGCCGAGACCCCTGTATCTCTTTCTCAGGGAATCCCCTGCACGGCAAGGGGGAGGTCCAGTTTCTGCCGTCATTGCGCACACGTGCAATGACGTCAGTGGACGGGGGATGTCATAAGGTGTGGCTACTGCGGGATTTCCCCAAAGAGCAATCACCCCCCCCCCCTATGCTGCCGGTAAGTGATAACGTGTGGGGGACGTCCTCCGCAAGTGTTGGCACCTCGACATCATGCCCATGGTGCTAAAGGTTTGGGGGTACCTTCTGGAGAGCAAATGCAGATGAAATTCATTTGCAATGATACAGCATAGCTTCCTATTGTACTGGCATCATCTTGGGCTGCGGTGTCTGCTACTGCTGATCGTGGACACAATCACGGCAGTGGAGGGGTTAAAAAAATGATGTAACATTTCATTGCTTAATGGTAAAGGTGTTGACTCATCGGAGGCTGGGGTCAGCGTCAGGTTGAGGTCAGAAGGCGAGCGATACATTGTTAATGTGCTCAGGGTACAGAGTGTTGGGTTCCATGTCCGCGCTCTCTGGGGAAGAAGTGACAGTCAATCCCTTTTATCAGTCCAAAGGACGAGGAGCACGGGTTTCCGTAGGAGGGGTGTGAACTGACCCTCCAGAAGGCGCTAAAACGATTTGCTGCTTACACGGGAATCAATACACCTCTTATCGCTTTCTTGTACTGTTTCAGTGCTTGTGTTTGATGAGAAGTGATTAAATGCACAGTATAAAAAGAAATAAAAGAAAGCCCCTAATAATGCATTGTGCATAATGTAACACGAAGATTTACTGTATTGTTATTTAAAACATGCGAATGATGTCGATTTATAAATTTTAAAAAGATATAAAAGGGCAAACTCTGGCATATTTATAGAGTCGCATATTTTCACAAGCAGAGATCTGACTCTCTTTAGGGAAAATATACATTCCGAGTGATCCACTCAGAACCTGATTGAGAAACGGATTTCCTCCTGAAGCATATGAGTTATACATGTTGCAGGGCAGCTCCTTCCCTTTGCTTTTCTCCTGCATGAAATGGTATAATAAGGGATTCGCCTGTTTAAACCTGTCGAATTGAAACTCCGAAAATCAGGGCATTTCCCCAGAATTTCGGTGTCGTTCAATGCACTGTGAATAGAAGACACGATAGCATTATCTTAGATTGTAAGCTCTTGAGCAGGGTCCCCTCTCCTACTGTTCTGTGTGTTGAACCTGTATGTATATTTGTTATTCTGCCTCCCATTGTACAGCGCTACGAAACTTGTTAGCACTTTATAAAAACTTGAAACTGTAACTGTATGCATCTCTGATTTTTATATTGCACAGCGTCAAGTGAGGTGTCATTGGAAAGGCCAGAGACTAGTCTTTCCAATGATACCAAATATGACCACATAAGGGGTTATTCAGAGAGCACTGAAATGTCGCCAACATTTCGGTGCTCTCTCGTTCCCCGCACTTCAGGTAATCAAAGTTCCCCTCCCTGCGGTGCATTCATCGCAGGATCCCTGGAGTGCAGGGAAAACCTGCCGCAAACCCACCGCAATCCCACTGAAAACCCGCCAGAAAAAACCCGCTGAACACGCCAGAAAAAGCAGCCGAGCCGCTGATCACAGCGCACACCAGCCGCCGGAGAAAGCCGACACGCTGACGAACGAGGTACAAAAAAAAAAAAAAAAAAGGTACTCTTGAAATTTTAAAAAGTGAAATGCTGTTTGCAAAAAAACTACTGAACGAAATGTCTGGAATTTACATATAAGATCCAATGAATGATAATAAAAAGGTCTGTTACAGAAAAAAGAAAAAAACAATATAAAAAAAAAATGGAAAAAAGTTTTGCAGAAAAACGCCTAAAAGATCTTTAAAAAAAATCAATAAATAAAGAGACTTTTTTACTGAGGATTAAAATAATAAACGGTTTATTAGATATTGGATTAAAACGGGAATATTTATAACATTAAAACCTATGGGATTTGCCTGATTAAACCTGCCAAATGAAACCACTGAACATCAGGGCATTTCACTGACATTTCTCTGCTGTTCGGTGTCTGTGAATAGATTAACCATTGCTTCTCTATGGGGGATTTCACTGTCGTCGAACAGGCACCGTACATGCAGGCAATTTGCCAAAATTTGGAGAACTGCCTGCTGTCTGAATAGCCGAATGGCCCCGAAATGTCACTGTATGCTGAATTTCAGTCTCCAGTTACATTTCGGCGACATTTCGGACCTCTCTGAATAACCCCCATAATGTGTAGAAATTAAAAAATGCAAAATTTACTTTTTTTTTCTTATTTCTAAAGCAGTGGCATTATGTGCTTTTACTTATAAAGCAAATAATGCCTCTGCCCTAACTCACCTTCTCATTTCCAACCTCGAGCTCAAATGTGGGGATGTGAGGGAATGGAGCAAAGTGTCATTATGCATTGATTCATCTAATACTCAAGCCACCGCACCGCTGCAAGGAGACTGGTTGTCCTTTGGACACCTGTATTTCCAATCTTTACACCCCACAAAGTCATGTTAGGTGTCACTTGAGGGGTCATAGACTGGCCTTTCTAAAGATACCAAACATGACCATATAAAATGTTGGAAAAAACTAAAGACCAACAAAAAAAAAGGATTTATTTATCTTTTATTACAAAGCAATGGTATTGTCCATTTGTCACGTATAAAATGAGCAGTACCACTGCCATTACTCACCTTCTCATTTCACACACCGTGAGCAAGGTCAGTGGTTTATACATAGTCATATTATTCATAAGAAACAATGTACAAGCAATTTTTATTTTCAGTTTTGTTTAAAATTAGGTATTATATCAGAAAATTGCAGTAACAGGTTCCCATTTCTAATTATTTTCTTTGAAGAGTAGTATACCCCATAGAATATATAACCACATAGGTTTGGATTGTAAAAATTTGAAAAAGATTTTTTTTACAAGCTGTAAATGATTGAAATCTGAATGGAAATTTAAATTTTATTTTTTTTTAAAAAAAAAAAAAATTGTTATAGCATTCTGTCAGGACATGACAGATACATATAATAATGATATATTTTGAATCTGCCGAGTCTGCTGAAAATAAGGATATATAATTTGTCTGGGGTCTACAATAAAACATGACTTTAAAACGTGTTTAAACATGATGTGCACAAAAAGGTTAACATTAGCGCAACACACAGAGTGAAATAGCTCAGCAGTGAAAGGGTTAAAACCAGCTGGGAATGTGTCTCACGAACATGTCCTGTGCAGAAACCAGAACTGCAGTCACTCCATGGCCACTGGCCAGTAGAGGGCGACATCTGCCTGCAAATAGATTAATATTCCCAAATATTTCTTACTGTGTAATTAACTGAAAATGATTTAAGGGAAAAAAAACATGTTTTCTTTTGGAGAAAGTCACATGATAGTGAAGGGGTTAACATCTTCACTACCGACATCGAGATATCTCGGGCTTCATAAGGCACCATATCTGCCCAATACGTCACAGAATGTCACAGACTGAGAGGAACATGAGAGATCCCAGACTTATAAATCCCCAACACGGACTCGCCCCCATCCGACCTCACATTATCCCTGATAATGTCCATGGACTTGCCCATTCCCAATCATATATGTCCCACTACCCCCGCCCCCTCCTCTACCCCATATAGCCTCCCCATATGCTTTGGCAATGCTAAAATGTATTTGGTCCTGCCAATAAAGCTCATTTGAATTTGAGTGACGGAGGCAGGGATATAAAGAAATGAGGGGGAGAGGGAGTGACGGAGGCAGGGATATAAAGAAATGAGGGGGAGAGGGAGTGACGGAGGCAGGGATATAAGAAATGAGGGGGAGAGGGAGTGACGGAGGCAGGGATATAAGGAAATGAGGGGGAGAGGGAGTGACGGAGGCAGGGATATAAGGAAATGAGGGGGAGAGGGAGTGACGGAGGCAGGGATATAAGGAAATGAGGGGGAGAGGGAGTGACGGAGGCAGGGATATAAGGAAATGAGGGGGAGAGGGAGTGACGGAGGCAGGGATATAAGGAAATGAGGGGGAGAGGGAGTGACGGAGGCAGGGATATAAGGAAATGAGGGGGAGAGGGAGTGACGGAGGCAGGGATATAAGGAAATGAGGGGGAGATGGAGTGACGGAGGCAGGGATATAAGGAAATGAGGGGGAGAGGAGTGACGGAGGCAGGGATATAAGGAAATGAGGGGGAGAGGGAGTGACGGAGGCAGGGATATAAGGAAATGAGGGGGAGAGGGAGTGACGGAGGCAGGGATATAAGGAAATGAGGGGGAGAGGGAGTGACGGAGGCAGGGATATAAGGAAATGAGGGGGAGATGGAGTGACGGAGGCAGGGATATAAGAAATGAGGGGAGAGGGAGTGACGGAGGCAGGGATATAAGGAAATGAGGGGGAGAGGGAGTGACGGAGGCAGGGATATAAGGAAATGAGGGGGAGATGGAGTGACGGAGGCAGGGATATAAGGAAATGAGGGGGAGAGGGAGTGACGGAGGCAGGGATATAAGGAAATGAGGGGGAGAGGGAGTGACGGAGGCAGGGATATAAGGAAATGAGGGGGAGAGGGAGTGACGGAGGCAGGGATATAAGGAAATGAGGGGGAGAGGGAGTGACGGAGGCAGGGATATAAAGAAATGAGGGGAGAGGGAGTGACGGAGGCAGGGATATAAGGAAATGAGGGGGAGAGGGAGTGACGGAGGCAGGGATATAAGGAAATGAGGGGGAGAGGGAGTGACGGAGGCAGGGATATAAGGAAATGAGGGGGAGATGGAGTGACGGAGGCAGGGATATAAAGAAATGAGGGGGAGGGGGAGTGACGGAGGCAGGGATATTAAGGAAATGAGGGGGAGAGGGAGTGACGGAGGCAGGGATATAAGGAAATGAGGGGGAGAGGGAGTGACGGAGGCAGGGATATAAGGAAATGAGGGGGAGAGGGAGTGACGGAGGCAGGGATATAAAGAAATGAGGGGGAGAGGGAGTGACGGAGGCAGGAATATAAGGAAATGAGGGGGAGAGGGAGTGACGGAGGCAGGGATATAAGGAAATGAGGGGGAGAGGGAGTGACGGAGGCAGGGATATAAGGAAATGAGGGGAGAGGGAGTGACGGAGGCAGGGATATAAGGAAATGAGGGGGAGAGGGAGTGACGGAGGCAGGGATATAAGGAAATGAGGGGGAGGGAGTGACGGAGGCAGGGATATAAGGAATGAGGGGGAGAGGGAGTGACGGAGGCAGGGATATAAAGAAATGAGGGGGAGAGGGAGTGACGGAGGCAGGGATATAAGGAAATGAGGGGGAGAGGGAGTGACGGAGGCAGGGATATAAAGAAATGAGGGGGAGAGGGAGTGACGGAGGCAGGGATATAAAGAAATGAGGGGGAGAGGGAGTGACGGAGGCAGGGATATAAGGAAATGAGGGGGAGAGGGAGTGACGGAGGCAGGGATATAAGGAAATGAGGGGGAGAGGGAGTGACGGAGGCAGGGATATAAGGAAATGAGGGGGAGAGGGAGTGACGGAGGCAGGGATATAAGAAATGAGGGGGAGAGGGAGTGACGGAGGCAGGGATATAAAGAAATGAGGGGGAGAGGGAGTGACGGAGGCAGGGATATAAGGAAATGAGGGGGAGAGGGAGTGACGGAAAGGCAGGGGATATAAGGAAATGAGGGGAGAGAGGGAGTGACGGAGGCAGGGATATAAGGAAATGAGGGGGAGAGGGAGTGACGGAGGCAGGATATAAAGAAATGAGGGGGAGAGGGATGTGATGGAGGCAGGGATATAAAGAAATGAGGGGAGAGGGGAGTGACGGAGCAGGGATATAAGGAAATGAGGGGAGAGGGAGTGACGGAGGCAGGGATATAAGGAAATGAGGGGGAGAGGGAGTGACGAAGGCAGGGATATAAGGAAATGAGGGGAGAGGGAGTGACGAAGGCAGGGATATAAGGAAATGAGGGAGTGACGGAGGCAGGGATATAAGGAAATGAGGGGGAGAGGGAGTGACGGAGGCAGGGATATAAAGAAATGAGGGGGAGAGACTTGGATAAAGAGAGTGAAGGGGAGAAAGAGGAACTGAATGAAATAAGAAGGGAAAGTGAGATGGAAGAAAGAATAGAGGGAGGAGGAGTGAGGGAAGCAGGGAAAAAGGAGGGGGCAGGGAGATAAGAAGGGCGAGAGGGGAGAGGCTCAAGAGACAGAAAGGGAAGAAAAAGGAAGGAGGATGATGGCCAGGAGATATGAAAAGAGATGAGAGGAGGATGGGCGAGAGTGACAGAAAGAGATGTGGGGAAATGGGAAGGAGAGAGAGAAATGTGAGGGGATGGGAGAATGGGAAGAGAAAAAGAGAGACGAGAGACGGGAAAGAGTGTGAGGGAGAGCTGGAGAAGGAATGAGAGAGACGGAAAAGGAGGGAGAGAGAGAAGACGGAGGGAGCAGGGCTGGACAGAGAGGGAGGGAGCAGGGCTGGACAGAGAGGGAGGGAGCAGGGCTGGATGGAGAGGGAGGGAGCAGGGCTGGATGGAGAGGGAGGGAGCAGGGCTGGACGGAGAGGGAGAGAGAGAAGGAGAGGGAGAGAAGGAGAGGGAGAGAAGGAGAGGGAGAGAAGGAGAGGGAGAAAAGGAGAGGGAGAGAAGGAGAGGGAGAGAAGGAGAGGGAGAGAAGGAGAGGGAGAGACGGAGAGAGAGAGACGGAGGGAGCAGGGCTGGACGTAGAGGGAGGGAGCAGGGCTGACGGAGAGGGAGGGAGCAGGGCTGACGGAGAGGGAGGGAGCAGGGCTGACGGAGAGGGAGGAGCAGGGCTGACGGAGAGGGAGGGAGCAGGGCTGACGGAGAGGGAGGGAGCAGGGCTGAGGGAGAGGGAGGGAGCAGGGCTGGACGTAGAGGGAGGGAGCAGGGCTGGACGCAGAGGGAGGGAGCAGGGCTGGACGCAGAGGGAGGGAGCAGGGCTGGACGGAGATGGAGGGAGCAGGGCTGGACGCAGAGGGAGGGAGCAGGGCTGGACACAGAGGGAGGGAGCAGGGCTGACGGAGATGGAGGGAGCAGGGCTGGACGGAGATGGAGGGAGCAGGGCTGAGGGAGAGGGAGGGAGCAGGGCTGGACGTAGAGGGAGGGAGCAGGGCTGGACGTAGAGGGAGGGAGCAGGGCTGGACGCAGAGGGAGGGAGCAGGGCTGGACGCAGAGGGAGGGAGCAGGGCTGGACGTAGAGGGAGGGAGCAGGGCTGGACGGAGATGGAGGGAGCAGGGCTGGACGGAGATGGAGGGAGCAGGGCTGGACGGAGAGGGAGGGAGCAGGGCTGGACGCAGAGGGAGGGAGCAGGGCTGGACGTAGAGGGAGGGAGCAGGGCTGGACGTAGAGGGAGGGAGCAGGGCTGGACGGAGATGGAGGGAGCAGGGCTGAACGGAGATGGAGGGAGCAGGGCTGGACGGAGATGGAGGGAGCAGGGCTGGACGCAGAGGGAGGGAGCAGGGCTGGACGTAGAGGGAGGGAGCAGGGCTGGACGTAGAGGGAGGGAGCAGGGCTGGACGCCAGGAGGGAGCAGGGCTGGACGCAGAGGGAGGGAGCAGGGCTGGACGTAGAGGGAGGGAGCAGGGCTGGACGCCGAGGGAGGGAGCAGGGCTGGACGCAGAGGGAGGGAGCAGGGCTGGACGCAGAGGGAGGGAGCAGGGCTGGACGCAGAGGGAGGGAGCAGGGCTGGACGTAGAGGGAGGGAGCAGGGCTGGACGCAGAGGGAGGGAGCAGGGCTGGACGGGCACAAAAGGGAAACAAGAAAGTACCTGTAACTTATATCACTTGCCTCACGTGGGGGACTGCAGCTGCCGTGCAACAAACAAAGCAGAAAGTATTGTAGAATTGTATGGTCTTTACCCATTGTACCTTTTGTACAGCATCGCAGAATGTGTTGGCGCTTAATAAATCATAATATGAAAGTTTTTTTTATCTAACAGACATTATAAAATCCATACCTCAGGATGGAGGAAGGGTCAGAAGGGGCTGCGATCGAAAAATGGGGGGAGGGGACGTGAGCTGAGAGAAATGGCTCAGGGGAGACCCCAATAAAAGTCACCATTGCTATGCAATACGTACGGATGAACAGCTCATGTTTTAGGGCAGGGGGTCAGCAAACTTCCCCCCCCCAGGTGTTTTGGAACTACATATCCCATGATGCCTAGTCTACACACAAACAATGTCTGAGCATTATGGGAAATGTAGTTTCAAAATATCTAGGGGAGGGGCCCTGACCCCCGTTTTAGGGTGTTCTCACTGGTTACATTTAATACTTGCAAACCGTCACAAACTGTTAATTTCCACGTTCTTTATCATGAACCAGATAAGAAAAACCCAAAAAGGCGTAGATGGGGAGGGAAAGCAGGAGCGAGTCAGCGAGCGGGGACGCCCCGTGATGCCGTTACCCTGTTTCCAGCTGCTTGGGGCCAGGTCGGGCGGCAGGAAGTGAACCCACGGGGCTGAATTACAGCAACTTATTATAAAAGACACAAACGAAAGTGGCACAAACACACGTCTGCGCGCGGGGAACACACGCAACGTCAGGGGTGAGCGAGAGACTCCCTACTCCATGCACAGAACGCCAGCTGCGTGCACTGAGTTACTGCGTAACAACCCTAATATATGCATTACCCATAATGCCTGCAGTGCAGTGTAATGCGATATACATTGAATTCACACGTAACATGCTCTGCGCAGGGAGTGCGTGCCCGCTGCATGGGACCGGAAATTATATTGATGCTTTTTGTGGCTCACGTCGTTATGTTTTATGCCAATAAAAACTCCCTTTAACCCTAATAGAATCCAGGAGATGGAGGTATAAATACTGTCTTGTCTGTATGTTTCAGTAGCTGGTCCGATGGTAGTGGGTTATCGCTTGTTTGTGAATTTCCCCCCCACTATCGCCCTTGACTAGTTATGTTTTTTTTTTTATTTTCTCCCCCTCTCCGCTCTTTCCTCAAAACATATTTATTCCACGTTTTCATTTTTTAATTAGTATTTATTAATTCGCACAGTACCGGTATATCCAGCAGAGCAGAGCGGTGTGGGGTGTGCGCAGATATGAGATGAAGACAGGCTGCTTTCCACAGACGCAGATCGATGTAATATTAAAAGAATGTATTTAATGATCTCCCCAGAACTGTCACACGTTAAATACTGAACAATGATTGGATGGCTATGTGTGTGTGTGTGTTAAAGGTTAGGGGGTCACAGTTATACGGGCGTGTTTAGGGTTAGGGTTGTTGAGAGGTTAGGGGTGATTATAGATAAAGTTACTCTTTCTTCTACTAAGGGGGCGTTTAGAATTTATGGATTAATTTAGGGTTAGGGAGGTTACAGTAACAAGGCGGCCGCGTCGCTCGGCCAATGAGATGATGCTATCAGCTTCACGTACCCTCACCCCCAACTGTCGCCTTCAGGACTTCTCCCAAGCTGCCCCCTTTCTATGGAACTCTGTCCCCCACAACATCAGACTCTCCTCGTCTCTCCAGTCCTTCAAGAAGTCTCTGAAAACGCATTATTTTAGAGAAGCCTATTGGCTCACTCCATGATCCCCCACTGTCATTTCCTGCTCCTCTTCCCATTCAGCCCTCCTGCAACCCACCACCTCACCTACCCTATTCACCCTCACCTACTGTGTCACCCCTCTCCTCTTGTAAGCTCTCAAGCAGGGTCCTCCCTCTTTGTGTTTTGTGTTTGTAATCTTTCTTATTCTGTCTCTCCCATTGTACAGCGCTATGGAATTTGTTGGTGCTTTATAAATACTTGTAACTGTAACTGAGGTGTTTGGGGTTAGGGGTCACAGTAAAGAGGTGATTAGGGTTAGGGGTCACAGTAAGGAGGTGTTTAGGGTTAGGGGTCACAGTAAGGAGGTGATTAGGGTTAGGGGTCACAGTAAGGAGGCGATTAGGGTTAGGGGTCACAGTAAGGAGATGTTTAGGGTTAGGGGTCACAGTAAGGAGGTGATTAGGGTTAGGGGTCACAGTAAGGAGGTGATTAGGGTTAGGGGTCACAGTAAGGAGATGTTTAGGGTTAGGGGTCACAGTAAGGAGGTGATTAGGGTTAGGGGTCACAGTAAGGAGATGTTTAGGGTTAGGGGTCACAGTAAGGAGGCGATTAGGGTTAGGGGTCACAGTAAGGAGATGTTTAGGGTTAGGGGTCACAGTAAGGAGGTGATTAGGGTTAGGGGTCACAGTAAGGAGATGTTTAGGGTTAGGGGGTTACAGAAACTGGCTGTTTAGGGTTAGGGGGTACAGTAGGGGAGTTTTGAAGGTGAGGGAGTTACAGTAAGAGGGTATTCAGGGTTAAGGAGTTACAGTGATAGCATGTTGAGAGTTTGGGGTTACAATAAAAGGGTGTTGAGGATTAGGGGTTACAGTAAGGCTAAGGAGGTGTTTAGGGTTAGGGGTTATGGTAAGGGGGTGTTCAAGGTTAGGGATTGCAGTGATGGTGGTATGTTGAGGGTTTGGAGGTTGTTACAATAAAAGGGTGTTTAGGTTTAGGGGTTACAGTAAGGGGATATTTAGGGTTAGGGGATTGCAGCAAGAGGGAGTTTAGGATAATGAGCTTGCAGTAAAATCACTTTACAGGGATACGATGATTCGGGGGGTTATAATGAGTGTAAATCCATGTAAAGTACAGATACAAGGTGTTGCTGTAATTGCCACACACAGGCATTATGCAGCACATACAGATACAAGGTGTTGCTGTAATTGCCACACACAGGCATTATGCAGCACATACAGATACAAGGTGTTGCTGTAATTTCCATACACAGGCATTATGCAGCACATACAGATACAAGGTGTTGCTGTAATTGCCATACACAGGCATTGTGCTGCACATACAGATACAAGGTGTTGCTGTAATTGCCATACACAGGCATTATGCAGCACATACAAGGTGTTGCTGTAATTGCCATACACAGGCATTATGCAGCACATACAAGGTGTTGCTGTAATTGCCATACACAGGCATTATGCAGCACATACAGATACAAGGTGTTGCTGTAATTGCCATACACTGGCATTATGCAGCACATACAGATACAAGGTGTTGCTTTAATTGCCATACACAGGCATTATGCAGCACATACAGATACAAGGTGTTGCTGTAATTGTCATACACAGGCATTATGCAGCACATACAGATACAAGGTGTCGCTGTAATTGCCATACACAGGCATTATGCAGCACATACAGATACAAGGTGTTGCTGTAATTGTCATACACAGGCATTATGCAGCACATACAGATACAAGGTGTCGCTGTAATTGCCATACACAGGCATTATGCAGCACATACAGATACAAGGTGTCGCTGTAATTGCCATACACAGGCATTATGCAGCACATACAGATACAAGGTGTTGCTGTAATTGTCATACACAGGCATTATGCAGCACATACAGATACAAGGTGTCGCTGTAATTGCCATACACCGGCATTATGCAGCACATACAGATACAAGGTGTTACTGTAATTGTCATACACAGGCATTGTGCAGTACATACAGATACAAGGTGTCGCTGTAATTGCCATACACCGGCATTATGCAGCACATACAGATACAAGGTGTTACTGTAATTGTCATACACAGGCATTGTGCAGTACATACAGATACAAGGTGTTGCTGTAATTTCCATACACAGGCATTATGCAGCACATACAGATACAAGGTGTTGCTGTAACTGCCATACGCAGGCATTATGCAGCACCTGCAGATACAAGGTTTTGCTGTAATTGCCATACACAGGCATTATGCAGCACATACAGATACAAGGTGTTGCTGTAATTGCCATACACAGGCATTATGCAGCACATACAGATACAAGGTGTTGCTGTAATTGCCATACGCAGGCATTATGCAGCACATACAGACACAAGGTGTTGCTGTAATTGTCATACACAGACATTATGCAGCACATACAGTTACAAGGTGTTGCTGTAAATTCCATACACAGGCATTATGCAGCACATCCAGATATTGCATTGCTAATTATCTGATTATGATCACTACAAATCCCCATAAGCAGGAGATCTCACCATTTTATTATATGTCTGCAGCACATTTACTGTGACACAAAGGCCATTTCTGCCTGTATGCTGATAATGCAGACCCCGCATGACATTGTGCGCGACAGGGGGCACCATCTACAGTTTGGTTTAGAACCTTTCATCCCAGTTATATTTCTGTAAAGGATAAAGAGATACATGAAGAATTTAAAAATATCAAAATTACATTATTTTAACCTTTTTAACTCAGAGCAACAAACTCAGCGCAAAATTGCCATTTTACCCAACATGTAACTGTTAACCACACATCCTATGTTTCAAATAAATGATATGATCATATTTTTCCCCCCCCCCCGAACAATCAGTTTTTGGTAGTGAAGGAGTTAAACTGCTCCAGGATACAGAAGCACCATGAAAGCAGCATCACTGTTGAGCCAGTTTCCTCCACTAGGTGGTGTGTGTGACATGTGGACCGGAATCTGACTGTCCCCAGCGGCAGTGGGTTGCATCCATGAAAGGAGTTCGGATCACGAATATAACCGGTCGAAATGGGCAATGATCGCTGATCCTTTCTGCGGGCGCAGATTTATTCTAGGTGTTTGTGGAAAGAAAACTGACTGTAAAAACTTCAGGGTTCTTCTCATCCCACCTTTAGTTTCTGCCCAAACTTTAGGGGCAACGAGTCACTATTAAACACCTTTGTTGTAATTATGGTAAAAAACGTCATTGTTGTTCACTTCGGCTTCCCAGAGAAGGAAGAGCCATAACCGGCAGGTGAAGTTGTTGCAAACAACGGTGCCACTTTGTTTTTCAATAGAGTAAATGTGGCTGTTCTTGATGTGCCGTTGTTTCTTCATTGTTCGTAGCACGTTGGATATACAGGTCAGGCATTCCTAAGGCTGGGGCCACACGGACATACAAGACAGCAGAAAGAACTTATGTGAAAACGGACGTTCTTTCTGCTCGAACTCCAGTATGGCCACCTCTCTGCGCTCACATTTGTACACACAGCTCTACAAAGCGTGAGTCTCTTATTACATAGTTACATAGTTATATAGGCTGAAAAAAGACATGCGTCCATCGGGTTCAGCCTCTCCCACATAACCTACTGCTGTTGATCCAAAAGAAGGCAAAAAACCCAGTCTGAAATATGCAACATACCGGGAAAAAATTCCTTCTTGACCCCAGAATGGCGTCAGATTTCTCCTTGGATCAAGAAGCTTTTACCCACATATTAAATATTATAACCCTTAATATTCTGTGTCTGCAGGAAGTCATCCAGTCGTTTTTTAAAAGTCTGTACAGACTCTGACCCAACTACCTCAACAGGCAGAGAATTCCACAGCTTGATTGTTCTCACCGTAAAATAACCCTTCCTATGCTTTAAGCTAAATTTTCTTTCTTCCAATCTAAATGGATGACCCCTTGTCCTATGCATAGTCCTGTTAATGAATAGGTTATCAGACAATGGTTGATAATGGCCCCGTATATATTTATATAAGGTTATCAGATCCCCTCTAAGGCGCCGTTTCTCTAAACTAAACAGGTTTAAGCTTGTTAGTCTTTCCTCATAACTTAACCCTTCCATCCCCCTTATTAATTTAGTTGCCCGTCTCTGCACTTTTTCTAGCGATATAATATCTTTTTTTAAGACAGGTGCCCAAAATTGCACGGCATATTCAAGGTGCGGCCTGACCATTGATTTATACAGAGGCAAAATTATGTTTTCATCCCGTGAGTGAACTCCCCTTTTAATGCATGCCAGTACTTTGCTGGCCTTGGCGGCTGCTGTTTGACATTGCACATTGTTACTTAGTTTGAAGTCTTTGATTATTCCCAAATCCTTCTCCTGCTTCGATTTCCCTAACTCCGTACCATTTAGGGTATACATTGCTTGTGTGTTCTTCACTCCAAAGTGCATAACTTTACATTTATCTAGATTAAATTTCATCTGCCATTTAAGTGCCCAGTCCCCCAATCTATCTAAATCCCTCTGCAGCGAAGTAACATCCTGCTCACATTGTATTACTTTTCCTAGCTTTGTGTCATCTGCAAACACTGATACATGACTTTCAATGCCTATCTCAAGGTCATTTATAAATAAATTGAATAGTATTGGTCCTATAACAGACCCCTGAGGGACACCACTTACCACTGGTGTCCATCTTGAAAATGTACCATTTATGACCACTCTCTGTACCCTATCTTTTAGCCAGTTTTCTATCCAAGAACAAGTATTTTCATCTAGACCATTTTTTCTTAATTTAAATAGTAACCTTTTGTGTGGAACTGTGTCGAAAGCTTTGGCAAAATCTAAGTAAATCACATCCACTGCGACCCCCTGATCTATACTTCTACTTACTTCCTCATAGAACGTAATTAGGTTAGTCTGACATGATCTGTGTTTCATGAAACCATGCTGATTTTTGCCAATTACATTATACCTCCCAATAAATTCCTGAATACTATCCTTAGTAACCCCTCAAATACTTTCCCAGCCACAGATGTTAAGCTCACAGGTCTATAATTCCCAGGCACAAATTTTAAACCTTTCTTAAATATAGGGACCACGTCAGCTTTTCTCCAATCCTCTGGTACTATTCCTGAAAGAAAAGAATCTTGAAAGATTAAGAACAGAGGTTTACATATTTCAACACATAGCTCTCTTAGTACTCGCGGGTGAATTCCATCTGGCCCTGGGGCTTTATTAACATTCACATTGTTTAATTTGTGTAAAACCTTGTCCTGAGTCAACCAGTCACTTTGTATTAGTAAGTTTTTATTAATGAATTTCATGTCTCCTGTTATAGGTTTCTCTTTGATAAATACTGAAGAAAAATAATCATTTAAAATTTCTGCCTTATCCTGATCTTCAGTTAACAATAACCCTGACTCAGATTTTAGTGAACCTACATTTTCATTCTTGGGTTTTTTAGAATTTATGTACCTAAAGAATCTTTTAGGGTTGGTCTTGCTCTCTTTGGCTATTTCTTTTTCATTTTCTAGTTTAGCCCATCTAATCGCATTTTTACATGCTTTATTGGCTGCCCTATATGCTTTATAGGATGCCTCAGATTTATCAAATTTAAAAGCTTTAAATGCCTTCTTTTTATTTTTCATTTCCTTAGTTACCTTCCTACTAAGCCACATTGGTTTCAGTCTGTTTCTTTTATATTTATTAACCAGTGGAATATATTGTGACGTGTACTTTTCTAGTGTTAGTTTAAAGATATTCCACTTATCCTCAGTGTTTTTCCCGTGAAAGAGTTTCTGCCAGTCAATGACATTGAGAGCTTCCTTTATTTTAATAAAGTTGGCCTTTTTAAAATTATATATTTTAGCATGCCCCTTATGAATGTGTTTTTTTGAGTTTATTTCAAAAGTCACCATGTTATGGTCGCTGTTTCCCAACTGTTCCTTTACATTAATATTTGAGAAAAGATCCACATTATTTGTTATAACCAGGTCCAAACAGTTATCCTCTCTAGTTGGTGTTTCTACCAGTTGTGACATGAAGGTATCATTTAAAATGTTCAGGAACCGGATTCCCTTTGCTGAATTACTAGTCCCACTATCCCAATTAATGTCTGGGTAATTAAAATCTCCAATAATTAAAGTGCTACCATGATGTGCAGCCTTCCTAATTTGCTCTAACAGTTGTTCTTCCTCATCATTATCTATATTAGGTGGTTTATAGCATATGCCAACCAATAGTTGACTTCCCTGTTTATTCCCCAACATAATATTTACCCATAACGATTCCACATTTCCCTCATCGCTTTCCAGGTGTGTAATATTAGGCTTTAAATCCTGATTTACATATAAACACACTCCACCCACTTTCTTATGTTTCCTATCCTTTCTAAACAATGTATAACCATTTAAGTTTACAGCCCAGTCATGCGTTTCGTCCCACCATGTTTCTGTTATTCCTATAATGTCGTATTGCTTAGTGTATGCTATTACCTCTAGTTCCCCCATCTTGTTATTAAGGCTCCTTGCATTAGCAAGCATACATTTAATGTTGTCTCTACCCACACATGCTGAATGCGACTTTACATTACATGCCTCCACTGTTCTTACATTACCCATCCCCCCGGCTCCACCCCCCTTAGTCTGAACTGAAACCCTTGCGCTATCTGCTCTGTCTCCATTTTGTAAGATACTGTATCCCTCCCCCCCTTCCACTAGTTTAAAGTCTCCTCCAACCTTTTGACCATCCTCTCCCCTAGCACAGCAGACCCTCTTCCATTCAGGTGCAATCTATCACAACTATACAGATTGTACCCCAGTGGAGGACATAAATTTCCAATTGACAATCGTGGTTACAATTAAAACAAATTCTTAAAATTTAACTTTTAATAAGTCTGCATTCTAAAACAAAATCAATTTGAAATGAAGGAGAATTACCTCCTAACGGTGAACACCCATGAAGGTTGGTTTTCTGACTTATTTAGAAATAGAGAGCAGTCTTTTGAGAATAATTTGGAGTTTCATGAAACCAAGTAAGCCAAATTGGCAAAACTATACTAAATTACACCCTATCTGCAAGCTCCTTGGCTGGAACGAAGCGAACAGATTTAGGGGAACTCCTGTTTGACTCAAATTATTTATTTATTGCAACAAACTGAGGGAGAGCGTTCTCCACATTTAGCTTCCATGTTGTTGAAATTGAGATAAAACAAACATTTTTTTTTTGTGTGTTCTGTTTTTCCTCTATCTGCAATTTTACATCAATCAACCCATGTTGTTTCTCGAATCATTTAGAAACTGTGTCAAAACCTTGGGAAAATATTGTGGTACTTAGAAAATTTAGCAAGTTAATATACCCTAACTGTTTAATAATTTTTCAACGTTCTGTACCTTCCTATAATTATCAACCTATGAAGGTTGACTCTGGAAATATTTAGAAATGGAGATAAATCTTGGGAAGAACATTGTTAAAATTTAGCAAAGGAAATTAGCATACCTCTATTATTCAATTGTGTGTGTGTCTTTAAGGGTGTTCACCGTTAGGAGGTAATTCTCCTTCATTTCAAATTGATTTTGTTTTAGAATGCAGACTTATTAGAAGTTAAATTTTAAGAATTTGTGATAATTGTAACCACAATTGTCAATAGGAAATTTATGTAATTTAGGGTTACCCCCAGCAAATAAGACAATGTGGTCTCTACTTTAGAAACCTTGGAATTCATTTCTTAATTTACCATATATGACGGAATGGAGATGTTGTTCCGCCTGCGGGTGTGCTCAATCTGCGTGGCCCCTTCGCTTACCGCTGGCCCGACTACCGAGTGACGCGCACTCGGCGTCTCGTGCGGCCTGGCGTGACCCTGGGGAAGGGTTAGCGGGCGGTGGAGGGGACCCCTGCCTAGAACCAGCCCGACCACTGAGCCATACGGCACTCAGCGTCCCGAGCAGCTGGTTCACTGACCTTGTGGGTGTGGAGTGCGTCTGCGGGCGGCCGTGCGAATCTGGGGATCGGGTCTGCCGCGAAGGAATATTCGGATCTGATTGCGGAGGAATATTCGGATCTTATGTGGAGGAATATTCGGATCTTACGGGAGCGGCTGAATCTTCGGATCTGATCACCGCTCACTTGGTATACCGAAGCGCGGTACGCGGCCGCGCCTTCGGTTCGGATCTTAAGTCCGTTCTGATCTTAAGTCCGTTCTGATCTTAAGTCCGTTCTGATCTTAAGTCCGTTCTGTTCTTAAGTCCGTTCTGATCTTAAGTCTGGACACCGCACCCTGAGACCGCGCGGGATGCTCAGACAGTATATGCGGTGGAGAGTAAAGGACATCAGGCGAGGCTGGATGCACTGGTAAATCTGAGTTATTTTTCACATCACATACATTTATCACTTTACACAATTAGGAATACAATGGGGATCCCTGCCCGCCCACACAAGTCCCATTGGCCCTCGCTGGCAGGAGGCACCCTGGCCCCGATTCGTATTGGCCATTACGAATCGGGGAGTTGCCGATTCGGCCATTTTACGAACCGAGTATTCTGATCTGGACCACGAGGTGATCAGAAAATGGCGGCGGGCGTGGCAGGCAAAGGGAAAATACATTACGCAATACCAACAGGGAACACCTTATTACACCACACAATAATCACATCTAAATAAAAGTACTTGTAAAACTAGGTGCGTGCCACCACACCCAAGTGTCCATAGCCACCACTGTCACTGTGCACCGCCCCTGGCTGAGGGTGCTGGGCCATCCCGTGACACTCCTCCCCCTCCCCCAGTTCGACGCACCTGGTCTGACCCCACCGGGTCATACCGGGGAAGTCGGTGCTCCCAGGCCCATAGTCAGTCTGGGGAGGCCGAGTCACCAGGCCTCTCCATTTGGCCTTGCGGCCGTGCCAGCTTGGTCGGGACCCCATGTCCTTGGAGTTTCCCCGGCTGGGCGAGAGGACATACATCTGGGCCGGCGTGCCTCCTGTGTCCCCTCCAGGGTTACTGCTCACCCGGGGAACCCGGGTGCTAAATGCACACGCCCCAGGTGCCCAGGTCAACGGTGGGAAAGCACCGTGGCTGCGTGGGGCCCCCGAGCCCAAGGGTTGCCAAAATGGGCAGAGGCCCGCGGCGCTCTGCCCCGTTGCCAGCTCTTCCGCTGGATGGCCAGGTACGGGCCGGCAACCGAAGAAGCAAGTAGGGCCAAACCTGGCTGCTCTTCCCTGCAGCCGACGAAGGGAACAAATGGATGCCACAGCAGTTGCACGGGGTCAACCTCACTCTGCCCCGCGGGCAAGGTGGGAGAGACGGGCAGAGGCCAGCGGCGCTCTGCCCTGGTGTCAGCTCTTCCGCTGGGTGGAAATCTCCTTGTGGAGAGATGGTCACTTCACCCCCCGGGGCAATCAATGGTTGCGCACAACCCATCCCGGGGAGACCATCCGTCTGCTCCACCTGGCAGACTGGGGGTAGTGGGCAGAGGCCAGCGGCGCTCTGCCCCGTGGCCAGCTCTTCATCTGGGTGAGGATCTCCTTGTGGGAGGATGGTTTCTTCCTCCCCCGGGACAATCAATGGTTGCGCACAACCCATCCCGGGGGAACCAACTGTCTGCTCCTCCTGGCAGACTGTAAGCGGTGGGCAGAGGCCAGCGGCACTCTGCCCCGTAGCCAGCTCTTCTGCTGGTTGGAGATCTCCTTGGGGAAGGATGGTCTCTTCACCCCCCGGGGCAAACAATGGTTGCGCACAACCCATCCCGGGGGAACCATCCGTCTGCTCCTCCTGGCAGACTTTGAGTAGTGGGCAGAGACCAGCGGCACTCTGCCCCGTAGCCAGCTCTTCTGCTGGGGGGAGATCTCCTTGTGGGAGGACGGTTACTTCACCCCCCGGGGCAAACAAGGGTTGCGCACAACCCATCCCGGGGGAACCATCCGTCTGCTCCACCTGGCAGACTGTCAGCAGGGGGCAGAGGCCAGCGACGCTCTGCCCCGTGGCCAGCTCTTCCGCTGGTTGGCAATCTCCTTGTGGCGGGATGGTCTCTTCACCCCCCGGGGCAATCAGTGGTTGCGCGCAACCCATCCCGGGGGAACCATCTGTCTGCTCCACCTGGCAGACTGTCAGCAGGGGGCAGAGGCCAGCGACGCTCTGCCCCGTGGCCAGCTCTTCCGCTGGTTGGCAATCTCCTTGTGGCGGGATGGTCTCTTCACCCCCCGGGGCAATCAGTGGTTGCGCGCAACCCATCCCGGGGGAACCATCCGTCTGCTCCTCCTGGCAGACGTTGAGTAGTGGGCAGAGGCCAGCGGCACTCTGCCCCGTAGCCAGCTCTTCCGCTGGGTGGAGATCTCCTTGGGGAAGGATGGTCTCTTCACCCCCCGGGGCAACCAATGGTTGCGCACAACCCATCCCGGGGGGACCATCCGTCTCCTCCCCCGCTGGACCCGTGGCCTCGGCCACCCTGTCCTCTTGCGGGGTGCAGGGGGTAACTTCCTCAGTCGACCCCCCCACGGGCACCCATGGGTCCGCCTCGGCCTCCCATAGGTCCCAAACCTGGGGACTGTCGACTTCCTCCGCCGACCCGTCCCACCACGGGGAGCTCAGGCTCGACTGCGGAACGCCGTCCAACAGTCTCCGATAAGCCACCTCGAGCTCCCACTCTCGCTCGGCTAGGGACTCCAGCTCCTCAAACACCGAGTCCCTGCTGTCTGACGGGATCTCCAGTTCCCGTCGCTCCAGGATGTCTTCCATCCGTTCTTCAGTCTCCTCTCCAAACTCGGGGTCGGCGGCCATGCTCGCGTAGAGCAGCCCCGTACCCCCGTAGCGAGGCCCTGCCGTGGAACTGCCTTCACTAGGGCGCACTGTCGGAGAGGCGGTTAGCCACCGGAGGGCGCGGTACTCGGCGTCCAGTGCGATCTCCTGTTGCACCAGACTCCGGAGCTCGTCCTCCCACTCCTCTGGGGCCCGACCTTGCAGGAACGCTGCTCGCACATCGTACTGCACTCGATGGACGACAGCGTCGGAGGGAATGTACACCCCATGGCAGTCCCGCTCATGGTCCAGGGCCTCGTACCACAGCTCCTCTGTGGACCTCTGGTCCTGCTCCAGGCCCTCCTGCAGCTCTCTTGCCAGCACGACCTTCATGTCGGCGTAGGTGCCAGCGCAGGAGCACCGCTCCTCAACGGAGAATGGGGCGTCCTCAGATGCAGCTCCAGGCGGGCTGTGAGTCTTCATCCGAGGGTCGCTGGGATAAGTGACGTCCTCAGTACAGGCTCCAGGCGAGCTGAGAGTCCCGCAAGCATAGTCACTGGGATTTGCAGATTCCCCAGGTGGAGCTCCAGTCGCGCTGTGAGCCTCGACCCAGGGTTCCACAGGGAACGGTTCGGGGTCAACATAATCAGTCTCTGCTCCGCGGAGCTCTGCCAACCGCAGCTCGTGCTGGCGTTCCTTCTCCTGCTCAACTTCCCGGTAGAACTCCCGAATCACTTGATATCTGGCCCCCTCCGCCGGGGCATCACCGAGCAGGGTGATCCGACGCCGCAACTCCCTGAGGCCAGCATCTTCCTCCACCTCTGCGCGGACAGGGCTGGGGACGGGCATCATCGCCTCGTCCTGATCCATCCTGGTCAGTTCCTTGATCAGCGTCTTTCTTTTCTTGTTACCCGGCGTTCCTCCCCGGTTCTCCAACATCCCACGCAGGGTGTCCCTGTTGTAGGGGTTGTACACCGCCATGGCGTAAGTCTCCTAGGGGTCTGCAGAGAGCGATCCCACCGCTGCCACCAGTATGACGGAATGGAGATGTTGTTCCGCCTGCGGGTGTGCTCAATCTGCGTGGCCCCTTCGCTTACCGCTGGCCCGACTACCGAGTGACGCGCACTCGGCGTCTCGTGCGGCCTGGCGTGACCCTGGGGAAGGGTTAGCGGGCGGTGGAGGGGACCCCTGCCTAGAACCAGCCCGACCACTGAGCCATACGGCACTCAGCGTCCCGAGCAGCTGGTTCACTGACCTTGTGGGTGTGGAGTGCGTCTGCGGGCGGCCGTGCGAATCTGGGGATCGGGTCTGCCGCGAAGGAATATTCGGATCTGATTGCGGAGGAATATTCGGATCTTATGTGGAGGAATATTCGGATCTTACGGGAGCGGCTGAATCTTCGGATCTGATCACCGCTCACTTGGTATACCGAAGCGCGGTACGCGGCCGCGCCTTCGGTTCTGATCTTAAGTCCGTTCTGATCTTAAGTCCGTTCTGATCTTAAGTCCGTTCTGATCTTAAGTCCGTTCTGATCTTAAGTCCGTTCTGTTCTTAAGTCCGTTCTGATCTTAAGTCTGGACACCGCACCCTGAGACCGCGCGGGATGCTCAGACAGTATATGCGGTGGAGAGTAAAGGACATCAGGCGAGGCTGGATGCACTGGTAAATCTGAGTTTATTTTTCACATCACATACATTTATCACTTTACACAATTAGGAATACAATGGGGATCCCTGCCCGCCCACACAAGTCCCATTGGCCCTCGCTGGCAGGAGGCACCCTGGCCCCGATTCGTATTGGCCATTACGAATCGGGGAGTTGCCGATTCGGCCATTTTACGAACCGAGTATTCTGATCTGGACCACGAGGTGATCAGAAAATGGCGGCGGGCGTGGCAGGCAAAGGGAAAATACATTACGCAATACCAACAGGGAACACCTTATTACACCACACAATAATCACATCTAAATAAAAGTACTTGTAAAACTAGGTGCGTGCCACCACACCCAAGTGTCCATAGCCACCACTGTCACTGTGCACCGCCCCTGGCTGAGGGTGCTGGGCCATCCCGTGACACCATAATTTTCACCATCAGGCGACCATATATAAGAACTTATCTTATGGAGGACAGCACTTTGAGGACCTGTCTGCTTTCCATTGTAGCGTTTGTTAAAAATTAGATTTATATTCATGTTGATCAAGACATGTAATTTAGTATCCTGTATTCTGGTTTTTCATCATGTAAGTGTGGCGCAGCGCTGCGCTAGCGGAGATAAATGAAGACATCATACACAGAGTTTGTTCTTCAAATATCTGGTATTCCTTTGTTAGATCAGCTCTTTCATACAAAAAATCTCAGATTTACAAGCCAATAGGATATTTTCAATGTCACAGATAATTTCCATAGTTGAACCCACAAGACCTAGTCACCATATATGGTTATACCTTGACAGGACAAAGAGATACATTTTTTCTTCTTCTGCCCAGCAACTAGAAAAGGGGAAGGACGGCTGTCTGGATAGTGTTAAATTATAACCATAAACAAACAAAAACAATATTCCTATTATAATTACCATAATTGGAATGCCATAAACCTTTTTCCAGTTTCCTCTTATATAACAAAAAGAAAGGACCACGCACGCCATGGCGGACACTGTAAAATCAACCACACCAGGATATGGCTGCTTCACGTCTGAATATCTCGTCGATAGTCAGACCAGTTTATTATATCAACATCCAATAGAAACGATCGTTGTAGAAAAGAGGTTCCTATCCACCCCACATAGGAATGTGATATAACAGCCAATCAGAGCAGATACATTTATACATCATGTAACAAAGACACAAACAGGAAATGTAGCTAAAATTCCGCAGGCCAATATCCTATGTAAGAAAAGACTGTCTACATACAGAAATACCACTTAAAATGAGCTGTGAGTGTGACCCCCCCCCCTTTCTATCAGAACAGGCTTTTCACACTAATGCATATTGAAATATGGTACATATTTCAATCACAGGAAATGTATATTCATACATAAAATTAAAATCTAACAGATAGTAGCTTGTCTGTATTCCACATTCTTAAGTTTCAAGAGGATATTGCGAGCAAGCATTTTAAACTGAGCTATAGGGGGCATGTTAACTAAGGGAATCTTTCATATGTGCTTAAGATAAAGGAATTAAGAAGATAATTATTTTACAGCACTTCGACAGGGAGGGAAAATCCAGGTCCGTTCTAACGTGTGTTAAAAGTACGCACGTTACATCTTATGTTCCTCCCAGCCGATCCATCAAAAAAACTACAAAAACCACTGAGAGGGGGGTCACAACGGATGCACTTAGTCATCCTTCTCTGAGACACGGCTCCACATAAGTCGGTCTTCTCTGAGACACAGCTCCTGAGGGCTGCTGCGGACCGCCGCACATTTTGGGAGCCTCTGGGCAGCCCCAGAGTTGATGTGCTGTCAGAGCCGCACTGACTCGGTGCGCATGTCTTCGGAGAAACCCTGCACAGGGCACCCAGTGTGCGCACACACTGTGGCTGCAGCAGGAAGGGAATCGCAGTTCCTTTGCCGTATCTCTCTTCCTCTCAGATATCGGATTCTCCTGGATTCTGAGATCTGGAATACTTGGGGTCTCGAGCATGCCGGATAAGAGGTGCTCAACCTGTGCTACCATGATTGTGAAGTGGTGATATCCATAGACCTCTCATACAAACTATGGTGAGAACAACTGTAAAACCAACATTGTACAGGACAACATTGACCCAAACACCGGAGGAAACTGCGGCGACATCTAAGATACAAAACGTATATCAGAAGAGCTAAAGCGGAGACTATGATGGAAACCCCACCACAACCTACTCTGAAGTTCAGAAGAAATTGCGGTGGCATAATTAGTGAAAGGATGGCAAACTACGTTTGCAGCACACCCCATAATAGTGAACTCACCGTAGTTTGATCGGACTTGCTCCCACAAAGTTCACCAAAGCTAAACCACTACCCCTTATGATACTTCCCTTAAAAAGAAAATAAATGGTACGTATTATCTATTATTTTGTAATGTTTTTTTTGACATATCCTTTTGTTTTGTGTCGCAGAAACCTTAAGATTTCTCTAATATTGGCATGTGTCACTTTCTTAAAGGGCCAGTACCACCAAAAAAATGAAATGTCCGTACTGTGTTTATTTGATGTTGCTGAGATCTTACATGTGGTTTTTTTTTTCTCTGGTATGTTTAGTTAAGAAAATATTTTCCTCTATATGTGTCACTGGGTGCATCCATTGTGTGATATTTTCCTCCGTATGTGTCACTGGGCGCATCCATTGTGTGATATTTTCCTCTATATGTGTCACTGGGCGCATCCATTGTGTGATATTTTCCTCTATATGTGTCACTGGGTGCATCCATTGTGTGATATTTTCCGCTATATGTGTCACTGGGTGCATCCATTGTGTGATATTTTCCTCTATATGTGTCATAGGGTTAAATCCATTGTGTGAAATTTTGTGTTGCAAACTGTTCCCCCAACAGTATCTTCCCATCACTTGCCCCTCACTGTGTGGCTTTGGCCATAGAATGGTGTGAATGGGTCGGTCACCGACTCACATCATTGTATTGTGTGGGATGTATTCAAAGGATATCACAGGGGGTAGATTAGAAATTTTTTAAGATCCCTGTCATCTCTTATGTCAGGTAGATTAGAGACCAACAGTCCTCCTGCTGCCTTATCTAAACATTCCCTCCTCCATCTCATTAACTGTGAAATACTGTAGATTAGGTAAACCACAGAATTAAAGAAAAATGTTTGCACAGATATTGGTAAATGTTGCATCATGGGAAAAATCCACAAAATGGAAAAAGGAGATTAAAAAAACCCTTTATTTTTCCATTTGTACATGCAATTACTTCAAACAAAGAAAAAAAACAGCAGCGTGTGTTTTATAACGTGTTTTATTTGTAATGTACAAGTAATGTAGTTACAGCTTACATAAGTGTTACTGTCCCTTTAAGACTAATGTAACTAAAACTTAAAAAAAAAAAACATTTTAAAAAAAGTAGAGTCAATGTAGTTTTCTCCCCAAACGTAAACAGAAGAAAGGGAAACGGGAGAATCCTACACACACTTCGTCGCGTTATGGGTTACTGCCGATGCACGGGAACCTTCGCTACTCACTGCTTCCGCATAGAACGTCATCTGTTCGTTCTGAGTTACATAGTCGCAACACTAATGAACGAGTTTCCCATAATGCCCTTAGGTAACCTGACATACATTCAAAACCTGAATAAAACTGCCCGTTGCAAGATTACATCGTCAGTGAGTGGGATATAGGCGTTCCATGAAACTTGTCATGATATGTGCTCTTACACCGCGTGTAGATAACACGTCACCGTAAGCTTAGTGTATGCCAGGATGTGCTCATGTAAATACTATTTGGTTACTAGACACACAAGGCTGGTCCGACAATAGTGGGCTATCACAATCTCTTGATTAAAACCCCCCACTATCCATCTTGACCAGTTGTCATGTTTGTTTCTCCCCGATTCGACACTCCAGGTCGGTTACACCAGTGGTCCCCAACCCTGGTCCTCAGGGCCCACCAACAGGCCAGGTTTGCCAGATATCTGAAGCACAGCACAGGTGTTATGATTTGCTGCTCAGTGATTGCAGGATTCAGTCTGCTTTTCCCCATGGTGATCTGCAAAATCTGGCCTGTTAGTGGGCCCTGAGGACCAGGGCTGGGGACCACTGGGTTACACCGTGCAGAGCATCGAGGGGCGGCTGGTATTAAAAACAATGGCATTTTGCTTTTGCTCCAGCAGGACGGCAGATTTAAAGTGCGCTGTAGCAGACAGGTTCACTTTCCCAGTGATGTCACATCAGGGGACGGATATGGCATTGGTCGTACAGATTAATGATGTCACTGGCTGCAACTTACCCAGTTTACGATGCCAGGTTCCCCAGATGTTCCTCCGGCGCAGGAGGTGGCGCACGTTAAAGGTCATAATCTACCTCTGTGCAATTTTCCCTCCGTGGTGATGTCGCCAGATCGGCCATGTTTTCCTGGAGGCATATAACTATTTGATTCAGGCGGTGAGTGCCTGGAAAAGTGCTGCCCTGCAACATGTATAATTCATATGCAGCAGGAAGGGAATCAAGGCAGCTCACCTGGGATTCCTTTCTGAGTTCTTACCTGCAGCGTATGGATTACACATGCTGCAGGGTGGCATTTTTTCATGCACTGCCCATCAACATGAGTAAATGATATGTGTCCAGGAAAGCATGGCCGACCTGGCGACCCTAGTCGCCATCTTGATTGATGGCAGGAGGGAACAAAGGGCTGCCAAGCAGCGCCATTCCTCCCCCTCACAGCTCTCGCTCAGCCCAGTGCCCACCCGACGTGCCAGCGGCTTGGAGGAAATTACTCAAACGTTTACTATATATGTTAGGGGGAAAAAAGCCCACTAAAACATATATAAAAGGAGTGATTCCCTGTCAATCGGGTGCTGTGCATGACAGGTCGATCGCATCAACGGGGTATAAATGGAAGTTTAATACCATTGGAGATAGGGTCGCCGGGTCGCCCATGTTTCCCTGGGACGCATTTTACTATTTCATGCCGAGGGAAGTGCAGGGAAAAATGCTGCCCTGGAACATGTATAATTCATATGCTGCAGGAAGGAAATCAACGCAGGTCACCTGGGATTCCTCTATGATTTTTAAGATGTAGCGTATGGATTATACATGCTGCAGGGTGGCATTTTTCATGCACTGCCCATCAGCATGAATACATTATATGCGTCCAGGAAAACATGGCCGGTGTTCAGTCGAAAAATGCCCGTTTGTCGAGAAATGCCTGGCCCCAGCTTGATTGGCAGGTTGTGTGACGTAGGTCCACCACGCGCATGCGCAGTGGGGGCCAGGCATTTCTCGACAAACGTGCAAAAAAAACCCTTTGTCGAGAAATGCCTGGCCCCCACTGCGCATGCGCCTGGTGCACCTACGTCACAGCACCTGTCAATCAAGCCGCCGATCAGCTGTTTTCCAAGCGGCCGATCAGCTGTGTGCTGGCACGTAGGTGCACTCGGGCACGAGCGTCGAATAAAGCAAGCCAGCGTCTCCGCCCCCAGCAGAGCACCCACCCCCGGACAGCCTCTCCCCCTCCCTGGGCGCACAGTAATGCAAGGGAACCAGCCAGCCGTCCCAGCCTCACCTCCTCCCCCCGGCCAGCCTCTCCTCCTCCCCGGGCGCACCGTAATGGAAGGGGATCAGCCAGCCTCTCCTCCACCCCCCGGCCACTCGCCCCCCCCCGGGCACTCACTTATGGAAGGGAACCAGCCAGCCGTCCCAGCCTCTCCTCCCCGCGGCCACTCGCCCCCCCCCGGGCACTCACACACAGGGTGGGAGGGAGGGATTGTATCAGCCGCCCTGTCCCAGCACTTCTCCCCGCACTGAGAGTCACAGACTCCGGGTGGGGGTTGCTGCCTTCTCCCCTGGGGGAACCATGGATCGCAGGAGACCCGGGGTCCTTTGGAGCCCTGTATCTCGGTCCCTGAGCATGGCAGGAGGCTGGGTGAGGTGTCATTGGAAAGTGCAGAGTCTGTTCTTTCTAATGATACCCACCATGTCTGTGTAATGTGTAAAGTTAATCACCAATATAAAACCAAGAGAAAATGAAATAAAAGTCAGTGTTAAAAAAAGAGTAATTTTTATTTAATGAATTATTGGTGATTAATGTTACACATTACACAATCATGGTGGGTATCATTAGAAAGAACAGACTCTGCACTTTCCAATGACACCTCACCCAGCCTCCTGCCATGCTCAGGGACCGAGATACTGGGCTCCAAAGGACCCCCGGGTCTCCTGCGATCCATGGTTCCCCCAGGGGAGAAGGCAGCAACCCCCACCCGGAGTCTGTGACTCTCAGTGCGGGGAGAAGTGCTGGGACAGGGCGGCTGATACAATCCCTCCCTCCCACCCTGTGTGTGAGTGCCCGGGGGGGGGGCGAGTGGCCGCGGGGAGGAGAGGCTGGGACGGCTGGCTGGTTCCCTTCCATAAGTGAGTGCCCGGGGGGGGGGCGAGTGGCCGGGGGGTGGAGGAGAGGCTGGCTGATCCCCTTCCATTACGGTGCGCCCGGGGAGGAGGAGAGGCTGGCCGGGGGGAGGAGGTGAGGCTGGGACGGCTGGCTGGTTCCCTTGCATTACTGAGCGCCCGGGGAGGGGGAGGGGGAGAGGCTGTCCGGGGGGTGGGTGCTCTGCTGGGGGCGGAGACGCTGGCTTGCTTTATTCGACGCTCGTGCCCGAGTGCACCTACGTGCCAGCACACAGCTGATCGGCCGCTTGGAAAACAGCTGATCGGCGGCTTGATTGACAGGTGCTGTGACGTAGGTGCACCAGGCGCATGCGCAGTGGGGGCCAGGCATTTCTCGACAAAGGGTTTTTTTTGCACGTTTGTCGAGAAATGCCTGGCCCCCACTGCGCATGCGCGTGGTGGACCTACGTCACACAACCTGCCAATCAAGCTGGGGCCAGGCATTTCTCGACAAACGGGCATTTTTCGACTGAACACCGGTCTGGTATTCCTCCTAGGTGACCCTGATAAAATTTAAATTTTACAAAAGAAAAAAAAAAACCCTAATAATTTTGACAATTAGTTTTCTTATTAGGAGCCAACATATTCCGCAGCGCTGTACAAAGGCCATGCAAGGCATGCACCGGATTCGGTGGCACGTCTTCTCCAGGGAAGACATGGTGGAGGCTGGGAGGATTAAGGGCTCCCTGTACTGTTGAAAATAAAGATTTAAGGCTGCTGAGCCTGAATGGCTGAGAGTGACAGGAGTTACAGCATGTGCCCAGAATGGGGAAACCAAACCAGGAAGTGCAGCTACTCCCAGGATCACGTGACTGCCGAGTCACATGATCTGTGCAGAAAGCATCATGCCAGCCGTGTATGGAGGAGTGGAGGGGTAAGGATCCTGTGTCTTCATTGTGTGTACACTGTCTGTCCATACCCAGCAATGTGCCTGTGTGTACACTGTCTGTCCATACCCAGCAATGTGTGTACACTGTCTGTCCATACCCTGCACTGTGTGTACACTGTCTGTCCATACCCTGCAATGTGCCTGCGTGTACACTGTCTGTCTGTCCATACCCTGCAATGTGCCTGCGTGTACACTGTCTGTCTGTACATATCCTGCACGGTGCCTGTGTGTACACTGTCTGTCTGTCTGTACATATCCTGCACGGTGCCTGTGTGTACACTGTCTGTCTGTACATGCGTTATGATGCTGGATGTGTAGTGGAACGTGGTGATGCAGAGTGTGTGGTGATGCAGAGGGTGTAGTGGTACGCGGTGATGCAGTGGTACCGGTGATGCAGAGGTTGCAGTGGTACACGGTGATGCAGTGGTACGCGGTGATGCAGAGGTTGCAGTGGTACGCGGTGATGCAGTGGTACGCGGTGATGCAGAGGTTGCAGTGGTGCGCGGTGATGCAGTGGTACGCGGTGATGCAGAGGTTGCAGTGGTACGCGGTGATGCAGAGGTTGCAGTGGTACGCGGTGATGCAGAGGTTGCAGTGGTACGCGGTGATGCAGAGGTTGCAGTGGTACGCGGTGATGCAGAGGGTGCCGTGGTACGCGGTGATGCAGTGGTACGCGGTGATGCAGAGGTTGCAGTGGTACGCGGTGATGCAGAGGTTGCGGTGATGCAGAGGTTGCGGTGATGCAGAGGTTGCGGTGGTACGCGGTGATGCAGAGGTTGCGGTGGTACGCGGTGATGCAGAGGTTGCAGTGGTACGCGGTGATGCAGAGGTTGCAGTGGTACGCGGTGATGCAGAGGTTGCAGAGGTTGCAGTGGTATGCGGTGATGCAGAGGTTGCAGTGGTACGCGGTGATGCAGTGGTACGCGGTGATGCAGAGGTTGCAGTGGTACGCGGTGATGCAGTGGTACGCGGTGATGCAGAGGTTGCAGTGGTACGCGGTGATGCAGTGGTACGCGGTGATGCAGAGGTTGCAGTGGTACGCGGTGATGCAGTGGTACGCGGTGATGCAGAGGTTGCAGTGGTACGCGGTGATGCAGTGGTACGCGGTGATGCAGAGGATGCAGTGGTACGCGGTGATGCAGAGGTTGCAGTGGTATGCGGTGATGCAGAGGTCGCGGTGGTACGCGGTGATGCAGAGGTTGCAGTGGTACGTGGTGATGCAGAGGTTGCGGTGATGCAGAGGTTGCAGTGGTACGCGGTGATGCAGAGGTTGCAGTGGTACGCGGTGATGCAGAGGGTGCAGTGGTACGCGGTGATGCAGTGGTACGCGGTGATGCAGAGGTTGCAGTGGTACGCGGTGATGCAGAGGTTGCGGTGATGCAGAGGTTGCGGTGATGCAGAGGTTGCGGTGATGCAGAGGTTGCGGTGATGCAGAGGTTGCGGTGATGCAGAGGTTGCGGTGGTACGCGGTGATGCAGAGGTTGCGGTGGTACGCGGTGATGCAGAGGTTGCGGTGGTACGCGGTGATGCAGAGGTTGCGGTGGTACGCGGTGATGCAGAGGTTGCGGTGGTACGCGGTGATGCAGAGGTTGCAGTGGTACGCGGTGATGCAGAGGTTGCGGTGATGCAGAGGTTGCGGTGATGCAGAGGTTGCGGTGGTACGCGGTGATGCAGAGGTTGCAGTGGTACGCGGTGATGCAGAGGTTGCGGTGATGCAGAGGTTGCGGTGGTACGCGGTGATGCAGAGGTTGCAGTGGTACGCGGTGATGCAGAGGTTGCGGTGATGCAGAGGTTGCGGTGATGCAGAGGTTGCGGTGGTACGCGGTGATGCAGAGGTTGCGGTGATGCAGAGGTACGCGGTGATGCAGAGGTTGCAGTGGTACGCGGTGATGCAGAGGTTGCAGTGGTACGCGGTGATGCAGAGGTTGCAGTGGTACGCGGTGGTGCAGTGGTACGCGGTGATGCAGATGGTGCAGTGGTACGCGGTGATGCAGAGGTTGCAGTGGTACGCGGTGATGCAGAGGTTGCAGTGGTACGCGGTGATGCAGAGGTTGCGGTGATGCAGAGGTACGCGGTGATGCAGAGGTACGCGGTGATGCAGAGGTTGCAGTGGTACGCGGTGATGCAGAGGGTGTAGTGGTACGCGGTGATGCAGAGGTTGTAGTGTTAAAGGAATCCACTTGGTTCACTCGGGACGAGACCGGACACGAGCAAGGATTGTCTGAACACGAGTCTCTTCAGGAAAGGCAAACTTTATTGTGACGTCACAGAATGCTCAGACAGGATTGAATCGCAAAGACTGAGCATCGATTACACCGTGACATGAGGTTTTATACCCCAAATACATTATTAGGTACATCCCAATTAGCCCACCTCCCTATGACACTATCCCACCCCACGTGGGTTAATACCTCCCTTAACCTAATACAAAGACATTCCATTAACTGGCCGTAAATTGGCAAACTTCATGTTAGTTTCAGTGAATCATGATTAGTTGCTTTTCCCATCCCGGGCTGCGCCCCCCCTCCCTAGCGCCTACAATCACTTGTAGCAGTTAACACCTGGTCTGATCTCTATACTCCTTTTTTTTTTTTTTTTTTTTGTCTCTCAGCGGGCCTCAACGACCTTGGTGTATCTACTCCTCTTTCTGTCCTTCCGTGCCAGGAACAGCCTAGACCTTTCTCAAATTCTAATTACTTTTTCTGCTAATCTAACACATTCCTAAATTTCTACGTATATGTCATTCTAGTTTCCGCTAAAAACTTGCCTAGTTATTTTCAAGTGAACCAATATTCTGAACAAGATGGCCGCCTGGCTTATAATGGCGGCCATCTTCCAGCCTATTTCCACTTCAGTAGTGGTACGCGGTGATGCAGAGGTTGTAGTGGCACGCGGTGATGCAGAGGTTGTAGTGGTACGCGGTGATGCAGAGGTTGCAGTGGTACGCGGTGATGCAGAGGTTGCAGTGGTACGCGGTGATGCGGTGATGCAGAGGTTGCAGTGGTACGCGGTGATGCAGAGGTTGCAGTGGTACGCGGTGATGCAGAGGTTGCAGTGGTACGCGGTGATGCAGAGGTTGTAGTGGTACGCGGTGATGCAGAGGTTGTAGTGGTACGCGGTGATGCAGAGGTTGTAGTGGTACGCGGTGATGCAGAGGTTGTAGTGGAGTGTGTGGTGATGTCATGTTTCATGCGACACAGCCTTCTCGTCGTGTGATGGTCGCGCAGCATCCCGGGATCCCACCGGTAATTCATGTTTATCCTGAGCTGTGCTTTGTCTTGGTCTGGTCTGGCCTGGCCTCGGTCATTGTGCTGTTGCTTAGTGTACACGCGCTGTGCAGAAATCTGCTGGTTGTGTGTTTTTTAGGGGAGGAACACACTCCAAAGTGGTCCTGATCTCAGAGGATGGACGGATCCTGTGCGAGGAGGACGGGCCGAGCACCAATCACTGGGTAAGAAATATGCTGAATGTGCAGCAGCCGCCGCCTCAGACCCGCAATCTGGAGCGCAGGAATCTCAAACCCCCGCCCCGCAAGTGTTGCTGAACTACAGCTCCCATGATTCACTGCACATTCATCTGGACACTCTCAATGCTTACTTATTGTCTGAAGTGACGCTCTATTATTATTATTCTTTATTTATAAAGCGCCAGCATATTCCGCAGCGCTGTACAATAAGCACAGTATAGACAGGGTTACAATACATTGAACAACATTTGACAAACAGTACAGGAGGAGATGAGGGCCCTATTCCGTAGGAACTCACAATCTAGGAGGGTTGGGGTTGGAAACAGGAGGAGAGGACTAAAACTGGTGTCGCCAGGTCGGCCATGTTTTCCTGGACGCATGTTACTATTTCATGCAGAGGGGGAGCACAGGGGAAAGTGCTGCCCTGTAACATGTATAATCCATATGCTGCAGGAAGGAAATCAAGGCGGGTCACTTGGGATTCCTTTATGATTTCTTACCTGCAACATATGGATAATACATGCTGCGGGGTGGCATTTTTCATGCACTGCCCGTCAGCATGAATACATTATATGCGTCCAGGAAAACATGGCTGATCTAGCGACCCTTTCTAACACCGACGAAGCAGGATCTCTTATTCCTGAGTGCACATTTTTATGGTTTTATTTGGGCCGGGAATAAAATGTATTTAATCGCTTTATAACGTTAGTGATCAGCCTGACGATTCCTTCCCAAATTAAAAAGCAATTAATAAACATATAGAAAGGGACATTACAGTGTCAGCACAGTATATACACGTTGGCGCTGTATCTATTCAGGATGTCTCCTCTACTCCATCCAATTACAGCACAACCTGAAATTCCCGCATGTCTTATCGCCTTGTTTAATCTGTTGTCGTATGAAATTAATCAGCCGCCGGAAGATCAGGGCCGCCGGCGGATAAAAGCGCCCCTCCGCTGAGTGAGGGATAACTCTATAATCTGAATACTCATGTGCGAATTGTCACAGGCCGAACAGAAAGAAAAGAAACATTAATAAAGCGTAGATTTAGGCCCGTGTCAGACGAACACAGTGATCACATACAGTTGTGTTCAAAATTATTCAACCCCCCCAATGCTAATTACAGGATCAGAAACAACATGGGTTTACCTCAGGGAGATCATGCCAAACTAATCTTATTGATTTTTTTGATTGGGTAACAAAAATAAAACACACAGGTGGTGCAGTAGACATTGCTTATTTAGATTTCAGTAAGGCTTTTGATACTGTTCCGCATAGAAGGCTTATCAATAAATTGCAATCTTTGAGCTTGGATTCCAATATTGTTGAATGAATTAGGCAGTGGCTGAGTGACAGACAACAGAGGGTTGTGGTAAATGGAGTTTATTCGGCACAAGGTCTTGTTACCAGTGGGGTACCTCAGGGGTCAGTACTTGGACCCATTCTCTTTAATATTTTTATTAGTGATATTGCAGAAGGTATTAATGGTAAAGTATGTCTTTTTGCTGATGACACAAAGATTTGCAACAGGGTTGACGTTCCTGGAGGGATCAGCCAAATGACAAATGATTTAGGTAAACTAAAAAAATGGTGGGAGCTGTGGCAATTGAGTTTTAATGTGGATAAGTGCAAGATAATGCACCTGGGACGTAAAAACCCAAGGGCTGAATATAGAATATTTGATACATCTGAGGAAGGGATTTAGGGGTCATTATTTCAGAGGATCTAAGGGTAAGTAGTCAATGTAATAGAGCAGCAGGAAATGCTGGCAGAATGCTTGGAAATGCTGGCAGAATGCTTGGTTGTGTAGAGAGAGGTATTAGCAGTAGGAAAAGGGAAGTGCTCATGCCACTGTACAGAGCACTGGTGAGACCTCACTTGGAGTACTGTGTGCAGTACTGGAGACCGTATCTCCAGAAGGATATAGACATCTTAGAGAGAGTTCAGAGAAGGGCTACTAAAATGGTGTACGGCTTGAAGGAGAAAAGTTACCAGGAAAGGCTTAATGATCTTAACATGTACAGCTTGGAAAAAAGACGAGACAGAGGAGATATGATAGAAACATTTAAATACGTAAAGGGAATCCACAAGGTAGAGGAAGGGAGTATATTTAAAAGGAAACAAAGTAGCAAAACAAGAGGACATAGTCTTAGATTAGAGGGGCAAAGGTTTAAAAGTAACATCAGGAAGCATTATTTTACTGAGAGGGTGGTGGATACATGGAACAGCCTTCCAGTAGAAGTGGTAGAGGCCAAAACAGTAATTGAATTTAAGCAGGCATGGGATAGGCATAAGGCTATCCTAAACAAAAGATAAATCCAGGTAAAGTATCCATGTAATTGGGCAGACTAGATGGGCCGAAGGTTCTTATCTGCCGACATTTTTCTATGTTTAGGGAATTTAGTGTACATTTGTAATTGTATTCAGAATGAAATCCTACAAGGACTTTTTAAAGAACCATATGCAACTAAAATGACATCAATTGGTTTTGTAATACAGTAGTAAATGTTTATTTTGTGAATTCTTCATTGACACAATTATTCAACCCCTTAAAGACTACCACTCTGAAGAACAGAGGTTCATTCAAGTGTTTTCAATCAGGTATTGAAAACACCTGTGGATGTGACGGAGCAGCAATAAAGCATAATAAGCACCAATTAGGCAGCTTTAAAATCACTGTGATACTCAGCTCCTTCTAGACATTTACTGGTGTGGTTACAAACATGGTGAAGTCAAGAGAATGGTCCAGGAAGACAAGAGAAGAGGTGATTACTCTTCACAGGAAGGGCAATGGCTATAAGAAGATTGCAAAGATGTTAAACATACCAAGAGAGACCATAGGAAGCATCATTCGCAAATTCAAGGCAAAGGGCACTATTGAAACGCTACCTGGTCGTGGCAGAAAGAAGATGCTGACTTCGACTGCTGTGCGCTACCTGAAGCGTAGAGTGGAGAAAAGTCCCCGTGTGACTGCTGAGGAACTGAGAAAAGATTTGTCAGATGTGGGTACTGAAGTTTCAGCTCAGACAATACGGCGCGCACACTGCGTAATGAATGCCTCCATGCCAGAACTCTCCAGGCGCACCCCCTTGCTGTCTCCAAAGAATAAGAAGAGTCGACTGCAGTATGCCAAAAGTCATGTGGACAAACCACAGAAGTTTTGGGATAGTGTTCTGTGGACTGATGAAACAATATTAGAACTGTTTGGGCCCATGGATCAACGCTATGTTTGGAGGAGGAAGAACAAGGCCTATGAAGAAAAGAACACCTTGCCTACTGTGAAGCATGGCGGGGGGTCAATCATGCTTTGGGGCTGTTTTGCTTCTGCAGGTACAGGGAAGCTTCAGCGTGTGCAAGGTACCATGAATTCTCTTCAGTACCAGGAGATATTGGATGACAATGTGATGCAGTCCGTCACAAACCTGAGGCTTGGGAGACGTTGGACCTTTCAACAGGACAATGATCCCAAGCATACCTCCAAGTCCACTAGAGCATGGTTGCAGATTAAAGGCTGGAACATTTTGGAGTGGCCATCGCAGTCACCTGACTTAAATCCGATTGAGAACCTCTGGTGGGACTTAAAGAAAGCAGTTGCAGTGCGCAAGCCTAAGAATGTGACTGAACTGGAGGCTTTTGCCCATGACGAATGGGCGAAGATACCCGTAGATCGCTGCAAGACACTTGTGTCAAGCTATGCTTCACGTTTAAAAGCTGTTATAACTGTAAAAGGATGTTGTACTAAGTACTAAGATTGAATGTCACTTGGGGGTTGAATAAAACTGATAATGATGTGAGCACAGAAAAGACATTTGTGGTTATTTCATTATAAATGTTATGTTATATTTGTCTGACCTACACGTGCCTCTTTGATTTAATTGTAAGCAAGATGACTGAATGATCAAAATCAATGTCAAACTGGCCAAAACACTCAATTTCAGTGGGGGTTGAATAATTTTGAACACAACTGTACATGTTGCAGCACAGTTTAACGTCCGTCGTAGCATAGAATCATGAGCAATAGAGACCCACACACGAAGTGCGTTGGCACCGAACTGCGCACGCACAACACACGTGGCGAACGGACGCAAGTTAGGCAAGAACGTAAAACTGCTAGACGGACTTGCAGAGTGCGCCACGTCCGCGTAGCGTTCTCTGTGAGTGATGAGATGTCAGACGCAGCGCATTTGCGACGTCCAGCACCTTGACGCACAAAATGACTTTTCATATCCTTTTCAAATTTTATTTCCTATAGCTCCTTTTTTTTTTTTTCTACGTCCGTCAACAAAAACGGATCGTGTGGTGTCTACAGTATCTTCCGTCAGTATGTCGTCCGTTGTGCACGCACGCAGAGTGCGCTCAGACTGCGTTCGTCTGACATTAGCCTCAAACCTGCCAAATGAAAACACTGAACAGCAGGGCATTTCACTGACATTTCTCTGCTGTTCAGTGTCTGTGAATAGATTATCCATTGCTTCTCTATGGGGATTTCACTGCCGTCGAACAGGCACTGTACTTGCTGGCAGTTTACCAAAATTTGGCGAACTGCCTGCTCTCTGGCCCCGACATGTCACCGTACGCCGAATTTCAGTGTCTGGTTACATTTCGGGGCCAGATCAGCTCTCTCTGAATTTCGGCTTGTATCAATAAACTAAATGGTATTAGAAGAATACATTTTTCTGTTTGTCCGGCCGCTGAGCGCTCGCACAACAATGTTCGTCATGTTTAATGCAGACATACTGTAGCAGTGAATCCCTCTTCTCAGGCCGCCTCGGGGCTTACCATGCCGTATGGGAGATACGCTGCTATAAACTGATGCTCATATACAAGTCCAAAAAGTGTACGATGCACTCGGACTATGGGCCCGTTCACACCTAAGCATTTTGGAGCACCCAGGAACGCGCTTTGAAACGGCCGACGCAAAAAGAAGTCCTGGAGCTTCTTTTCGGGCATACACAGCAGCGTGTCCGCGGCCATAGACATATTTCGTATGCGCGTAAAAAAAAAAAAACGCACATTGCGCGATGCAGCGCTACGCCCAAGTGTGAACCCAGCCTTAAGCCAAGAAATTAGTTAAATAATACTTTTTTTTTTTTTTTTATATATGCATAATAAAAATCGTGTAAACAATAAACATTGTATTAAACACTTCTTTTATTAAATAGGTATAATATATATTTTATTATTTCCTGGCACTCTTCTCGCGTGAATCCTACACTTTTGGGATTTTTTTGGCACCTATACCACCAGTTGCAGGTTCTATATGGCTGAAATAAAATCTATAGATTACATTTTTTTTTTTTTTTTTTTTTTTTTTTTTGCCTATGGCCACATTAATAGACTTCACAAAGGAACAGATTGTCTGAAACCCATAATAACACTAAGGCTAGGGTCAGACTAACGCATTTTTTGCGTCGTCCATGAAAAAGTGCGTTCGAACGAATGGACGTATTTTTTCACGGAATACGCGATAGCGGTCATACGATGCGCATTTTCGTCTGTGATTTTGTACGATCATCAATAAAACACTTTTTGTGTCTGGACGTTATGTTGGCCGGACATTAGCAGCGTCTGACGTCTCCTAATCACGCACACACGCCTCTAGCGGACGCAGCGCACTCTGTACGTCAGTACTAGCGGTATCACGTTCTCGAAAAAATGCGTTCGTTTGCCGCTTGCGTTGCGCAGCCGTACTTCGTATACTGGCCGTCATTTGCTGCTACTACGGCCGTGATAAAGTGCAGCTGCACGCGCGTTTGTCTGACCCTAGCCTAATGGTGTCAGTGCGATGTTAAAGGGACGCTGCCAACAAAAAAAATACATTCTAAAACACATGCTGCTGGTTTGTTTTCTTAGTTTGAAGTAACTAGTTTGAAGCAACATTTACCAAAAGTTTTTCTTTACTTTCCTGCCTTAACAGTTTGAGCTGGATTGGGGGGGGGGTTAGATAATGTTGCAGAGGGCTATTGTCCTGCCTCTCCTACCTGAGATAAGAGCACAGTGAGGAACAAGTGATGGAAAGATACAACACAAAATATCACACAATGGATGCACCCAGTGACACATACAGAGGAAAATATCACACAATGGATACACCCAGTGACATATACAGAGGAAAATATCACACAATGGATACACCCAGTGACACATACATAGGAAAATATCACACAATGGATACACCCAGTGACACATACATAGGAAAATATCACACAATGGATGCACCCAGTGACACATATAGAGGAAAATATCACACAATGAATGCACCCAGTGACACATATATAGGAAAATATCACACAATGGATACACCCAGTGACACATACATAGGAAAATATCACACAATGGATGCACCCAGTGACACATATAGAGGAAAATATCACACAATGGATGCACCCAGTGACACATATAGAGGAAAATATCACACAATGGATGCACCCAGTGACACATATAGAGGAAAATATCACACAATGGATGCACCCAGTGACACATATATAGGAAAATATCACACAATGGATGCACCCAGTGACACATATATAGGAAAATATCACACAATGGATGCACCCAGTGACACATATAGAGGAAAATATCACACAATGGATGCACCCAGTGACACATATAGAGGAAAATATCACACAATGGATGCACCCAGTGACACATATAGAGGAAAATATTTTTTTAACTAAACATACAAGAGAAAACCAAACACATATAAGATATCAGCAACATCAAATAAACACAATAAGGCCGGTTAATTTTTTTTCCTTTTTTTTTTATAGGTCTGGTAGTGGCCCTTTTAATGTGTTTTTTTTTTCCTCGGAGTTTTTCTTCTACTCGATCCTCTTTCCTTTTTGCTGACTGACATTTGATCGGTAAAAGTTGAAATATCGGTTTGACCTGCTAGACAAGCTGCTGGTAGCCGACCTCGCCCTGTGTGGCAATCTAATAGAGTGGATACCTCATTATATCGGTTCCTCGCCTCACTGTGCGCATATCCTGGCTCCTAATTCTTGACACAGATCCAATTTTCCACTCTCCCACTCACATTGGCCGAGAGGATATGTTGGGCCCTATACCAAGGTTGCCGTGCGTCTTGTACGCTTCACGTACCGGCAGGCATTAAAAGCTATACTGAAGTCTTGCATCACCAACAAGTCCACTCTAAATGCAGGACGAGCTCCAGCTCCACTTTCTGTACAGAGAGCAGAGTGGAGCCACATGGAGGGCAGCTCTCTCTGGACGTCTCCTTTTTGGGGCTGAACTCCATCCGGCAGCCAGGACTTGTGGAGCTGTAAGCCTTGCTATCAATGTGCAACATTGCTAACTCGGCACTCGGCAGTGGTGGGAAAACCTGCATTAATATGGGCATAGTGACCTTTCCTCAATATATTTATGAATATTAATTGCCGTATCTCCCGTATTATGATTTAGTTGGTTGGTGTTGACAAGTGCCTGGAAACCATCAATCTCATGACAACAGAAGCGAAGAAGAAAGCCGGACTGGACCCGGAACGTCCGCTTAAATCCTTGGTAAGGGGCATCCTCTTGGATATTCGAAGCTTCATGTGCTGCAGTCTGGGAGAACATGACCAGCTGGTAGGCTGAGCTCAGTATCATGGCACCTACCGCCTGTCCTAATGGGCAGCTCTGGTGCCACATCTCTGAAATATTGGCTTAATTGGCAGCAAATCCCCCCTCAATGAGAGAGGAGAAGCAAGAGGACCACTCGAACCATGTGTTCCTGCTTCTCGATCCCCTTCCGAGAGGTTGTTCCTCCTATGCCGAACACTGGCAATTGAGGTAGCATTTTGCTTTTGGTTTTTCTTGGTTCCTTTAAGACCGGCTGAGGACAAAGAACAATGGCTTCACCATCAGTGAGAAGACCATACCATGTGTCTGCAGACTAAGACAAGTCACCAAGGTCTTAGCGGCTGAGGATTTCAGTCGTGCAACCATCCTGCTAGGGCTGGTGTTTTGAGGTGTGATTAATTTAAGGTTCTTTGCTTTTCAGGGCATGACTTTAAGCGGTGGGGAGCAGAAGGAGGCTCTTAACCACATGATCAAAGAGATGAAGATTCGCTTCCCTCAGCTCAGCGACAATTACCACATCAGTAATGATACGCTTGGGGCTATGGCCACTGCCACAAAGCACGGTAAACGGGTGATGTCCTTCTCTGTAGGCGTCATTCCTCCATCGACAGGTGTGAAAGTAGGCCTTACGTGTCTCCTTGTATCTCACTGCTTTACAGGTGGGGTGGTGCTGATATCGGGGACCGGATCCAACTGTAAACTGGTGAACCCAGATGGGTTAGTGGTCGGATGTGGAGGCTGGGGTCATTTGATGGGAGACGAAGGATCAGGTGAAAACCCAGTTCTCCTTAGAATTCCAATCCATGTTCTCTGCCATTCTGGACTCCATTGATTATATCCGACTGGGTGTTTTTGTGTTTTTTTTTTGCCTTCGTTGCAGCGTACTGGATGTCACATTTAGCCGTTAAAACCGTTTTTGATGCCATCGATAACTTGGTGGATCCACCGGCTTCCATTGACTACGTGAAGGAAGCCATGTTCAGCTACTTCGAGGTAATGACGTAAAAGCCAGGGTGGAATATTTAAACCGTGCTTTATTAAAGATGTTGTGTGCTTTATAATTTATTTCTAAATTCTGGGAATAAAGAAAAGCTATTTAACGCCCCAAATTAAAGTCTCCAGACCAGGTTAAACAGCCCGGGGCCTGAGACATGGCGAGCCTTTGTTCTTGCTGCAATTCTATCGAGCAAAGAGCTGGTAGAACCTGATCTCATCCACCCGGGATATATTCTTGTTCTCGTGCCAACGCATTGCAGGCTTTCCTGCTCTGCCAGTCGACTTTAATGACTGAACGGCTTGCCAGGGGAGCCACGTCGTATTCCTGGTGTTGGATGGAGATCCATCAGGCCTAGAAACGTCAGTGTCTCTTCCCTAACGTCGAAACCAGACTAGGGAAGTTGCTCATCTACACATACTGTAGGTGATGCATAAAGGGGAAACTACCACTAATTATTTGCGGAAATTAGCCAAGTTTTGAGTTGTTTTGGCTCATTGATCCATAACCGAATGACACAACTCAGCTGGCCTGGAGTAACTGTACTGACTTAGTTTTGGCTCGGCCTTTCGTCTCGCTTCAGCCATGAGTAACCAGATTGTCCCCGGTAGGTGTCCAATCGACTAGGGATCCTGACTCATCTATACCGCAACTTTGAGAAGAGCAAGATTGCCGGTTTCTGTGTGAAGCTCTCCGAAGGTAAGCCTTACCCCGTTTCTGGATTTAAAATCGAGCGACCTATTTGATGCGTCGCCGTATCAGCTCATGTAAACGGGAAGCTGGATTTGGCTCTATGAATGCAAAATGAAAGGATGTGTCTCCAGTGTTTCTCTGCCAGTCAGTGCCACAGAGATTATAATAATTCCTAATTAAAAAAAAATTTAATAGAAATTGGGAAGAATAACCCAGAACCCAAAGTGGCACTGCAAAAAACACACTTCCCTTAAATAGATTAAAAAAAACACGAACTCGGCCATATCCGGGGTGTCTGGTTTTATAATAATACAGTTGTGTTCAAAATTATTAAACCCCCACTGAAATTGAGTGTTTTGGCCAGTTTGATTTAATTGTAAGCAAGATGACTGAATGATCAAAATCAATGTCAAAGAGGCACGTGTAGGTCAGACAAATATAACATAACATTTATAATGAAATAACCACAAATGTCTTTTCTGTGCTCACATCATTATCAGTTTTATTCAACCCCCAAGTGACATTCAATCTTAGTACTTAGTACAACATCCTTTTACAGTTATAACAGCTTTTAAACGTGAAGCATAGCTTGACACAAGTGTCTTGCAGCGATCTACGGGTATCTTCGCCCATTCGACATGGACAAAAGCCTCCAGTTCAGTCACATTCTTAGGCATGCGCACTGCAACTGCTTTCTTTAAGTCCCACCAGAGGTTCTCAATCGGATTTAAGTCAGGTGACTGCGATGGCCACTCCAAAATGTTCCAGCCTTTAATCTGCAACCATGCTCTAGTGGACTTGGAGGTATGCTTGGGATCATTGTCCTGTTGAAAGGTCCAACGTCTCCCAAGCCTCAGGTTTGTGACGGACTGCATCACATTGTCATCCAATATCTCCTGGTACTGAAGAGAATTCATGGTACCTTGCACACGCTGAAGCTTCCCTGTACGTGCAGAAGCAAAACAGCCCCAAAGCATGATTGACCCCCCGCCATGCTTCACAGTAGGCAAGGTGTTCTTTTCTTCATAGGCCTTGTTCTTCCTCCTCCAAACATAGCGTTGATCCATGGGCCAAACAGTTCTAATTTTGTTTCATCAGTCCACAGAACACTATCCCAAAACTTCTGTGGTTTGTCCACATGACTTTTGGCATACTGCAGTCGACTCTTCTTATTCTTTGAGACAGCAAGGGGGTGCGCCTGGGAGTTCTGGCACGGAGGCATTCATTACGCAGTGTGCACCGTATTGTCTGAGCTGAAACTTCAGTACCCACATCTGACAAATCTTTTCTCAGTTCCTCAGCAGTCACACGGGGACTTTTCTCCACTCTACGCTTCAGGTAGCGCACAGCAGTCGAAGTCCGCATCTTCTTTCTGCCACGACCAGGTAGCGTTTCAACAGTGCCCTTTGCCTTGAATTTGCGAATGATGCTTCCTATGGTCTCTCTTGGTATGTTTAACATCTTTGCAATCTTCTTATAGCCATTGCCCTTCCTGTGAAGAGTAATCCCCTCTTCTCTTGTCTTCCTGGACCATTCTCTTGACTTCACCATGTTTGTAACCACACCAGTAAATGTCTAGAAGGAGCTGAGTATCACAGTCATTTTAAAGCTGCCTAATTGGTGCTTATTATGCTTTATTGCTGCTCCGTGACATCCACAGGTGTTTTCAATACCTGATTGAAAACACTTGAATGAACCTCTGTTCTTCAGACTGGTAGTCTTTAACCCCTTAATGACCCCTGACGTACCCTGTACGTCCTGTCCTCGGGTCTCCCTTAGACCCGCGGACGTACATGGTACATCAGCGGCGCCAAATCCCCCTCCCGCCCGATACTCACCTCCCTCGTCGGATCCCACGGTGATCTGGCAGGGAGGAAGCCTGCCCATGTGATTTACATGGGCAGGCGAGGCTGATGACGTCGCCACGCTGCGTGGTGACGTCATCAGAAGGTGCCCCCATGTAATTCAATGGAGGGGAGGGGGGGCTCCTTCGGAGCACTCTATCTCCCCAACCATTGAAGCTAGCAAAATGCTTTTTGCACCGCTGAAAAGGGGAGAGTCTCCCCTTTTCTGCGGTGTATAGCATTAACCGTTTCGCCGCCGGATCGCGTTTTAGAGCAAATTGGCGCCAAAACGCGATTCGAACCTGGAGGGGGGCTGACATCTTGGATGTCAGCCTAGCCTCCAGGTCCCCCCCCACCCACTGACAACCTCACCATATGTGTGAGGATGTCAGTGGGCCAGTTAACCCTCTAGCTGCCATGTAGAGATAAGGGGATCCTAAGGATCCCTTTATCTCCCGATCCATGGCAGCTAGATGGTCATATTTGACATCATTTGAAAGGCCTGATCATGGCCTTTCAAATGATACCAAACATGACCAGGTTTGGTTTAAAAAAATAATAATAAAAAAAAATAATAATAATAAAAAAATTAAATAAAATATATATATATTTTTTTTTTAATTTTTGTCTGGGTGGGTTTAATTAAATAGGACCTAGGCTGACATCTCAAAATAATTAGCACAAAATGGTCAGAATGAGCGCAGCGCACATAGGTGAACTGGCTCAGCAGTGAAAGGGTTAAAAGGTAAAAACATGTAAAAATTGGGTACTTCTATTCTCGGGATAAAATTTGGAAACTATTTATTTAGCCGGGGTCTTTATTGGTGGTTATAGCTTTAGGAGATTAAATTACGAAAAAGTGTGTTTTTACCAATTTTTTCATCATATTTCATATTTTTTTTATATTAAATTATTGGATATGATGGAAATAATGGTATTTCTAGAAAGTCCATTTAATGGCGGGAAAAACTGTGTATAATATGTGTGGGTTGAATAAACGAGTAAGGGTTTGGGTCAAATTTTCCTCTAACAGCGCAGAAACGTAAAAACAGCAGCGGTCACTAAAGGACGGATTTGTGTAAAACCGCCTGGTCACTAAGGGGTTAAGGGGTTGAATAATTGTGTCAATGAAGAATTCACAAAATAAACATTTACTACTGTATTACAAAACCATTTGATGTCATTTTAGTTGCATATGGTTCTTTAAAAAGTCCTTGTAGGATTTCATTATGAATACAATTACAAATGTACACTAAATTCCCTAAAACCCTTTACAGCATTGGGGGTTGAATCATTTTGAACACAACTGTAAATGTGTGCCCCTTGGCATTTCCTCTGTAGTCCTCCTCAGGTTACACTCATAGGTTTTATAATAATAAATGTGAGCACCTTGGCTTTCTCTTCAGTCCTCCTCAGGCTTTACTCACAGGTTTTATAATAATAATAAATGTGAGCCCCTTGGCTTTCTCTTCAGTCCTCCTCAGGTTTCACTCATAGGTTTCATAATAATAATAAATGTGAGCACCTTGGCTTTCTCTTCAGTCCTCCTCAGGTTTCACTCATAGGTTTCATAATAATAATAAATGTGAGCACCTTGGCTTTCTCTTCAGTCCTCCTCAGGTTTCACTCATAGGTTTCATAATAATAATAAATGTGAGCACCTTGGCTTTCTCTTCAGTCCTCCTCAGGTTTCACTCATAGGTTTCATAATAATAATAAATGTGAGCACCTTGGCTTTCTCTTCAGTCCTCCTCAGGCTTCACTCACAGGTTTTATAATAATAATAAATGTGAGCACCTTGGCTTTCTCTTCAGTCCTCCTCAGGCTTTACTCACAGGTTTTATAATAATAATAAATGTGAGCACCTTGGCTTTCTCTTCAGTCCTCCTCAGGCTTCACTCACAGGTTTTATAATAATAAATGTGAGCCCCTTGGCTTTCTCTTCAGTCCTCCTCAGGCTTTACTCACAGGTTTTATAATAATAATAAATGTGAGCACCTTGGCTTTCTCTTCAGTCCTCCTCAGGTTTCACTCATAGGTTTCATAATAATAATAAATGTGAGCCCCTTGGCTTTCTCTTCAGTCCTCCTCAGGCTTCACTCACAGGTTTTATAATAATAAATGTGAGCCCCTTGGCGTTTCTTCTGTAGTCCTCCTCCGGTTACACTCATAGGTTTTGATAAGGGTTAATGTTTAACCCTCTGCAGGCTTGCACACATAAGGATTTTATAGCATTGTAAGTGACCCTGATTGAAACTACGCTTTAGGCTAGGGTCAGACAAGCGCAGTGCGAACGCGCGTGCAGGCGCACTTAATCACGGCCGCACTAGCAGCAAATGACGGGCAATGACGGCCAATATACGAAGTACGGTCGCACAAAAGTCCGGCTGCGCAACGTAAGTGGAAAACGAACGCATTTTTTCGAGAACGTTAAACTGCTAGTACTGACGTACAGAGTGCGCTGCGCCCGCTAGCGGCATGTGTGTGTGATTTGGAGACGTCAGACCCTGCTAATGTCCGGCCAACATAACGTCCAGATGCACAAAGTGTTTTATTGATGATCCGTACAAAATCACGGATGCAAATGCGCATCGTATGACCGCTATCGCGTATTCCGTGAAAAAATACGTCCATTCGTTCGAACGCACTTTTTCACAGACAACGCGAAAATGCGTTCGTCTGACCCTAGCCTTAAGCGGAGATACAAAAGGCAGACACAACGTTCTGGTTTCAAATATCTGACGCCTCTGTTGGGTCAGTTATTTTATAGAAAATACAAAAAAAATCTCACATTACAGGCCAATAGAATTGTCTCAACGACACAGATAATTACCATAGTTAAACCCGAAAAACTATTTGTCATACTTTGACAGGAGAAAGAGAATTCCTTTTTTTTTTTTTTTCTACTCCCCCGCCACTAGAATGGGGGTAGGAGGTGGGTGCCTGTCTGGACAGTAGCTTGTCTGTAGTTTCAAGAGGATATTGAACAAGCATTTTGAACTGAGCTAAAGGGGGCATGTTAACTAAGATATGTATTTGAATCCCCATATATATTAATACAGGGAATTAAAAGATCATTATTTTACAGGTCTTATAATAAATGTGAACACCTTGGCGTTCTCTTAAGTCCTCCTCAGGTTTCACTCATAGGTTGTATAATAATCAATGTGAGCCCCTTATCTTTTTCTTCAGTCCTCCTCTGGCTTCATTCATGGAAAAGGTTTTGTAATGATAAATGTGAGCACCTTGGGGTTCTCTTCAGTCCTCCTCTGGCTTCACTCATGTGATCTGTTTATTTTCTTCCGTCTTTAGAATTTAAAATTCTATTTTATAGAGACTGCAGTAACGTTGTTTTGAATCTTAAAAAGTTGACATAAGTTCTCAATTAGTGCAGCTCTCATAGCGTGATCCTTTTATAGGTGGTCAACAGTTTTTAAATACATAGATTTACTCTACGTACACACATTCTCTTATTGGGGTTATTACTCAGATGCTTCCCTGCAGCACTGAGGGCATGGACATCTCATACAGTAAAAAGCAGGTCTACTTTAAGCATCAGGTGATTACAATCCCCATTCATCAGGAGTGCATGTGAGCTTCTTCTCAATCCACCATCATTCTTTATTTTCAGGTGCAAACCAGGGGGATCCTTTATGCCAACACGTTTTCCGCAGAGCTGGTGAGATCCTGGCCCGGCATGTGGTGGCTGTGCTGCCAAAGATTGACAAGGTGACTGAATGATCTGTGTCCGCAGGATATTTCTAGGCCATTAACCATCATGATTGGTTGTAAGAATGAAGGCCCGGATAACGTTTACCCTCAAACAACGCCAACACCACTCATCCCCAAAAAGATTTGGTGAAGTCCATTTCTGGAGTCACGTGATAGAACCGCTCAAGACTACATTTTCATTATTCCTGTAGGTCCTTTTTGAGGGGGATCTTGGCCTGCCGATATTGACTGTGGGGTCTGTGTGGAAGAGCTGGGACCTCATGAAAGATGGTGAGAGACTTTTTTTGTCGCGTTCCTCTGTCTGATGATACCCCCTGGCTATTCTCTTCGGGGATTTGCGGTCACCATTTAGGGAACTCCCACCATAGATCTCACCGTAGTGTCTGCCGAAGTTATTTAGCATAGATCTCACCGTAGTTCCCACTAGTGTTACGATCAAAGTTTACTTTTAATGTTGGTGGATGGCAGATCTGAGAAGATCGGCATGTTAAAATCATCAACGTATATTTACCGTTGTTGCAAACAATGATGGAACAACTCTGAATGGAGAATAGCGGCAGTTTACTCATTTTACCGAAGAATGACGGTGTGGCCGTCATTTGGCGTTCTTCACCATTGTTTGCAGGGATTTCGCCTGCCGGTGTTTATCGGCGCTTCTCTGTATAGCCGGTTTTCTCTGTAGTTGCAACAATGGCAAACATCGACAGGTTGTGACTAACCCCTCTAGTGTCTGGGGTCAAGGTAGCGCATATTTATTCAATTCCTGGTAAAATGTGAATTTTGATCCATTGCCCCAGTTTTGAACGTACACTCCGATGCGCGGCCAATGCCTAGAGGTTTACGAGTAGTCCAAAGCGGGGTAAAATGGAGTACAGTGGGACACTGATGCAAATCTCTGCGTTCCCAACAAAGGGGCAAGCTTCACTTGTCTGTGTCGGCTCGGCTAATTCTGGAGTATTTGTCAACCTTTCCTTATGATTAGCCGTGTCGACGCTGACTACCGGAAAACACGTGAATTACTGCTTACAGTTTAACCCCTTCACTACCAAGCGATTTTATTTATCATCCCATGCTTGAAATAAATGTGACGTTAACAATTCAATATAGAGTGAAAGACATTTCGCTCGAATTTTTTTTTTATCCTGAGATAGTTACATTTAAAATGTGAATTTGCTCATTTTTAGTTTTTCATGTATTCATTTATCCTTTACAGAATTAATTATTGAAATGTAAGATTCTGAGCTCTTTAAAGGTGTGCCTTTTTATCTTACAAGATTTCAAACCGGGTCTGCATTATCAGCATACAGGCAGATACAGTAAGGCTCGAGTCAGACGAGCGCACCTAGTGCTCCGGCACTTACCGGCGCCTGTCGCAGCCGCGTGATGCAGTGATGGGGCCGGTCCCACACTTGTGCGCACGCATGAACTGCATGCGCAGCAGGCGTCCGTGTAGCGAATCTCTCCGTTGATGCGCTAGAAAGGATCTCCTCATAGGAGGATCGCGATTTTCACAGCTGAGCGCACTCACGGATGTTCCTTCCACTCTGCAGTGAGCTCGTCTGACACGAGCCTAAATGTGCTGCAGACAGACAATAAAATGGTGAGATCTCCTGCTTATGGGGGTTTGTAGTGATCAGAATGAGATTATTAGCCATGCAATATCTGTATGTGCTGCATAATGCCTGTGTATGGCAATTACAGCAACACCTTGTATCTGTATGTGCTACATAATGCCTGTGTATGACAATTACAGCAACAACTTGTATGTGCTGCATAATGCCTGTGTATGGCAATTACAGCGACACCTTGTATCTGTATGTGCTGCATAATGCCTGTGTATGGCAATTACAGATACAAGGTGTTGCTGTATGTGCTGCATAATGCCTGTGTATGGCAATTACAGCGACACCTTGTATCTGTATGCGCTGCATAATGCCTGTGTATGGCAATTACAGCAACACCTTGTATCTGTATGTGCTGCATAATGCCTGTGTATGACAATTACAGCAACACCTTGTATCTGTATGTGCTGCATAATGCCTGTGTATGGCAATTACAGCGACACCTTGTGTCTGTATGTGCTGCATAATGCCTGTGTATGGCAATTACAGCAACACCTTGTATCTGTATGTGCAGCATAACGCTTGTGTATGGCAATTACAGCGACACCTTGTATGTGCCGCATAATGCCTGTGTATGGCAATTACAGCAACACCTTGTATTTGTACTGTACAGGGATTTACACTCATTATAACCCCCCGAATCTTATCCCTGTACATCAGTGAGTGAACGCACAGCTCTCCCTTTTAATGTATATGAACTTGTTACAGTGAGGTTTAGGGCCGCTATTTCAGATGGTTTTATGTCTCTCCAGGGTGCTTAGAGAGACATAAAGAATTTCATTTCTCCAGAGGACTCCCTAATCCTGCTTTAAAAAAGTGTGACAATGGTCTTTTGACATGCAAATGAATGCCTTCTAACTCGATATGTGGTTAATGAACGGAGCGCGCATCTCACTGCTCTTCTTTTCTCTCCTGATGAAGGTTTCTTAGCGGTGCTGGATGAAGCCAGGAGGAACCAGGCCGGAAGCCTCCTAACCCGTTTCTCCATCCTTACACTCAAGCAGTCGTCAGCAGTTGGAGGAGCCAGTCTAGGAGCCAAGAATATGGGATACGATCTACCTCTCAACTACGTGGACAACGTCCGTGTCGCCTATACTCATTCGTTCCCTTGAAGCTGCATACACTCCTTCCACACTCTTTATAAAAGACGTGGCTTATCTGCTGCTCTCCATGGGGGTATGGTGTAAGGGTCACTGCCTGGCTCGAGGCACAGAGGCTTCACGGCCTCACTTCCGACTTTAACGGTTCTCTGCTTGACAGACGGATCGGTTATTAGTATTTTTATATTAAACACTACTCGTGGCTTTTGTTACATCGTCTTGAATTCTGTTTGGTTTATTTATAAGAACGTGAATAAATTATGCCAAGATTCGGCAGGGATTGGTGCACATTGAGCCAGCGGCAGGGAGATGACCTCTCCTGGGACCCTGCAACAACAATGATCCATAAATCACAGATGACAACTGTTTGGTGACATCACCTGCTCCGTGAGGCAATACTTCCAGTCTCCAAGGGTTAAAAAAAATGTAAAGCGGAGAAAAAAAAATGGTGACGTGGAGGTGCGTGCAAGCTTTCAGGACACCGAGGTCCTGTCACCACGTGTCACGTCCGTACAACATACAGGATGAGCTCCATCATGACCTGCCTGACCAAAAAAAAGTCACACCTTGGATGCGTCTCAGCCAATAGGAGCTCGCCTTCCATTGGATAATTACTGCAGTGATTAATATGTTTCAGCATAAAATGAGGTCATGTGACTCCCTGAATATACTGAATGAGCAGGTTTTTCCATCAATGTGTTTTTTCTCCCCTGATGGCAATGCCAGGATTCATTGGGCTCAAATTGTGCAAGAGTGGTTGAGGGAGCATGAGGCATCATTTTCACACATGGATTGGCCACCGCACAGTCCAGACCTTAACCCCATTGAGGTTAATCTTTGGGATAATGTGCTGGAGAAGACTTTACGCAGCGCTGCGACTCTCCCATCATCAATACAAGATCTTGGCCACAAATTAATGCCACTCTGGACGCGAATAAATGCTGTGACATCGCATGAGCTTATCTTATCGACACGATGCCGCGGCGAATGCGTGACGCAATCACAGCAAAAGGCAACACAACCAAACATCAGTGTGTGATTTATTTTTTGGCCGGGCGCTGTAGTAACGCGGTAATTTAGTGCGGAAAAAGATTAAGGTGACTTTCATAAACATTCCATCTTTCACATGCCACTCTTTATTAACCCCTTAAGGACCGATACCTTAACTTTTCTGTCGTAAATGCATTGGCTTTAAAATCCTCTTGGTCCTTAAGGGGTTAAGGCAAAAAAAAAAACACCACCAAATGTGCAAAAATGGGGTACAGGGGTGCGATCCCTTCTGGATTCCATAATGGTAATCAGGTTTCTTATTGGATCCACCAGCACAGCAGTGCCTTAAAATATAATTAGTATATCCATTTATATCATGCGTCACCAAAAACCTCTAAATACAGCATCTCCAGCCCCCCCCCCCCAGGTGTTTAAAAGAATTCTGGGAACTGTAGGCTATAACGAGATGCTCAGTCACATATCTTAGAACTGGAAGACTGAGGAGTTTAACCCCTTGGGAACCAATGACGTACAAAATACATCCTGGAAAATAATCCCGTTAAGGACCAAGGAAGTAGCCTGTATGTCATGGTATTTTAACCCCACCCCCCCTCCCTATACTCACCTTTCTGGCAGCGGTCCCACAACTTCCTTGAAGTCAGACCTCTGCTTTTAAAGATCCCGGCCGTCGCACTCTTGTCATCACTGGGTGGAGGGGGGGGGGGGTTCTTTGGACCCCTGTATCTCCCAATCGGCCAGGTGTTCGGGCACCTCTGGAAAGAACAGTCTGCCCTTTCCGGTGATGCCCATCTTTAATCGCTTAGGTGCTGGATCACAGTCCTCTCCCGGAGGTGGATGACATTGTGGATGTCAGCCAAGCCGCCAGGGCCTCCTGCCACTCACTGACGTCATCACCATATGCGCAATGAGATCAGTTGGGCAGTTAAACCCTCAGGCTGGGGTCAGACGAGCGTAGTGTTCACGTCCGTGATTGCGCCTAAAAGTACGTCCGTGATAGCATGACAGAAAGTCCATCGGAGCCCGACACATGAAGTACGTCTGCACTGAACTGCGGACGCACCACGGCCGCAAGAACGTACATCCCCTAGAACGGCCGCACAAAGTGCGCTGCGTCCACAACGTCTGCATAGCTTTGTGTGAGTGATGGAACGTGGTCAGACGGACTGCATTTATACGTCCAGCATTTTTCACGACAAAATGGTTTTGCTTTTTATTTTATTTTCTCTCCTACATCCGTCAAAAATATACGTCAGTGAATAAACGGACTGTGTGGCCACTACTGCGTCTTCCGTACGTCCTTGTGCAAGGACATACAGTCCGTAGAAATCACGCTCGTCTGACCCTAGCCTTAGCTGCCAAGTGGAGATAGGGGGGCACTTTAGACCGTCGTATGTCCTGGTCGATGGCAGCTAGAGGGTGGTGTCATAGAGCATGCACTTTCCAATGATACCAAAATGACCATGTTTGGCGTAAAATAAATAAAAATGTGGAGTTTAAAAAAAATAAAATAAAAAAGGTTTTTGTGGGTGGGGGGGGGTATAATAAAACAGGACTTCAAAAGTATAATATATGTATAAATCTAGGTAAAACGTTCGCGGCTGGTGACATGGCTGCGGATAGCGGAGCTTCTCACCGATACAGCGTATCAATACTTTAATCTCATGTGACCGGTTTCCAATAAGTCATTTTGGATTTTTGCTGAAAGCCTGTCCAAGTTATGTTATTGAATTGTACCCACTGCACAAGCCTGTACATACAGATATATATATATATATATATACACATACACACCCCACACAGACCTCCGATACATGTTGTCCCACCCACAGACCTCACTGCTAGCGGAATACTTTAAGAGCATTCCCCTCCTGCTGGCAGCGGGTTCTTCCGCGCGCTGGCTGACTGCATCATGTGGTCCTCCGAGCGGCTACCCACTTGTGACACGCTCTCTCTCGGAGGACCACATCAGGCGGCGCTCAGACCACGCGGACAGCCAGAGGGGAATGCTCTGAATGCATTACGCTAGCAGCCCCAGCCCCTCGGATACCGGCAAGTTGGCCCAGTGCTGGCTTCCGGTATCAGGGCATTTGCACGTGCAAATGCCGGTATCGGCACAGATACACCGGTGCATTCCTAATGATTGCTTTTCAATGTATTAGAATTAGGGCTGTGAAAATTAACGATTAATTAAAATCGATTAAATTTATTTTGATCAGCTCCGGTATCGGGGAATTGTGCACCGAGGGAGGGGCTGTGACCCCCCCCAAAACATTTGTATTTTGTTCAATTAAATGTGGTGACACTAGCGCACCGGTAAACAGCCGTGTCGGATATATATATATATTTCTATTGAACAAAACAGACATTTAAACATTTTTATTCTAGTTTGTCTATAGGTATAAAAAGTTTTAAAAACGTTAATTTTTTTCTCTTGCTTGAACCCTTTCACTGCTGAGCTAATTTTTACCACTTTTGCTCGTCATGTTTAAGCGTGATTTTAAGCCACGTTTTATTAGGCCCGGGTCAGACGAGCGCAGTCTTCACATCCGTGTTGCCGCACATTTTATCATCCGTCGTAGCGTAAAATTATGATCAATAGAAACGCACACAGAAGTGCGGACGCACAACGCACCGGACGCAATTTAGGCAAGACCGTCAAACGGCTAGGACGGACGCACAGAGTGCGCCACGACGGCGTAGCTTTGTGTGTGAGTGATGGAACGTAGCCAGATGGACGGCATTTTTGACGGACAAAATGTTTTTTCAAATCCTGTATCAATTTTTTTTCATTTTACATATTAATTTGATTTCCCATCTACATCAGTCAAAAAAAAAACTGTCCGTGCGGCGTCTACAGTATCAGTCAGAAAGTAGGTCAGTTGTGCACGGAGGCACAGTGTGCTCAGAATGCGTTCGTCTGACATTAGCCTTAAATGACCCAGACATATATAAATCATTCTTTCCGGCAGACTCTGCAGATTAATAATATATCGAAGTGAGTAGTGACGATTACATCCTTACTATAGCAGTATATTCTGTGCAATACTCTACCATTGTCTGTATTATATCATTTTTGAGGTCACCCTGCTATTAAGACTTTGATTTAGTCCAGGCCTAATCCTCCTTAAAGGGACCTACCATTGCGTGTGAGCATTATTCCATATTTAGTAATAAAACAATTGGTTGTCCTGCACCCTAAAGAGCAAGGGTGCAGCTTCTATAGGAGGCTTCCCATAACTTCTAAAGCATTTGAAAGAAACCAGAATAGAATGCACTGCAGTAGAAAAAAATACAATTTATTGGTATCTAGTAAAATAAAATATGGACATAATATATAACCAAAACGATACACGATCACAAGGCGTAAATAAATAAATAATCCAAGCAAAGAACCAACATGTAACAAGTATAGAAAAGTTACCAGGCACTTTAGGAAAAAAAATAGCCAATAGAGAGCAGAGTCAGGGATCCCAGCGTTTTGACCTCAGTTTTTTTTCCTAAAGTGCCTGGTAACTTTCCTATACTTGTTGTTACATGTTGGTTCTTTGCTTGGATTATTTACGCTTTGTGAACTTATATAATATATAACCAAAACGATACGTCATATTTTATCTTACTAGATACCAATAAATTGTATTCATTATTCCATATTTACCACCTCGCTTGTACACTGCATCCTTTTAAATTGAAGCGCTCTCCCCATTTCTTTACTTCACATTTTCTATGAGTTGCACTTGTTAAAAAAAAATTGATATTGGCACGCGTTCCATTGGGGGGGGGGGGGATTATGTGATTTTTAGCAAACGCACCACGTAGGAAAAAAAAAAAAAAAAAAACACACACACACATTAAAAACGTGTTATTTTATCTTTACTTTCGAAAGGCCATGCTCAGGCCTTTCGAATGATACCAAACATGACCCCCCCCAGCTGCCACCGTTCGGGAGATAGAGGGTTCAAAAGAACCCCACCACCACCACCAGCGGATTTCCTTGGGAAATCCCTGGGCAGCTAGGGGATCCCCGGCTAACTGACGTCATTACACCATGCACAATGACACCTGCTGCCGAGGGGAGACCCGGGAGGTGGATCTAGGCCACGATCTGGCACCAGATCGTGGTCCAGCAGTGAAGGGGTCTGCCCTTCAAAGTCCCAGCGAGCAACCTCTCCAGTAAGTGTCCTTGGGCAAGACACCTAACAGTACATACTCACCACCCAGGACATGCTGAAAATGTGAGAAATCTCAATGTATCCTTCCTGGTAAAATCCTTTCTCAAAAAAAAAGTGGTGGCTGGCTTTTGTTTGTAGACCCTCCCGATCGGAAGGGAGTGGGATCTGAACGGGTTCCCCCCTCCAGGCGATCTCCCTGCTTTTGCTGGGGGGGGTCACCTGGAAATGGCGTTATGGTGTCTGACGTGATGACATCATTACGGCGGGAGGGTCTATAAAAGCGACGTCTGACTTCAAGGAAATCAGAACGCCGCAGGACCCAGACCAGAGAGGTGAGTATCTCTCTGCCTCCCCCCGCCGAGCAGAAGACATGTGGTGAACGTCCTCCCCATACAGCGGGGGTCAATGAGGACGTTCCACACACGTCCTCCGCAGAGAGGGGGGGGGTTAAAAGCTGTAATTTCATCTCTGGCCACGCCCCTCAGCTAGGGGTGTTTCTTCAGCTCTTACTTCCTGAATATTCTGCCTTCTCCCCCCAGCAACCCGTCACAAGAACTACTACAAACTGTGCAGCTCAGGACCTCAGACTGCTGGAACTGAGGAACTGTGAGAGCATGACTCGCTCACACGCAGACTTCCTCAAACCCTTTCTTGTGCTGTCTCTTGTGCTGCGCGCTCTCCCTCACTGTACCTTTTCTTGTGCTCTCTCTGCTTTATCGTGCTGTCTTTCTCTCTATACCGTTTCTTGCTGTGTCTCTGTGCTTTTCTTTGTCTCTCTCTGCTGTGTTTTTCTCCCTGTGTATATGGATTTCTTTCCTTCCCCGTCTCTGCAGTAGCTGGGGGTGAAAGTTCAGCCCCGCCCTCCCCCTCACAATGCAGGAGGGAGGAAAAGGAGCAACTCAGCCGCACATGCTCAGTGCGTTTTTTTATCTATACCTAGGTATACACACTGGTTAGCTCAAAGTGCCTCCTGAGATGGGTGTGGAAAACACCAAGAAAGAAAATCAGGTAAATATGAAAAAAAATTATATTTACTTCCTTTTTATGACTGCTGAATGACACCGATTCAAACGGCATTGCACATATTAAGAAAAAAAAAGACAGAAATTATGGGACGGGGTTCTATGTAAATAACGAGGAGGATAAGGATACATTTGCCCTTTAGCACCAACATTTAGAACACCATGAATCATTCTGGATATTTGTGAGGGGATAGGCACCTATATGTCCTGGGCTAACGTTCGGAGCAGATGTTTAACCTCACCTCGTGCAGGTCTGGAAAGTCAGGACTGTCCCACAGAAACCAGGGCAGTTGGCATAGATGCAGAAAAGCGTAGTTATACTAAATACTTTACAAAATCTACTCGTCCAAATGGACTGAACCAGTAGCCCAGACATGCAAAATATTTTCAGTAAACATTTCCACAGCCCTGTATTTGCAGACAGAGGTCGTCCATCTGCTGGCCAAAAGCAGTTACTGCAGTTCAGCTCTCCGTGCAGGATCAGCAGGGGAGATGTCATTCAGACATGTTCCCAGCTGGTTTTAAAAAGTGCTGGCACCCCGGGCATCCTGTCCTGGGTGCTTAAAACTGTAAGGGCATGTCCTGCAGCCCCAATGCAGACGAATTTTGTTTCCAATAAATGAAATGCCTTCGCATTGCTCGTATGGAACATCGTATTGACTATACTCTATTAAAATCGGGATACCAGGAGAAGCCTTGTACATACAGTAGTCAGTATTGGTAGTGAAGGTGTTAATGCACAAGTAAACAATGGATGCCATGCACCAAGTCAGCACCAGCTGGCACGACAAGGCTGTAATCAGTTTAGGCTAGGGTCAGACGAAAGCATTTTTCCCCGCGAACGTAAAAAAGTGCGTCCGAACGCATTGACGTATTTTTTCATGGAATGCGCAATAACGGTCAGACGACGCGGATTTTCAGGCGTGATTTTGTACGGATCGTCAATAAAACTCTTTTTGCGTCTGGACGTTATGTAGGCTGGACATTAGCAGCGTCTGACGTCTCCTAATCACGCAAACACGCCGCTATGCCGCAGCTGCGCACTCAGTACGTCAGTACTAGCGGTTCAGCGTTCTCAAATAAAATGCGTTCAAATTCCACTTGCGTTGCATAGGCCGGACTTTTGTGCGGCCGTACATCGTATATTGGCCGTCATTGCCCGTCATCTGCTGCTAGTGCGGCCGTAACTATGTGCGCCAGAACGCACGTTAAAAGTGCGCTGGTCTGACCCCAGCCTTAACTTGGAGCCTGCTGTCTGACAGGGATATACCCCCCCCCCATCCCATGTTTCTCTCCACTTTAGAGAAATACAAAAACAGCCAACATTAAAAAGGTTTATTCAGGAAGCGCCGGTGTTTACTGAAGTTGCAACCGTGACAAACTTCAGCATTTCAAAGAGAAAATCAAATGAAGGCAGGGGAAGCTTCAAAAGATTCCTCTCTGGGTGTTTGACTTTACTTTTTGTGAAACACCATAGTTTGCTGTGGGTGCAACAGCGATTTCTGCAGTTTGCAACTATGGCAAATGCCGGCGCTTACTCAGGCGCGGGGCCCTATTCCCGACTAGCCTGCAATAGGAAGACCCTAACCAAACTGAAGTCAGCCTCCGCTTAATAGCTCTTGGCAGCCCCCCCCCCCCCCGTTACCAGCTCTTCGACAAGAGTCAAAACCTTGACATAGCAGCTCGCTTAAAGGGAGGAAGCCATTTCTAAGCAAAATACCAGAGGGGAGCGTAACACTCCGCGGGTTTGCAGAATGACACACGCTGGTGTGAGCGCTCAGCCAGTCCGACGGCTCTCCATGAAAATGCACCGAGCACTCTGCAACGCAAAGCCTTCCCTCTGTCCCGGCAGACAGTCAACTAGCATCAGCAGACAGACAGCTATTCACACAGCACCACTGGGAAACCTTCAGACACAACAAGCTTGTGTAGAGCAATCACACAATGTGCAATGCAAAGTCATGGTTTACTTGGAGGCATGATCACAGCATACTGAACTCATTACAGTGCAATCACGCAAGGCACAGATACTGAGCTCATTACATTGTGATCACACAAAGCAAAGTCACAGTAAATATACTGAGCTCATTACAGCGTGAGCACAATACTGAGCTCATTACATTGTGATCACACAAAGCAAAGTCACAGTAAATATACTAAGCTCATTACAGCGTGAGCACAATACTGAGCTCATTACATTGTGATCACACAAAGCAAAGTCACAGTAAATATACTGAGCTCATTACAGCGTGAGCACAATACTGAGCTCATTACAGTGTGAACACACAAAGCAAGGACAATCTACGGTGTTCATTACAGTGTGAGCACACAATACAGAGCTCAGTGTGATCACACAAGGCAAGGACAGGATACTGTCATAATACCTCATTACAGTGTGATCACACAAAGCAAGGACACTACTGAGCTCATTAGTGTGATCACACAAAGCAAGGACACTATACTGAGCTCATTTCAGTGTGATCACACAAAGCAAGGACACTATACTGAGCTCATTACAGTAAGAAACAGGACGATAATGCAAGGATCCCGTACTTTATGTAATCACATTGTAACATCACAATGTATAGAGCTCACTACTATGTGATCACTCCAGGATACTGAGCTCAACAACATCTGATCACAACACGTATTGAGCTCATTAGTGTGATCACACAATGCAAGGACACTATACAGAGCTCAGTGTGATCACACAAGATTATAGGGGGTTATAAAATTTCTGTGCGCTTTCGTTCTTTGTGATTCGGCAATTTCAGTTTGCCAACCACGCGGTGAATTCAAAGAAGAAGAAAAAAGGAAGTTTGCAGAGCTCATATAGGAGACCAGGGCAGTTTAGCTTCCCAGTATCACAAATTAGGACATTTCCCAATTTAAGGCTTCAGCGTCTTACACACTAACCACTTTGCTCACAACAGTTCTGGTGCTTGAACCAACAACATTTTGGAAAGGGGGGGGGGAAAGACATTTAAAAAAGGCACAAGATATGTAGTTCTTAAGTGTAGGATTAAATCTTACTTTTGCATAAAGATTGCCCTGAAGAACTTTATACAGAAAATGTAATTCTGATCTTTTTTAGTTTTACATGTATTGGTTTATACTTTCTGGAAATATCACTGGGATGAAAGGTTCTAAACTCTAGCAGGCGTCCCTTATCTCACATAATGTCACTTGGGGTCTGCCTTATCAGCATACAGGCAGATACCGAAAATGTGCTGCAGACAGATAATAGAATGGCGAGATCTCCTGTTTATGGGGGTTTGTAGTGATCATGAGCAACACCTTGTATTGGTATGTGCTGCATAATGCCTGTGTATTGCAATTACAGCAACACCTTGTATCTGTATGTGCAGCATAATGCCTGTGTATGGCAATTACAGCAACACCTTGTATCTGTATGTGCTGCATAATGCCTGTGTATGGCAATTACAGAAACCCCTTGTATCTGTATGTGCTGCATAATGCCTGTATAAGGCAATTACAGCAACACCTTGTATCTGTATGTGCCGCATAATGCCTGTGTATGGCAATTACAGCAACACCTTGTATCTGTATGTGCTGCATAATGCCTGTGTATGGCAATTACAGCAACACCTTGTATCTGTATGTGCTGCATAATGCCTGTGTATGGCATGGTTTGGCAAAGGTGTATGAGTTGTTTGTATTCGTTTAACCTCCCCTGCTGGCTAGACAGATTGAGTGCTATTGTTCTGGTCCCCTCCCCTATAGTAAACATTCACTGTGCAAACTGTATTAACATACTGTCTGGAAAATAAAGTCATTCTATTCCTGCTTTTACAACGGATCACGTCTCCCTGCTCCTATGTGGGGAATCTCTGCAGTGTCAGGGCTACGAGTCGGGTAGTCCAGAAGATCAGTGTGGGTCTCCTGGTGTGGTTTTGGGACAGAGAAGGGATGGACGAGTAACGGGCTGGTTCTGGCATTTTGGACAGAACCCTGTGTGTTTCCGTTTCAATATCCCCCTGAATTTCGTCCCCTGTGCAGCAGTTAGTGTGCCCTGTATTCTGCCCTCTCACCGAGCAGCCAAGCTGGCGAGGCCATGTACATTCTAGAAAACCAACTCCCCAAAAACATGATTTTTCAGACATGTAGAATGATCAGGCTGCTTTATTTGATTTTCTTACGGTGGCTTCATTCCGAATCTTAAAAAGAAAATTGCTTTAGGCAGTTTATTTTTTCCTTTTTAAAAATAAAAATAAAAAATTTTAATAGCTTATTTTTTTTTTTTTTTTAAACTTATCTTATACGTAATGGTCATTGCGTGCAGACCGGTGCTCGACGCAAACCACCTATGTATGCGCTGAGAAGAGGAGACAATGAACGCCGAGGCAAGCCACGGTCAGGGCGGCTTCAACACCGGCCAGTTTACTCATTGCACGCGTGAGCACTGTTTGCTTTTGGAACGGTCAGACCGATGGGTTGATTGCAGAAGAAAAAAAACATGACACGTACTGCCTGATTGTATGAAGTATCCAGCACCGATGGTGGCTTAAATAAACACTGTCCTGGTTTAAAAGCACAGGGAAGAGAAGGGAGAAAAAAAAAAAAAACAACACCTTCCCAGAATCCTTTTAAAGTTCCCTAAATATCATGTAACAGCCCGTGCTCAGCTCTCGCATATCTGTAGTGTTGTTTTTTGTTGTTTTTTTTTTTTTTTTTTTTAGGCTTACCATAATACTATCATAAAGCAGGAAGGAAAAAAAAAAAATTTACAAGTTGCAGCATAATAGGTTGACAAACTTTTTTTTTTTGCTGCTCAAGCTAGGACGTAACGTGAACAGCCTTTTGTTTGAAGCGGGAAAAAAAAAAAAAAAAGCTAAATTTATATGGTTTTAAATGGGGGTAGGTGGGTAAAAAAAAAGATAAAAACTGGAGCAATGTACCCGCAGCTTCATCTGCATGTCTGGCTTCTTTCATGGCACCAAGTCGATGGAGGTTGTGTGTCCCCATTTCTATATAGGAACCTCGAAAGTGTTAAATAAAAAAGTTCTCCCGAGTAGCATGGTGGAAAAGGGGTAGAAAAAAAAAAAAAAGGGGGGGCAATTATGGAAAGGTTAGGAAAATACCCACGATTTTTAATTTCATCCGCTTTGATCCATTACGGGTTTTTCCCCCCTCTTTTGATGCAACAGCACATGATCGGTCTTGATGAAAATTGCAGCCCCCGTAAAAAGAAAAAAAAAAAGTGTCCACAAGCATACAAACAAAATCCTCCTGTAAAATGGGAAATGCGTAGACGCCTTAAGAGGAAGGAAAAAAAAAATAAAAAAAAAATCTGACATTAAAGTTACTCGAGTCACAGTGCCGAGTTAAAGCATCATTATTGACCACCTCCCCCGAACAATCCCACTTTGTGCAGTTTTGTCCTGAAGATTTAAGGAAACAGTCTTTTTGTTTTTTTCTTTTTAAAATGCAGGCGATGTTCAGTACTTCACCCCAGGAACAAACTCCTTGGCGTCGGGGTTCAGATTGCTTTTGCTCTGTGAAGAGAGGAGACAGTCCGTTAGGTCCGTGCGCTGAGCTCATGTTTAAACTCGATTTGAAGTTATAGAATTTGTCTGGGTCGTAGAATATAACATATCCCTTTTTTTACAGCAGACTCGGCAGTTTCACAATGTATCATTATTATATATATACACGTCATGCCCTGCCAGAATGCTGTAACAAAATGTAACATTTCCATTCCGGTTTCAATCCTTTACATACAGTGTGTAAAATTAGGGGGTGTTTTTTTTTACATTTTATCATCCGAGCCTTTTTATATATTCTATGGGTACTAGAAAAAAAAAAAATTAAATGGGAACCCAATACTTTGAGAAAATACATAATTTTAACCAAAACTGGAACTATTTTTCATCGTGGGAAATGAGGCAATTTAGTGCAGCATCATTGTTCAAATATTTGAGAATAGTGCTGCATTAATAAAAGAAAAAAGTGATCTAGTGATGCACCGAAATTAAAATTTCCGACCAAAACTTCAGGACTAGCACGGCCGAAAACCGATACATCCACCATGTTCAGGCAAGCCCTCCAAGCTGAGCGGGGCCTCCAGGCCCAGATGACATTTTCGGCTCATTTTTCCCAGCTGTGTTTTTTTCCCTTTCAGTCGAAAGCACCATTTTAGGCCGATAATTTCAGTGTCTGAAATTTCAGTGCATCCCTGACATATAACATGTTTGATATCATTGAAAAGGCAATGCTCTGGTCTTTCCAATGATACTAAAAGATGACCATCTGGTTCACAGTAATTGGGAGATACTGGGGTCCAAATGACCCACCTTTCTCTAACCGGGGGGGAATCCCTTTCTGAAATCATCTCGCGCATGCACAACGATGTCAGTGAACAAGGGGAGGCCCAGGAGGCGTGGCTGACATTCAAGATGACCGACCTTTACAGCGATGCCTCTCGTGTTCTCCCCCCATACTGATTGGGGGGAGAGAGGTCAGCCACCCAGGGTATAAAAGCAAGGGTCTGACTTCAAGGAAGTCAGACAACCACCCGGCCCTTTCCCTGCGGAGACCCCACAACATGTGGGGTATGTCTTCCGCACACAGCAGTGACACACCATGACATTCCCCACATGTCATCTGCAGCAAAACTGTTAAATAACATTGTAAATAAAAAGCAGAACTCCTAATAAAGTTATACTCCGTGACTACCAGGACTTGAAAGGTAACTGAAGTACAACTTCATACACTAAATTAGATTTAGTTCCCACAATTCTTTGCATTGAATTTTTCATGCCCCTGCAGCCCGGACGAGCACCTGCCAGTTGCTTAGAACACCAGGAAATCCCCCAGGAATGCCGCAAGCTACCACAGACCATTTAATTCAAGAGAAGGGTGGGGCACAGACAGCTTCCAATATGCACCAAGCAGGTGGTTTTACAGGCTACACTACATCAGATTCCCCAGTGGTTGACACACACACACTAGGGGCCACTGAAGACCTGCGAGCAGTCACTCGTACCAATATGTCGTCGGAATTGTGGTTTTCGTTGACTGAGAGACCATTTAACTGCTGCTGCAATTGACCCACGCCCTGCGGCAAGTCGCGGGAAGGGATGAACCAGTCCTTGTCCTCTTCGTCCAACATCTCTTGGAAACAGCGGTCAAGGAACTCCTGCTCCTGCAGCTCCTCTTCTACCTGAGGGGGCAAACAAAAAAACAACAAATGACATGTGACATAGTGCTAGCCTGACCTTTATCAGGATGAGGAACCAACAGAAATGGATTCTTACAGGAACCAGTACACTAAATTAATTTATCCCGTTATCGGAATTTCATGTCTGAAGGTCAAGAGTGTTTCACAGTTTTTGCACAATTTACATTCTCTGTCATCGTGCCTCAAGCAGCAACCACTGGCTTGGAGGGACTGTATGTAGCTGTCATTGATCAGTACTCCACATTCAACTCCTAGCCTGAAAGCTTTAATGCAGGGATCTACAACTCCAGCCCCCCAGATGTTTCTGAACTACACCTCTCATGATGCTCTGGCCATCTATTGCTTTTAAACGATTCTGGGAATTGCTGGAAATAAACACCGGGAGGAGGGGGCGCAGAGTATAACACCCCTGGTATATAAGAACCACACACAAAGGAAAATTACCCTGTCCCTCCCCCTTAAATAACTGACCAGAGGCTGTTGGACCTGACCGGTCCCCTAGTTGATCCCCAGCCGGAGGGATATTCGAATCCTGTTTGCAGAGTGACAGCAGCTTTGGCAGAAGAAACTCCTCTGCTTTTTATTATTATTCTTTATAAAGCGCCAGCCTATTCCACAGCGCTGTACAATAAGCACAGTATAGACGGGTTACAATACATTGTACACCATTTGCCAAACAGTACAGGAGGAGATGAGGGCCCTATTCCCGTAGGACCTCACAATCTGGGAGGGTTGGGGTTGGAAACAGGAGGAGAGGACTGTAAGGTGAGAGTGATTGATGGTTGCGTCAGTGAGTTGGGTGGTAGGCTTCCCTAAATAGGAATGTTTTAAGGGAGCGTTTGAAGGAAGAGAAGTTAGGGGAAAGTCTGACAGTACGAGGGAGAGCGTTCCAGAGAGTGGGGGCTGCTCGTGAGAAATCCTGCAGTCTATCATGGGAAGAGGTGATGCGGGGAGAAGCTAGGCGCAGGTCACTGTTTGACCTTAGGGAGCGGGCTGGGGTGTATTTGGTGATTAGTGAGGAGCTGAGTTAGTGAGGGTTTTGTAGGTAAGGATAAGGATTTAATTCTGCAGTGGATGGGGAGCCAGCTTCACACCGCTCTACCTGTGAAACAGATCGGGAGGAAGGAGAGGGTACTCCATGCAATCCAAAGTGGTCAGGGTGGGTAGGGTGTCCCTTTAAACATTAGAAAGCATTCATAACAAAGGCTATATGAAACGGACACTGTGCACCTTTGCTTATTTAGATGGCCGGTGTGAGCCATCATGGATTGGTGCTTTGCGCGCGGCACCATCTATGAGACTAAGCAAGCGCTTGCAAAGATCAGTGGTGTGCACACAGTGCCAATCCTACAACCAGTGTGCAAGAGGCACATGTGCTGTTCGCACACAAAGCTTTGAGCGTTTCCACGTTTTGGAAGCCCTGGAGAAGGATCTGGAAGAGCCAAAAGCTACTGGAGAAAAGGCAGTGGCAGGACATTTTTAGTTGTCCAAGCAGCCTTTAAGTCATTGGTCAGCAACTTTGACCCTTCAGATGTTTTGAACTACATCTCCCATGATACTCACTCAGCAGTTTGAGCATCATGGGAGATGTAGTCCGAAAACATCTAGGTGGTCATTGTTGCGGACTACTGCTTTAATGCTTCCAGCAGTAATCATGCAGAATGACAAGCTCATCAGAGCAGGTGTTGACCAAGGTGTATGTATCCATCACTCCATGGCGACACTGAACCCGCTCGCTTCCTCCGGGATGAATACATTGAATGGGTCTGGCTCAGCGTGTGCGATTCCTGCGAATTTAATCCCACGTACGCCAGCTCACCTGTCTGTTGAAATCCTCCTCGTTTTCCATCCACATGTATTCGGCGAAGGGGTTGTTTTCATTCTCGTCGTGTCCGTTCACCACCTGCTCTTCCTTGGACTTGTTGTTGGACGTGGAGTTGCCAATGTTTGAACCGTTCATCATGGCAGGATCTGCGAGGAGGAGGAAGGAAGGAGACACAGACAGGTTACAACAAATCAGGACTGTATAAGCCGGGCCCGGTGATCACTAAAGCCTTACGGCAACTTACCGATTATTTTGCACAAACCTCGTTACAGAGACCCTGAATAAAGTGAAGTGATCACGGGCACGCACGCAACATGTGTGAAACACCCGCAGGCGAGGTGATCGAGCTAACGAGGCTCTGGAAAGTGAATACTCCGACGAACTATGAATTGTCCAAGACAGTAAAATATTTACCCTATGTTATAACGTATATCTTTTTCTCCATACGGAAGAGATTCCCTTTATACCGTGAACGCGGGAGCGCCGAGCACCGGTTCTCTGTCTTTTTTGTTGTATTTGGTGTGGTTTGGGACTGCACTTTTGGTGCTCTGGGCGACGGGGTTCACGTTTCATTTTGCTCTGAGTGTCTGTTCTCCACATTTTTCTACTGCTACCTGGGGTTTGCCAATTGGATTGCCCAGGGAATCCAGGATTTATGTTGACCGTGTATTACTCCCTTATGTATTTATTATAGTGTCATGTTGTCTCTATATAGTGTACTCCTCTGTATCTACCCCCCCCCCTCTCTGTATATTGTACACTGGCTGTAAGAAGATTCCTTTGTTTCCCCCGCTTCCCTCAAACCTCCCAGTTCCCCCTAGGATCTAGCAGGCAGGAAGAGAAGAGTGTGTGTGTAAAGTAAAACACTCCTTTGTGTTGAAGGTCTCTTCCCATTGTCCTGTACTGGCGTTATCTGATGTTATCTGTAATGTATTCTTGAAGGGGTTTGTCCCTGAACCTTGTTTAGCTGTGTGTTTTTCAAATAAAGAGTCAGTCTTTGTTTTGCTGCTCTGAAACACTGGTTGTGCCTGGTGATCTAGAGGTTTGGGGCTGGATTTCAGGGTCCAGCTTGGAGAAAGCTAGAGCTTGACAGGAGGCACACAGTCAGTGTGCCAGGTGGTCTGTCACAAACAGGTAATACAGGGCACTGCTAGGCAGGACCCGTTGGGGGTACAGTCTATGTACGGGTAATACAGGGCAATGCCAGGCAGGACATGTCAGGGGTACAGTCTATGTACAGTTATTACAGGGCAATGCCAGGCAGGATGTGTCAAGGGTATAGTCTATGTACGGATAATTGAAAGCACAGTCCACCCCCCCCCCCATGCAATGTATATCACACATAGCTGAAGAGGTGTCAGGCTATAAATCCTGGCTCTCGGCAGGTTAATTTCACCCAGAGACGAGCTGCTCCACATACTGGTATATATAAAAAATAATCTGCACATATTCCTAAAACCAAGATAAAGAGTGGAACTAAAGCTGAACCAACCCAGAGGCCGGCAGCCCCAAGCTCCTAAATTCCTCAAAACACCTTTACAGGCCCAGGCCTGGCTCCTGAAAAAATTACGCGCCTGTACGTCCTGCCGAGCGCTGCCTGATATTTGGTGTTTTCGCAGGGTGTTCGCCACGAGCCGCACGCACACAACCTGCTCCGCCGGGCTCCCAAAGACAGACTCGGGGAAACCAACGTGCTGTAAGCCGATACGCAGAAGGTGTTTACCCATGTGTCTGTCACTCAGGGGGACACGCTGCCAGAAATAACATGTACGCGGACACGAGACACACACATAAACAGAGGTCACAGCACCGACGGAGGCAGCAACCCAAAAACACAGCCCCAAAAGGGACTTTCTGGCCAGACGGACGTGTCCGCACAGCAGCGCTTCTCAAATTTAGGAGCCGGGCATATGTTGGTGATAAGATCCCAGAGAGTCGGCAGCCATTGGTTACCGGGCCCTGGGATCTGTCAATCCATGCAAGACGATAGGATCTGAGCTTGTACGTCTGGGTTGGACTGTTTTAATCGGCCTCTAATGCAGACCTGTTAAAACTCAGTCTCTGAACTACAACTCCCATGATTCCCTGGCCAGCTATTGTATTCAAAGTATTCTGGGAATTGTAGGCAAATCAACATCTGGGGGAGGAGCACAGTTCGAGATCCCTGTTCTAATTGGTTAATAAAACCAGTGGCCCAATTCCAACGGAGCCATTATGCCAACATTGCAAGCGAGCAGCTCCATACTACATACAGCTTGCACGCTATCCGAATACCCAGGGACCCCCCCTCGGGGTGTTCCTGTATGATGGCGCTCTGCTCCCAGAAGCTCTTGCACAATGCTAGAATGTCTCCATTATGTAGGTCAGTGGGGAAAAAAACACTGATCCATAAATAGCAGTGGTTACCAACCCTGGTGCCTTTAACAGGACAGGTTTGCAGGATCACCTGGGGGGAATGCAGACTGAATCCTGCAATCACAGAGCAGCAAATCATATCACGTGCTGTGCTTCGGATATCCTGCAAACCTGGCCTGTTAGACCTGAGGACCAGGAACACCTGGCAGGATAGGTTTGCAGGATTATCTTGGGGAAATGCAGACTGAATCCTGCAATCACAGAGCAGGAAATCATAGCTGCGCTTCACATATCTGCAAACCTGGCCTGTTAGGGGGACCAGGTTTGCAGATATGTGAAGCACAGCACAGGCGATTCTGCTGCTCAGTGATTGCAGGTTTCAGCTGCATTTCCAAGGTAATCCTGCAAACCTGTCCTGTTAAACCTGAGGACCAGGAACCCCTGGTATAAATTAGAGACGACCTGTCCAATGGGGAAAAACTAGTACGGCCCGTGTCGGTGTTACTTTAAAAAGGCGAACTTAAACTTAAGTGTCAAAGCAAGGCCGGCAGGAATATCTAGTGTAGATAGTGTAGGCGCACGTAAAACTGGGGCCGAGCGCATCATGCCTGGAATTGGCTGGCATTACCCACACGCCACGTATATACAGTCTGAAATGACAATTTTTTTGCGCACTAACAGGACATTAAAAGTGTACAATGATCCCACTCCCTGACCTCGTGTGATGCGGTAAAACGCTTAAAGATACTGTATGATACCGCCCTTCAGGCTGAGCGTATCACGGAATCGCCGGCTCGAGCGTATCACGGAATCGCCGGCTCGAGCGTGTCGGATAAGGGGCACTCAGGCGGTATTTTAGGAGCCAGCAGAGTTGTCAATCCCTGGAGTGGAGAAAACAAAATGCTACAAAAGCACGGCCTGGCTCCTAAACGGAATTTAAAGGGACACCGTGGCCCCGGCGAACAAACACACCTGATGTTCAGAGTCGCAAAAACCTGTTTTTTAGTGACTGAAGTCCAGGATCTCGAGGGTAACGCGTCCCATTCCCGGAGTCACGGGACACACTGCACGCACAGAGCGACGGCCCGATAACGCAAGCGCGGCAATATATTGCGTGAGATCAAACAGACACACGAGCGCCCCCGGTCGGCGCACAATCTCCCCATCTGCACATGTTTAAAGAGTATGGCCGCTTCAGATGGGAACCTGCTGACGAGTCTGCGTTATCAGCGCGTCGCGACTGGCTCAATGCGCCCTCTCCTTATCTCTGCAAAATTATAAGAAATGAACACAAAAGAGCAAAACCCCCCCCCCCCAAAAAAAAAAAAAAAACACGACATTCTGTTCCAACCGGCCAGGACGAGGGAAAAGGCAAACAACCTGCAAGATCCAGTGACAGGTCCGCGGAGACACACCAAATGGTGAACCGTGGCACGTCAGATGTTTCGCAACTACACGTCCCATGATGCTTAGTCAGATATAAAGCTGACTGAGCATCATGGGACATGTGGTTGCGAAACACATGGGATGTCAAGGTTCGCCATTGCCGTGTTAAACCCATTGGTGTGTCACCAGCACACTCCCCCAACAGATCACCCAGGTTATTTGGCCCTTGTCCCGGCCGTTCAGGAGCAGAATGTCGATTCCCCCCCCCCCCTTTATAACTTTGGGGTACTGATGATCACCGTCACTGGTTTAACCCCTTTAATGACACAGACTCTTCCTACAATTTGTCAACCAAGATATATCTAACAACTTCGGAAAGGGGTTATTCACCAACCGCCGAATGGGGAGTGTCAGCGTTCAACGCAATTTCAGGTCAATTAATCTATTCACCAAAATTGTCCCATGGAAGACTATAGTGTCTTCTATTTCACAGAAATTCCAGGGGAGACTCCCCTTTCCAGTAGGGCTGTGCAATATTGACAAAATAATCATATTGCGATTTCTTGAATGAATATTGCGATTTTATTTGCGATTTAGGGAATTGTTTTTGCTTTTTCAAACATGCTACATACATTCTAAATGTATTCAGTATTCAGCACATGGATATACTGCCCCAGCACATGGATATACTGCCCCAGCACATGGATATACTGCCCCAGCACATGGATATACTGCCCCAGTCCACCTCTGTGCGCCACGTGTTCGGCTCCCTGTTAACTTCCGGCGGCATGGAGCTTGGGCGCTCACCTGGGGGAACCATGTGACGAGCCGTGAGAATGCGGCTCGTCACGTGGTTCCCCCTGCGAGCGCCCAAAGCACCATGCCGCCGGAAGTTAACAGGGAGCCGAAAATTGCAGCCTTATGCGATTTAGAAAATGCAGGGTCGGAAACCGCGATTCGATTGCGATTAATTGCACAGCCCTACTTTCCAGCGGTGCAAAAAGCGTCACTGTACGCTTTACAGGACTCCAAAGGAGCCCCCCTCCCCTTCCTATAACGTCATCACGCAGCGTGATGACGTCATCGGATCTGCCGGCCCCCAGGAAACAGCGAGACAAGCTTCCAGCTTGCCATAGACGCCGTGGGAGCCAGCAAGGGAGGCAAGTATCGGCAGGAGGGAGGTTAGGAGCCCGCTGACGTATCATGTACGTCTGCGGTTCTAAGGGAGACCAGTGGGCAGCGGGGAAAACGGTGTAGAATATGTGTGGGTTGCATAAACGAGTAAAAGGAAAATTTGACCTAAACACAAACAGCGCAGAAACGTAAAAACAGCAGCGGTCACTAAAGGACAGATTTTCGTAAACCCCTCCGGTCACTAAGGGGTTAAACCTGTCGAATAGAAACACCGAAAATCAGGGCATTTCACTGGAATTTCAGTGCAATTTGGGGTTCTGTGAATAGAAGACACAATAGTCTATGAGACAGTTTTGTTGCCGCAGAAAGCTGGCGAATCGCATCGTATTTCATGAATTGACAGCTTGACGGATAGAACAAATTGCTCCTATGGTGAAATTCATCTTTCGGCGCAAATTCAGAGGTTAATGAATAAGCCCTTAAGAGCGATCCTACCTCAACAGGAAGAAGAGAGGAGTCACAAATGAGAAAAAGTCTCCTGTACATCCAGTAGGAGCTTAAACCAATGAAAATTAAAAATATGTCTAAATAATAAAGTTCTTAAAAAAAAAAATAATTTCAAATAAAGTCTTATATATTTTTTTTTAAAAAAAGAAAAAAAATACAAAAAGGCTCTTTTGAAATACAAGAATAAATGGTCTTAAAAATAAAAAAGGCCATTCCATTACATTGATATAATCACAGAAATCATGGCATTTTGCTGAAATTTTGGTGCAATTCGGCGTTCTGGGAAAAGATGAAAATCGATAGTCCTCCTGTATTTGGCGGATTGACAGTTTTGTGAAAAGACGAAGTGCCCTGCAATTGCAGATAGAGGGAAGTTCACCGTAGGGGTGAAATGCGGTGGCAATTTCAGGTTACTGAATAACCTCCTTGGATGTGGAGGATGCGCCGAGTCGTCAGGATCGTTTACTGTGTTTGGCGGACGCGCCCGATTTCACATAGGCCGCTGGGAAGGGAGGCAGCTTGTAGGAGTTGCAAGAGAGCCGTGCTATGCTGCCCCACGAAGCTCACGCCCGCCTTCCTTCCTGTAAACCCTACGGCAACATTTTTGACTTCGCATTACCATCTTCCGCCACATGGTGGCAACCTGCTGATAGTAAACTAGGAAGGAAGAATCAGGAGAGATAACCCTATAAAGCAATGTTGCTTCCCAACCCCGATCCTCTAGTACCCAGATATGGATTTGCAGGATTCAGTCTGCATTTCCACAAGAGAATCCTTAACCCCTTCACTACCAAGAGTGTATCCCAAAAGCCAATGCCAGGAACCAGTGTCTTTTGGAAAATTATTATAATTATACAGGTAGAAATATTTGGGAATATTCCCAATGCATTCCTTACTGTAATTGGCAGGCCATCTACTGGCCAGACGAAGTTACTGCAGGTAGAACTGAATCTTAAAAAAGGGACACCACACATTTAGGGCTAGACCGAATAACAGCTTTGACGATTATCGGTGGCCGATTGTCAGCAAATTAGTGATAATCGGTATCAGCCTTTTATTCGCCGATAATTGGACACGCAAGGTCCCGCAGAACATTGCCGATCTGGAGCTTCTACCACAGCAGGCTGACAACTCTTGCTTTAGGACGTCCCCTGCCCAGGTGCAGGTCCTGGATCGGAGGATATAGGATGAGGGAATGCTGGGGGAAGCAGCTTATTCAGGTAGGGTGGTAGCTTCCCAGAAAAGCTCTTAAACACCAGGATGGAAAGGTGAAGGGTGCGTCTAAATTCCAGTGACGGACAGTTTAGCTCTTTACATGACCCACCATTGTCACATGTTGTTACATTGTAGCACAAAGCGGCAGAATGAGTTATACAATGTAGTAAGTTTCTGAAGGTGTATTTGCGGGGCGGCTGCATACACTACGTCTCCGTATTCAATAGACAGTATAAGCATTTGTTGTACAATCTGCTTTGTTACCGTGGGGCTCAGGCAGGATTTGTTTCTGTACATGAGCGTGATGACCACAGAAACTCGGCTTTGCTCCCACCTGGCAGAGAGTCCCCTATAGAGAGATGCAGGGGGTCTATCGGTCCCCTGTATTTCTGGTACCCATTTCCTACAGCAAGGGTCAGCAACCTCGACACTCTAGAGCTTTTGGAACTACACTTCCCATGAGGCTCCAAGAACCTAATAAGTAGCTGCACATCAGGGCAGATGTAGATCCAAAACACCTGGAGGGCCAAGATTGCAGACCCCTTATAGAGTTGTATGAGGGATCATTGCAAAGGCCAGAGTCTGGACACAGCGTATCGATTGTCAAAATTTTCGGCCGATAAGAAAATTCAGGATTGTTTCGGCCAAAAACCGATACCGAACACAAGCCATGAGAGCCCGGGCCCAGCAGGGCCGGCCGAGCCCGGGACTCGCCTGAGCCTGGAGGACGGCCAAGCAGGCAACGCGGCCAGCCTCCAAGCTCAGGCGAGCCACAGGCTCGGCCTCTAGGCCCAGGCCAAGCTGGGGGCTCGCCTGAGCTTGGAACATGGCCAAGCAGGCAGTTCAGCCGGCCTCCATGCTCAGGTGAGCCCCCGGCTCGACTGGGCCTCTAGGCCCAGGCCAAGCCTGGAGGCTAGCCAAGCAAGCAGCTCGGCCGGCCTCCAGCGAGCCCCAGGCTCAGCTGGGAAATGGAAATTTTCGTGTTTTTTTGGCCGAAACCACCATTTTCGGACAATAATTTTCAGTGGCTGAAATTTCGGTGCATCCCTCGTCAAAATAAAAGCTTAAGTTATTGTCTATTAAATTGGTCATGGTGCAAGGTTAATAACGGATTGTGTCTTAATAACATGAACAGCTATGATCCGTCAGAGGCCTCGCTGGATCGGAGCGACGCACGCATGCATTGTTCAGCGCTGGCGGACTCAAGTACGTACAGTTGGCAAGCCCCGCTGCGACGCGCAATTTGCACTCTGTACGTAAGCGCGAATTGTGCAGAAAAGAACCTGGGACTTCTGGGAGTCCATGAGCAGAAGAGAAAGCGGGACAAAAGATGAATATTCTCACCGAAATGAGGAAAAATAATTGGGCAGAGGAAGTCAGAAGCCTGGGCCCAATGGAAGCCTGTGGCTATGTTCATTGGCCTGGGAAAGCCAGATATATAGGACATTCCCAGCCTTGGGCTAAAACTTCAAGGAACCTCCTGGAACCCAAAAGCAGAAATAAGATTGCAACAAATCCGTTTACTTTGCAATGATAGAGCGCAGATAGCGTTAACACCATCTCAGGCTGCCGTGTCGGCCATCGCTGATCAGATACCAGATCTCAGTAGTGATGGGGTTAAACCTGGCCTGTTAGGGGGCACCTGAGGAGCAGGGTTGGGAATCGCCAATAACAAGCCCTTAATTTTATGGCTAAACTTTTAACACCCACAGGGGTGTGGAAATTTAAAAAAAAAAAAAAATCTACTTGTCCAACAGACTAAGTAGTAGTCCAATCTACTTGTCCCTCAGGACGATCAACTTGTCCTGATAATGTCAACAAAATAGTGTTTAAATAGAGGTCTTTATTCATAACAGCCTATAGAGGCAGCGTCAGATACATGTGATGAATAAAGACCTTTAAACACTATTTTGTTGTTATGTGTGTATGTATATATTAGGGATGCACCGATACCACTTTTTAAGACAGAGTACGAGTACCGATACTTTTATGTCATGTGACCACTTCCCAATAAGAACAGACCTCATAAAAATGCCCCCAGCTCACATGTATATATCCCCCCACCCCGAGATATATGGATATATGCCCCAGCTCATGGATATATGCCCCCACGCTATCATGGGTATTTGCCACCCAGCTCAGAGCATGTAAAAAAAAAAAAAAAAAAAAAAATACTCGCCCGGCTCTTCACGTCCCGGGCGTCGGGCGATACAATTCCCACACCCCTGCACCCAGCGAGAAATGCCACTTTATAAAGAGTTAACACACAATGAAAGGATTGGAACGTTCTGCCTTATTTTCACAAGTCAGGCTTTAAAGAGTTAATTTTTCAGCATGGCCCCCTGTGATAGAGACAGGACAGAATACCTCCCCCCCCAGCAGTGCTGTCTGGATGCGTGCGAGAGGTCTCTGATATGACGCGTGCATCGCTCAGGCTGGACAGAGAAACCGTAACATGTTATTCCGAGCCTGTCGCATGTCTCCAAACTCACGCCAGCGCATCCTCATGGCGAGGATTCGAAACTAACCACAACCACACCGACAGGAAACTTTGAGAGTCCGAATAAGGATCTGGGGGGAGGGGCAGGAGATAGAAAACACAGACACCAAAACAAGGAAAATACTCAGACCAAGAAAAAAAAAGAATCCTGAGAAAGCATCGGGGGGGGGGGGGGCACAGAGCTAGGTGATCCTGGATAAGAGGGGGTCACAGAGCTAGGTGATCTGGATAAGGGGGGGTCACAGATCTAGGTGATCCTGGATGAGGGGGGGGGGTCACAGATCTAGGTGATCCTGGATGAGGGGGGGTCACAGATCTAGGTGATCCTGGATGAGGGGGGGGGTCACAGAGCTAGGTGATCCTGGATGAGGGGGGGGGTCACAGAGCTAGGTGATCGTGGATGCGGGGGGGGTCACAGAGCTAGGGATCCTGGGTGGGGGGGGGTCACAGAGCTAGGGGATCCTGGGTGGGGGGGGGGGTCACAGAGCTAGGGGATCCTGGGTGGGGGGGTCACAGAGCTAGGGGATCCTGGGTGGGGGGGGGGTCACAGAGCTAGGGGATCCTGGGTGGGGGGGGGGTCACAGAGCTAGGGATCCTGGGTAGGGGGGGTCACAGAGCTAGGGGATCCTGGGTAGGGGGGGTCACAGAGCTAGGGGATCCTGGGTAGGGGGGGGGGGGGTCACAGAGCTAGGGGATCCTGGGTAGGGCGTCACAGAGCTAGGGGATCCTGGGTAGGGGGTCACAGAGCTAGGGGATCCTGGTAGGGGGTCACAGAGCTAGGGGATCCTGGGTAGGGGTCACAGAGCTAGGGGATCTGGGTAGGGGGTCACAGAGCTAGGGGATCCTGGGTAGGGGGTCACAGAGCTAGGGGATCCTGGTAGGGGGTCACAGAGCTAGGGGATCCTGGGTAGGGGGTCACAGAGCTAGGGGATCCTGGGTAGGGGGTCACAGAGCTAGGGGATCCTGGGTAGGGGGTCACAGAGCTAGGGGATCCTGGGTAGGGGGTCACAGAGCTAGGGGATCCTGGGTAGGGGGTCACAGAGCTAGGGGATCCTGGGTAGGGGGTCACAGAGCTAGGGGATCCTGGGTAGGGGTCACAGAGCTAGGGGATCCTGGGTAGGGGTCACAGAGCTAGGGATCCTGGGTAGGGGGTCACAGAGCTAGGGGATCCTGGTAGGGGGTCACAGAGCTAGGGATCCTGGGTAGGGGGTCACAGAGCTAGGGATCCTGGGTAGGGGTCACAGAGCTAGGGGATCCTGGGTAGGGGGTCACAGAGCTAGGGGATCCTGGGTAGGGGGTCACAGAGCTAGGGGATCCTGGTAGGGGGTCACAGAGCTAGGGGATCCTGGGTAGGGGGTCACAGAGCTAGGGGATCCTGGGTAGGGGGTCAAGAGCTAGGGATCCTGGGTAGGGGGTCACAGAGCTAGGGGATCCTGGGTAGGGGGTCACAGAGCTAGGGGATCCTGGGTAGGGGTCACAGAGCTAGGGGATCCTGGGTAGGGGGTCACAGAGCTAGGGGATCCTGGGTAGGGGGTCACAGAGCTAGGGGATCCTGGGTAGGGGGTCACAGAGCTAGGGGATCCTGGGTAGGGGGTCACAGAGCTAGGGGATCCTGGGTAGGGGGTCACAGAGCTAGGGATCCTGGGTAGGGGGACAGAGCTAGGGGATCCTGGGTAGGGGGTCACAGAGCTAGGGGATCCTGGGTAGGGGTCACAGAGCTAGGGGATCCTGGGTAGGGGGTCACAGAGCTAGGGGATCCTGGGTAGGGGGTCACAGAGCTAGGGGATCCTGGGTAGGGGGTCACAGAGCTAGGGGATCCTGGGTAGGGGGTCACAGAGCTAGGGGATCCTGGGTAGGGGGTCACAGAGCTAGGGGATCCTGGGTAGGGGTCACAGAGCTAGGGGATCCTGGGTAGGGGGTCACAGAGCTAGGGGATCCTGGGTAGGGGGTCACAGAGCTAGGGGATCCTGGGTAGGGGGTCACAGAGCTAGGGATCCTGGGTAGGGGGTCACAGAGCTAGGGGATCCTGGGTAGGGGGTCACAGAGCTAGGGGATCCTGGGTAGGGGGTCACAGAGCTAGGGGATCCTGGGTAGGGGGTCACAGAGCTAGGGGATCCTGGTAGGGGGGTCACAGAGCTAGGGGATCCTGGGTAGGGGGTCACAGAGCTAGGGGATCCTGGGTAGGAGGTCACAGAGCTAGGGGATCCTGGGTAGGGGGTCACAGAGCTAGGGGATCCTGGGTAGGGGGTCACAGAGCTAGGGGATCCTGGGTAGGGGGTCACAGAGCTAGGGGATCCTGGGTAGGGGGTCACAGAGCTAGGGGATCCTGGGTAGGGGGTCACAGAGCTAGGGGATCCTGGGTAGGGGGTCACAAGAGCTAGGGGATCCTGGGTAGGGGGTCACAGAGCTAGGGGATCCTGGGTAGGGGTCACAGAGCTAGGGATCCTGGGTAGGGGGTCACAGAGCTAGGGGATCCTGGGTAGGGGGTCACAGAGCTAGGGGATCCTGGTAGGGGGGTCACAGAGCTAGGGGATCCTGGGTAGGGGGTCACAGAGCTAGGGGATCCTGGGTAGGGGGTCACAGAGCTAGGGATCCTGGGTAGGGGGGGTCACAGAGCTAGGGGATCCTGGGTAGGGGGGGTCACAGAGCTAGGGGATCCTGGGTAGGGGGGGTCACAGAGCTAGGGGATCCTGGGTAGGGGGGTCACAGAGCTAGGGGATCCTGGGTAGGGGGGTCACAGAGCTAGGGATCCTGGGTAGGGGGGGTCACAGAGCAAGGGGATCCTGGGTAGGGGGGTCACAGAGCTAGGGGATCCTGGGTAGGGGGGTCACAGAGCTAGGGGATCCTGGGTAGGGGGTCACAGAGCTAGGGGATCCTGGGTAGGGGGTCACAGAGCTAGGGGATCCTGGGTAGGGGGGGTCACAGAGCTAGACGATCCTGGATAAGGGGGGGGGGGGTCACAGAGCTAGGGATCCTGGGTAGGGGGGGGTCACAGAGCTAGGGGATCCTGGGTAGGGGGGGTCACAGAGCTAGGGGATCCTGGGTAGGGGGGGGGGCACAGAGCTAGGGGATCCTGGGTAGGGGGGTCACAGAGCTAGGGGATCCTGGGTAGGGGTCACAGAGCTAGGGGATCCTGGGTAGGGGTCACAGAGCTAGGGGATCCTGGGTAGGGGTCACAGAGCTAGGGGATCCTGGGTAGGGGTCACAGAGCTAGGGGATCCTGGGTAGGGGTGGGGGGTTTCACAGAGCTAGGGGATCCTGGGTAGGGGGGGGGTCACAGAGCTAGGGGGGGGGGGGTCACAGAGCTAGGGGATCCTGGGTAGGGGGGGTCACAGAGCTAGGGGATCCTGGGTAGGGGGGTCACAGAGCTAGGGGATCCTGGGTAGGGGGGGTCACAGAGCTAGGGGATCCTGGGTAGGGGTCACAGAGCTAGGGGATCCTGGGTAGGGGTCACAGAGCTAGGGGATCCTGGGTAGGGGTCACAGAGCTAGGGGATCCTGGGTAGGGGTCACAGAGCTAGGGATCCTGGGTAGGGGGGGGTCACAGAGCTAGGGGGGGGTCACAGAGCTAGGGGATCCTGGGTAGGGGGGGTCACAGAGCTAGGGGATCCTGGGTAGGGGGGTCACAGAGCTAGGGGATCCTGGTAGGGGGGGGGTCACAGAGCTAGGGGATCCTGGGTAGGGGGGGGTCACAGAGCTAGGGATCCTGGGTAGGGGGGTCACAGAGCTAGGGGATCCTGGGTAGGGGGTCACAGAGCTAGGGGATCCTGGGTAGGGGGGGTCACAGAGCTAGGGATCCTGGGTAGGGGGGGTCACAGAGCTAGGGATCCTGGGTAGGGGGGGTCACAGAGCTAGGGGATCCTGGGTAGGGGGGGTCACAGAGCTAGGGGATCCTGGGTAGGGGGGGGTCACAGAGCTAGGGGATCCTGGGTAGGGGGGGGGTCACAGAGCTAGGGGATCCTGGGTAGGGGGGGTCACAGAGCTAGGGGATCTGGGTAGGGGGGTCACAGAGCTAGGGATCCTGGGTAGGGGGGTCACAGAGCTAGGGGATCCTGGGTAGGGGGGGGTCACAGAGCTAGGGGATCCTGGGTAGGGGGTCACAGAGCTAGGGGATCCTGGGTGGGGGGGGTCACAGAGCTAGGGGATCTGGGTAGGGGGGGTCACAGAGCTAGGGGATCTGGGTAGGGGGGTCACAGAGCTAGGGGATCCTGGGTAGGGGGGTCACAGAGCTAGGGATCCTGGGTAGGGGGGGTCACAGAGCTAGGGGATCCTGGGTAGGGGGGGGTCACAGAGCTAGGGGATCCTGGGTAGGGGGGTCACAGAGCTAGGGGATCCTGGGTAGGGGGGGGGTCACAGAGCTAGGGGATCCTGGGTAGGGGGGGGGGTCACAGAGCTAGGGGATCCTGGGTAGGGGGGGGTCACAGAGCTAGGGGATCCTGGTAGGGGGGGGTCACAGAGCTAGGGGATCCTGGGTAGGGGGGGTCACAGAGCTAGGGGATCCTGGGTAGGGGGGGGTCACAGAGCTAGGGGATCCTGGGTGGGGAGAGGCGGTGACAGAGCTAGGGGATCCTGGGTAGGGGGGGTCACAGAGCTAGGGGATCCTGGGTAGGGGGGGGGTCACAGAGCTAGGGGATCCTGGGTAGGGGGTCACAGAGCTAGGGATCCTGGTAGGGGGGGTCACAGAGCTAGGGGATCCTGGGTGGGGGGTCACAGAGCTAGGGGATCCTGGGTAGGGGGGGGTCACAGAGCTAGGGGATCCTGGGTAGGGGGTCACAGAGCTAGACGATCCTGGATAGGGGGGGGTCACAGAGCTAGGGGATCTGGGTAGGGGGTCACAGAGCTAGGGGATCCTGGGTAGGGGGGGGTCACAGAGCTAGGGGATCCTGGGTAGGGGTGGGGTCACAGAGCTAGGGGATCCTGGGTAGGGGGGGGGTCACAGAGCTAGGGGATCCTGGGTAGGGGGGGGGTCAGAGCTAGGGGATCCTGGGAGGGGGGTCACAGAGCTAGGGGATCCTGGGGGGGGTCACAGAGCTAGGGATCCTGGGTAGGGGGGTCACAGAGCTAGGGGATCCTGGTAGGGGGGGTCACAGAGCTAGGGGATCCTGGGTAGGGGGGGTCACAGAGCTAGGGGATCCTGGGTAGGGGGGGTCACAGAGCTAGGGGATCCTGGGTGGGGGGGGGGGGTCACAGAGCTAGGGGATCCTGGGTGGGGGGGGTCACAGAGCTAGGGGATCCTGGGTGGGGGGGGGTCACAGAGCTAGGGGATCCTGAGTAGGGGGTCACAGAGCTAGGGGATCCTGAGTAGGGGGTCACAGAGCTAGACGATCCTGGATAAGGGGGGGTCACAGAGCTAGGGGATCCTGGGTAGGGGGTCACAGAGCTAGGGGATCCTGGGTAGGGGGTCACAGAGCTAGGGGATCCTGGGTAGGGGGTCACAGAGCTAGGGGATCCTGGGTAGGGGGTCACAGAGCTAGGGGATCCTGGGTAGGGGGTCACAGAGCTAGGGGATCCTGGGTAGGGGGTCACAGAGCTAGGGGATCCTGGGTAGGGGGTCACAGAGCTAGGGGATCCTGGGTAGGGGGTCACAGAGCTAGGGGATCCTGGGTAGGGGGTCACAGAGCTAGGGGATCCTGGGTAGGGGGTCACAGAGCTAGGGATCCTGAGTAGGGGGTCACAGAGCTAGGGGATCCTGGGTAGGGGGTCACAGAGCTAGGGGATCCTGGGTAGGGGGTCACAGAGCTAGGGGATCCTGGGTAGGGGGTCACAGAGCTAGGGGATCCTGGGTAGGGGGTCACAGAGCTAGGGGATCCTGGGTAGGGGGTCACAGAGCTAGGGGATCCTGAGTAGGGGGTCACAGAGCTAGGGGATCCTGGGTAGGGGGGTCACAGAGCTAGGGGATCCTGGGTAGGGGGTCACAGAGCTAGGGGATCCTGGGTAGGGGGGTCACAGAGCTAGGGGATCCTGGATAGGGGGGTCACAGAGCTAGGGGATCCTGGGTAGGGGGGTCACAGAGCTAGGGGATCCTGGGTAGGGGGGTCACAGAGCTAGGGGATCCTGGGTAGGGGGGGGGGTCACAGAGCTAGGGGATCCTGGGTAGGGGGGGGGGTCACAGAGCTAGGGGATCCTGGGTAGGGGGGTCACAGAGCTAGGGGATCCTGGGTAGGGGGGGGGTCACAGAGCTAGGGGATCCTGGGTAGGGGGGGGTCACAGAGCTAGGGGATCCTGGGTAGGGGGGGGGTCACAGAGCTAGGGGATCCTGGGTAGGGGGGGGGTCACAGAGCTAGGGGATCCTGGGTAGGGGGGGGGGGTCACAGAGCTAGGGGATCCTGGGTAGGGGGGGGGGTCACAGAGCTAGGGGATCCTGGGTAGGGGGGGGGTCACAGAGCTAGGGGATCCTGGGTAGGGGGTCACAGAGCTAGGGGATCCTGGGTAGGGGGGGGGTCACAGAGCTAGGGGATCCTGGGTAGGGGGGGGGGTCACAGAGCTAGGGGATCCTGGGTAGGGGGGGGGGTCACAGAGCTAGGGGATCCTGGGTAGGGGGGGGGTCACAGAGCTAGGGGATCCTGGGTAGGGGGGGGGTCACATAGCTAGGGGATCCTGGGTAGGGGGGGGTCACAGAGCTAGGGGATCCTGGGTAGGGGGGGTCACAGAGCTAGGGGATCCTGGGTAGGGGGGGTCACAGAGCTAGGGGATCCTGGGTAGGGGGGGTCACAGAGCTAGGGGATCCTGGGTAGGGGGGGTCACAGAGCTAGGGGATCCTGGGTAGGGGGGTCACAGAGCTAGGGGATCCTGGGTAGGGGGGGTCACAGAGCTAGGGGATCCTGGGTAGGGGGGTCACAGAGCTAGGGGATCCTGGGTAGGGGGGGTCACAGAGCTAGGGGATCCTGGGTAGGGGGGTCACAGAGCTAGGGGATCCTGGGTAGGGGGTCACAGAGCTAGGGGATCCTGGGTAGGGGGGGTCACAGAGCAAGGGGATCCTGGGTAGGGGGGGGTCACAGAGCTAGGGGATCCTGGGTAGGGGGGGTCACAGAGCTAGGGGATCCTGGGTAGGGGGTCACAGAGCTAGGGGATCCTGGGTAGGGGGGTCACAGAGCTAGGGGATCCTGGGTAGGGGGGGTCACAGAGCTAGGAGATCCTGGGTAGGGGGGTCACAGAGCTAGGGGATCCTGGGTAGGGGGGGGGGTCACAGAGCTAGGGGATCCTGGGTAGGGGGGTCACAGAGCTAGATGATCCTGGGGGGGGGGTCACAGAGCTAGGGGATCCTGGGGGGGGTCACAACAGAAAGCCACCCCAGGTAAGATGAGTCACTGCACGGTTCCCCCCGGGATGAGGGTAGGTTTGGAGGTCAGGTGGCAGCACACGGCACGCAGAGGGTTAACATGATTCCCTGGATCCCTATTAGCGTTACATGCAGAGGGAAGCACATGGAAAAGTGCTGCCCTGCAACGTGTATAAGCCACATGCTGAGCGGAGGTTAAAGCAGGTAACCCGGGATCCCCCCACCCCTGCAACACAGGAGCGCTCTATACCGCGGGGAATCACCTTTCATGCACTGCCCCTCCGCGCGCGCGTGTCCAGGAAAACATGGAGGAGCTGGCAGCAGGCCTGGCCGCACGGAGCGGTGCATTCTGGGTACATGGGGGGGTAGGGATGACGTTTAACCCCGTGGTGCTCCGTGTGGAGGCAGGCGGCGCACACAGGGCCCCCACATGCCGCTGTCAGGCGCACAGGGCCCGCGCAGGCCGCACACATGGGGCCCACAAGCGACATCCGGCCCTGAGCGCTGCACAGGCCGCGAGGGGAGGGTCTCACCTGGGGGCCAGGCCTCGGCCCGGGCTGTGCTCTCTGGCTGGGGGTGAGTGGCGGCGTGCCGGGGCTCCGGGCTCTCAGCGCGCTTGGCGGCCTGTCCTTCTACCGGGAATCACCGAGCTCACCGTGCGCGCTCCCTCTCAGCTTACACAAACGCCGTCACGCTGCTGATTGGCCGCCCGCTACGATCCCGCCGCCCACCATTGGCTGGTTGCTCCAGTCACTCACCATTTAGCGCGCTGCCATTCGGCAGCCGGGTGGGAGGTAGTGACGTCAACGAGAAAGGAGGGAGGGACTGACGTGTTCCTTGGCGAGGCGCGCGCGCACGGCCATGTCTACACACAGTGACACGTGCCGACGCGGCCCCGCCCCCTCCTCCTCCTCACGCACGCACACACACTCTTCTCTGTGGCTCAGGGATAGCCCCGCCCCTCGCCCGCTCAGAGTGTGGTGACGTAGCTTGTGGGGGGCAGGGCACCCGAACCTCTGAGAATAACAACACGGCTGACGTCACGGTGTGTGAGCTTGCATGGCCTGGTCTGATCGTATGAGTATGACATCAAAACAGAAATCGAGTGCAGCGTCCCAGAGATCCCCCTGATCCTGCGCGGCCATTTTTAGTGTGGGAAGAGGCCATTTTATGAGGGGAAGGGGTGTTTACACACAGATTTTTGTAGCTTTATTGCTTGTTTTTCTTGTTTATGGAGAATTTCAGGTGAAGCTGACATGAGCTCCTTACTCAGGGACTGAAACTGACCTCTTATTACCTCAGGTTCTTATTGATTAATAGACTTATGCCAATAAAATACAGCTTAAACGGGCGTATCTGACACAAAATCAATTAATCGTGATATTTGGCACCCCTCCCCCGCTCCATTCGTTTCAATGGGAAAGTAGCCACTGATTGCGACAAAAGCTCCTCTCCGGTAAGGCCCGTTCACACCGTGCGACTTATGGCGTGGATTTTGCCACGACGTCGCAGCAAAATCCGCCCAACGTCGCGCTGTGTAGCTTCTCCAATGCATTTAAATTGAGCTGTTCACATCGTGTCGCGCGACGTCACGTGTCGCGGTAGAATGTCGCTGGTACATGACCCTTTTTTGGCGATTTGCTATCCGCGATTTTTGCGATTTGTATTGGTGGTGCTTTGCAAAAATCTCACAAAACCGCGACGTCGCGTGACATTATCGCACCATGTCGCGAATATGAAAATGGCGCGACTTTCAAATCGCACAGTGTGACGCCTAACGGTACATACTCGCCTCCCAGGACAAATCCTTTCCAAAAAAACAAACTTGCTTCACCTCAAATTGAACAGCTTTCTATTAATTGGACCCTTCTCTTTAACAATATTTCCGCTCCGGATCTCTCTCCTCCCGTGCTGGACCCTGTTACTGCCGACCTACCGGCTGCCGACCTACCGGCTGCCGACCTACCGGCTGCCGACCTACCGGCTGCCGACCTACCGGCTGTCTCTGACTGCATGACTTCCTGTTTCCTGAAGCTTAACCTCTCGAAAACTGAACTACTCCTCTTCCCTGTCAGGCCGGGGGCACACTAGGCGATTTCTTTAACACACTAGCATGCGTTAAAGAAAACGTTAATGCACCGCCCCCCCCCTCGACGCCCGCCTGCCCCCTCCACAAGACTGCAAAGTGCGATCCTCCTATGGAGGATCGCGCTTTGCAGCCCCGTCGACACGCATCGACAGTGATGATCTCTAGGAGCACGCATGCTACGCGCGCAGTAAGTGCGCTCGCGCAAGCATGTGACTGGCTCCGTCCGCAGCATCACAACGCGGCGCCGGTAACGCGCACTAGTGCGCACAAGAAGACGCCTAGTGTGCCCCCAGCCTAAGAGCTTTGTGGACCCGGACTGGAGTCAACAACGAAGGAGTCGCTAGTACCAAATTATTTACTTATTTCTAAAGGATTTTACCAGGAGGATACATTGAGATTTCTCTCGTTTCAGTATATCCCGGGTTACAGAAATACAAAGTAATAAAATGCAAGATATTAACCCTTTCGCTGCTGAGGCATTTCACGCCTCTGTGCTGAGGTCATTTTTACCGGTTTCGCTCATCATGTTTAAGCGCGTTTTGAAGCCTTTTTTATTTGTTGTATGACCCAGACATCTTATAAATCGTTCTTTCCGGCAGACTCGGCAGATTCATAATATATCATTTATTATATGTATACGTCATGTCCTGTCTGTATATTATAACAAAAAATGCAATAAAATTAGAATTTTCAATAATTTACAAAGTGTAAAGTGTTTTTTTTTTCACGTTTTAACATGCGAGCGTTTGCGGTTATATTTTCTGTGGGTTGCGCTTGTTAAAAAACTTTAGAAATTGGGTCTCGTTACTTTTTTTGGGGGGGAAAATTACACGATTTTTAACAAACGCACCGCATACAAAAATCGTTAGTGCAGCATCGTTGTTCACATTATAATTGAAATGGGAACAATATTGCAGCATTAACAAAAAAACAAAAAACATATATTTAAAAAAAAACTAAATTTTTTAAATTAACTTTTACATGGTCATGTTTGGTATCGTTGGAAAGGCCATGCTCTGGCCAAACATTAACCCCTAGCTGCCACGGATCGGGAGATAGGGGGTTCCAATGAACCCCCTATCTCCACCATTGGGGGCAACTAGGGGTTAACTCCAGGACTGACATCATCGAGCTATGCACAATGGTGCCAGTCGTCAGGGGGAGTTCCCAGAAGCTTGTCCGACATCCAGGATGTCGGCCAGCTCCGGGAGAGGATCACGATTCGGCGCCAAATTGTGATCCGGCACCCAAGGGGTTAAAGCCAGGCACAGTTTGGAAGGGCAGGCTGTGCCCTTTCATACCGTTCCTGGCTTTGATCGCTGGCCCCCGGCGATCGGGAGGGAGAGAGGTCCGAAGGACCACCCTCCTCCCTTTCAGGCACCTCCCTTTCAGTCACTATGTTACATGTTTACCGGTGCATTCTGTATATAGTCACTGTGTTACATGTTTACAGGTGCATTCTGTATATAGTCACTGTGTTACATGTTTACAGGTGCATTCTGTATATAGTCACTGTTACATGTTTACAGGTGCATTCTGTATATAGTCACTGTGTTACACGTTTACAGGTGCATTCTGTATATAGTCACTATGTTACATGTTTACAGGTGCATTCTGTATATAGTCACTATGTTACATGTTTACAGGTGCATTCTGTATATAGTCACTATGTTACATGTTTACAGGCGCATTCTGTATATAGTCACTATGTTACATGTTTACAGGTGCATTCTGTATATAGTCACTGTTACATGTTTACAGGTGCATTCTGTATATAGTCACTATGTTGCATGTTTACAGGTGCATTCTGTATATAGTCACTATGTTACATGTTTACAGGTGCATTCTGTATATAGTCACTATGTTACATGTTTACAGGCGCATTCTGTATATAGTCACTGTTACATGTTTACAGGCGCATTCTGCATATAGTCACTATGTTACATGTTTACAGGCGCATTCTGTATATAGTCACTGTGTTACATGTTTACAGGCGCATTCTGTATATAGTCACTGTGTTACATGTTTACAGGCGCATTCTGTATATAGTCACTTTGTTACATGTTCACAGGTGCATTCTGTATATAGTCACTGTTACATGTTTACAGGCGCATTCTGCATATAGTCACTATGTTACATGTTTACAGGCGCATTCTGTATATAGTCACTGTGTTACATGTTTACAGGCGCATTCTGTATATAGTCACTATGTTACATGTTTACAGGTGCATTCTGTATATAGTCACTATGTTACATGTTTACAGGTGTATTCTGTATATAGTCACTGTGTTACATGTGTACAGGTGCATTCTGTATATAGTCACTATGTTACATGTTTACAGGTGCATTCTGTATATAGTCACTATGTTACATGTTTACAGGTGCATTCCGTATATAGTCACTATGTTACATGATTACAGGTGCATTCTGTATATAGTCACTATGTTACATGTTTGCATTCTGTATAGTCACTATGTTACATGTTTACAGGTGTATTCTGTATATAGTCACTGTGTTACATGTGTACAGGTGCATTCTGTATATAGTCACTATATTACATGTTAACAGGTGTATTCTGTATATAGTCACTGTGTTACATGTTTACAGGTGCATTCTGTATATAGTCACTATGTTACATGTTTACAGGTGCATTCGTATATAGTCACTATGTTACATGATTACAGGTGCATTCTGTATATAGTCACTATGTTAAATGTTTGCATTCTGTATAGTCACTATGTTACATGTTTACAGGCACATTCTGTATGTAGTCACTATGTTACATGTTTACAGGCGCATTCGTATATAGTCACTGTGTTACATGTTTACAGGTGTATTCTGTATATAGTCACTGTGTTACATGTTTACAGGTGCATTCTGTATATAGTCACGGTGTTACATGTTTACAAGTGCATTCTGTATATGGTCACTGTGTTACATGTTTACAGGCGCATTCTGTATATAGTCACTATGTTACATGTTTACAGGTGCATTCTGTATATAGTACCTGTGTTACATTATTATTATTATTATTATTATTCTTTATTTATAAAGCGCCAGCATATTCCGCAGCGCTGTACAATAAGCACAGTATAGACAGGGTTACAATACATTGAACAACATTTGACAAACAGTACAGGAGGAGATGAGGGCCCTATTCCCGTAGGAACTCACAATCTGGGAGGGTTGGGGTTGGAAACAGGAGGAGAGGACTGTAAGGTGAGAGTCATTGATGGTTGCATCAGTGAGTTGGGTGGTAGGCTTCCCTAAATAGGAACGTTTTAAGGGAGCGTTTGAAGGAAGAGAAGTTAGGGGAAAGTCTGGCAGTACGAGGGAGAGCGTTCCAGAGAGTGGGGGCTGCGCGTGAAAAATCCTGCAGTCTATCATGGGAAGAAGTGATGCGGGGAGAAGCTAGGCGCAGGTCACTGTTTGACCTTAGGGAGCGGGCTGGGGTGTATTTGGTGATTAGTGAGGACAGGTAGTGGGGAGCTGAGTTAGTGAGGGTTTTGTAGGTAAGGATAAGGATTTTGAACTTAATTCTGCAGTGGATAGGGAGCCAGTGAAGGGACTCGCAGAGGGGAGCGGCAGAGACAGAGCGGCGGGTGAGGTGAATTAGCCTGGCAGAGGCGTTCAGGATGGATTGTAGGGGGGGGAGGCTGGACAGAGGGAGGCCAGATAAGAGATTATTGCAATAGTCGAGTCGGGAGATTACCAGGGCGTGTATGAGTTTTTTTGTGGTGACAGCGGTAAGAAATGGCCGAATTCTGGAAATATTACGCAGTTGGTATCGGCAGGAGGAGGAAAGAGACTTGATGTGGGGGATGAAGGAAAGAGCAGAGTCAAGTGTAACTCCAAGACAGCGAACTTGGTTTGATGGGGAGAGGGTGATACCCTCCACCGTGATAGAGAAGTCAGGAGGTGGGGAGGCATTGGAGGGAGGAATAAGTAGGAGTTCAGTCTTTGACATGTTGATCTTTAGGTGGTGGGGGAGGCCATCCAGGAGGAGATGCCAGATAAACAGTCACTGACTTTTGAAAGGACAGGGGGAGAGAGATCAGGGGAGAGAGGTAGATCTGAGTGTCATCAGCGTAGAGGTGGTAATTAAAGCCAAAGCTGTTGATGATTTTGCCCAGGGAGGAGGTGTAGATGGAAAAGAGCAGAGGACCAAGGACAGAGCCTTGAGGTACACCAACAGATAGAGGCAATGAAGAGGAGGAGTTACCAGCAAAGGACACACAGAAGGACCTGTTGAATAAATAGGAGTCAACCCAAGCAAGTGCAGTGTCACCGAGACCCAGAGAGTTGAGGGTCTGTAGAAGGAGGGGGTGGTCAACAGTGTCAAAAGCAGCCGAGAGGTCAAGCAGGATGAGAATAGAATAGTGGCCGTGTTTTTTAGCAGTTAGGAGGTCGTTGGTGACTTTGGGGATGGCAGTTTCAGTTGAGTGTAGGGGACGGAAGCCAGATTGCAGGGGGTTAAGTAGGGAATTGGAGGACAGGAAGAGGGAGAGGCGGTTGAAGACTAGTTTTTCTAAGAGCTTTGATGTGAAGGGAAGCAGGGATACAGGGCGGTAGTTGGATGGAAAGTTGGGATCTAGGGATGGTTTCTTTAGTAAAGGGGTAACTAGCGCGTGTTTGAAGGCGGATGGAAAGGAGCCAGTGGAGAGAGATGGTTGAAGATGTGTGTGAGAGCAGGGGTGAGGAAGGAGGGGGAGGAATTAGATGTGAGGGAATGGAGTCGAGCGGGCACGTGGTGAGATGTGAGGAGGACAATAAGGAATTGACTTCCTCCTCAGTGGCTGGGAGGAAGCGGCAGAGGGGGACCTGTGGGAGTGGAGGTGGCAGATAACTATCTTGTGTTGGGATGTTGCTTCTGATAGTTAGAGTTTTACTGAGGAAGTAGTCTGCCAGGTCTTGAGCGCTGAAGGCAGCTGAGGGGGGAGGTGCAGGTGGGTAGAGGAGGGTGTTGAAGGTGGACCAGAGCCGTTTAGGGTTGGAGGACAGCGAAGATATAAGAGATGAGAAGAAGGATTGTTTGGCCAAGTGGAGGGTAGAGGTGTATGACCGGAGAATAAACCTGAAGTGAACAAAATCAGCTTCAGAGCGGGATTTCCTCCAGGCACGCTCTGCAGTGCGGGAGCATCTTTGCAGGTAGCGAGTCTGGAGGGTGTGCCAGGGCTGAAGCTGGCGGCGTGGGGCCTTACAGAGTCGAAGAGGAGCAAGAGTGTCTAGAGCAGAGATAAGCGTAGTGTTGTAGTGATTAGTGGCAGCATCAGGCCAGGTGAAGGATGAGGTGTGAGGGAGGTGGTGAAGTAGGTTGGAGAATTGATGGGGGTCCACAGCATGTAGATTTTTGCGAGTGTGTGTGCGGGGTGGGGGAGCAGGGTGTTTAGAAAGTCCAGATAGGTTGAAAGAGAGAAGGTGGTGGTCAGAGATGGGGAAAAGGGCGACAGTTGAACTCAGAAATGGAGCAGAGGTTGGAAAAGACAAGGTCAATAGCGTGACCATCGCGGTGGGTAGGGAGGAGGGAGGATTGTGTGAGTCCAAGGGAGGACGTGAGTGAAAGAAGTTTGGAGGCAGCAGGGGCGGAAGGATCATCAATGGGAATGTTGAAGTCCCGAGAACTAGGCATGGAAGATTAGAAGACAGGAAGTGAGAAAGCCAGGTAGCAAAGTGGTCAAAGAACTGGGGAGGTTGGTCCCGGTGGGCGGTAGATGACTGCCACCCTGAGAGCCAGAGGAGAGAACAGGCGGATGCAGTGTGTGTCTCGAAGGAGGAGAAGGAGAGGGATGGGGTGGAGGGAGATGCTGGTAAGTGCAGGTGGGAGAGAGAGCAGGATTCCGACCCCGCCACCATTTCTCTCACCCGGTCTGGGGGTATGGCTCAAGTGTAGACCGCCATGTGAGAGAGCAGCAACGGAGGCCGTGTCAGAGGGGGTTAGCCAGGTTTCAGTTAAAGCTAGGAGGTTGAAGGAGTTTGAAAGGAAGAGGTCATGGACGGCTGTACATGTTTACAGGTGCATTCTGTATATAGTCACTATGTTACATGTTTACAGGTGCATTCTGTATATAGTCACTGTGTTACATGTTTACAGGCGCATTCTGTATATAGTCACTGTGTTACATGTTTACAGGTGCATTCTGTATATAGTCACTGTGTTACATGTTTACAGGTGCTTTCTGTATATTGTCACTATGTTACATGTTTACAGGCGCATTCTGTATATTGTCACTATGTTACATGTTTACAGGTGCATTCTGTATATAGTCACTATGTTTCATGTTTACAGGTGCATTCTGTATATTGTCACTATGTTACATGTTTACAGGTGCATTCTGTATATAGTCACTGTGTTACATGTTTACAGGTGCATACTGTATATAGTCACTATGTTACATGTTTACAGGTGCATACTGTATATAGTCACTATGTTACATGTTTACAGGTGCATTCTGTATATAGTCACTGTGTTACATGTTTACAGGTGCATACTGTATATAGTCACTATCAGGGTTATTCAGAGAGAGATGAAGAGCAGGAGAATGGAAAATTCTAGGTCATAATAGCCGATTTGGAAACTGAGATAAATGGGAGAATTTGTCTGGTTTGGCTATTTGGTGACATTTCGGTGCTCTCTGAATAACCCCTTCAGTGTTTTATAGGTGCCTATACTAAAGGACATTGCCATAAAAGTGTCTATGGTGTTGGGCCAAGGAAATAAAGGCTATTAGTGATCAAGGCTATCACTGGGTAAAGCAGCAGACTACACTACATCCATTTGTATATTATTACAAAAAAGGCGATGAAGTAAACTGCTACTGCGTCTGCATTCTTAGTGATTATTTGAAGCACAACACAGCTGCTGTCCATGCTTTTCAAACCCACCTCATTAGACATCTTAAGGAAGTTCTTGCACAAGTACAAAATATTTATCTATTTTTCTGATGGCGCAGCCAGCCAGTACAAAAACAAGAAGAACTTCGTAAACATTTGTCATCATAATCGGGATTTTAGGCTTGATGCAGAGTGGAATTTTTTTTCCTCTTCGCACGGAAGATGTGCATGCGATGGAGTGGGAGGAAGCACCAAGCGAGAGACAGCCAGGGCAAGCTTGCAGAGAAGAGTGGATAGCCAAATTCTAACCATTAAAGATTTGTGCCAGTTTTGTTGTTGTAAAATAAATGGAATAGCTTATATGCGTGTAAAATGCGAAGAAGTTGGTTGTCGTGAAATGGAGTTAATGGATAGATTTGATAGTTGTGACCCTGTCACGTCCCACGCCGCCCAGGTAGCCCAGCAGCCAGCAGCGCCTTCCACGCTGCTTGCTGGTCGGCCACTGAGTGAAGTATCGGATGAGTGCTTGCAGGAGCTTTTTGACTCATGTCGATATGCATTTTAAGCTCAACCCTTGTTTGTGTCCTTCTGATAAGTCTAAGGTGGGATTTATCATTAATCACTTGTCTGACAAAGCTTTGTTATGGGCTACTCCTTTGTAGGAAATAAAAAAGCCCATATATAATTATGAAATGTATATGCAGGAGCTGCGGCGTACTTTCGATCCTGCCAGGAGAGCTAAAACAGCAGGAAAAGCTCTGTTCAGGATCAGACAGGGGAGTAGAAGAGTTTCTGAATATGCTATAGAGTTTAAAACACTGGCGTCTGACGTACAATGGACTAACGAGTCTTTGGTTTTGGCGTTTATAGAGTGGCTATGTGACTCTTTAATGCATGAACTCGCCCCACTGAAATTACCAGAGGTATTGGATGATCTTATTGAGTTTTGCACAGCCCTGGATGATCAGATCCGAGATAGGAGGGCTCCCAGAGAAAAATCAAAGAGGTCATTGCGCTGTGCTTTCTCTGCTGTTGTTCCCTCTGTATATGTTCCACCTAGAGTTGGTCACATACACTCTGAACCCATGCAATTACAGTTGTGTTCAAAATTATTCAACCCCCAATGCTGTAAAGGGTTTTAGGGAATATAGTGTACATTTGTAATTGTATTCAGAATGAAATCCTACAAGGACTTTTTAAAGAATCATATGCAACTAAAATGACATCAATTGGTTTTGTAATACAGTAGTAAATGTTTATTTTGTGAATTCTTCATTGACACAATTATTCAACCCCTTAAAGAGTACCACTCTGAAGAACAGAGGTTCATTCAAGTGTTTTCAATCAGGTATTGAAAACACCTGTGGATGTCATGGAGCAGCAATAAAGCATAATAAGCACCAATTAGGCAGCTTTAAAATGACTGTGATACTCAGCTCCTTCTAGACATTTACTGGTGTGGTTACAAACATGGTGAAGTCAAGAGAATGGTCCAGGAAGACAAGAGAAGAGGTGATTACTCTTCACAGGAAGGGAAATGGCTATAAGAAGATTGCAAAAAAGTTAAACATACCAAGAGAGACCATAGGAAGCATCATTTGCAAATTCAAGGCAAAGGGCACTGTTGAAACGCTACCTGGTCGTGGCAGAAAGAAGATGCTGACTTCGACTGCTGTGCGCTACCTGAAGCGTAGAGTGGAGAAAAGTCCCCGTGTGACTGCTGAGGAACTGAGAAAAGATTTGTCAGATGTGGGTACTGAAGTTTCAGCTCAGACAATACGGCGCACACTGCGTAATGAAGGCCTCCATGCCAGAACTCCCAGGCGCACCCCTTGCTGTCTCCAAAGAATAAGAAGAGTCGACTGCAGTATGCCAAAAGTCATGTGGACAAACCACAGAAGTTTTGGGATAGTGTTCTGTGGACTGATGAAACAAAATTAGAACTGTTTGGGCCCATGAATCAACGCTATGTTTGGAGGAGGAAGAACAAGGCCTATGAAGAAAAGAACACCTTGCCTACTGTGAAGCATGTGGGGGGTCAATCATGCTTTGGGGCTGTTTTGCTTCTGTAGGTACAGGGAAGCTTCAGCGTGTGCAAGGTACCATGAATTCTCTTCAGTACCAGGAGATATTGGATGACAATGTGATGCAGTCCGTCACAAACCTGAGGCTTGGGAGACGTTGGACCTTTCAACAGGACAATGATCCCAAGCATACCTCCAAGTCCACTAGAGCATGGTTGCAGATTAAAGGCTGGAACATTTTGGAGTCGCCATCGCAGTCACCTGACTTAAATCCGATTGAGAACCTCTGGTGGGACTTAAAGAAAGCAGTTGCATTGCGCAAGCCTAAGAATGTGACTGAACTGGAGGCTTTTGCCCATGACGAATGGGCGAAGATACCCGTAGATCGCTGCAAGACACTTGTGTCAAGCTATGCTTCACATTTAAAAGCTGTTATAACTGTAAAACGATGTTGAACTAAGTACTAAAATTGAATGTCACTTGGGGGTTGAATAAAACTGATAATGATGTGAGCACAGAAAAGACATTTGTGGTTATTTCATTATAAATGTTATGTTATATTTGTCTGACCTACACGTGCCTCTTTGATTTAATTGTAAGCAAGATGACTGATTGATCAAAATCAATGTCAAACTGGCCAAAACACTCAATTTCAGTGGGGTTGAATAATTTTGAACACAACTGTATACCTGTATTGCCTAACAGAAGAGGAGACGCAATATAGAATTCAGGAGAGTCTGTGCCTTTATTGTGGAGGTGGTGGGCATTTTAGGTTACAGTGTCCCAGGTGACCTAGGAGACCCAAGACGAGGGAACCTCCAGGTCCAGGGAGTATACAGAGACAAACCTTGGGTATGACGCATTTGTCTTTGGAAAATAATCGAAAATAAACAAAAAACCCGTGTAGCGGTACTGTTCTCATTAGCTTGGGATTCCACCAAGCTTGACATCGAAGCCTTTATTGATTCTGGGGCTGCTGGTAACTTCCTGGATCAGGGATATGTATCTGCTCACTTACTCCCTCTGATGGTGAGACACCCCTGCTGCTGGAGGTCATTGATGGGAGGCCTTTGTCCAGACCCAGGATTACTCACGATACAGCACCAGTCCTCATGACTACAGGGGTCTTGCAAAAGGAAACAGTACAGTTCTAGGTAACCAAATCACCTACTTGCCCTGTGGTGTTGGCTTTCCCATGACTTGTGAAACACAAATCAATTTGCACAAAGTGCAACTAGAGTACCAAGAGTAGGTTAATTTTAATAATACACATAAACAAACAATGAATGAAAAATTGCAAGGTTGGTAGTAGAGGGTGTGGGGGGTGGGACAAGGACCACAAATCAATAAGCAAAATTGCACAATGAAAGGGTAAAAGGATCTATACCTCGGCGGTTCAAGCCACCTACATAACCAGTAATGTAAAAAGGAGTACCAGACAGCATATAGCAAACCCAAACAACTACCCTCACCAACCAAAAACAGTTAAAACCAACAACAAGGAGGCATAGCTTGACGCGTTTCGCCCACCTGGGCTTAGTCTGAAGCTAGTATGCCTTAAATATTCACCCCAATATATATAGGTACCTAAATTAAACAAATACCAGACAGCTGGACAGAAAATCAGTATGGGGAAAATCCCTTCCGGGTACGCCGGCGATCACATGACAATTGAGACCAATGAATTAACAGGAACATCATGGGTGCAAAAATGGGCCAATCAAGAAGTTAATTTAGGTACCTATATAAATTGGGGTGAATATTTAAGGCATACTAGCTTCAGACTAAGAAGATGAGCCGCCGGTACATTTAGGAGAACTGTGAACACATTTTGCGTATTCGGCCCCCACTGATTAACATTGTGTTCGAGTTCGTATTCGAACATTTCGGCCGTTCGAATACGAACCGAACACAGGGGTGTTCAGCTCATCACTAATTATGTCATCACTCCTGAGGGTTTCCAGATGGACCCCTCTAAGTTATCTGCAGTCTTCGAATGGTCCCTGCCTCAAGGGTTGAAGGCCATCCAGAGGTTCCTAGGTTTCACAAATCATTATAGGAGGTTCATTAAAAACCTCTCCTCACTCGTTGCTCCTATAACTGCCCTGACGGAAAAGGTTGCCCACAAAGAAAAGTGGACCCCTTTGGTTATGCAAGCATTTGAGACTCTCAAGCAAGCTTTTACCACTGTCCCTGGCTTGAGACACCCTGATCCTCGGCTACATTTTCAGTTATAGGTAGACACCTCTGAAATCAGCATAGGTGCCATTCTGTCCCAAAGGGAGTCACCTGACCAACTACTACATCCCTGTGGTTTCTTTTCCCACAAAAGGTCTCCTGTAGAAATGAACATAGGTCCGGACTATCATTGACTCGAGAATTTCTAGGGGCAGTATTTGGTGGATTGAGAGGGGTATGGCTCAAAGGATAGGTCATGGTTAACTGCCAGTGAAGTTCATGTACCTCAGTTGGTGCGTGCTTTTCACTCCTCCCACCCAGATGCTCCTGGAGATCGTCCAGTGGCTTCCCATAGAGGGGTGGGTACTGTCACATCCCACATCATCCAGGTAGCCCGGCGGCTGGCAACGCCTTCCATGCTGCTCGCTCGCTGACCACTGAGTGAAGTATCGGACGGACACGATCACATGGTAAGGCCGTGGGCAGGGCATGGCGTAATGAAGCGGCGCCCTCCAGATTTAAAAATCAGAAGCCTGAGAAGCGTTCCTTGCCCTGATGTGGTTTTCACTCCTCTCACTGCTCATTGTGTATCATCTATCATTTGTTCTGTTTATCGACTCTGGCTTGTATGACTCTCCTCTCCCGGCTCTTAACCCCCGGCATTTCTTTGACTACACGATTTGGCAATACGACTCCTGGCATTTGGCTGACACTCTACTCTGTCAATTACGACCCCTGGCATTCCTGATAACCCACTCTGGCATATTACCCCTGGCATTCCTGACTACCCATTCTGGTATACGACCCTTGGCATTCCTCTGACAGTCCGAGTTTGTATTACACCTTGTCTGTTGTTCTGGTTACGTTCTCCTCCGATCCTGATATAAGTAGACATACCGACCATTGGAAGGTTCGGAGGTATAAGATAGTTGTCACATACAGGGATCAGACATTTATAGATCGTAGAGAAACGTGACAGAGCAGATTGTAGAAACTGGGGGATTTCATTGATATATCCCAGTTTTCGAAAGTGTCATGAGATACTTTTTGACATCAAAATATGAAGAATTTGAGGACTTTCGAGTGTCTAAAATAGTTTCCTTAATCCGTAGAAAAAATGACATTGTTGCGTGTGTCTATGATGGACAGTGGTGGCTCGGTGAAGTAGAAGACATCAGTTTACAAAATAAGGACACGTTTATTAACTTTTAGCATCCAGCAAGACCAAGAACATCATTCAAGAAGTCATCAGGAGATAAGATGTGGATGAAAACAAAATACATTCTCAGAAAACTGACACCAATGGAATTAACAAGAGATACTGGACGATCTCCTAACATTTCTCAAAAACTATGTGAGGAGATATCCCAACTTTTGAATAAGTGCTAAACTTGCTAAACTTTTAAGACCTCTGTAAACAATTAATTCAATATATATATACTGTATATATAGAAACATAGAAAAATGTCGTCAGATAAGAACCTTTCGGCCCATCTTGTCTGCCCAATTACATGGATACTTTACCTGGATTTATCTTTTGTTTAGGATAGCCTTATGCCTATCCCATGCTTGCTTAAATTCAATTACTGTTTTGGCCTCTACCACTTCAACTGGAAGACTGTTCCATGTATCCACCACCCTCTCAGTAAAATAATGCTTCCTGATGTTACTTTTAAACCTTTGCCCCTCTAATCTAAGACTATGTCCTCTTGTTTTGCTATTTTGTTTCCTTTTAAATATACTCCCTTCCTCTACCTTGTGGATTCCCTTTACGTATTTAAATGTTTCTATCATATCTCCTCTGTCTCGTCTTTTTTCCAAGCTGTACATGTTAAGATCATTAAGCCTTTCCTGGTAACTTTTCTCCTTCAAGCCGTACACCATTTTAGTAGCCCTTCTCTGAACTCTCTCTAAGATGTCTATATCCTTCTGGAGATACGGTCTCCAGTACTGCACACAGTACTCCAAGTGAGGTCTCACCAGTGCTCTGTACAGTGGCATGAGCACTTCCCTTTTCCTACTGCTAATACCTCTCCCTACACAACCAAGCATTCTGCCAGCATTTCCAAGCATTCTGCCAGCATTTCCTGCTGCTCTATTACATTGACTACTTACCCTTAGATCCTCTGACATAATAACCCCTAAATCCCAACCCTCAGATGTATCAAATATTCTATATTCAGCCCTTGGGTTTTTACGCCCCAGGTGCATTATCTTGCACTTATCCACATTAAAACTCAATTGCCACAGCTCCCACCATTTTTTTAGTTTACCTAAATCATTTGTCATTTGGCTGATCCTTCCAGGAACGTCAACCCTGTTACAAATCTTTGTGTCATCAGCGAAAAGACATACTTTTCAAATATACCTGTATATTCATAGTTATGATGTGTTTTAAACCTTTAAATTTGCTGTATAATACAATAACATTTTCTGATCTTGTGGGTTTTTGTACGTTTTGTACATGGCCTAACTCTGCTCCCAGTGGAGTATAAAAATCTAACTTTTTATTGAAGTTTTCTACCATATAGTACTTTGCTGTAAGCAAAATTTTAATTTTTATTAGTTCCCCCACCACAGATATTTACCCCTAAATTTTACCAAAAAATTGAAAAATACCATATTTGTGGGGTACCTGTAAAAAAGGAAACAAGTACCAGGGCTTAATTGTTTTTTTTTAACAAACTACCCTACCTTAGGTACGTGCAAAAAAATTTGAAGCTAAATAATTTAACCCAAAAAAATTGCCCTTCCGCAATTTGAATTTTTTATAACCGCAAGCGTCAAGTTCAGCATGAAATTTTAGTCACAAGGGAACAAGATAGCCAAATGACATAATTAACAAAAATGTAGTCCAGAATGTGCTTAGAATAATACATTCTGTTCCACAGATAGGTGACAAACCATGACTGAAATATGCATTTTTCCGCAAACCTGTGGAAACTCAAAAAATGGTGCATGGCGTGATGCAAAAATGGCTTCCATTTTTAAACGAGTTGGTATAAAATTAAACTAATCTTGGTTTTAAACTACCAACATTTATGGGTCATCACGGCCAAAAAAAATTTTTAAAAAATGGTCAAGCAACCAGTGCTGGTCCACTTGATATGGATTGACCCTAACGCTTACATATTCGAACGGCACAGTTAGCGTTCACTATGGAATAGGGTCCATTGTCTACATGAAGGGGTATGAATTCCTTCAGGAAACAGAGAAACCTGATCAGTTACACTAGACAAGATTAGCGAATAAACCACATCAGATCAATGTAAGGGGAGACACACACACACACATAGATTATTGATTAAGCGAACTGGCACCGAAACTGGACCCTTCTCCATTCGTCTTAAAGGAAAATCTAAGGGCCATATTACAAAATTAATGCTAATGTTAGCGCTAAGATATGCAAACGTTCCAGACGTGTTTCATACTTTCAATCTGTTGATGCGCCCCACTTCCACTCAACCTTCCACGGACTTCACTGCTGCCAGCTTTGCTGACTACTTCACCAACAAGATTAACAAATTTAGACTGGAAATCAAATCTCCTCATTGCCCTCCTCCATTAACCATTCAACCTTCATCCCTTCTATTATGTCTGCCTTTTCTCCGATCTCAGAGGAGGATGTCTCTCTACACTTCTCTTGTCCCCCTGCCCCACCACCTGTCCGCTCGATCCTTTCCCCTCGCACCTTATTCGGTCTGTCTTGCTGGTTATTGTCCCTCCTTTGACTCACATTTTCAACTTCTCCCTCTCCTCTGGTGTCTTCCCCTCAGCATTCAAACATTTTCTGATCACCCCCATTCTGAAGAAACAATCTCTTGATTCCACCTCCCTCTCAAACTACCATCCTATCTCTTTGCTCCCCTTTGCCTCAAAAATCTTAGAACACCTGGTCTATAACCAGCTCACTTTTTTCCTTGCTGCTCTCCCTATTTGACCCACACCAGTCCGGTTTTCACCCCCAGCACTCTGAGACTTCTCTGACCAAGATGACCAATGATTTAGTTGCTGCTAAAAGCAAAGGTCACTTCTCCCTCCTTATTCTTCTTGACCTTTCCGCTGCATTTGACACTGTTGACCACCCTCTCTTGCTCCACAAACTGTGTCAACTTGGCTTCAGTGACATTGCTGTCTCCTGTCTCTCTTCTTAACTCTCTCTTCGCTCCTTCAGTGTCTCTTTCGCTGGTGCCTCTTCACCCCCAGTTCCTCTCTCAGTTGGGGTACCTCATGGCTCTGTTCTGGGGCCCCTACTCTTCTCAATCTATACCGCCTCTCTGGGTAACCTCATTTCTTCCTTTGGACTCCAATATCATCTCTATGCTGGCGACACCCAAATCTACCTTTCCTCTCCTGATCTCTCTCCTCCTGTGCTTGACCGTGTTACAACCTACCTGTCGGCTGTCTCCGTCTGGATGACTTTCCATTTCCTAAAGCTCATCCTCTCTAGAAACTGAACTTCTAATCTTCCCTCCAAAGCCAATATTCATGCATCCATTTCCCTTCAGGGGAATGGTGCCACCATTACTTCTACTTCTCAGGCTCGTTGCCTCTGGGTCCTCTTCGACTATGATCTCTCCTTCACTCCTCACATTCAGTCTCTAACTAAATCCTGCTACTTTCACCTAAAAAACATTGCATGTGTCTGTCCCTTTCTTAATCAGGACTCTACTAAAATGCTCATCCAAGCTCTTATTATCACCCGCCTTGACTACTGTAACCTCCTTCTCTCTGGCCTTAAGAGATCCCAGATTCTCCCTCTACAGTCTGCTATGAATGCCTGTGCCAGGCTCCCCCACCTCTCCTCACGCACCTTTCACACCTCTCCCCTTTGTCAATCGCTACACTGGCTCCCTGTCTCCTATAGAATCCACTTCAAAATATTGGTGCTCATATACAAAGCTCTCCATAACCACATCCCTACCTAAATCTCCTCCCTTATTAGCAGATACATCACATCCCATCCCAGCCGCTACACTCGGCCATTGATCTGAGGTTATCATCTCCCCTTAACTGCACCCAGGGGCGGACTGGGCAAGGGGGCAAGTGCCACCCGGGCCACCGCAATGCACCTCCATGAGCGTGGACCGTTTGTTCTGGTATTGTCTTGCGGGCCGTGGCCGCGCAGAAGCGTTAGTGCCGGCCCTGCCCCCACGTTATGCCTCCGCAGCCCATCCACGTGATGCTAGCGTGCCATGCACACGCTGAAGAGGAGGGCGTGGTCGACGGTCAGTGACGTCGGGGGAGCCTCACTCAGCCTGCGGATGCCAGCCTGCGCACAGCACCCGAGCTACGTGGCAGCGTGCAGGAGGACTGCGTGGACTCTGGGCTGCTGCAGTTTTGCCGTCCCTGAGAAAATATTGCCGGCTGCCGCGTGCTTTCGGTCCTACGAGCGGCCACCGGCATGGAACTCTGCCGCTTGCGTGGGTTCCACCGGCCAGCCGCGTGATCAATCGCGGAGTTTACATGAACTCCGCGATCTCGCGGCTGAGCTTCATGCCGGCGGCCACTCGTAGGACCAAAAGCATGCGGCGGCCGACAATATTTTCTCAGCGGGGCCTGGCAGAGGAGAGGTAAGCTGGGGGCAATATATATCCATGTGTGAGCTGGGGGCAATATATATCCATGTGTGAGCTGCTGGGGGCAATATATATCCATGTGAGCTGGGGGACAATATATATCCATGTGTGAGCTGCTGGGGCAATATATATCCATGTGGGAGCTGCTGGGGCAATATATATCCGTGTGTGAGCTGCTGGGGCAATATATATTCGTGTGTGAGCTGCTGGGGCAATATATATCCGTGTGTGAGCTGCTGGGGCAATATATATCCGTGTGTGAGCTGCTGGGGGCAATATATATCTGTGTGCGAGCTGCTGGGGGCAATATATATCCGCGTGTGGTGTGTATGAGTGAGTTTTATACCCATGTGAGCTGGGGGCAATTATACCCATGTGAGCTGGGACAATTATACCCATGTGAGTTTGGGGCAATTATACTCATGTGAGCTGGGGCAAATAAATCCATGTGAGTTGGGGCAAATATACCCATGTTTGCTGGGGCAATTATACTCATGTGAGCTGGGGGCAAATATACCCATGTGAGCTGGGCCAATTATACCCATGTGAGTTTGGGGCAATTATACCCATGTGAGCTGGGGCAAATAAATCCATGTGAGTTGGGGCAAATATACCCATGTTTGCTGGGGCAATTATACCTATGTGAGCTGGGGGCAATTATACCCATGTGAGCAGGGGGCAATTATACCCATGTGAGCAGGGGGCAATTATACCCATGTGAGCTGGGGCAAATAAATCCATGTGAGTTGGGGCAAATATACCCATGTGAGCTGGGGCAATTATACGCAGGGGCAATTATACCCATGTGAGCTGGGGGCAAATATACCAATGTGAGCAGGGGGCAATTATACCCATGTGAGCAGGGGGCAATTATACCCATGTGAGCTGGGGGCAATTAAACCCATGTGAGCTGGGGCAATTATACCCATGTGAGCTGGGGAAATTATATCCATGTATGCTGGGGCAATTATACCCATGTGAGCTGGGGGAAAATAAATCCATGTGAGTTGGGGCAAATATACCCATGTGAGCTGGGACAGATATACCCATGTGAGCTGGGGTAAATATACCTATGTGAGCTGGGGCAAAAATATACCCATGTGAGCTGGGGCAAATATACCCATGTGAGCTGGGGCAATATATATATACCCATGTGAGCTGGGGCAAATATACCCATGTGAGCTGGGGCAAATATATCCATGTGAGCAGGGGGCAATATATATCCATATGAGCTGGGTGCAAATATATCCATGTGAGTTGGGCGCAAATATATCCATGTGAGCTGGGGGAAAATATACCCATGTGAGCTGGGGGTAAATATACCCATGTGAGCTGGGGGCAAATATACCCATGTGAGCTGGGGGCAATATATATCCATATGAGCTGGGAGCAATATATACCCATATGAGCATATGCAAGCACAGACAACCCGCTATTAGGGAAAAAAATAGTCTTTCCTTGACGTTGCTGTGCTTTCATTTCGGCGAACACTCATGCACACCTCACTTAACAATAGACTGCCCTTTGGGCAGGCTTTCTGCCTAGTACTTTATAAATAAATATAAATAAAATATCTTTTCATTGATTAAAGTATTGCTTAGTGCTTCACTAAAACCACTGAACCATGGGAGAGGCAGGATTGGGTGCTAGGGCTTCAAGAGGTCTTTATTTTTTTTCGTAATATTTTTTGTCCCCCGAGTTTTGTTTTATTCTGTTATAATTCACAGATTTTAATAATGTGTTATGTTTATAATGTGTTTACTTTGCGGTTGTCTGTGACTGCATGACTTGCATCAGGTAACGGTGCTGAGCAATCAATCTTCTTACGGCAACTGGTATGAAGCTAACAACACGCATGGTTTGATAAATAGTAAATAGTTACCAATGGATTTGTATCTGCACAGACACTGTTTTCTGGCGTAAGGCCCAGATTAAGAGGAATGAAGCATAGGAATTCCTGCAATGTCTTCGCTCAATATTACGCGCGTCATTCACCTATATGTGCTACATGCAAACTATCAGGGTTATTCAAAGATTAGATCGAAAGAAGAGTCGATCTGGCGCCGAAATGTAACCGAACACTGAATTTCAGCGAACATTTCGGGGCCATTCGGCTATTCTGAGAGCAAGCAGTTTGCCAAATGTTGGCGAATTGCCTGCACATACGGTGCCTGTTTGAGAGCAGTGAAATCCCCATAGAGAAGCAATGGTTAATCTATTCAGAGATACCGAAAAGCAGTGAAATCCTGGCGAATTGCCTGCACATACGGTGCCTGTTCGAGGGCAGTGAAATCCCCATAGAGAAGCAATGCTTCGTCTATTCAGAGAACAAAAACCAGCAGGGAAAAGTTGCCGAATTGCCCTGCTGTTCGGTGGTTTCAGACGACAGGTTTATTCAGGCGAATCCCATAGGCTTCAATGTTAAAAATATTCCCGGTTTAATCCAATATCTAATAAACCGTTTTTTATTATTATATTCTGCAGCAAAAAGTCTCTTTAGGATCATTTAGGCATTTTTGGGAATTTATTTGGCAAACTTTTGTTTCCGTTTTTTTTTAATCGTTTTTTCTTTTTTCTGTAATAGCCCTTTTTATTATCATTCATTAGATCTTATACGTAAATTTCAGACATTTTTGTTCAGTAGGTTTTTTTTGCAAACAGTAATTCAATTTTCAAACTTTCAAGCGAACTGTTTTTTGTTTTTTTTTTCAACTCGTTCGTCTGCGGTGTCGGCTTTTTCCGGCAGCTGCTCTGCGCTGTGATCGACGGCTAGTCGGGTTTCTCCGGTGTGTTCGGCGTGGTTAATCCAGCGGGTTTTCTGTGAGTGTTCGGTGAGTGTACGGCGGGTATGCGGCGGGTTTTCCCTGCACTACGGGGGCCCTGTGGTGCTTGCTGAATACTCCGCAGGGTCAGCGAACTAGGATCGCTGAATGGCCTAGAAGAGCGGGGTACGAAAAGTCACCGAACGTGCAGTGACTTTTCGAATCTCTTTGAATAACCCTGATTGATCATCCTCTTTTTAAACACATGGGGCTAAATTACAATCCTAGCGTTAAACGCAGGCGCAAGGGAGGAAAAACAGCGCCCTGCTGCCTGCATTGTTACCGCTCGGTAAAATCCAGGATGCTCGCGGCAGCGCTGAGCGCAGCCGCAAGCATCCACTCGATGGAGTCCATAGTCTAGCAAGATCTAGCCGGTCGGCGTAGTGATACGCAGGGAGAGACTGGGGGACTTTTTCCCCCAGCCTTTCCCTGCTCCCGCTGGACAGAGGAGGCGATCGGAGCCGCGGTCCTCGACGTAGGACAGAGGGTGAGTATGCGATTCATTTTTTATTTTTTAGGCTGGTGTTAACGGATTGTGCAGAAGCGGAATCCGTTAACACCAAGTCCTGGCTGTGGTTAACTTTCCGCTAACCACAGACGTTAATCAGCGCTGGGACTTTGTAATCCAGCGCTGATTAACACTTTGCGCTCCTCATGTTAAGTATAGGAAGCGCAAAGTACAGTAACCTCGTGCTGAAAAGCGCAAGATACCAAACGCAAACGGGTTACTTAACCCGTTAGCGTTTGGATTGTAATACGCGGTAAACACCGCAGCAAACGTAAATGCTCACGCAAGTGAGCGTTAAAGTTTGCGTGAAGAATGTAATATAGCCCATAATATGCATAATAAAATAAAACCCCCAAAAATATCACTTTGAAAGTTTCCATTAGTTTGCTGGGCAGCTCCATTTAACATACATTTCTATATCTGCAATGTGTAAGTCATCAAAAAATCATATATACAGGTTGAGTCTCCTTTACCCGGAATCCTGAAAACTGGAATATTCCTAAATTTGAAATGTTTTTTTGAGAGGTTATTCAGAGAGCACCGAAATGTCGCAGTCATTTGGTGCTCTCTCGTTCCCTGCACTTTGGGGAATCAAATTTCCCGACCCTGCGGTGAAGTCAGCATTCACCGCAGGGTCCCCGGAGTGCAGGGAACGGACCTGATAATTACTAAAAATCCTGTATAAAACACCCTTCGGCTGTAAAGTGTGTATGAAACATAAATGCGCTATGGAATTTGTTGGCGCTGTATAAGTACTTGTAACTGTAACTTTCAGGGTTATTCAAAGAGATTCGAAAAGTCACTGCACGTTCGGTGACTTTTCGTTCTCTTCAATTCGGTTCCTTTTGCCGATCCCATTTCGGCGACCCTGCGTGTATTCAGCAAACACCACAGGGTCCCCGAATTGCAGGGAAAAGCTGCCGCAAACCCGACATAAACGAACCGCAGAACCCACCGAATGCACGCTGAAAACAAGCAAAAACATCTGGATTAACCATCGAAAAACCCAAGCAGGAGCCGATCGCACTCAGTGAAGCAGCCGAACAGGAGCCGATCACACGCAGCCGAAGCAGCCGAGACCGCAGATGAGGCAGTGAATAAATTAGCAAAACAGTTTGTATGAATCTGTGAAAATGAAAAGCTGTTTGCAAAGAAACTACTGAGCGAAAATGTCTGAAATTTACACAGGAGGTCCAGGGAATGATAATAAAGAGGGCTGTTACAGAAAAAATAAGTAAACTGAAAAAAAAAAAAGAAATCGGACTTTTTAAAAAAAAAAAAAAATTCAGAAAAATGCTTAAAATATCCCAAAAAATCTATAAATAAAGAGACTCTTTACTGCAGAATTTTATAATGAATGGTTTATTAGATATTGAATTAAAACGGGAATATTTTAAACATTGAAGCCTATGGGATTCTCCTGAATTAACTTGCCGAATGAAACCACTGAATGGCAGGACATTAGGGGAACCTTTCACTGCTGGTTTGTGTTCTCTGAATAGCCGAAGCAGTGCTTTTTCATGGGGATTTCACTGCCCTCGAACAGGCACCGAACAGTCACCGTATGTGCAGGCAATTCGCCAGGATTTGGCGAATTGCCTGCTCTCTGGATAGCCGAATGGCCAGGAAAGGTAACCGAACGCTGATTTTCAGCGTTCGGTTACCTTTCTCAAGCAATTCGGATCTCTTTGGATAACCCTGTTTGTATTTCTGTAACAATTCAATGTTCTTGAACCCAGGACATACCGTATATACTCGGGTATAAGCCGAGTTTTTTGACTCAGATTTTGAGTCAAAAAACCGCGATTCGGCTTATACCCGAGTCAAGGTCCTGAACACTGAGTCTGTCCGTGTTGAAGGGGATGCGGCTGCGTGCAGGCGCAGCTGGTCACGTGGTCCGGCTAATCAGGTGGTACTGAGTCTCTGTACCACCTGACTGGCTAGACCGCGTGACCTGCGCACGCACGCAGCCGCATCCCCTTCAACACGGACGGACTCAGTGTTCAGGACCGGGCAGGCACTCCCGCTGCCCGGCATCTGGGCCCCCTCAACCCCTGCTGGATCCGGAGCAGGGGCAAGTATCCATGTGAGAGCTGGCTGCCGCTGGGGCAATATCCAGGTGAGAGCTGGGGCAAATCCATGAGTTGGGGCAAATCCATGAGCTGGGCCATATCCATGAGCTGGGGCATATCCATGAGCTGGGGCAAATCCATGAGCTGGGGCAGTATCCATGAGCTGGGGCAATATCCATGAGCTGGGCCATATCCATGAGCTGGGGCATATCCATGAGTTGGGGCAAATCCATGAGCTGGGGCAGTATCCATGAGCTGGGGGCAGTATCCATGAGCTGGGGGCAATATCCATGAGCTGGGGCAAATCCATGAGTTGGGGCAAATCCATGAGCTGGGGCATATCCATGAGCTGGGGCATATCCATGAGTTGGGGCAAATCCATGAGCTGGGGCATATCCATGAGCTGGGGCAGTATCCATGAGCTGGGGGCAATATCCATGAGCTGGGGCATATCCATGAGCTGGGGGGCAAATCCATGAGCTGGGGGGCAAATCCGTGAGCTGGGGGCAGTATCCATGAGCTGGGGGCAATATCCATGAGCTGGGGCAAATCCATGAGCTGGGGCAAATCCATGAGCTGGGTATATCCATGAGCTGGGGCAAATCCATGTGTGAGCTGGGGCAAATCCATGTGTGAGCTGGGGCAAATCCATGTGTGAGCTGGGGCAATATCCCACTTAGGCTTATACGCGAGTCAATAAGTTTTCACAGGTTTTTCGGGAAAAAGTAGGGGGGTCGGCTTATACACGGGTCGGCTTATACCCGAATATATACGGTATTTGAAAACGAGAGAAATCTCAATGTATCCTTCCTGGGAAAATCCTTTATAAATAAATAAATAAAATAATCCGCCGCAAAACCGCCAAACCCCCCCAAAACAAGCCAAAAATCCGGCGAAAAAATACTTCCGATACGATCCGAAGTATCGGATCACTCGAGCCGCCACAAAAAACACGTTCAACACGTGTGGAAGAGGTCGACGAGCCGCCGAACACAGCAAACACCAGCCACTGGAAAAAGCTGACAAGCTGACCAGCGGGGTAGAAAAAAAACAAAACGATTGAAAGTGTCAAAATTGAAACTCTGTTTGCAAAATAACTACTGAACGAAAATGTCTGGAATTTACATATAAATCCAATGAATGATAATAAAAAGGTCTGTTACAGAAAAAAGAAAAACTGCTTTAAAAAAGAAATGGAAAAAAATTTGCAGAGAAAATCCAAAAAGATCCTAGAAAATAAATAAGGAGACTTTTTGCTGCAGAATAAAATATTAAACGGTTTATTAGATATTGTATAAAAATGGGAATATTTTTAACATTGAAACCTATGGGATTCGCCTGAATAAACCTGCCGAATGAAACCACTGAACAGCAGGGCATTTCGGGAACTTTTCTCTGCTGTTTGGTGTCTGTGAATAGATTAACCATTGCTTCTCTATGGGAGATTTCACTGCCGTCGAACAGGCAACGTATTTGCAGGCAGTTCGCCAAAATTTGGCAAACTGCCTGTTCTCTGAATAGCTGAATGGCCCCGAAATGTCACCGTACGGGGAAATTCACTGTTTGGTGACATTTAGGGGCCAGATTGGCTCTCTGAATAACCCTGATACTGTACATGGAAAATTCCACCACTGACCTCAGGGACAAAATTACTAAAAATCCTGTATAAAACGCCCTTCGGCTGTAAAGTGTGTATGAAACATAAATGCATTCCATGATTAGACGTGGGTTCCATCCCCGAGATACACTATATTGCCAAAAGTATTCGCTCACCTGCCTTGACTCACATATGAATTTAAGTGACATCCCATTCCTAATCCATAGGGTTCAATATGGCACCGGTCCACCCTTTGCAGCTATAACAGCTTCAACTCTTCTGGGAAGGCTGTCCACAAGGTTTAGGAGTGTGTTTATGGGAGTATTTGACCATTCTCCCAGAAGCGCATTTGTGAGGTCACACACTGATGTTGGATGAGAAGGCCTGGCTCTCAGTCTCCGCTATAATTCATCCCAAAGGTGTTCTATTGGGTTGAGGTCAGGACTCTGTGCAGGCCAGTCAAGTTCATCCACACCAGACTCTGCCATCCATGTCTTTATGGACCTTGCTTTGTGCACTGGTGCACAGTCATGTTGGAAGAGGAAGGGGCCAGCTCCAAACTGTTCCCACAAAGTCGGGAGCATGGAATTGTCCAAAATGTCTTGGTATGCTGAAGCATTCAGAGTTCCTTTCACTGGAACTAAGGGGCCAAGCCCAGCTCCTGAAAAACAACCCCACACCATAATCCCCCCTCCACCAAACTTTACACTTGGCACAATGCAGTCAGACAAGTACCGTTCTCCTGGTAACCGCCAAACCCAGACTAGTCCCTCAGATTGCCAGATGGAGAAGCGCGATTCGTCACTCCAGAGAATGCGTCTCCACTGCTCTAGAGTCCAGTAGCGACGTGCTTTACACCACTGCATCCGACGCTTTGCATTGCACTTGGTGATGTATGGCTTGGATGCAGCTGCTCGGCCATGGAAACCCATTCCATGAAGCTCTCTGCGCACTGTTCTTGAGCTAATCTGAAGGCCACATGAAGTTTGGAGGTCTGTAGCGATTGACTCTGCAGAAAGTTGGCGACCTCTTCGCACTATGCGCCTCAGCATCCGCTGACCCCGCTCCGTCAGTTTACGTGGCCTACCACTTCGTGGCTGAGTTGCTTTTGTTCCCAAACACTTCCACGTTCTTATAATACAGCTGGCAGTTACTGTGGAATATTTAGGAGCGAGGAAATTTCACGACTGGATTTGTTGCACAGGTGGCGTCCTATCACAGTTCCACGCTGGAATTCACTGAGCTCCTGAGAGCGACCCATTCTTTCACAAATTATTATTATTATTATTATTATTTATTTATAAAGCGCCAGCATATTCCGCAGCGCTGTACAATAAGCACAGTATAGACAGGGTTACAATACATTGAACAACATTTGACAAACAGTACAGGAGGAGATGAGGGCCCTATTCCCGTAGGAACTCACAATCTGGGAGGTTGGGGTTGGAAACAGGAGGAGAGGACTGTAAGGTGAGAGTGATTGATGGTTGCGTCAGTGAGTTGGGTGGTAGGCTTCCCTAAATAGGAATGTTTTCAGGGAGCGTTTGAAGGAAGAGAAGTTAGGGGAAAGTCTGACAGTACGAGGGAGAGCGTTCCAGAGAGTGGGGGCTGCGCGTGAGAAATCCTGCAGTCTATCATGGGAAGAGGTGATGCGGGGAGAAGCTAGGCGCAGGTCACTGTTTGACCTTAGGGAGCAGGCTGGGGTGTATTTGGTGATTAGTGAGGACAGGTAGTGGGGATCTGAGTTAGTGAGGCTTTTGTAGGTAAGGATAAGGATTTTGAACTTAATTCTGCAGTGGATGGGGAGCCAGTGAAGGGACTCGCAGAGGGGAGCGGCAGAAACAGAGCGGCGGGTGAGGTGAATTAGCCTGGCGGAGGCGTTCAGGATGGATTGTAGGGGTGAGAGGTGGGACAGAGGAGGCCGATAAGAGATTATTGCAATAGTCGAGTCGGGAGATTACCAGGGCGTGTATGAGTTGTTTTGTGGCGACAGCGATAAGAAATGGCCGAATTCTGTAAATATTAGCAGTTGGTATCGCAGGAGGAGGAAAGAGACTTGATGTGGGGGATGAAGGAAAGAGCAGAGTCAAGTGTAACTCCAAGACAGCGAACTTGGTTTTGATGGGGAGATGGTGATACCCTCCACCCGTGATCGAGAAGTCAGGAGGTGGGGCGGCATTAGAGGAGGAATAAGTAGGAGCTCAGTCTTTGACATGTTGATCTTTAGGTGGTGGGAGCCATCCAGGAGGAGATGCCAGATAAACAGTCACTGACTTTGGAAAGGACAGGGGGAGAGAGATCAGGGGTAGAGAGGTAGATCTGAGTGTCATCAGCGTAGAGGTGGTAATTTAAAAGCCAAAGCTGTTGATGATTTTGCCCAGGAGGAGGTGTAGATGGAAAAGAGCAGAGGACCAAGGACAGAGCCTTGAGGTACACCAACAGATAGAGGCAATGAAGAGGAGGAGTTACCAGCAAAGGACACACAGAAGGACCTGTTGGATAAATAGGAGTCAATCCAAGCAAGTGCAGTGTCACCGAGACCCAGAGAGTTGAGGGTCTGTAAGAAGGAGGGGGTGGTCACAGTGTCAAAAGCAGCCGAGAGGTCAAGCAGGATGAGATAGAATAGTGGCCGTGTTTTTTAGCAGTTAGGAGGTCGTTGGTGCTTTGGTGAGGGCAGTTTCAGTTGAGTGTAGGGGACGGAAGCCAGATTGCAGGGGGTCAAGTAGGGAATTGGAGACAGGAAGATGGAGAGGCGTTGAAGACTAGTTTTTCTAAGAGCTTAGGGTAAAGGGAAGCAGGGATACAGGACGGTAGTTGGATGGAGAGTTGGGATCTAGGGATGGTTTCTTTAGTAAAGGGGTAACTAGCGCGTGTTTGAAGGCGGATGGAAAGGAGCCAGTGGAGAGAGATAGGTTGAAGATGTGTGTGAGAGCAGGGGTGAGGGAGGAGGAGAGGGGAGGAATTAGATGTGAGGGAATGGGGTCGAGCGGGCACGTGGTGAGATGTGAGGAGGACAATAAGGAATTGACTTCCTCCTCAGTGGCTGGAGGAAGCGGCAGAGGGTGGCAGATGGGACCTGTGGGAGTGGAGGTGGCAGATAACTATCTTGTGTTGGATGTTGCTTCTGATAGTTAAAGTTTTACTGAGGAGTAGTCTGCAGCTCTTGAGCGCTGAAGGCAGCTGAGGGGGAGGTGCAGGTGGGTAGAGGAGGGTGTTGAAGGTGGACCAGAGCCGTTTAGGGTTGGAACAGCGTAGATATAAGAGATGAGAAGAAGGATTGTTTGGCCAAGTGGAGGGCAGAGGTGTATGACCGGATAAACTTGAAGTGAACAAATCAGCTTCAGAGCGGATTTCTCCAGGCACGCTCTGCGGTGCGGGAGCATCTTTGCAGGTAGCGAGTCTGAGGGTTGCCAGGGCTGAAGCTGGCGGCGTGGGGCCTTACAAGTCGAAGAGGAGCAAGAGTGTCTAGAGCAGAGATAAGCGTAGTGTTTGTAGTGATTATGTCACGTCCATGACGGGAAGGACCGGATAGAACCCAATGGAGGAATCTTTAGGATACCTGGAGACACTCTAGAGGTATAGGGGTATGTAGAACCAGGTCACTGGAAAGTACTGAGAGGTAGAGAGCTTCTGTTTCAACCAGAGAGGAAACAATTGTGAAGCAATGTCTGAGAGCCTTCACCTGTCTTAAATAGTGGACAGGGTGGAGGTGGACACGCCTCCGCTCTGGGCTCCGCCTCCACCATGTCCTGCTGGAGGTCAGGTTGGAGACTCCCCCCTGTGGTCTCTGCAAGGTTCAGACCCCCCCTCCTCTGACCATGGAGGCCTCGATCCGCCTCCGGGCGCCATCTTGGCTAGCTCTGCCCGGTCGGCGTCCCACGTGGCGAGTGGCGGCCGCATGGACAGCGGAACGCCACGCCATGACGGTCGGGGGACGCCGCCGATGGGGAGCGACCATCCGGATCGGCGGACCCGTGGGCCGAGGACCTCGATGGCTCCAGGGAGCGGCGGCTCGGGAGCCCGCGGATCCGGAGGAGGTACTCGCGGCCAAGCAGGGACGGGGGCGGCGGCCGGCGAGACGTGACAGAACCCCCCAGAAGGAGCGACCTCCGGGCGCGAACGGGACCAGGCCTCGAGGGATGCGCCCCGTGAAAAGCACGAAGCAAGTCAGGGGCGTGTACCTGAGAGGCAGGCTCCCAGGAACGCTCCTCGGGGCCGTATCCCTTCCAGTCCACCAGATACTGGAGCCGGCCACGGTGCATACGGGAATCAAGGATCTCAGCAATCTCGTATTCCAGGTCGTCGTCCACCATAACGGGAGGAGGCGGAGACGGGGCTCTGCCAGGGAAAGGATCAGGGGTCCAAGGCTTCAACAGGGAGACATGGAACACTGGATGAATGCGGAGTGAGGGCGGCAAGGCGAGTTTGAGAGCCACCGGGTTAATGATGGAAAGGACCTGAAAGGGGCCAAGATATCGAGGACCCAACTTCTTGGACGGGCAGGAGAGCTTCAGATGGGTGGTCGACAAAAGGACGTAATCCCCAACTCGATAGTAGGGGGAGGATGACGGCGTTTGTCGGCTTTCTGTTTGTATCTGGCCTGAGCAAGTAGAAGGTTGTCTTTGGCGATACGGAATCCTTGTTGTAGATTTGCGACATGAGCGGTAGTATCTGGCACTGACGAGAAAAGGGGTAAATTTGGAATAAACGTGGGATGATATCCATAATTAGCAAAGAAGGGGGATGTCTTGATCGATTCATGATTATGTGAATTGTACGCGAATTCCGCGGATGGAAGCAAGGTGATCCAATCGTCCTGCAGATGAGTGGAAAAACAGCGTAGGAATTGTTCGAGTATCTGGTTGGTCTTTTCCGATTGCCCGTTGGACTGTGGGTGGTATGCAGAGGATAGGTTGCCAGTGATGTGGAGGATCGAACAGAAGGCTTTCCAGAATCGGGCGGTGAATTGCGTACCCCGGTCTGATGTTATGGAATCAGGGATACCGTGCAATCGAAAAATGTGATGAAAAAACATGGAAGCAGTCTCTTTGGCTGTAGGAACCCCCTTGGCGGGGATGAAGTGTGCCATCTTGGTCAGGTGATCTACTACAACTAGGATGGAAGTATGTTGTCGGGAGGGAGGTAGATCGACAATGAAGTCGGTAGAAATGCGGGACCATGGACAGTCTGGAATTGGAAGAGGGAGGAGAAGTCCCATTGGTTTGGTGCGGGGGTCTTGTTTCTTTGACAGACGGTGCAGGAGTTGACGTACTGTTTTACCATATCAGTCATTGAGGGCCACCAGAATTGACGTCTGAGTGTGTGTAAGGTTTTGGATATTCCTGGATGTCCGGATGATAAAGAATCATGGCACTGGTAAAGGGTGTCTAGTCTGGCCTTTTCAGGTACAAATATTCGTCCTTTCCTTATATGGACACCTTCAGGTGTAACAGGAAGGGATGTGTCGGCTGTTAACTGTTTTATTTTTCATGGAGTGGTTGGATGGTTCCGAGGAAATGGTCATCCTTTAGGATGGCAGGCGGTGGGTGGGTGCTGTAGGTATATCGTTGTATCTTCTGGAAGGGCATCGGCTTTTCCATTTTTTGAGCCGGGACGGTACGTTATGTGGAAGGTAAAGCGGTTGAAGAACAGGGCCCATCGTGCTTGTCGCGGCCGTAGTTGCTTGGCGGATTGGAGGTATTCGAGATTCTTGTGATCGGTTAGGACTGTCACGGGGTGTGTTGCGCCCTCAAGCAGATGGCGCCATTCTTCAAAGGCCCTTTTTATGGCAAGGAGTTCTTTATCCGTGATGTCGTAGTTCTGTTCGGAGGTGTTCAATTTTTTGGAGTAGTAGGCTATCGGATGTAGGAGATTGTCAGGGCTGCGTTGGGACAACACTGCTCCTGTGGCGATCTCAGAGGCGTCAACTTCTACGAAGAAGGGAAGCTGGGGTTTTGGCAGGGTCAAGATAGGTGCTGTAGTGAAACGCTCTTGGAGTGTGTTGAATGCCTTTTGGGCTTGAGACGTCCAATGGAAGGGGACCGATGACTTGGTGAGCTGTGTTAACGGATGGATGATGTCAGAGAAGCGTTTGATAAACCGGCGGTAGAAGTTGGCGAAGCCGATAAATCTTTGTACTTCTTTTATTGTCCTGGGGATGGGCCAGGTATGAATCGCTTGTATTTTTTGAGGATCCATTTCTATCGAACCTGGAGATATAATAAATCCTAAAAAGGGAATCTTGGTTGTCTCGAAGACACATTTGTCAAGCTTGGCAAACAGGTGGTGGTCTCTCAAACGTTGTAGCACCATGGTCACGTGACGGCGATGTTCAGATAAGGAGGGGGAAAAGATGAGAATGTCGTCTAGATATGCTATAACGAACTGATCCAAGAGGTCTCGAAAAATATCATTTACGAAATGCTGAAAGGTGGCCGGGGCATTGCACAACCCATATGGCATGACGGTGTATTCAAAGTGGCCATAACGTGACCGAAAAGCAGTTTTCCATTCGTCGCCATGACGCATCCTTATCAGGTTGTAGGCACCCCGAAGATCCAGTTTAGTGTACACTTGAGCTGTTTTAGCCGTTCTAATAATTCAGGGATGAGGGGTAGAGGATACCGGTTCTTTATAGTTACAGCATTCAGTTGTCGATAATCTATACAGGGGCGCAGACCCCCATCTTTTTTCTTAACAAAAAATATCCCAGCTCCGGCAGGGGAAGTAGAGGGACGGAGGAATCCTTCCGGAGGTTTTCATCGATGTATCCTTTGAGGACCGTTAGTTCGGGTTCAGAGAGGGGATACAAACGACCATAGGGTATGACTGCACCAGGCAATAGATCAATAGGGCAGTCATAGGGGCGTTTAGGTGGCAAGTCTCAACCCCCTTCTCGTCAAATACATCGGAAAACGCTTGGTATGTTGGTGGTACCTGTACTCCTAGACGTACCATATTGGTATCCAGTATGGTGTTCATGGTATGGGAGGTCTGGAGACATCTCTCTTTGCAATACGGTGAGCAAAAAGAGATCTTGGCCGTAGACCATTGAATGTAGGGGTCGTGTTTACGTAGCCAAGGCAGGCCAAGGATCACTGGAAACATGGGAGAAGATACAATATCAAAACGGATCTCTTCTAGATGATTGGTACCTGTATACATCCATAACAAGGCGGATTCCGTAGTGATTGGCCCGGATTTCAAAGGAGACCCATCAACCAGTTGAATTTCAATAGGAGTGTTTTTATTGTACAAAGGGATGCCAATACGTGACGCAGTGGTAGTGTCAATGAAGCACCCGCTAGCCCCTGAGTCCACCATGGCCTGGAGAGGAATCTTCATCTGTTGCCACTGTAATAGGATGGAGATCATTAGTAGTGGTGAGACTGAGGATTTCCGAACCGTCAGGGGGAGATAATGTGGCGGGGTTTACCTCTTGTCGGTTTCACTGGACAGGTACGTGCTTGATGGTTGACCCCTCCACAGTACAGGCATAGACGTAATCGTCTGCGTCTTTCTCGTTCCGCTTGTGGCAGACGCCCGTCGACAAGGCCGATCTGCATGGGTTCTGACGGAGGTTCAGACGGGGTCGCTGGAACTGAGGTCCTAGATGTAATAGGAGGGAGTACAGTGGAGGAGGGGGAGCGATTGGTACTCACTTGAGCGGGAGTATTGAGCCGTTCGAGACGGCGTTCTCTAAGACGGCGGTCCATCTGGATACAGAAACGGGTTATCCCTTCAAGAGTGGGTGGTATGCCCACGCGGGCTATTTCATCCTTAAGGGGTTCTGAGAGACCCATGCGAAATTGGTCGATAAGAGCCGTTTCGTTCCAACAGGTGTCATGGGCATAGTGGCGGAAGTCTGTTATGTATTCTTCCACAGGTCTGCGGCCTTGCCTTAGGGCTCGTATAGCACTTTGAGCAGTGGACTGTTTATTGGGGTCTTTATACATTGATTCCAGAGCTTCGGCGAACGTAATCCAAGAGTCTAGGACCGGGTCTTGTATATTCAATAACGTATAGGCCCATTTCTTAGGTTCGCCACCCATCAGGGAGATTACAGTACGGACCTTAACATAATCGGAAGCGTAGGTGCGAGGCTTTAAGGAGAACAGCAGGTGGCAGTCTAGTAGGAATGCGTCGAAACCAGCCCGGTTACCACAGAAGCGTTCTGGTAAGGGTACGTTGGGTTCAGGAACCTGGGGATGATCATCAGGTCTGCTGCTCCGGGGCGCGTGCTGGACATCGGGTGTAGGATAGGGTGGGGGTGCAGCAGTGTTGTGCACCTGGACCTGGAGATCCTTTGTTCCACCCGTAGTTCTTGGACGGAACGAGTCAGAGCGGATACCTGTCTTGTGAGGTTAGCGAAGGCACCCATAAGATCCGTGGGTTCAGTCGTGGCTTCACAATCTGTCACGTCCATGACGGGAAGGACCGATAGAACCCAATGGAGGAATCTTTAGGATACCTGGAGACACTCTAGAGGTATAGGGGTATGTAGAACCAGGTCACTGGAAAGTACTGAGAGGTAGAGAGCTTCTGTTTCAACCAGAGAGGAAACAATTGTGAAGCAATGTCTGAGAGCCTTCACCTGTCTTAAATAGTGGACAGGGTGGAGGTGGACACGCCTCCGCTCTGGGCTCCGCCTCCACCATGTCCTGCTGGAGGTCAGGTTGGAGACTCCCCCCTGTGGTCTCTGCAAGGTTCAGACCCCGCCCTCCTCTGACCATGGAGGCCTCGATCCGCCTCCGGGCGCCATCTTGGCTAGCTCTGCCCGGTCGGCGTCCCTGGCGAGTGGCGGCCGCATGGACAGCGGAACGCCACGCCATGACGGTCGGGGGACGCCGCCGATGGGGAGCGACCATCCGGATCGGCGGACCCGTGGGCCGAGGACCTCGATGGCTCCAGGGAGCGGCGGCTCGGGAGCCCGCGGACCCGGAGGAGGTACTCGCGGCCAAGCAGGGACGGGGGCGGCGGCCGGCGAGACGTGACAGATTAGTGGCAGCATCAGGGCAGTTGAAGGATGAGGTATGAGGGAGGTGGTGAAGTAGGTTGGAGAATTGATGGGGTTCCCAGCCTGTAGATTTCTGCGAGTGTGTGTGCGGGGTGGGGGAGCAGTGTTTAGGAAGTCCAGATAGGTTGAAAGAGAGAAGGTGGTGGTCAGAGATGGGGAAAGGGCGACAGTTGAACTCAGAAATGGAGCAGAGGTGGAAAAGACAAGGTCAATAGCGTGACCATCGCGGTGGGTAGGGAGAGGGAGGATTGTGTGAGTCCAAGGGAGGACGTGAGTGAAAGAAGTTTGGAGGCAGCAGGGCGAAAGGATCGTCAATGGGAATGTTGAAGTCCCCGAGAACTAGGCATGGAAGATTAGAAGACAGAAAGTGAGAGAGCCAGGTAGCAAAGTGGTCAAAGAACTGGGAGGTTGGTCCCGGTGGGCGGTAGATGACTGCCACCCTGAGGGCCAGAGGAGAGAACAGGCGGATGCAGTGTGTCTCGAAGGAGGAGAAGGAGAGGGATGGGGGTGGAGGGAGATGCTGGTAGGTGCAGGTGGGAGAGAGCAGGATTCCGACCCCGCCACCATTTCTCTCACCGGTCTTGGGGTATGACTCAAGTGTAGACCGCCATGTGAGAGAGCAGCAACGGAGGCCGTGTCAGAGGGAGTTAGCCAGGTTTCAGTTAAAGCTAGGAGGTTGAAGGAGTTTGAAAGGAAGAGGTCATGGACGGCTTGTGAGTTTGTTGCACACAGAGCGAGCGTTCCAGAGGGCGCAGGAGAGAGGACAGGCGCTGAGGGATTATGGGGATGAGGTTGCTGGGCTTGCAGGGAGGTGATTTATGTGCGATGGAGATAGGATGAGAGGAAGTATTGGATGTGTTGTGGGGCCAGGGTTAGGGGATATGTCACCTCTGAATAGAGTAACAGCAGTTTGTAAGAACAGTCTGCATGCCTAGGTGCTTGATTTTATACACCTGTGGCCATGGAAGTAATTGGAACACCTGATTCTGATTATTTGGATGGGTGAGCGAATACTTTTGGCAATATAGTGTATCTCATTATCATATGCAAATAATAAGTAATGTAATGCAATTAATTAACGGAGGTGCTATAATTGCCAACAACTGGGACACATGCGAGATAGTTGTCCCCAGCAGAGGGGACCTGGGAATGGACAGAGCCACAGCACATTGTTACCACCAGGATTCCCCCATGGATTACAAGCCTGAGGAGCTGGAGCAATGGGGAGAGCTGCATGAGGCGACTTGGTAGGCGCCACGGCCGGAGACAACAGGAATCATCACTGGCTCTTGTATGGGCTCTCAAAAAACTGCAACCATCTCTCTACGGGTGCGATTTCACGGTCATAACTGATCACAACACGCTGGTATGGCTATATTGGGTTTCGGGAGAGAACGGCCGGCTGCTACTGGAGCCTAGGTAGCGTTGCGGCAATACCCCTTTCTCCATTCAGTACCGACCAGGGAAACAGAACGGGAATGCCGACGGACTATCGAGATGGATGGAGCCCATCACCGCTTAAACTGGACACCCCCAGCCAGACCTGTTCGTAGTCTGGTTGGGTCTGCCATTCTGTTGGACACAATAGGGAGCCATGTGATATTACCAAATCACCCAAGGTGCTATGTGTGCAGGAGCACCGGGAGACCCCTAGATATCCCTGCAATGTCCCACACTCAGACTATGCACTCAGGAGGGGGAAGGGTGAGCAGCAATTGGAAGCTGTGGATGGAGCCAGAGGGTCTGGCAGGTAGTCCCAAAGACAATAGCTGATTAGCATTCTTATCTGATGGCTGTGTGCATAAAGTTGGGCTATTGTTCTTGAATAAATGTCACTTGTTGTTTGCACCTAAAGCCTAGAGCCTCGTCTCATTACTGGTGCAGAGCTAGCAATCTACAGAGAGTCTCCAGGCAATGGGGGACTGAGGTAACGGTGGGGGTACACAGCGGAGAGTTACCCAACTACCGACGGGGGTTCCCAGTACTGGGGACCCGGCTGGGTGGAGTACAGGTAACATCACTACTCTATAACCGTGGAGAGAGACTGTGGAGACACAGGTTCGATCCCAGCAAGAGCACCTCTCCAGTACGTGTCCTTGGGCAAGACACCTAACAGTACATACTCGCCACCCAGGACATACTTGAAAACGAGAGAAATATCAATGTATCCTTCCTGGTAACATACTTTCTAAAAAAAAAAAGTAAATCTGATAAGGGATGCTCAACCTACATATCTTATATCTCAAAATTTCCAGAAGCAAAGGTATAAGGAGGGGAAAAGTATTCATACATCCTATATTTTTTGTTTTTCCTAGATAATGTTCATGCACTAATGGGTAGCTCCTTCATAGAAGCCATGGGGCACTGTATATGATTGAGATAGATATCTACACTGTAATTATCATGTGTCATATCCTGTACCGATCACTCGTTCTTACTGTATTACAATTAAATACTGTAATATTGGGGTTTATGGGTTTGGTATTATGATCAAGTTATCAACTGCTTTAGGAGCTATGGGGTGATGGTAAAGATGGTATGTGGCATAAGTAACCTGAAGTGATGCGGGATGGGATCAGCCCACAGATGGATCATTGTGGGGGGTCCAAAGACACATTCATATCTTCTGCAACGATCCAATGAGGGTTCCGTCACAGAAAATCAGCAGGAACCTAACACACAACTGTCACAACTACTTTTCCTTTTCCCTTTTTTACCCTTAAATAATTGGGCAGATCCTGCTGGCAGCCTCTGCCCAATTATATTTTATTTAACCCTTTCGCTGCTGAGGCTTTTCACACCTCTGTGCTGAGGTCATTTTTACCGCTTTCGCTCATCATGTTTAACCGCGTTTTGTAGCCATATTTTGATATATGACCCAGACATATTATATATCGTTCTTTCCGGCAGACTCGGCAGATTCATAATATGTCATTATTATATGTATACGTTATGTCATGTCTGTATAACAAAAAATGCAATAAAATTTGAATTTTCAATAATTTATTATGTGTAAAGTGTTTGTTTACACATTTGAACTTGCGATCGTTTGCGGTTATATTTTGTATGGGGTGCGCTTGTTAAAAAAATTAGAAATGGGGACCCGTTACATTTTTTTTGGGGGAAAATGTCGCTATTTTTAACAAACGCACCGCATACAAAAATCGTTAGTGCAGCATTATTGTTCACATTATAATTGAAATGGGAACAATATTGCTGCATTAACAAAACAAAAACAAACAAAAAAACTTGTTTATTTTTTTTTAGATTTTTTTTGTAAATATATATATTTTTTTATTTTTAATTTTTATTTAAAAACTTTTTTCATTATCATGTTTGATATCGTTGGAAAGGCCATGCTCTGGCCGATCCAACGATATCAAACATTAACCCTTAGCTGCCACGGATCAGGAGATAGGGGGTTCATTGGAATCCCACTATCTCCACCATTGGTGGCAGCTAGGGGTTAACTCCAGGACTGGCGTCATCGTGCTATGCACGATGACGCCAGTCCTCAGGGGGAGTTCCCGGAGGCTTGGCCGACATCCAAGATGTCGGCCAGCTCCGGGAAAGGATCACGAACTGGCGCTTTTCAGCGCCGATTCGTGATCCGGCTCCCCAGGGGTTAATGTCAGCCACCGTTTGGAAGGGCAGGCTGTGCCCTTCCAAACGGTGCCTGGATTAACCCCCTGCCCCCGGCGATCGGGAGGGAGAGAGGTTCGAAGGACCTCCCCCCTCCCTTTCAGGCGCCTCCTCCGCACATGCGGGGGGACGCCTGAATTAGATGTCATCGCGCCGCCGCTCAGCGCGTCCATAGCACAGGAGAACCACTTGGCTGGACGCGCTGAGCGCGTCCATAGCAGCCAAGTGGTTAATTTTGCTTTTTAGGTGATTTTATTCCCCTTTTCTCCCTCGCCGCACCCAGCTCCTCTTCTTCGACCCAGAAGTCCTTGAGACTTTTCTGAACAATTAGCGATCCTACACAACTTGCATAGCTTTGGAGCTGCAAATGCCGCATCGTTACGGGACCTACGCACATTACGTACGCAGGTTCCATAGTGCCTGTGCAGAATGATGGATCGGAACTGCGCGCATGAGCATTGCCGATCCATTGGCTGCCTCTTGGGGAACGCTGGCTGCAGCGATTGCTCTCTGCATGTGGATGTCACTATTGACCGATCTGGTGACTGGCCACCAGGAAATTCAAAAATCACGGCTGCTGGTAGCGGTGGGTGGGGTAAAGGAAACTCCCCCACTTCACCCTACTATTTCACCAGATCAGGGGAGCAGGGGGGGAAGAATGGACTCTCCTCCAAACCTGACCACTTTAAAAAGCATAATGTGTTCAGGATGAGTAGAGTGTCTCTTTAAATAAACATTTCATGCTACGGCTGGAAAAAGCAATCGAAGAACGCAGCTCGTAAAGTGTCGTTCTTTACAATGAACCCTTGAAGGCACTAGACTAACCACTGTATTCATGAAGACAAGCGATGCCATCCATCCCAGGGAAAGATCAAAAGGTCTCATGCCTCGGCAACTGTTTTACTTTGCAATTTAATTTTGTTTTCATTGTGCGCGGAATCCGGAGCACGGCGAAGAGCTGGCACCTGTTCAGCTCCGGACGTCGACTGACTCCTCGTTCCTCTAGATGAGGTTTGGGAAGCAACGACATGCACAAGTGTTTGTCTACAAGACACGCCTCATCTGCTATCTCCTGGCATCCAGCTCCCAATGCTGCCATTCCTGGAGACCGAGAACTCATCACACATCGGAGATTTACTTGTGTGTTGAGCTGGGGAAAAGCTGTTAAGCTGCCTGGGTGCCAGCACTTTCGGCAAATGAATAGGACCTTCTTTTTTGTGTTCAGAAGGTCTGCGGTGGGTGCTCGGACGTTTCGTAATTCGTCGCTGATGGTGGACAGGGCCTGGGGTCTGTGTCATGGAATTTCTAGTCAATGCTCAAGAAGACCAAGCTTTTTGTTCTTGCTTTGTTCCTCAACTTCAAAATCGTAGACTTTAGGTTTTTTTGCTTGTCCACTGGATATCCTTTCTCTGACTGAAGCCGCTCTGAAATCAGGGTAAATGGTAAATGACAGCTTGACAGAGGCAAGGTTGACAGGAGAACCTCAAAGAATCGGTACGAATGGAACAATGCTACCAGTCAATGAAGGTACCACTGGTAAAGAAAGCATCGTTCACTACAATGGAGTTAATCGTCAAATTAGCCCTGCTCAGGTGAATCCGGATCCAACACAGAGGTAAAGCCAATTCCATTTACTAAACACTCACGTTGCATTTCTGAGCTGAAGAGTGGTGAGTCCCAACTCCTAGGGGAGTTTTGGTGGGAAAACACCTGGCGTTAGGGTTTTAGTTCCATGATGTTCCTGCAACAATATGAATGAAGTCGTTGTAGATGCTTAGCACTGTACTCTTCTTATCAGTAGACCTTCAGTAAATTTGGGTAGTTCCAGGGAAACCTTTCGAACGTGGAGCAATGTTTTGGAATCGTCCTCGATGTAGAGCCAATTCCATGGAAGTCCACAGAAAAACATTCCTGCTGATACAGCTGTTTATAGATGTTTGCCCGGAATTACTTTATAGTGTCCACAATATTTTGCCAGAAGTTCCACCTGGCCAGAATGTATTTTTGTGTCATCTTGTGTTGCCTCTTAGTATTTGTTTCTTTAATCCTTGAGTAAGGTCTTCTAGTTAAAAAAAAAATGGCCTGCCCTACTTCAGTAAAGCAGCCTGGCAGCATTTATTTAACCCCTACAAGGAAAGGGGGTTGCAGAGTCGACCGACCGTACCTTTCCGACTGCTTGATTGACCCGTGAAGTCGTCAAACGTGTCCTGCTAGTCCTAACATAGCTTTAACGTGTATTTAACCCCTTTATTATGGTTAAACAAATCTAACACGTGACCGAAGATTCAAAAATAAATATTCAGTTGAAACGGGGAGAGTCATCTTTTGTATAATGTATCCCTTTTTGAATTGTGATGGAGTACTTTGGTTACGGAAAAACTTTGGCTCACCTGGAGCACCACAGGCATTGATTGACAGTTCCTTTCGGTTCCTGTCTAGCTTTAAGGTGCTAAGATTTTGAAAGACCTTTACCTTTGCTCCACATTACAGAGTGAAGCAACAACTGGACCCGGCACTCAACCTCCTTTCCCCGACAGGTTTATTAGGTGACACAACTACACAGCACTGCAACGTTACTTGAAACCAAGCCTGGCAAAGACTTTTTGCCAAAACATAGTTTTGTTGTCTAATAAATCTGCCTGAAAAAGCAGGTTGAGTGCCCGGTCTAGTTCTTCTTTCTTTCTTTCCATGGATGTTTCGGAGGTGGTCGCTCCATGGATTGTGGTGGCACCTGCCTGGCCTTCTATGATGGGAGTGCTGCTCTACATTGTGGAACTGTATGTCTTGCATTAATTAATTAATTGCAAAATTACAACATCCCTAGTTGGTGCTTTTTTCCAGTCGCATCCCGGGATACTACCAGTGCTTTTGGCTTTGTCCAGATTTTCGTTCGGGGTTGGGAGACTAATGATATGTGGCTTTTTATTGTCACGACAAGTTCTTGGCAATGGTCCATGTAACATCATATCAGATTTGGACCTAAATATACAATGTGCTGAGCGCTGGTATTTTATGTTTAGATTAATATGTTTAATTAACCATTTCACTCCCGTGATCGAGATAACTCGGATTTCAATGGCACCATCAGGTCCTGATATTGAGATATCTCGATCTGCAGCTCTGAAGGACTAAAGCAAATTACATTTATTTGCTGCAAATAAATTTCATTTGCCATCGGGCTGCAGAAGGTGCCCCCAAAGTTTTAGCCCTGTGGGCATAATGCCCGAGGTGCTACAACTGTTTAACCCTTTCTCAACCGCTGACATACCATGTACGTCCAATCAGGAAGTCTCCTTTAAACCGGCAGATGTACATGGTACATCAGGGTCTCCTTCTCTCCCTCCCTCCCGATACTCACCTCCCTCGCTGGGCTCCCGTGGCAGTCTGGCAGGCTGGAAGCCTGCCCTGCTTTTTCAGGAGACACAGCAGGCACGATGATGTCATCACGGTGCGTGATGACGTCATCACCAGGCAACCCCTGGCGCCAGCATTACAAAATGAAGAAGGGGAAAGGCAGCTCTTTTGGAGCCCTCTATCTCCCCAACAATTAAAGCCACAAAAAACAAATGGTTCCGCTGGAAAGGGGAGAGTCTCCCTTTTCAGCAGTTGCTAACATTAACCGTTTCATTGCTGGATCGTGATGCAGCACCAATCGGTGCCGAATCGCGATTCAAAACCGGAAGTGGCTGATATCTTGGATGTCAGCCAAGCCTCCGGGTCAGCCCCCTCCCACTGACATCCTCACCATATGTGAGGATGTCAGTGGGCCAGTTAACCCCCTAGCTGCCAAGTGGAGATATGGGAATCCAAAGGTTCCCCTTGTCTCCCCATCCGTGGCAGCTAGAGGGTCATGTTTTATAGAATTGGGGGCCTGATCATGACCTTTCCAATGATACCAAACATGACCAAAAATTTAAAAACCAAATAAAATTTAAAAAATAAACAAATTGTGTTTTTTAAAAAATGTTTTTTTGTCTGGGGGTTTAATAAAATAGGACTTAAGCTGGCATCTAAAAATGATGGGCATAAAACAGTCAAAATGTGCTCAACACACAGAGGTGAAATGGCTCAGCAGTGAAGGGGTTAAAAAGCACAAACATGTAAAAATTGGGTATTTCTAATCTCAGGACAATATTTAGAAACTATTTAGGCCGGAGGCACACTAGGCGTTAACTTTTACGCACTAACGTGTGTTAAAAACGACGCACCCGTGCGTTAAAAATGACGGAAGAGATGGTAGACGCCAGACGATGCGTTAATTTTGACACACGTTGTAAAAACGTGTATTTTTGAGCTGGGGGAAAAAAAAGCTGGGCTGGCATAAAATAAATTTTAATAAAGTTGAAAACAATTATGTGTTGAAAAAAAAAATAAGCGTGTTGTGGTGAGGTGTTTGTTGCAAGATGGATGGGAGAGATGCAGTTCTGTTTACTCTGTTGGCATATGCGTATTCGCAGAAACTAAAGAAGAAAAGGAAGTGGTGGGTTCATCCCATAAACTCCTTGAGAGACACTCATGGACATTTCCATATGCTGTACAAGCCGCTAAGAGAGGGAGATCCGGTGAAATTTTTTAATTACCTCCGGATGTCCATAGTCTCCTTCGATGAACTGCTGGCCAGTGTAAAGAAGCCACTGACCAAGATGGACACAAAAATGCGGGGCGCCATATCACCAGAAGAGATGCTGGTTATCACCTTACGGTAAGGAAAATGTTTGACCAACAAGGAGTGGGAAATGTTTTATCACCAACAAGGAGTGGGAAATGTTTTATCACCAACACGGAGTGGGAAATGTTTTATCACCAACAAGGAGTGGGAAATGTTTGATTCAGTCTCAAATAACTTATGAATCCAACAACCAAGTTTGATGCCTAAACTTTTTATAATTTTTTTAAAAAGGCAAAAGAAATGTTCTGTTATACAACTAGAAATAAGATTTTAAAACTTATTTTTTCAGAAAAAATAACAATAAATTGTAAATTTATAAATTTCTATACTCCAGCACATCCTCGTCATACGGCACGGGTGGCGGCTGCTGATGTCCTGCAGCATACGGGACAGGCGGCGGCTGCTGATGTCCTGCAGCATACGGGACGGGCGGCAGCTGCTGATGTCCTGCGGCATACGGGACGGGCGGCAGCTGCTGATGTCCTGCTGCATAGAACAAAGGTGTGAGTTGGGGGTTCAAAATACTATATATATTGTGCATGGTTTGCATCCTGAAATTAATGTTTTGATACCTCCATAAATCTCAGGATCTCCTGCTCCAAACTAGTTCCCCTTTGGCGCCTGGAAGATGCGGTCGGAGGTGCAGCAGCCTCCGCTTGTAACGTTGGGGACTTCCAGCCTTTCCAGTGTGCTTGACGGCAGCATGTCTGATGCTGCTCGCTCACCAACGCACGGTTTAAATTGAAACAGGCAGGGAGATGGCTGCATGAGGCGCGGCTTGAGAGGGGGCGCGGTCTGGTGAAGGTCTTTTAAAAACCAACAGTTCCTTCTAAGCAGTGCCAGATCGTGGTTATCCATACCTGAGCTCCTTGTACCTGAATTCTCTCGTGATTTAACCTGTTATTGACCTCTGCTTGTTTTCTGACTATTCTGCCTTCCGTTGCCCTAGACTATTTCCTTGTATTACGCTTCTGTACTGATATCGACCCGGCTATTCCATTTGACTATTCTATACTCTGTATTCCTGATTCTGTCTCGTCTGACTACCCCCGTGTTGCTGACCTGGTTTTGTATTACGACATTGTCTTTGATTAACTCTTTCTGTCTAGCTAGTATACATATACCTGGCCAATTTTTAAGGACCAGACAGTTAGGGATTCCTTTACGGCTACCCTGTTGGTAGTTTTTTGGCTCTGTGGAGTGTTGGGCTTTAAGGACTGCGTGGTGGGATCCGGGACCCATGACATTACGATCTGGCCAAATGGATCCCGCAGACTTAACACAGCATTTGAGTAACTTTGTATCCAGACAGGACGAGCAGGACCATAGGATGAATTAGTTTGCTCTCGCCTTACAAACTATCCTGACTCGTACGGCTCACCTGGAAAAAGCTGGGGTTGCCCCTTCGCCTGCTATACCTGTGTCCCCTGTTGTTCAGACATCCCAGGTACACATGACCGCTCCTATGAGGTTTGACGGTACTCCCTCGGAGTGCCGGGGATTTTTGGCCCATGTGGATATTCATTTTAAATTAAATCCACAAATGATAATCACTGATCATAAGAACCTTACGTACATCGGGGATGCTAAATGTCTGAACTCGAGACAGGCCAGGTGGTCATTACTACTGTCTCGGTTTAATTTTGTGTTGACTTACAGACCAGGTGACCGCAATGTAAAGGCTGATGCCTTATCTCGTCAATATGACCCGTATGAATCAAATACACAAGACCACAATCCTATAGTTCCTCCTGAACGTATTGTGGCTTCCACGGTCTTGTCTGTTTCCTCGCCTTTCCTGGAACGCCTCCAAGCAGCTCAAATGGGGGCTCCACCTAACAAGCCTCCAGATATGTTGTTTGTGCCTGAAAAGGAAAGACAAGAATTACTCATAATGTTTCATGATTCAAAACCAGCAGGTCATCCTGGTATTACTAAGACTCTTACCAGTATCTCCAGACAGTTCTGGTGGCCCACCATGCGACAGGACGTACGTCTGTTTGTTTTGGCTTGTCAAGTCTGTGCCAGAAGCAAAACCAGTAAAACCTTGCCTGTCGGTCTATTGCAGCCTTTACCCATTCCTAATAGGCCTTGGTCTCATCTAGCCATGGATTGTATTGTGGACTTGCCGAAGTCCAAGGGTCATACTGTGGTTCTGACAGTTGTAAACCGCTTCTCCAAAATGGCTCATTTTATTCCTTTACCTAAGCTTCCTACAGCCAAAGAACTGGCGGTCGTCTTTGCTAGAGAGATTGTATGAATACATGGGGTTCCGTCTGAAATAGTCTCTGACAGAGGAGCTCAGTTTGTCTCTCATTTCTGGAGGGATTTCTGTGTGGAGATGGGGGTGCGATTGGCCTTCTCTTCAGCATATCATCCACAAACCAATGGGGCAGCAGAGAGGGCACATCAGGGTCTCGAGCAGTACATACGTTGCTTTACCACACAACAACAAGACAATTGGTCGGAGTTGTTGCCCTGGGCTGAGTATGCACGTAATAACGCCATTAACGAGACCACTGGCCACTCTCCTTTTTCTGCTATCTATGGTTTTTTCCCTCCGGCTCTACCGCTTCAGTTTGCTGAACAGGCCATGCCGGCTCTCGATGAACATCTCACACAACTACAGGATATTTGGAGACAGATTCGCAAAAACATGGAGCGCAATGTTGCTGTCCAGAAACGCAAGACTGACAGGCATAGGTTACAAGCTCCTTCCTACAACGTGGAGGATAGAGTTTGGTTGTCCACTAGGAATGTGAAGTTGCGGGTGCCTTCTATGAAAATGGCACCTCGGTTTATCGGTCCATACAAGATCATTCGCCGCGTTAACCCTGTGGCTTATGCTCTTGCCCTTCCTAGACATCTTCGCTTGCACAACGTCTTCCACACCTCCCTACTGAAGCCTTTGTTGTGTAACAGGTACACGCGGGTCGTTCCTCCTCCTCCACCTGTTCAGGTTGATGGAGAGACGGAGTATGAGGTTAGGAAAGTTCTGGATTCTAGGCTGTTCAGGGGTGCTCTGCAGTACCTGGTCGATTGGGTGGGTTATGGTCCGGAGGACCGGTCCTGGATTCCGGCTTCCAACATGTCTGCCTCTAGGTTGGTCAGGGCGTTCCATGCCTCGCACCCCGATCGCCCTGGTGGTCGTCCTGCCACTCGCCCCGGTGGTCGTCCTGCCACTTGTCCTGTTGGTCTTCCGGTGGCCTCCCGTGAAGAGGGGGGTACTGTAACATTGGGGGCTTCCAGCCTTTCCGGTGTGCTTGACGGCAGCATGTCTGATGCTGCTCGCTCACCAACGCCCGGTTTAAATTGAAACAGGCAGGGAGGTGGCTGCATGAGGCACGGCTTGAGAGGGAGCGCGGTCTGGTGAAGGTCTTTTAAAAACCAACAGTTTCTTCTAAGCAGTGCCAGATCGTGGTTATCCATACCTGAGCTCCTTGTACCTGAATTCTCTCGTGATTTAACCTGTTATTGACCTCTGCTTGTTGTCTGACTATTCTGCCTTTCGTTGCCCTAGACTATTTCCTTGTACTACGCTTCTGTACTGATATCGACCCGGCTATTCCATTTGACTATTCTATAATCTGTATTCCTGATTCTGGCTCGTCAGACTACCCCCGTGTTGCTGACCTGGTTTTGTATTACGACATTGTCTTTGATTAACTCTGTCTAGCTAGTATACATATACCTGGCCAATTTTTAAGGACCAGACAGTTAGGGATTCCTTTACAGCTACCCTGTTGGTAGTTTTTTGGCTCTGTGGAGTGTTGGGCTTTAAGGACTGTGTGGTGGGATCCGGGAACCGTGACACCGCTCCTTCCACCACAGCCTCCGCTCCTTCAACCAGATCCTCCACTCCTTCAACGAGAGCCTCCACACCATGGCCCAGATCCTCTGCTCCTTCCACCAGATTCTCCAAGTCTCCTTCCGTTGCCTCTGTATTTATGGACAGGCTCAGTGTTGGTGGGGTGGCTCCTGGGTCCTGTGAGCAGGATGGTGTCGCATCTATGCTGCTCACAGTTTGTCTTGGCACCAGATTTTTCTTTAAAAAAGAGAGCTGCTCAGCAAATATATAGGAACCCTCTTGGCCCCTGAGCCAGACCGTCCACATTCGTTGATTTTTTTCTGGTTGCGGACATAGTTGTCCTGCATAGTTCACCATTTTGCCATGACTTCTTGTACTAGAAAGCAAAAAGAATGACATAATGAATGTTAATTGGAAGTACTCATAACCAAAAACATCTAATTTTTTCTTATAGGTATCTTGCATGTGGCTGCAGTCTGCAAGATCTTCACTTCAGTTTCAGGATTGGACGAACAACAGCGGGCAAGGTGGTGCGAAAAGTGTGCCAAACGATTTTGGACACCCTGAAGGAGAAGTGCATCCCTACACCAAATGAAAATACATGGGCCGATATAGTGGAGGGATTCCAAGATGGGGCAGTGGACGGGAAACATATCCGTGTTGGGAAGCCAGAATTGAGCGGTTCTCAATACATGAACTATAAACATTTTTTTTCAATCGGACCCCTGGCAGTTGCTGAAGCTAACTATAGATTTACATATGTTGAAATTGGATCATATGGAAAAGACTCTGATTCAACAGTATTTCATAATTCAACACTCTGGCAACAAATACGGAGCAATAGCTTAAATATTCCCAAGCCAAAAATGTTGCCTGGTACAGACATTGCTGTCCCTTTCGCTTTCGTGGGGGATGAAGCTTTTGCGTTATCAACCAATTTATTGCGACCATACTGAGGGAGACAACTAAGTGAAAAAAAAAAAGAATATTTAATTATCGCCTGTCACGAGCCAGAAGGTATGTGGAATGCTCCTTTGGCATTCTATCCAACAAATGGCGAATTCTACATAGGCCATTAGATGTGAATGTCGATTTTGCTGTGGATATAGCAAAATGCTGTTGTGTTTTACATAATTTTATACGTGACTACGATGGGTACAATTTTGGTGACTCCCTCAGCATTTTGGGTTTGGAAGACCATGATGACACAGATCGTTGCCCTGTTAATAGAAGCCTCAATCGGTTCAGAGATGCCTTAGCAAACTATTTCTGTACTGCCAGCGGACAAGTGCCATGGCAGCTTGGGAGAATTTAAAATGTCAAACTTTGTTCTCACTGTTTGTACATTCTTACAGAACATGTTGTTGCTAAATACTTGTAAATTGTTGTATATAGTCATTGTAAGTAAATTTTGTTCCCCACTTCTGTTAAACAAATAAAAAATGATTAAAAGGTACATACTTTTAATCCTTTTTTCGGGGTCCGTCGAGGTCTCAAAGTCTGGGAAAGCCACCTTGCAAACGATACTCCATGCTTTTACCTTTTAATCCTTCTCTTTATAGTCCACGTGTGCGGTGTCCCACAACACGGGGTGCTCTTGCACAGCTGCAATGAGTAGCTCCACATCCATGTTATAATAAAGTGTGGGGGGAACCAACAGCAGCACTTCAGAAACAGCAGGCAAGAACAACCACACAGGCCAGCCTTTTTCACACTTGACTCCCTCTGTCACAGCTGCTAGTGCGCAGGTGCGCTCATTTGACGTTCGCACGCGGCCGTTGTGCGCATGCGCAATGTATTTGACGCGCCTACGTCGCGTCCATCCTAGCGCACAAGCAAGGTGTTTCCATGACGGACTTCCCTCAGCGCGCGTTATGTGTAGCATGGTAAGCGTGTGTTCTGCTCTATCGGCATTAATTAAATGCGGTGACGCACGCCGGTAACGCGCGTTAGTGAGCAAAAGTTAACACCTAGTGTGCCTCCGGCCTAATAGCCGGGGTCTTTATTGGCGGTTGTAGATTTTGGAGATTACATTTTGAATAAGTGTGTTTTTACAATTTTTTCATCATTTTTCATATTTTTATAGTAAATTATACGATATGACGAAAATAATGGTATCTTTAGAAAGTCCATTTAATGGAGGAAAACACAGTATATAATATGTGTGGGTTGCATAAACGAGTAAGAGGAAAATCTGACCTAAACACAAACAGTGCAGAAACGTAACAACAGCAGCGGGCACTAAGGGACAGACTTTTGTAAAACCGCCCGGTCACTAAGGGGTTAAAATTATCAGAAGAATGTAACTCCATTTGGCCAGTAGATGGTACCATCTGTCTGTCAAATAGGTTATTACAGGAAGAAATACACTGGGAATATTCCCAAATGTTTCTTACTGTATAATTCATAAAAAATTATTTTTCAAAAAACACCAACGGTTTCTGACAATGGTATTTTGGAAAACCACTTGGTAGTAAAGGGGTTAAATGACGCTTGTCCTATATGGATATTTGTTAGGCTTGTGCACCGATTTTTTTTTCGGTTCGATTCGGTTCGATTTTTCGGATTTTTAAACTTTTCGATTCGGCTCGTTTCGACCGATTTCGATTTGATTCGGTTCGACCTGTTTTTCGGGTACATTTTTTTTTCGGAATTACGACCATTTTTCGTATTTTCGTGTCACTGTGCTCGGTTTTTGTATCGACTTTTCGAAAAATTTTCGTTTTTCAGAAAATTTTCGTTTTTACAAAATTTTCGTTTTTACAAAATTTTCGTTTTTCGGAATTGCACATTTTTCGGCATATCGACCATTTTATCGTATTTTTCGTGTCATTTTGCCCGTTTTTTGTATCGACTTTTCATTTTTTCGAAAAAGTTTCGTTTTTCAGAAAATGTTAGTTTTTACAAAATTTTCGTTTTTCGGAAAATTTTCGTTTTTCGGAAAATTTTCGTTTTTCGGAACATCTGTTCTCCTCGTTTGCCACATTTCAAGCCCATTCGAAAAATCCGAAAATATTTCGTTTCGGCTCGGAAAACATTTCGGATCTGAACTTTTCGGATCTAAACTTTTTCGGAAATTCGGCCGCATCCGAAAACACGAATCGGGAAATTTCGTGAAAATTCCGAAATTCCGAAACCCGAAACGCACATCCCTAATATTTGTGGTTCTTTGGCTGCTATAGGACACTGGTTCATTGGACCTCACTTCAACTCATGTCTGTTAATTCAAGGTATACTTTATTAAAAGGAGAGTTCCCTTCTTTTTAACATTAAATAATCAGGCAGATCCTGCTGACAGCCTCTGCATAATTATTTATTATTTATTTCAGGTGATTTTACTCACCTTTTGTGCCTCGCCACTCCTCTTCAGCTCGGGGACTCCCGAACCCAGAGGTCTCGTCAGCTATCTAACACAACTTGCACTTCTACGGAACTTGCGTAGCTTAGGAACCACATATTACTTTAAAGGGGTTATTCAGAGAGAGACAAAAGGTCACCGAACAGTGAATTTCCCCGTACAGTGACATTTCGTGACCATTCGGCTATTCAGAGAGCAGGCAGTTCGCCAAATTTTAGCAAACTGCCAGCAAGAATGGTGTCTGTTCGACGGCAGTGAAATCCCCCATAGAGAAGCAATGGATAATCTATTCACAGACACCGAACAGCAGAGAAATGTCAGTGAAATCCCCCATAGAGAAGCAATGGATAATCTATTCACAGACACCGAACAGCAGAGAAATGTCAGTGAAATCCCCCATAGAGAAGCAATGGATAATCTATTCAGACACCGAACAGCAGAGAAATGTCAGGTTTCAATGTTAAAATATTCCCGTTTTAATGAAATATCTAATAAACTGTTTATTATTTTAATCTGCAGCAAAAAGTCTCTTTATTTATTTTATTTTTTTAGGATCTTTTAGGCATTTTTCAGCAAATTTTTTTTCCGGTTTTTTTTTTAAATCGTTTTTTTTTTTTTTCATTTTTCTGTAACAGACCTTTTTATTATCATTCATATGATCTTATATGTAAATTCCAGACATTTTCGTTCAGTATTTGTTTTGCAAACAGCGTTTAAATTTTTGACACTTTCAAGCGTATTGTTTTGTTTTTTTCCCCATTAGTCAGCTTGTCGGCTTTTTCCAGCGGCTGGTCTGTGCTATGATCGGCGGCTCATCAGCATTTTCTGACGTGTCTGGCGTGTTTTTTGCGACGGTTTTCAGCAAGTGTTCGTCAGGTTTGCGGCAGGTTTTCCCTGCACTTCGGTGACCCTGCTGTGAATGCTGAATTCACCGCAGGCTGGGGAACTTTGATTCCCCGAAGTGCAGAGAAGTGCGGGGAACGAGAGAGCACCGAAATGTCAGCGACATTTTGGTGCTCTCTTAATAATCCCCATAAGTACACAAGTTTCGAAGGGCCTGCGCAGAGTGATGGATCACTGCTTATCTGCGACCGCTTAATAACGCAGATGGTCACAGAGAGGGTGATGTCGACACGCTCTCTCTGTGCCGACATCACTAGTGAGCGATCTGGTGACTGGCAGATGGGAAATTCGAACTCCCCGGCTGCTAGTGACACTGGGTGGGGTGGAGGAAACTCCTCTGCTTCACCCAGCATTTATTCCAGATCGGGACAGCTCGGGGGGGGGGGGTTCACTCCTCACATCCTGACCACTTTAAAACAATAAAGTGTCACTATAAACCACACACAATACTTTTGTATGAGCTTTGATGGCAAACTGTAGAGAAAGTTCATCACGTCACCAACGTTTTTGGTTCAGAATAATTTGGAGTAAAAACATTTCGGATTTGAAAATAATCGGAATCAGCCAATTTGGCCAATTCAACTTTCCGATATTTTCGGAATCGGTATAAATTTGGAAACACTGCACCACAGCATCCAATTTATAGTCGCCCAGTTCTGATTTTCTGGAGCGCTATATTCCAATATAGGAATGAAGGGTTATTTAATATGAGCCGAACTTGCCACGGTGAACGGTGAATTTCATCGTACGGTGTAATTTCGTGGCAGTTCGTGTACTCTGAAAGCTGTCAAGTCGCCAACTACATGTGAAATACGGTGCAGTTCGCCGCAATTCGCCGATCTTCGGTGGCAGCAAAATTGTCCCATAGAGAAGTAATGGTTAATCTATTCAGAGAAATGTCAATGAAATGCCCTGATTTTCGGTGATTCAGTTCGACAGGTTTAAACAGGCGAATCCCATAGGATTCAATGTAAAAATATTATCATTGTTACTATTTTTTAAATTCACTGTTTATTATTGTCAGTTTCAGCAAAAAGCCTTTTTATTCATTAATTTTTTAGATTTTTTTGTATTATTCTGGATTTTTAAGGCAAAACTTTGTTTTAACCGCATAGTGGCTGAACTGTTTTACCACTGTCTGTCCAAAAGTGCCCGCTGCTGTCTTTACGTTTCTGCGCGGTTTGTGTTTAGCTCTAATTTTCCTCTTACTCGTTTATGGAACCCACACATATTATATACCGTTTTTCTCGCCATTAAATGGATTATTATTTCTATCATATCGCATAATTTCCTGTGAAAAAATGTATGAAATATGATGTGTAGCGCTCACTCCCGGAGGAGCCGCTGAATAAACCTCGGGTTAGAACTCTCCGCACTAGGGAATAAATATACACCAGCACTGTTGTGGATTTTATAAATTATATACTTTACTGGTCTCAATAAAGCGGCATATATAATGTAAGCAAGGTATATAGAAAACAGGATTTCGTAATGCGAGAAACGCGCAGCGGTAAAAGAAAAGTTTAACCCCTTCGTCTCTGGAGTGTAAGTCCCGTGCAGGTTATGTCCCAAAAAGTGTGTGTGAGCTCAGGTACCCGGGTACTATATTTCAACTGGCCAGTGAATGGATTTAATAAATCTTCGACTAGTCACGTTGGGGCCCTGTAGATTTAAGCAATACTGCAGCGTGCTTCGTTAAACTTTGACTGTGGCCTGGAAGGCCTCTCACCCATCCGCCAGACAATCTGTTCCGCTGCCCAATCAAGGACGTCTCTCCGCTGGATTATACTGGGACCCTGTGCCACCGGATCCGCTTCTCCTGCTTGTCCCTCTTCTACAACAAGATCTACGGCCTACCGCCTGCACTCCCAGTGGATCATCGCGGTCTCCTTACTCGGGGTCCAATCTGGAACTCTGTGTCTGTGCAAAACCTCTCAGCGGTGGATTACTAGGTCTCTGACAAGTCACTGTATCGATCCCCAGCGTCGGCAAGGCAGCGCCTGCTCTCCGGCCTGGTAATAATCGCTCACAGTCTCACGTGCGTCTTACTCTGTTCACCGCTCGGCTCACACTGGCTCTCCTTCGACGAGGCTGCGGATGTCCTTCGCTCTCTGTCCCACTCACTTCCTGTATCCACCGCAAAGCATGATGGAAAACGTAGTCCCATTGTGTCCAGTATACTTTACAATGCGCTGTCTCCCTCTGGTGGCCAATATAAGTAAATGCAGCAGAACACAGTCTTTTCAAAGCAGCGCTACAGATGAAAAAAATGGGGGAAAAAAAACACTTTTCGAACTTTGATCCCCCAAATCTCTTACGTATCTACAACCACCAAAAAAGACCTCCCCGGCTAAATAGTTTCTAAACTTTGTCCTAAGTTTAGAAATACCCAATGTTTAAGTGTTTTTCCTTTATAACCCCTTCACTACTGAGCCATTTCACCTCTTCGTGCAGCATCATTGTTCACATTATAATTGAACCGTTAACAATAGTGCTGCATTAATAAATTTTAAAACGTTCTTTTAAAAAACCACTTTTTTTTATTTATCTATTTTATTTTTTTTAAATTAAATTGTGTTTTCCTCGAAACATGGTCATGTTTAGTATCATTGGAAAGGCCAGGCTCTGACCTTTCCAATGATATGAAACATGACTCTCTAGCTGCCAACTTACCCCAAATCCCCACCATAGAATAACCCCTTGGCAGCTGGGGTTAATTCCCTAACTGACGTCACCGTGTGTATGACGTCAGTGGGTGGGGGGAGGCCCTGGAGGCTTGGCTGACATCCAGGATGTCAGCCATCTCGAGGAGCAGTCAGTGATCTGGTGCCAATTGACGCCAGATCGCAGACCGACACCTAAAGGTGGGCTGATCGGCTGTCTTCAGCGCCGTTTGGTGGGCTGATTGTCTGTCTTCGTCGTGGTTCGGTGGGATGATAGGCTGTCTTTGGCGCAGTTTGTGGCCTGATCGGCTGTCTTCAGCGTGGTTCAGCAGGCTGATCGTCTGTCTTCGGTGTGGTTCAGTGGGCTGATCGGCTGTCTTCGGCGTGGTTTGGTGGGCTGATCAGCTGTCTTCGTCGTGGTTCGGTGGGATGATAGGCTGTCTTTGGCGTAGTTCGTGGGCTGATCGACTGTCTTCAGCGTGGTTCAGCAGGCTGATCGGCTGTCTTCGGCGTGGTTTGGTGGGCTGATCGGCTGTCTTCGGCGTGGTTTGGTGGGCTGATCAGCTGTCTTCAGCGACGTTTGGTGGGCTGATCGGCTGTCTTCGTCGTTGTTCTGTGGGATGATAGGCTGTCTTTGGCGTAGTTCGTGGGCTGATCGGCTGTCTTCAGCGTGGTTCAGCAGGCTGATCGGCTGTCTTCGGTGTGGTTCAGTGGGCTGATCGGCTGTCTTCAGCATGGTTCAGCAGGCTGATCAGCTGTCTTCGGTGTGGTTTGGTGGGCTGATCGGCTGTCTTTGGTGTAGTTCGTAGGCTGATCGGCTGTCTTCAGCGTGGTTCAGCAGGCTGATCGGCTGTCTTCGGCATGGTTCAGTGGGCCGATCGGAGGACTTTTAGGGTTAGGGTTACTATTTTGTTGTTTGTAGGGGTTTTTGACCAGTGCTCCAACAAAGCCCAACCTTATCAAGGACTGGTACCTTGACTGGTTTAGGTTTTTTTTTGCTCTGCAAGTCAGGGTCAACGATGCTCCACCAGAACTGGTTTCAATGGTAGTTTTATCCTACCGCAGCCTTGGGTCTAAAGGGGGAGCTTAAAACTCAGGAATATGGCTGCACCTCACCACTTCTACCCAAGGAAATTTGGGGCAGTAAGGCCAGACTGGCAGGGGTACCTTGAGCTGATCTATAATTTAGGGGACGCTCTCATGATCAGTTTATTTCCTTAGGTAGAGCAAACAGCTCGGTTTCAAAACCAGATTCAGTCAGGGGGTCGATGTGGGACCTTATGCACTGGTTTGTGGTCTAATAAGCAACAAGACATGGAGGTAAGCGTATTCGGGAGACATAAGGGAAGGGCATGTCTGATTCCAGCTTGGAATTGGTAGAGTGAGATACTTTGTGCGTTGCACAAACAAAACAGAAGACACATACAAGACATACAGGAAATGGAGGAACCCGTGGAGATAGAAAAGCTGGAGTCATGGCCTAGCCTAGGTTTGGAATATCAGAGATATACAGTACGTGGTCAAAGAGTCAAAGTCAAAAACCAACATCTCAAAAAGATACGAACCTGCCTCTGGACTATCACAGACCAAGAAAGGGCAGCTAAGGTTGATGGAACATTCTATTAAAAAACAGAGTTCCCTTTCTTGCCCTTAAATAATTGGGCAGTTAGTGTTACTTTTTTTTCTTTTCGGGCGATTTTACTCAGCTTTTGTCCCTTGCCTGGCTGCTCCTCCTCCTCGGCTCAGGGACTCCCAAAACCAGAAGTCCCTGAGGTTTTTCTCCACAATTTGCACTCCTACGCAACTTGTGTAGCTTAGAACCACAAACTGTGCAGTGCTACGGGACTTCCACGCATTACGTACCCAGGTTCCATAGCGCCTGCCCTGAACGATGGATCGGAGCTGTGCGCATAAATATTTAATTAAAATGGGAATATTTTTTTTACATTGAAACCTATGGGATTTGCCTGATTAAACCTGACGAATGAAACCACCGAAAATCAGGGCATTTCACTGACATTTCTCTGCTGTTCGGTGTCTCTGAATAGATTAACCATCACTTCTCTATGGGGGATTTCACTGCCTTCGAAGGCCACTGTATTTTGCTGGCAATTTGCAGTTGGCGAACTGGCTTCTTTCTCAATAGCCGAATGGCTGCGAAGTTACACTGTACGGGGAAATTCACTGTTCGGTGCAACTCTTTGAATAATCCTGAAAGTGGTCAGGATGAGTAGAGTCAAGTGTCTACGCATTCATGTTTTTGGGAATTAAGTTGCACCATAGTGACCATATGTCCAAGCCACGTGAAGCCCACCACGCGCCATACTACCCTTATCCCATGCAGTGATGTCAGGGGACATTCCCTGGTATCATCTTGAGCTCCATTGATGGCATTGATCTCATGTCGGCCTTTGGCTTCATTACAATGAGCATTTCTGGATCCAGTATTGGTGGAAAGGATCACACTATTAGGCAGGTATCTCTTCTACATCTTTATTATGCATTAAATGGATGGTTGACTTGATATGTTGATCATTATTGACCTTTCCTTTCGATTATCAAACCACATTTTCACATAACAGACGAAGACGAGAACCCGCTTGGGTGATACAGTTGGACAAAGAAGAGCTAGAGAAATCTAAATCGTTATTTAATGTCTTATTTCTCTCTGATAGATGTAAGGGATTAAAGCGCTTATGGGTTCTGCTTTACGAGCTCCGTGTCCTATTAATATTTCCGAGCAGCAGTTGTTGCACGGTTTAATTTGCCGACGTGTTTTGTTGAAGAGCGTGAAAACACTCGAACACCCCTGGCCGGGGATCGATGCCAGAGGGTAATTAAATGAGACAGACGACGATGGGCAGTCTGTCGTGAAGTGGGTCGCAAGACATGAGACATATTAGTGATGATTTTCTGAGATGGCCTGACTGTAAAAGCCCGGGAGATACACCTCGGAATCGTCAAGAAGACCAATTACCGTGAACAGAGATGACCCTGGTCGTCCAGTGAGTTCTCCTAATCCCATATGATCCTGTAATGGCTGAGGTTATCGGATAATGTCACCATGTGGGTTAATGGTGGGAGGATGTATTTCCAGTAATGGTGGGAAGTGGGCTGAAGACTCAGTTTTCATGGTGACTGATCTAAAACATAGGATTATATTTCATAAATCTGCAATTCTGGTTATCTAAAAAAACTTTATTGCATATTTATAGGACATGTTCCTTCCAACCCTTTTATGGGTGGCCAAATATATAAAAAAAATAAGACGAAACTCATTGTGGTCACCAGTGGAGAATGTAGAACCATTATGTGACCTTCCTTCCTGTGTGCACTATAGAGTGTAGCTCTTCTGGGTAGCTGACGTTAACCATAGATGTTAGCAGTGATGGTCACGATGGCACCTCCCAGTGAATATCCCCATTAAAATACAGGGACACGCTATTAAAAAATAGAGTTCCCTTTTTTTGCCCTTAAATAATTGGTCAGACGCTGCTCAATTATTTTTTCTTTTTTTTCCTTTTTTTTAGGTGATTTTACTCACGTTTTTTTCTCCCTCATTATTTTAATTTTACATAAACCTGGTCATCTTTGATATCATTGGAAATGCCATAATCTGACCTTTCCAATGATACATCATATGTCATTCTAGCCTGTAGGGTTCCAGATATACAGGGGTCTAATTAATCGTAATTTGTATTTTTTTCACACAGAGCAAGTCGCCCCCTTGTGGCAGGCGCCTGTAGGCACATGCCTACTCTGCCTGATTGTAAATCCAGCCCTGTCTGTCATAACTATTAAAACACAAATTATTGTATTGTTATTATTGTACACATTGAATTTATCATTCAAATATTCACAGTATAGGTTGGAAAAAAAGTATGTGAAAGCCTTGGCTAGTGACTTCAACAAAGGCTAATTAGAGTCAGAAATTGGCAAACCTAGGGCTCGAAATTAATTCAGCCCGATTGCTGAAATATTATTATTATGTGTTTTTCTCCACGATTCGTCTAATTTCTGGTTTGGGAGGTTTAATTAATGCATCCCAGCATTTCAGTTCCCACAAAAAAGAGGCTAAATTAAAAGCACTTTTGTCTATACTCACCAATGGAAATTTTGGCTTTAGCGGTTAAATTCGTATTTATAGGTAAGCCGACTTTTGAAAAAGTGCTGAAAGGTGTTGATGGATGTATTTTCAGGCTTGGACTCAGACTGAAGTCCTCATTTACCACAAATAAGCAGGGTTATTCAAAGGGATACGAATTGTGGCCGAAAGGTAACTGAACAGTGAAATTCAGCGTTCGGTTACCTTTCCTGGCCATTCGGCTATTCAGAGAGCAGGCAGTTCGCCAAATGTTGGCGAATTGCCTGCACATACGGTGCCTGTTCAGTGCCTGTTCGAGGGCAGTGAAATCCCCATAGAGAAGTAATGCTTCGTCTATTCAGAGAACACAAAACAGCAGGGAAAGGTTCCCGAAATGCCCTGCCATTCGGTGGTTTAATTCAGCAAGTTTATTCAGACGAATCCCATAGGCTTCAATGTTAAAAATATTCCCGTTTTAATTCAATATCTAATAAACCGTTCATTATAATATTCTGCAGTAAAGAGTCTCTTTATTTATAGATTTTTTAGGATATTTTAGGCATTTTGTGGAATTTTTTAGCGAAAAGTTTTTTCTGTTCTTTTTTTTGTAAATCGTTTTTTCTTTTTTCTGTAACAGCCCTTTTTATTATCATTCATTGGATTTTATATGTGAATTCCAGACATTTTCGTTCTGTAGTTTCTTTGCAAACAGCGTTTCAAATTTCAGACACTCAAGCGTACGTTTTTTTTTTTTTCTCACTCCATTCGTCTGCAGTGTCGGGTTTTTCCGGCGGCTGCTCTGCAATGTGATCGGTGGCTGCTCGGGTTTCTTCGACGTGTTTGGCGGGGTTAATCCAGATGTTTTTGCGGGTTTCGCTGTGCGTTCGCCGGGTTTTGCGGTGAGTGATCGGCGGGTTTGCAGCGGCTTTTCCCTGCACTACGACTTGCCACCCCGGCGCCCCTACACCCTTTTTTTTATATCTGGTGAATTGCCTGCACATACGGTGCCTGTTCGGTGCCTGTTCGACGGCAGTGAAATCCCCATAGAGAAGCAATTCTTCATCTATTCAGAGACACCGAACAGGAGAGAATTGTCAGTGAATTGCCCTGCCGTTCGGTGGTTTCATTCGTCAGGTTTATTCAGGCGAATCCCATAGGTTTCAATGTTAAAAATATTCCCATTTTAATCCAATATCTAATAAACCGTTGAATATAATAGGAAGGAAATGGTATCCTAAGGCGCTGTGCGGTGTTGAGATTATGGTGTTTTAATGGTGCGGGTGTGCTGCCGATTTAGGGGTGGTTGCAGAGCCTTGTTGCTGCTACAGGTTGATTGGGAGGAAAGTGTGGGGTACCCCTTAGTCAGGCGCTACTCGCTAGTCGTGTCTGTTAAAGTAGCGGTGTAATCGCTCTTAAGGAATTGCAATTGATGAAGCTGGCCAGGGAGCCGGCGAAACGCGTCTTGGAGACCCCTATGCCCACTTTTAAAGACTTTTTTTACCTCCTATGGACTTATGGGTTTTTTTACTTTCTAACTTTTAAAAATGTTTTTATTTTTCTTTTATCTTTGATTGCGTTATTATTTGATGTGAGCTGTCCTTAATAAATTTTTGCACAAGCCAACCTCCTGCTGCATCCAGTTGCCATCTTTTAACATCGCCAGCAACCAGTAGGCACCGTATAAAGGGAAGCCTTCTGCAGTATCCTGGACGAGAAAATTCAAAAAGACAAGGCACGAAGGAGCAGATACAAAGAGGATTTCTGGGCAGAGCGCAACAGACAGAGCAGCATCCATCACCGCACTAGCGTAAGTGTACCAATCCTTACTCTCTGGTGTATCTGACAGACGCGGACGTATCCTTAATCCCCTCTTTCTTTCTTGGAGGAATTTTGAAGGTACGAGAGGAGCGGAAGCAGTCAAGACCAAAAGGACACACTCAATCATTAAGAGGAAAATTATTATTATTTTTTAATTATTTTTTAATTATTTTTCTTTTCTCTTTTTATGCAACACAGAGACTGATTTATTGTGCTTTTTAGAGACTGAGATTCATCACCCCCGGAGCCAGAGGGCGTATGTTTGTATCAATATAAAAGACTGATTTATTGTGATTTTTAAAGACTGTGATTCATCACCCCCGAAGCCAGAGGGCGTATGTTCTTTATATGAATATGTACACTTTTTTCTATACTCGGTTTTAATTTTTTATGGTACACAAAGCTGTTAAATTAGCATTGCTATACCTCATTATATTGTTGAAATTCCTTAAGAGCGATTACACCGCTACTTTAACAGACACGACTAGCGAGTAGCGCCTGACTAAGGGGTACCCCACACTTTCCTCCCGTTGAATATAATATTCTGCAGTAAAAAGTCTCTTTATTTATTGATTTTTTTTTAGGACCTTTTAGGCATTTTTTGGGATTTTTTAGTCAATTTGTTTGAGTCTTTTATGGACTCAGGAACCTAAAGTTGAGTTTAGGTTGAGTTTAGACTTCACAATGCTACTGGGAGAATCTTTTATGGACTCAGGAACCTAAAGTTGAGTTTAGGTTGAGTTTAGACTTCACAATGCTACTGGGAGAATCTTTTATGGACTCAGGAACCTAAAGTTGAGTTTAGGTTGAGTTTAGACTTCACAATGCTACTGGGAGAATCTTTTATGGACTCAGGAACCTAAAGTTGAGTTTAGGTTGAGTTTAGACTTCACAATGCTACTGGGAGAATCTTTTATGGACTCAGGAACCTAAAGTTGAGTTTAGGTTGAGTTTAGACTTCACAATGCTACTGGGAGAATCTTTTATGGACTCAGGAACCTAAAGTTGAGTTTAGGTTGAGTTTAGACTTCACAATGCTACTGGGAGAATCTTTTATGGACGCAGGAACCTAAAGTTGAGTTTTTTCCGAAGAACTCACAGTGCTATGTATGGTTTTAAAGTGACAATGCATAACAACAAGGAAAAATCACAACAGCTAGGTATGGTGGAGGGATCAACATGCGTTGGGGCTGCTTTGTGGCCTGGACCACTTGCCATCATGGAGGGAAAAATCAATTTCCAAGTTTATCAAGATACCCTACAGGATAATAGGGTGTCTCTGCCCATTAATGCTCGGTAGAAGTTGAAAGATGAAGCAGAACAATGATCTTAAACATTGAGTAAAACCACTATAGAATGGCCTGAAAAAAAGACTTTTGGACTGGGTCCAGTCAGAGCCCAAACCTTAACCCCGTAGAGATGCCGTGGAATGACCTTATGAGAGCTGATCCAAAGAATATGGCTGAGCCGAAGCAGTTCTGTATGAAGAGTGGTCCAAAATTCCTCCTGAACATTGTGCACCTTTAATCCGCAGCTACCGGATACGCTTGGTGGAGGTTATTGCTGCCAGAGGAGGATCAGCTAGCTATTAGTCAAAGCGGTCACTTTTTCCACAGCTCTGTGACTGTTTAATGAGACGTGTTCATTAAGGACATGTGCGATTATAATGGTTTGTGACACCTGTCTTGTTAGCTCCAGCACATTGTGTGGATCCATATCTGCAAGTTTGAAAGAGATGACATTTTACGGCCGAGTCAAGGAGAAAACCAACTAACTCCAAAGGGTTCACATACTAAATCTTGCCGATGTATGTACTGAGTGAAATATAACTGGAGGAGATGTAACTGGTAAATGGCAGATACAGTAGACCCTTTTTAAAGGGACACTCTACTCATCCTGACCATTTTATAGATCTGGAGAAATCATTGGATGAAGTGGTGGAGATTCCTCCACCCTACCTGCAGCCAGGATTTTTCAATTTCCCGCTGCAGGTCACCAGACCAGTCACTAGTGACGTCAGCATGCAGAGAGTGCGCCAACGTCACCCTCTGAGACCAATCACGGTAGCGATCGGTCTCAGAAAGGCAGCCGATGGATCGGATCTGCGCATGCGCATACTGATCTGATCCACCATTCTGTGCATGTGCATGTGCAATTTGCAGTTCCTAAGCTACGCAAGTTGTGTAGGATCGCAAATTGCACAGAAAAGCTTCAGGGGCTTCCAGGTTTGGGAGTCCTTGAGCCAAAGAGGAGGCGAAGCGTGCGGCGAGGGACAAAAGGTGAGTAAAATCACCTAAAAAGAGGGTAAAAAAATGATAATTAGGCAGAGGCTGTCAGCAGCCTCTGCTCGTTAATTTAAGGGCAAAAAGGGGAAATCTGTTTTTCAATGCGTATCCCTTTAATCTATTGATGGACATTGGTTGACACCTGCACAAAATCAGTGCAGAACACTACAGCCATTAATACAGCCTAGGCTTGAGAAAGGCTCATGTAAGGCCGAAACGTTACAAAATTTGTCGTGGTCTTTTTTTGTTTGCGGACTATGGGGGTTATTCAGAGAGATCCGAAATGTGCCCGAAATGTAACCGGACACTGAAATTCAACGAACGGGGACATTCCGGGGCCATTCGGCTATTCAGAGAGCAGGCGGTTCGCCAAATACTGGTGAATTGCCTGCATGTACGGTGCCTGTCGGGAGGAAGCACTAGGAGCCAGGGTGGACCGCACGAGGAGGTGGACCTGGCGTTCTGTTATGCGCTGCACCTGCAAGCGTGATTAGGAGTATTATATATATGTACCAATTATGTTTACTGGCTTATTAGATGTTCTTATACCAACTGATGAAGCTGCTGTAGCAGTGAAACGCGTTTTGGTTTTATTTTATGGTTTTATTAAATGTTTTATATTCATCTACTGGAGAGTGAAGGATTTCTTTGCCTCTAAAGGGGATTGGTGTATCCCAATTTACACCCAAGTGCATGTAACGGAGCCAGTGAAGTGCACAGGCTCATAACCACGTGAGTTCTATAGATTGCAAACTTTTACTTCTGTGGTTTGACAATATTATGCCATGGTTTGTGTTTATATCTCCTATACATGGTTGATACGAGTGATCCTTGGAGTTGTATAAAGACGGGACGGGGTCATCCCTGAAGAGACCCACTGCATCCATATTGAGCCTTGAGTTTACAGGCTCTACCATATGTGAGTGTATTCTCCCCACGGATCTTTACTCCAAGTGTGCAGACATACTATGCCATATAGGTGTTTCTTCTTTTTTCTATATGCATCTGCGTAACCATCACGATATACCTGTCAGCCCTGCACACCAATATATATATAGGGTAATTGCATCCTGTTGTACTTAATACTCACTGTTATTGTATATTGGGTGTGGTTTTGTGCTGCTAGCCTCCCACGGTTGTGGGGTTTTGTATAGGCACTTTTCTCTTTTCTCTTTACAGTATCTGAACTTTCTTTGGGGAAGGCCCATAGAGAATACAGCTGCCATACCACTCCATTCCCGTGTGACCATCTCCCCCACCACTTGCCACCCCAGCGCCCCTACACCCTTTTTTTATATCTGGTGAATTACCTGCACATACGGTGCCTGTTCGGTGCCCGTTCGAGGGCAGTGAAATCCCCATAGAGAAGCAATGCTTCGTCTATTCAGAGACACCGAACAGCAGAGAATTGTCAGTGAATTGCCCTGCCGTTCGGTGGTTTCATTCGTCAGGTTTATTCAGGCGAATCCCATAGGTTTCAATGTTAAAAATATTCCCATTTTAATTCAATATCTAATAAACCGTCGAATATAATATTCTGCAGTAAAAAGTCTCTATTTATTGATATTTTTTTTAGGACCTTTTAGTCATTTTTTGGGATTTTTTAGTCAATTTGTTTTCCTTTTTTTTTTAATTTTGATTGATTTCTCTTTTTTCTGTAACCGCCCTTTTTATTATCATTCATTGGATCTTATGTGTAAATTCCAGACATTTTCGTTCGGTAGTTTGTTTCAAATTTCAAACTTTCAATCGTACTTTTTCTTTCACCCCGTTCGTCTGCGTGTCGGCTTTTTCCGGCGGCTGCTCGAATTTTTCCGGCGTGTTCGGCTTGGTTTTTGCGGCGGTTTCTGCAGGTTTTTGGTGAGTGTTCGGTGAGTGTTCTGCGTGTTTGCGGCAAGTATTCCCTGCACTATGGGGGCCCTGAGGTGCTCGCTGAATAAACCACAGGGTCGGCGAACTAGGAATCGCCGACTCACCCCGAAGTGCAGGGAACGAAAAGTCACCGAACGTGCGGTGACTTTTCGGATCTCTCTGAATAACCCTGTATGTGTTTTAGGAGTTGCCCTTTCCAGGTCATGGTGCACCTCTTTTCTATGCCTCAAGGCTGTTGTGCAGATCCTGCTCAGTTTGCGGCTGCTTTTTATTGCAGCACTGGTACTGCTTTGCGTCTCTTATACAAAGTACAGGAACAGTTATAAGTGCAATGAAAGTACAAGACCTGGTGACAATGTTATTGTTAAACTGCTCTTAAACTAGGGCCTCAATTTAATTCTATTGGTGGAGTGTTTTTTTTTAAAGTATCGGCTGCTTGTGGTCAATATGTTTTTCAAAATATCAGCCGATTCGGTAGGAAAAATTTGTCCTGAGCCGATATTCAAAAAATGCTGCTGGTCCGGAAAAAAATGGCCGGATAAAAGGCCAAAAAAGCTTATTTTCGGCCAGTATGGTACAGATTTGTGACTTTAAAAATGCCTTTTAGAAATGTCAAATGTTTAAAACAAATTTCAGTCTTATTTCCTTCATTTTTCGGGGTGAAAATTCATTTACCGGCACCTTTTCGCATTACTTATGTTTTTGGAATTCAGCATACCGATTAAATTCGAATCGATAAAGCCAATGTTTCCACTGAAAAGTAAAGCAGCGACAGCCGATATTCGATTCGAATGTCTACTGGGAATTGAAATGCTGGATCTCCTGAATCTCCTGGACCGATAAATGGTGAAAAAAAATCGGTTGAAAATGGCCTCGCTTTAGGCTATCGGGCAGAATTAAGTCGAGCCCTAGATTTAAGAAGCTGAATCGTAAATATGATCCAAGTAGAGAATCTCATTTCCAGCTATAAACTCCACTTGACACACACTAGATCCCATCTATCTACCCAGCATGAGATCCAGTAGAATTGAGAGTCAATTTCTCGTGAAGGACTTGCGGCCAAGCCCATCTTAGAATAATGAGCCGGAGAAGCCCATTAGCCAGGTGAGTGGCGTGATACAGTATCAGTACTCATCATCCGTCTGCGTTCATGTGCCCCCATCAAATATTCTACCCTGACCAGATTCAGAAGAGGTAACTGGAGGAGGCAATGATTCGAAACTATCCAAGGTCATGTCTCCCGTCCACAGATAAGAAGTGTTTGTGACTAATCCATGTGACCCGCAAACTGTCACCTTCTCATGTGCTCCTCAGTGACAGCAGCATTTCTCCACTTTAATTTATGTTTATAGAAAACCTGGTCGTGGTCCAGACATTGCCTGTGGTTATCAAATAACAGCGCACATGTTGCACATAAATCATCATTGTTAAAGCATCGGATGAGACCGGTAAACACACAACGAGGAGTTGATGGATACAGGCAAAAATGGGGACGGAGGTTTCAGTAGGTTTTTTGTTTCACAGCGACAAGAGAAACTTTATAGAAGAACCCGAGTCTGGCTCCTTTAATAGATACTAAGAGCATGCAAAAATTCTGTAGGTCTGCCTGTCCATCTGTTTTCATGCAGTCTGTCTTTGCATCCATTTGTCTGTTTTCCTGTCCTGCCCTCAGTCTGCCTGTCCATCCATATGTCTGTATATTTGTCATCCGTCCGTCAGTTCATCAGTCTCTCTGTTGGCCACCCGTCTGTCTGGTGGTTGGATGGTTGGATGTGGGAAGAGTTTTATTGACCGTATTGGCATCCAATGAGATATTTATGTCAGTTGATTGAGTCTGTAGGGCAGAGGTCGTCAACCTTGGTCCTCCTGATAGTTTGGAAATATGTCTCGCATGATGCTCAATCACTCGCTAAGTTATCTAGAGCCTCATGGGAAATGTCGTTCCACAACATCTGGAGGGTCAAGATTGCTGACCCATAAACTTCTCAACAAACTACACTGAAAACAATGGTAGGAACCACTGGATAACTTCGGCTGAATCTATGGTGGAAACGCCAACACAGTGGAAACTATAGGGGTTAATCTTCAAAGAGAGCCAAATTTGCCACCGAACTGCACCGTACGCAATTTTGTGGCAATTCGCACGAATTGCGCGCGCTACAGCAGACATGTTGAAAACCTCCCTGTCGAAACGCTTCGATGCACATTCAATGGGGTTGCAAAGACCGATCCTCCATGGGAGAATCGAGCTTTGCAGCGCTGAGCGCACTAACTGCGCACAGCGACGTGGCCAGAGTGGAAGGAACGTCCACTCTCAGGACGTTCCTTCTGCTCTGAAAAACGTTTGTCTGACACTGGCCTAAGTAATGAAGTCACCGTAGTTTCACCGTACTTGATTCACCAACGTTATACAAGTGAATAAGCTCTAAGATTTAACTTACGTTCGAGTTATTCCCACATGTCCATAAATGATGTATTGAAACTCATGTCACCCAGCACTATCCAGAGTCAGAAATGTTTTTTGTAAGGTGATACTGGTGGAGAACCAGGACCAGGGTGGATATAGCCTCCGTATTATCTGTAGTAATCATGGATCTGCTCAGGACTTTATGACCAGACTGGTCTAGTGATGTGTGGCAATGGAGGTTCTACTACTAGACCAAGCCAAGGAGCTCTAGTGATGAGTGTCATGAAATGGCAGTTAAGCTCAGATTGAGCCCTTTTAACACCAAGGAATGGGTTTTTAATGTGGGATAACGCAGGGTGCAGAGGTCGGTGAATAGGAAAAAAAAATTTACAAGTGGCTTTTCTTGTGATGGGACCTTATCTCATTAGCAAGAATCTGGCACCTAGTGCAAAACCATGCAATAAAACTATAAATAGTCCATCATGTGTCCTCAGGGGATTAACCGGGCCTCCTCAGCATGCTCTTTCCTCCATGGCACCGAGAATCAAGTGCTCAATAAAAAGGGACAATTTGCTGAAGAAACTGAATTAAATCCCTCTTGCCCTTCTAGTCCAGCATTTCAATTTTGGTTTTAAGCTCCTTAACTGGATCCCAAGAGTTTCTTGGCAACAGATTGTTGTGGTTAAAACTGCTGCAGTGATAAGCAGGTATGGATCTCACTCAAAAACAATATGGAGGCCATTTTGAATCTGATAACCTGGGATGCACAGAAACAATATAGACGCATCATTGGCATGTGTTAACCTCATGTTCTATTTTAAAAGTAAAAGAAAGCCTTGGTTATCTTATTCATAGGCCTCATATGTAGCTTCTTTCGCAACCATACCGCAATGATTGCCGTATTAGCGTCTGTCAGGCATTTCGCGCCTCTCACTGTTGCTTTGACATGTTCGTTTGTAGTTGTTGACGTAGGTCTTCTTTATGGTGCATGAGTTTGTATCGTTTATTGACTGGGCATGTGTCAGTGTCACGGTGTGTTTATAATTTGGGTTTGGGTTAGAATTTCAGGATTATAATTTTGTTATGGTTAGAATTTTAGCCAGGGTTGCAATTCAGGCAAGGTAAGAATTTGGGTTATGGTTAGATTTGGTTAGGGTTAGAATTAGGGTTTGAGTTAGGTTTAGAATTAGGGTTAGGGATAGAATCTGGGTTCGAGTTAGAAATTGGATATGGTTAGAATATTGGTCAGGGTTAGAATTTGGGCTAGGATTAGGATTGGGGTTTGGGTTAAATTTAAAATCAGGGTTACATTTGGTTAGTATTAAATTTGGGTTAGAGTTAGAATTAGGGTTTGGGTTAGAATTTGGGATGGGGTTAAAATTTGGGTCACGTTTTGTAAAAAAAATTGCTGACGTTTATTCAAACAACTGTACTTCTGTTACTTGAAGTAGGAACTTCACCTCAAACAATGGCGTTCCTGTTTGGACAAACATCGGTGATTTACACTTCATACAACAAATAATTGAAGTACTTGACATAAAACATATGATAATATCTGTGGATTTTATAATCTGATGATGTGATCTGGAGAATGATGGTACAGTTTGGGTACATCAGACCTCAGTAAATCCCTATGTCCACCATCAGTCAGGTCCATAGACACAGCCCCTATGTTTGCATTTGTCTGTTTCTCCTAATTTGGTGATTCTTTTTGGGAATTTTGGAATACAATTTTGGCTTAAGCTCTCAAATTCTAGGTAGTGAGTTATTCCCCTGCTATAGGGACCCTTAGTGGCCCTGGATATTGTTGATAGAACCCTCATGGGTCAGTCCTTCGGAACCATAGTTATTGGCCATCATGGAGAAAAAAATAACCTCCGAACCAGACGCCGTAGACAAAATATCTTTACTATTTGCTGGACATTCATGTTCTCAAGTAGAGTCTCCAGGATTTGGACTAGACATTGTTTATCACACTTTAGAAATAACATTTGATTGCAGTTTATTTTGACTCTTTGCTTGTCCTCTACTTTAATCAGGACAGAGATGATACACCCTGGAGGTCTGGAACGAGGTCAACACTTTACTTGAGCAGAGTCAGCTGCGGCTTGTCCGATCGTCACCTTCCTGTGCGTTTCACATTTTTAATGCCTTGGCTGAAAGCATCGACAGGATGACTCATTGCCCGATATGCCAGCTCCTCTTCGTACACACAACACATTCCTGCCGCCTTGGACCTTGTTTCGCGCCTAGCGGTCCTGGTTCCTGAGCCGTGGTAATTGATTTAACACACCGCTGGATACAACGTAACCAGCTCTTTCCAGGTAAACATCAATAAAGTTACACGAGGGACATTCCTGGCCAGATTCTGGTGACCACATTCCACGAATGGCATCACAAGGGGGGGCTGGGGGCGCAGCCCGCACCGGGTGACACCACCCCCCTAGGGTGACACCCAAAAAAACTATATATATATATTTTTTTTTTTACACAAAAATATTTTACCAGGAAGGATACATTGAGATTTCTCTCATTTTCAAGTATGTCCTGGGTAGGCAAGGCCTAGGCTAAAGGTCAAAGAGCGGGTATCAGGCGCTAGAACTAATTTCCATCGGCTCCAGTAGAAATGAAGGCTGATGTATCTTGATAAAAGTCCTCAATGAGAAAACAGAAGAGAGAAAAAAAATATTCTGTGTAGACTGTTTATCACAGAGTAAACGAGTAAAAGGCCTAGGCTGGCACTTTCTAGGGGGCAGCAAAAAAACCACCACTAAAGGGGATATTCACAGAGCACCAAAATGACGCGGACATTTCAGTGTTCTGTTGTTCCCCGCACTTTGGGGAATCAAATTTCCCCGGTGAATTCACCACAGGGTCCCTGAAGTGCAGGGAATCAGCCACCGAAAGCCGCCACAAACCCGTCGCTTTAAAAAAAACTACTGAACGAAAATGTCTTGAATTTACATATAAGATCCTATGAATGATAATAAAAAGGTCTGTTACAGAAAAAAGAAAAACCGCTATTAGAAAACAAAATTGGAATTCTTTTTTTGAAAAAATGCCTAAAAGATACTAAAAAAACAAAAATCAATAAATAGACTTTGTACTACAGATTAAAGGAATAAACTGTTTATTAGATAATGAATAAAAACGGGAATATTTTCAACAATGAAAACCTATGGTGTTCACCTGAAATAAACCTGTCGAATGAAAACACCGGACATCAGGACATTTCTCTGCTGTTCAGTGTTCTCTGAACAGACAGTGGCGTAGCGTGGGGGGGGGGCTGGGGGGCCGTGGCCCCGGGCGCAGTTTTGTTAGGGGCGCATTTGCGCCCCTAAAACTGGCCCGCGGGTTGAGGGGACCCAGAAGATGCCGGGCAGCGGGAGTGCCTGCCCGCCGCCCGGTCCTGAACAGTCCGTCCTGACCTGTTCTTGAAGGGGAGGCGGCTGCGTGCAGGCGCAGCCGGTCACGTGGTCCGGCTAATCAGGTGGTACTGAGTCTCTGTACCACCTGATTAGCCGGACCGCGTGACCTGCGCACGCCTGCACGCAGCCGCCTCCACTTCAAGAACAGGACGGACTGTTCAGGACCGGGCGGCGGGCAGGCACTCCCGCTGCCCGGCATCTTCTGGGTCCCCTCAACCCCTGCCGGAGCAATATCCAGATGAGAGCTGGGGCAAATACATGTGTAAACTGGGGGGCAAATCCATGAGCTGGGGGGCAAATACATGTGAGAGCTGGGGCAAATACATGTGTAAGCTGGGGGGCAAATCCATGAGCTGGGGGGCAAATACATGTGTAAGCTGGGGCAAATCCATGAGCTGGGGGGCAAATACATGTGTAAGCTGGGGGGCAAATCCATGAGCTGGGGGGCAAATACATGTGTAAGCTGGGGGGCAAATCCATGAGCTGGGGGGCAAATACATGTGAGAGCTGGGGGGAAAATCCATGAGCTGGGGGGAAAATACATGTGTAAGATGGAGGGGCAAATCCATGCGCTGGGGGGCAAATACATGTGAGAGCTGGGGGGCAAATACATGTGTAAGCTGGGGGGCAAATACATGTGTGAGCTGGGGGGCAAATACATGTGTAAGCTGGGGGGCAAATACATGTGTGAGCTGGAGGGCAAATACATGTGTAAGCTGGGGGGCAAATCCATGTGAGAGCTGGGGCAAATCCATGAGCTGGGGGCAAATCCATGAGCTGGGGCAAATCCATGAGCTGGGGGCAAATCCATGAGCTGGGGCAAATCCATGTGAGAGCTGGGGCAAATCCATGTGAGAGCTGGGGCAAATCCCATGAGCTGGGCAAATCCCATGAGCTGGGGCAAATCCATGTGTGAGCTGGGGCAAATCCATGTGAGAGCTGGGGCAAATCCCATGAGCTGGGGCAATATCCATGTGTGAGCTGGGCAATATCCATGTGTGAGCTGGGGCAATATCCATGTGTGAGCTGGGGCAATATCCATGTGAGAGCTGGGGCAATATCCATGTGTGAGCTGGGGCAATATCCATGTGTGAGCTGGGGCAATATCCATGTGTGAGCTGGGGCAATATCCATGTGTGAGCTGGGGCATTATCCATGTGTGAGCTGGGGCAATATCCATGTGTGAGCTGGGGCAATATCCATGTGAGAGCTGGGGCAATATCCATGTGTGAGCTGGGGCAATATCCATGTGAGATCTGGGGCAATATCGATAACGTGTCCACAGGTTGGGGGGGGGGCGCACAATTCTTGGCTGGCCCCGGGCGCTGACAACCCACGCTACGCCACTGTGAACAGATTAAGCATTACTTCTCTATGGGGACTTTCACTGCCTTCGAACAGGCACCGTACTTGTTGGCAGTTCGTCAAAATTTGTGTGTGAGCATATCACAGAACTCCACAGCAATAAACCTCACAGTAATGTACGCTGTGTATTATGAGCATTCAGTGTTATATGGGAGTACTGACTTACGAGTAAGTAGTTACAAAAAAAATGTAAAACTCGGGGGGGGGGGTGACACCATGAGTTACCGCACCAGGTGACACCAACCCTAATGACGCCACTGCATTCCACTGAAGCTCATTGATTTCTAATAGACTACCTGATCTAGCCAAGGGTAACTTATAATTAGGGATGAGTTGTTCGGTTCGGAGTTCGATTCGAACATCGCCTGTTCGCATGTTCGCGAACTACGAACATTTCCTCATGTTCGCCCACAATGGACCACAATGCACTTTTGCACTGGCCTGAAGCTTGTAATTGGCTACAGCCTTGATCCTGACCACAGGTCAGGTGCAAGACAGGTTCAAGACTATGCCAATCACGGCTCAGAGTCCTGATTGGGCAAATTTTGCCCAATCATGGGCTCACAGCGCTAAGTCCCGCAGCACACTATATAAGGCTTCACACAGCGCTTCAGCACGCGTTTGAGAGGAGATTTGAGAGGAGATTGTTGTTATGTTAATGTGTGTTCTCACTGCCAGTCTGCCACCAGCTCCTGGGGGGGGTCTCATTTCTACAAAATATCTGGGAATTGTTTGAATCTGTGTGTTCTCACTCCCAGCAACTATTTTGGGGGTCAGTAATTTCTACAAAATATTTGGCAATTGTTATAATCCGCGTGTTCTCACTGCCACCCAGTATTTTGGGGGGTCAGTAATTTCTACAAAATATTTGGGAATTGAGGTAATCTGTGTCTTGTCACTGCCACCAGCAACTATTTTGGGGTGTCAGTAATTTCTACAAAATATTTGGGAATTGAGGTAATCCGTGTCTTGTCACTGCCACCCTGAATTTTGGGGGGTCAGTAATTTCTACAAAATATTTGGGAATTGAGGTAATCTGTGTCTTGTCACTGCCACCAGCAACTATTTTGGGGGGTCAGTAATTTCTACAAAATATTTGGGAATTGTTCTAATCCGTGTGTTCTCACTGCCACCCAGTATTTTGGGGGCAGTAATTTCTACAAAAAATCTGGGAATTATTGTAATCTTTGTGTTCTCACTGCCAGCAGCAATTGTGGGGGTCTCATTTCTACAAAATATCTGAGAATTGTGGTAATCCGTGTGTTCTCACTGCCACCCATCAGGGGGTCTCACTGATTTATAGGAGGTTTCTGGGAATTGTAATCTGTGTCTTCTCACTGCTAGCTATCATGGGGTCCCACATACTTCTATCAGATTTCTGAGAATTGTAATCTGTGTCTTGTCACTGTTGCCAGCTATCAAGGGGTCCTATTAGGGGGTCTCACTGATTTGTAGCAGATTTCTGCGAATTGTAATTTGTGTCTTGTCACTGGCACCCATCAGGGGGTCTCACTGATTTATAGGAGGTTTCTGGGAATTGTAATCTGTGTCTTGTCACTGGCTGCCAGCTATCAGGGTGTCTCACTGAGTTATACCAGAGTTCTGGAAATCTTTAATCTTTATACCAGAGTGGAATCAGAGTTCTGTATATATTTAATCTATATATCAATCACCATGTCAGAAAGACCAAAAAGGACAGGCAGACGCTCCCAGACACAGATAAGAGGGCAAGCAGCCTCTGTGTCGGGAGGCTGTGCCTCTGGTCGTCGTGGACGTGGTGCATCCTCTGCAGGGGCACACTTGTCCTTTCTAACTGGTGCTGACTGTCTTAAGCAGCAGCAACATACACAGGATTTGGTGGATTGGCTAACCAGGCCATCCGAGTCCTCCGAGTCCTCTGCCAGCCAGGCTTGTAGTGCTTTACAGTCCACTTCCGCTTCCAAAGCATCTAATGCAGCCTCCATGTCAACAGCTACTCCTGCCATAGCCTCACTATCACACACGGAGGAGTCAGCTGAATTGTTTGACTACAATGACAGTGACATGCTGCTTGAGGATGCGCAGCAACTACAGTGCTCTGATTCAATCTCTGAGGTTGAGGAAGGGAGTATAATCAACCTAGAGGAAGGGGGTGCCAGTGATGACACACAAATAACTGTCACTCATGTTGTCACAGCAGCTGCAGCATACTGCCATGTTGGCTCCATTGACGAGGAGATAGGGGGTGATGACAATGATGATGAGGTCACTGACTCCACCTGGGTGCCTAATCGAACAGAGGAGTCAAGTGAGGAGGAGGTGGAGGAGGCACAACAAACACAAGGCACAACATCCTCTATGACCAACCGTAGCACTAACCAGTCCAAGGCATCAGATGTCAGAGCTGCTCAGGTGAAGAGCGCTGTTGTCTCAAAGCACACATCCAGGAACTCTGCTGTCTGGGAGTTCTTAAAGAAATGTGCAGCAGACCCCACCGTTGCTATTTGTAATCTATGTCAGATGAGGCTCAAGCGTGGGAAAGACACCAGACGCTTGGGTACCACGTGCTTGAGGCGACATATGACCACCTGCCATGCATGCTGTTGGCGCAAAACTTTGCGTAGGTCCTCCTCCTCCTCATCTGTCTCTACCCCCACTGTATGTCCTGCCATGTCATTGCCTACAACCTCCACTGACAGGGATGATGCTACAGTAATGGATGTACCAGGTCCTTCCTCACAATGTGACAGCATCCCATCAGTTGAAGATTTACGCAGTCAGATTACGTTGCCCCAGCTGCTGCAGCGTAAGAAAAAATATAGTCCCAACCATCCCCAAGCACAGCATCTAAATGCCAGCTTAGCAAAATTACTCACATTGCAGCTGCTGCCTTTCCAGCTGGTGGACTCTGCTCCCTTCCGTGAATTTGCTGAATGTGCTGTACCACAGTGGCATGTTCCAAAACACCATTACTTTTCACGGAAGGCCATTCTGGCACTATACCAGCACGTGGAAGACAATGTTATCGAGTCATTGGGAAAGGCAGTCAGCAGCAAGGTGCATGTACAGCAAGCATGGACAGGGTCGTTACATTTCCTTCATGGCACACTGGGTAACTCTGATTGCAGCTGGGAGGGATCCAAGACGGGGCTCTGTGCTGGAGCTTGTTCATCCACCACGCCTCCAGAAAGCTGCTTGTATGAGGTCTGTCTGCTCCACCACCACCTCTCCCTCTTCCTCCTCCTTCTGTGTCTCTGGCGAAGTGGCAGTTAAACCGACACCTGACAGGGGCTACGCAATGGCATAAGCAAAAAGATGCCATACTGTGCTTGAGCTGGTTTGTTTAGGGGACAGGAGCCACACCGGGCCAGAAATTCTGTCAGGTCTGCAGGGGCAGGTGCAGAGATGGTTAACACCACGCCAGCTTCAGCTGGGAATGGTCATCTGTGATAATGGCAGACATCTTCTCTCCGCCCTACGCCTGGGTAAGTTGACACATGTACCATGCCTAGCACACGTCCTAAATCTGGTGGTACAGCATTTCCTAAACAGGTACCCAGGGCTGGCAGAGCTTCTCAGCCAGGCCAGAAAAGTCTGCAGCCACTTCAGACGGTCATTCCCAGCAAGTGTTCGCCTGGCAGAAATTCAAAGAGAATTCCACCTTCCCACAAACCGTCTGATCTGTGACATGCCCACCAGGTGAAACTCGACATTAGTAATGCTGCAGCATCTGCACAAGCAGCAGAGGGCCATCAACGAGTACCTGTGTGAGTATGGCACAAGGACAGGTTCAGGTCAACTTGGTTTTTTCCCCCCCGCAGTAGCTGATGATCAAGGATGCATGCACTGTACTGTCACCATTTGAGGAGGCAACGAGGATAGTGAGCAGGGACAGTGCATGCAACAGTGACACAATTCCTTTAGTGTTCCTGCTGGAGCACACTCTGCGGGGAATTAAAGATGTGGCTCTAGAGGCAGAGCAGCGGGAGGAAGAGGAGGCCTTCCCTAGCTCTGAAGGCTCCAGTCTTTCCGCAGACAGCATTCCAGCGGGTCCTCCTCAGATCAGACAGGAGGAGGATGAGGAGGAGGAGGAATATTTAAGTAGTGGGGGCATTGAAGGTGGGGATTTTCAAGGGAGGGTTTTGTGTGCCCAGAAACACAAGGACTAGTATGTGGCTGGGAGGAGGAAGTGCACGATGGGGTCATCCTCCTCATTGACCAGGAAGAGTCGGAAACTAATGCCACCTTCAACCTACGCTGCATGGGCTCCCTTATCCTGCAAAGCCTGCTAAAGGACCCCAGGATTCGTGCTATCAAGGAGAGGGATCATTACTGGTTGGCAACCCTTCTTGATCCACGATACAAGGGTAAAGTTGCAGAGCTCATCCTGCTTGCACAGAGGGAGCACAGGATAAAAAACTTGAGGACGCTCTAAAGCGACAATTGTGTAACACCTTTCCAGGCACTGGTAGGTTACCAAGTGATGACACAGGTGCTTCTGAGGCTGCGGATGATCAGAGGAATAGTGGTGAAGGCCGGGGCCACTTGACTGATGCTTTTTTAAATTATTTTAGTCCACGACGCCCAGGGACGTCAAATGTAGGCACCCATTGTGAGCATCTTCACCATATGGTGCTGGACTACCTAGGGGCAAGGGCAGATCTGGATACCTTTCCAGCAGATGATCCACTGGCTTACTGGGTGTTGAGCTGGATCACTGGCCAGAACTTAACCTTCATCCAGCATGCTTTCTGAAAGGACGTTCAGTGCCGCTGGAGGTTTTGCCACAGACAAAAGAGTGCGTCTGTCCACCGACTCTGTAGACCGGCTGACATTTATAAAAATGAATCAGTCCTGGATCAGCAGCCATCAATCCCCTGATGCTGACGTAACGGAATAGATCGGGGATGTCTTCTGCATTCACAAAACCTCCACCACTGAACTCTTCCACAATACCACAAAAGGGTTACGGTGTGAAGGCACTTGCTGCCATGAAAGACACAATATTTGGCTGCACTGACGTCTTTACCAGATTCATATCTTTTTAATATAGGACCGCATGGTCCACCCCTGCACTCTTCCACAATACCACAGAGGGGTTACTGTATGATGGCACTTGCAGGCCTGGCACCAAAGGCACAATATTTGAGTGCACTGACGCCTTTACCAGATTCATATCTTTTTAATATAGAACCGCATGGTCCACCCCTCACTAAACTTGTTCTGCGTGTCCTAAAACGTCTCCTCTTTTCATACAGGCTGCCGCCCTCAGCAGTTGTTTCTGAATAGATTAAAGGAAAAGCATTTACCGTCATTTGAAACGTCATTTTTTTGTTTTAAAATGTTTCTATACATCCTAGAAATCCGCCACTTCACAGGCAGGTTATGGGGACCTCCTAGGCACGATATTTGAAGGAATTTTTCGTTTTTATTTTTAACCCTTATTTCATGGAAAGCTCACTGTCTCTTTTAAAAACTTTTTTTTAACTTTTTGTCCTTGTTTCCTGTCCCCCAGGGCACTACCCGGACCCCCATACACCTTTTATGGCAAATATCTAGCATATATGCCCTCTTGGAGGGCACTCTAAAAATCAAACTTTGAGTCCCATTGACTTGTATTGAGTTTGTGTTCGAGTTCAAACTTTTGAAAAGTTCGAGTTCGAATGCGAACCGAACTCGGGGGTGTTCGGCTCATCCCTACTTATAATAACGATGATTACTATTCACAATAAAAGTCCCCTGGCTTATCCCCTTCATTCAAGAGCTTTTTGTTGAAAAAAATATTATAACATTTATTTGATGGGATGCATAGTTAAATTTTAAGTATAGGGTAAATGGGCAATTTTGCGTAAAAAGTATTGTTCCAATAAAATTAAAATAAGGTAAATTTACACATTTTTAATATTTTATGTATTCCTTAAAACTTTACAGAACTGTTGCTGGGATGAAAAGTTCTAAACTGTAGATGGCGTCCCTAAGACTGGGGTCAGACGAGCGTAGTGTTCGCGTCCGTGATTGCGCCTAAAAGTACGTCCGTGATAGCATGACAGAAAGCCCATTGGAGCCCCACACACGAAGTACGTCCGCACTGAACTGCGGACGCACAACGGCCGCGGCCCACGGACGCAAGGCAGGCAAGAACGTACAACCCCTAGAATGGCCGCACAAAGTGCGCAACGTCCGCATAGCTTTGTGTGTGAGTGATGGAACGTGGTCAGACGGACTGCATTTATACGTCCAGCATTTTTCACAGACAAAATGGTTTTGCTTTTTAATTTATTTTCCCTCCTACATCCGTCAAAATATACATCAGTAAATAAACGGACTGTGTGGCCACTACTGTGTCTTCCGTACTGACGTACGTCCGTGTGCACGGACGTACAGTCCGTAGAAATCACGCTCGTCTGACCCTAGCCTTATCTGGCACAATGTCACACAGGGTCTGCATTATCAACATACAAGCAGAAATGGCCTTTGTCTCAGATGCAGTAAATGTGCTGCAAACAGATAATAGAATGGTGAGATCTCCTGCTTATGGGGATTTGTAGTGATCAGAATGAGATTATTAGCAATGCAATATCTGTATGTGCTGCATAATGCCTGTGTATGGCAATTACAGCAACACCTTGTATCTGTATGTGCTGCATAATGCCTGTGTATGGCAATTACAGCAACACCTTGTATCTGTATGTGCTGCATAATGCCTGTGTATGGCAATTACAGCAACATCTTGTATCTGTATGTGCTGCATAATGCCCGTGTGTGGCAATTACAGCAACACCTTGTATCTGTATGTGCTGCATAATGCCGGTGTATGGCAATTACAGCAACACCTTGTATCTGTATGTGCTGCATAATGCCTGTGTATGGCAATTACAGTAACACCTTGTATCTGTATGTGCTGCATAATGCCTGCGTATGGCAATTACAGCAACACCTTGTATCTGCATGTGCTGCATAATGCCTGTGTATGGCAATTACAGCAACACCTTGTATCTGTATGTGCTGCATAATGCCTGTGTATGGCAATTACAGCAACATCTTGTATCTGTATGTGCTGCATAATGCCCGTGTGTGGCAATTACAGCAACACCTTGTATCTGTATGTGCTGCATAATGCCGGTGTATGGCAATTACAGCAACACCTTGTATCTGTATGTGCTGCATAATGCCTGCGTATGGCGATTACAGCAACACCTTGTATCTGTACTGTACAGGGATTTTCAGTCATTATAACCCCCTGAAGCGTATCCCTGTACAGTAGTGAGTGACCCCACAGCTCTCCCTGTATTCTGACAAATCCCTGGCTGCTGTAATGCAGCAGTAAAGCTTGTTGGGCCTTTTGTTACAGTGAGGGTGCTACTCCTTGCAGCTTCTTTACAGTAATACAGGGTGACAGGAGGAAGAGTTCACTGGATATTTAGCTTCTCCGCAGGGACACTACAAAATGGGGTTTATAGGCAATTTTTTTTATTTATTGTACTGCAGTGCAAAATTGAGTTTACACACATTTGGAAGTGAGTGGGTTAAACTCACGTGCTAGCTAAGCTAGGGACAGATGAGCGCATTTTCTGCAGCCACCGTCAAAATGTACGTCGATGCGTGCGCACGCATTTTTTCACGGAATGCGCTTGAGTGGTCGGACGATGCGCAATTCTGGACGTATTCCATGACGGTGGGGTGAAAAAGAGGAAAAATCAGATGAATCTAATCCTTTAAATGAAATAATAAGGGCAAGGGCTATAAAAAGTCGTTCGGGGATGGTGGCGTTTTTCTAAGATGGATCCTGCACACGTCTTTGTGTTTGGTGTGATGGGGTACCTGTACCTAAAAGAGGAAGAGAAAGCGGCGAACCTGGTTCATGAAATCAACGCTGCCAGACCCACGCATGGACACTTTGTGACGCTGTACAGGCCACTGCGAGAGAGGGACCCCGCGAAGTTCTTCAACTACATGCGGATGTCCATCGCCTCCTTTGATGAACTGTTGTCGCGGGTACGGGAGCCGCTGACCAAGAGGGACACCAACATGCGGCCCGCCATACCACCGGAGGAGATGCTGGTCATCACTTTGAGGTACGTACTGTCACACACCTGTATACATGACATCGCTGCCAGTCACCTGACATGAGTGCATCATGTCTGTAGTCACATGCCCACTGTTACATGCACACACACACACACGGGCATCACATCACACGTACATAATCATAAATGACTCCGACAACAATGTTGAAAAATAATACTATAATATGAAAAGAAACTGTAATATATTATGGACATATATTACAAGTCGTAAACTGAAGGTCAATATATACAAAATCAAAACAATAACACATAACAAACAATAATCAAACATATTTAGCTCATGTATCAAAGTTGCTGATACCGCGGAGCATCTGGGTCATGAGGGCCGGTGGTGTGGCTACAGCTGGACCCCGACTCCGTGTGTGGCCTGGCTCCAGGGGGCATGGCTGGACAGCATCACTGGAGACGGAAGATCCACTGGCGGATTGTGGCACAGCATGGTAGGCGGCTGCGTGATGGGGACGTGAAAGGATAATCTATTGGCGATACGATACTATTTTCCCTCGCCATCCTGTTCAGGAGGAGCGTACATGCATTGGAGAACGACATGTCGACGGAGTCCAAGCATGCAGCGTTGGTGTGCATGGGTGGTCTGTGCCTCCATGAACATGACCATGGCCTGCTCCAGGTCTGCAGCCTGTGCCCTTCTCTTCTGGCCAGGTCTGGTGCTGACCGTTGTCGCGGTACCTGCCACCTGTGGTGTCGCCAAATCCTCCTCCATCTGCGACTCAGCACCACCCTGGTTCTCCTCCTCCTGGCAGCTGGCAGAATCTCCTGGCACCATTTGTTGTGCCTGGGTGCCGGAGGTCGATGGCTGGTCCATGCTGCTGACAGACCTGCGCGGCTCCTGGGTCCTGCGGAGGAACGATAGCTGCTCTGCATAAATGTACCCCGGACCTTCTTCGCACCAGCTCCAGAGCGCGCAGCCATGGCCTGCTTCTTCTGGACGCGCATGTAGTTGTCGCGTACTGTGCGCCATTTGTTCATTGCCTCTTGTGCTGAAAAACATGATGAGAGTGACATTAGCTTGTTGTTCATGGTATGTGATCATATTCAAACAGTTTTGTTTTGTCTTCTAGGTATCTCGTAGTGGGTGCAGTTTGAAGGATCTGCATTATAGCTTCCGCGTTGGCAGATCAACAGCTGGTGAGATCGTCCGCAAGGTGTGCCAAACAATATGGGAGACCATGAAGGGCGAATGTTTGCCAAGACCGACACATACGGCATGTCTGGAAATTGCAGCAGGATTCTGGGAGAGAGCCAACTTTCCAAACTGCCTTGGAGCCGTGGATGGCAAACATGTCCGCATAGTGAAGCCACCGCACAGTGGCTCACTGTATCAGAATTATAAACATTACTTTTCTATAGGCCTACTGGCGGTGTCAGATGCCAACTATAGTTTCGTGTATGTGGATGTCGGTTCATACGGCAAGGACTCTGACTCCACACTGTTCAGGAACTCCACACTGTGGAATGAAATTGAGAGTGGGACCCTGAACATCCCCAGACCCGCACCATTGCCTGGCAGTGACGTGACAGTCCCCTATGCCTTCGTGGGTGACGAAGCATTCGGCCTATCCACACACCTCCTACGGCCCTACTCAGGGACACACCTGACTGTGAAGAAGCGGGTGTTTAATTATAGGCTGTCGCGGGCGAGACGGTATGTGGAGTGTACCTTTGGCATACTGACCAACAAGTGGAGGATTCTACATAGACCGCTGGATGTAAATGTGGACTTCTGTGTGGACATAGTGAAATGCTGTTGCATTCTACATAATTATGTGCGGGCCAGGGATGGTTTTAATTTTGACGATACCCTCACAGTTGTCGGTCTTGAGGATGATGTGAACTATGACATCATAGCTGTGAATAGATACAGCAACAGGTATCGCGATGCTCTATCTAATTATTTCATCAGTGATGCAGGTGAGGTGTCCTGGCAGCTGGGGAGCATTTGATTTTCACATCAATGATTTCATTTGTTTGTTTATTATCATTTTTGTGATTTACATTTATGGGATTATGAATTAAATAATATTATACTCACTCTGTATGTGCTGCTCCTTCTCGGACCACGTATCGTACTCCGGGTACACATGACGGGACACCTCGACCCATGCGCTCGCCTTCCTCCCCTTGTCCTTATAACGCTCGCAGGCCGTATCCCAGATCCCTGGATGCTCTCCCACAGCGCTTATCAGCCTCTCCACGTCCATCTCTGGTCCAGCAGCCATGTTCAACGGTCGCAGGTACACTCCAACGAAATGCAGGAAACTTTGGCAGTTTGGACGTTATGTAGGCCGCACACTAGCAGCGTCTGACGTCTCCTAATCACGCACACACGCTGCCATGCGGCCGCCGCGCACTTTGTACGTCAGTAGCAGCGGTTTCACGTTCTGATAAAAATGCGTTCATTTGCTGGTTGCGTGGTGTCGGCGCACTTTTGTACGCACGTACTGCGTATATTGGCCGTCATTGGCCGTTATGTGCTGCTACTGCCGCCGTGATTTAGTGCGTCTGCACGCGCGTTCCGACTGCCCCACTCTGACCCTAGCCTTAATCCCCAGAGTCACATATCAGGGAATGACAGGATCAGGATGTGGTAGGAATAGGGTTGCCAGGTCGGCCATGTTTTCCTGGACACATATAATTATTTCACGCAGATGGGAGCACAGGGAAAAGTGCTGCCCTGCAACATGTATAATTCATATGCTGCAGGAAGGAAATCATGGCAGGTCACCTGGGTTTCTTACCTGCAGCGTATGGATTCTACATGGTGCAGGTGGCAATTTTCATGCACTGTCCATCAGCATGAATAAATTATATGTGTCCAGGAAAATATGGCCGATCTGGCGACCTTACGTAGGAATCAGAAGACAATACAAGGTTATTCAGAGAGAGGTGAAAACCAGGAGAATGACTGGAGCAGTGAAAATTCTAGGTGATAATAGCTATTTTTCGGGTTTAGCTATTTTGACCTAGAATTTTCACTTCTTCAGTCATTCTCCTGGTTTACGCCTCTCTCTGAATAACCCTGAATAGTGTCTATTCACGCTTTGTTTTTCGCCTCATTTCAGCGCACTAATGTGATTCTATTTTGCCGAAAATACAGTGAATTCACTATTTAGCGAACAGTCACCGTATTTTGCCCAAAAAAACGCCTAATTGTGCTGATAACCACCGAACTGGAATCCTCGAATTCTGTCAAACTGGAAAAAAAACGTTGACGCAGTAATCGGACGTCGGTGAAAACCGCTGAATTGTGCTGAAGTAGCAACAACAAATTCCATTGAACTGAAAAAAAATAATAGGAGATTAGACGCATTTTCACTGAATTTTTATTGATTTAAATTATAAAAAAGGTCCTTTAAAAAAAATGATATAAAAGGTCTGTTACACAAAAGTCTTTAAAAAAATAATAAGTCGTCTAAAAAATACAAAGAACACAAAAAGATCATTTAAAAATATTTAAAATAAAGAAATAAAAGGGATTTTTTGCAGAAAATAAAAAATAAACGGTCTATAAAAAGAATTAAGATATTACTTTTTAACATTGAAACCTATGGGATTCGCCTGATTAAACCTGTTGCATTAAAACACCGAACACTCAGGCCAGTTCACCGGAATTTTGGTGCAATTCAGCGTTTTGTGAATAGAAGACACGATAGTCTTCTGTGGGACAATTTCAGTGCCGCCGAATTGCGACGAACTGCTCCATGTATCGCTGTCAATTCTCCTGTCTTTGAAGAATTGACAGTTTAACCTCCCTGGCGGTCTCATTTTTTCAAAATTTTGTGTCTAAAAGTGTTTAAATTTTTTGGGAAAGGAAATGTGTTGTTTTATATAGTAAGTCTGTATTCTGTAGGAATAACTCACTGAAATCCGTGCAAGCAAGAGTCTGGTAAACACACGGAGTCAGAGAAGGTTTGAAACACGAAATAATAATTTATTATCCCAAAAATAATTATCCAAAATAACAGAAATAAATTATATTCAATAATATAATCAAACCAAAAACCTGCCTCTCTCCTCTGGGTGCTCGGATTCCTGTGCAGATGTACACTCCTTTGCCAAAGCAATACAGGACACGGGGGGGGGGTACCAAAAAAAGAGTATTTATTCTCAAAGCAGCTTTACAGAAATAAAAGGCAAATAAAAATCATTTCTAAAATGTAATAAGGCTTTGCAATACAAGTTTCGCTGGTGGATCTGGGCAAGCACCAGCGAAACTTGTATTGCAAAGCCTTATTACATTTCAGAAATTATTTTTATTTGCCTTTTATTTCTGTAATTCTGCTTTGAGAATAAATACTCTTTTTCTGGTACCCCGTGCCCTGTATATTTCATTGGCAAAGAAGTGTACATCTGAACAAGAATCCCAACACCCAAAAAGTTTATTCTACAGTAATTGTTTTTTTTATTTACAGTTTTTCAAATTTGCTGCCTGGTTCCGCCCCCTGCATCACTCGGCTCGCAAGGGAGCGGAGCCAGGAAGCAAAGTCGCCGGCTGCCGCGATCACGCTGCGGAGACGGCAAGGGAGCAAAGGATTCAGTGAGTATGCATCCAGCCCGAGTGTGGCTCGGGGTTACCGATCGCGGTAGAAAAATTTAACCCCGAGTCACACTCGGGAATACCGCCAGGCAGGTTAAGGAGTTATTCAAAGAGAGCCAAATTGGCCACCGAATTGCATTGAATGGTGAATTTCTCCGTACGGTGCAATTTCTTGGCCATTCAGCTATTCAAAAAGCAGGTGATTTTCTAAATATTGGTGAATTGCCAGCGAAATACGGTGATCTTCAGCAGCAGTGAAGAAAAAGAAGAATAGAGAAGCAATGGTTAATCTATTCAGAGAAAACCGAATAGCACCGAAAAGTTGGCGAAATGCCCAGATTTTCGGTGGTTTCAGTCGACAGCTTTAAACAAACGAATCTCATAGGTTTTTCAGCGTAAAAAAAATTCCCCATTTTCATAAATTTTCTCTTAGAATTTTTTAGGAATTTTTCTGGATTTTTTCAGATAATTTTTTAATTCCCATTCTTTTTTTTTAAATGACTTTTTTTAAATTCTGTAACAGACCTTTTTATTGTTATTCACAGTACCTTATATATTTTTTCCAGGCATTTTAATGCATTATTTTTCTTCTAAACGCCTTTTAAAAGTTGTGGGCTGTTTTGTGTTTTTTTTTACCCCTGTATAGCGGCTGGTTGGTTTTTTCTGGCGGTGTTCGGCTGCATTCAGTGGTTTGAGGATGCGTTTAGTGGGCCGTTGGCTGCGTTTGGCGGTTTATTGGATTCGACTGGTGATTTTGTGGAGACAATCGTTAGTTTATCGGATGCAGTCGGTGGCGTTAGTCGAATCGACTTGGCGCACTTCGGAGACACTGCGGTGAATGCTGAATCCAATGCAAGTCCTATGGATAATATTAAAAATGCCTGTTATAGGAAAAAAATACTTATTTAACCCTTTCGCTGCTGAGCCATTTTACGCCTGTGTGCTGAGCTCATTTTTACCAGTTTTACTCATCATGTTTAAACGCGATTTGAAGCCACATTTTATTATACAACCCAGACATATTATATATTGTTCTTTCCGGCAGACTCGGCAGATTCATAATATATCATTATTATATGTATATGTCATGTCCTGCCTTTATATTATAACAAAAAATGCACTAAAATTAGAATTTTCAAAAATTAACAGGGTGTAAAGAGTTTTTTTTCTCTTTTCATCATGCGAGCCTCTGCGTTTATATTTTCTATGGGGTGTGCTTTTTAAAAAGAAATTGAAATGGGGACGCGTTACATTTTTGGGGGGGATTACGTGGTTTTTAGCAAACGCCCCATAGAATTTTTTTTTGTTCACATGATAATTGAAATGGGAACAATATTGCTGCATTAATAAAACAAAAAAATGTTTATTTTGTTAAAATTTTTAAATTGTTTTTTTTTTTTTACATTTTATATGGTCATGTTTGGTATCATTGGAAAGGCCATGCTCTGGCCGTTCCAATGATACCAAACATGAACCCTTATTCATTAACCCCTATTTATTGGAACCCCCTATCTCCACCATAGGTGGCAGCTAGGGGTTGACTCCAGAACTGACGTCATCGCGCTATGCCTGATGACGCCAGTCATCAGGGGGAGATCCCGGAAGCTTGGCTGACATCCAAGATGTCAGCCAGCTCCAGGAGGGGACCGCGATACGACGCCTGTTGGCACTGAATTGCGATCCAGCCCCCTAGGGATTAAAGACAGACGCTGCTTGGAACGGCAAGCTGTGCCCTTCCAAACGATGCCTGCCTTTTTTGGCTGCCCCCGCACGGATGGGGAGGGAGAGAGGTCCAAAGGAACCCCCCTCCCCTTCAGGCACCTTCCCCGCACTCGTAGGGGTGTGCCTGTAATAGATGTCATCTCGCTAGCACGATGACGTCTATTGTCCCAGTCAGGGTGCCGGATGCTGGGGTGACATCCAAGATGTCAGCCCGCACCAAGGGGCCGCAGCGATCGGCTGGAATTGCTCAGGGCATCCATAGCACAGGAGAACCATTTGGCTGGACGCACTGAGCGCATCAATAGCAGCCAAGTGGTTAAAAAATAAAATAAAATAAAAATCGGAAAACAAATTTGCCAAAAAAATCTAGAAAAATGCCTAAAAAATAAAGAGACTTTTTGCTGCAGGTTAAAAGAATAAATGGTTTATTAGATAGTCAATTAAAACGGGAATATTTTTAACATTAAGGCTGGGGTCAGACGAACGCAGTGCGAACACGCGTGCAGCCGCACTTTATTATGGCCACAGTGGCAGCAAATGACAGCCAATGACGGCCAATATACGAAGTACAGCCGCACAAAAGTTCGGCCGCGCAACGCAAGCGGCAAAGGAACACATTTTTTCGAGAACGTAGAACCACTAATACTGACGTACAGAGTGCGCTGCGTCGGCATAGCGGCGTGTGTGTGCGTGATTAGGAGACGTCAGACGCTGCACATGTCCGGCCAACATCACGTCCATTTGTTTTTAATAGCTCCGTCAAAAATCACGGCCGAAATTGTGCACCGTATGACCTCTATCACGTCTTCTGTGAAAAAGTGCATCTACGCACTTTTTGATGGTAGACGTGAAAAATGCGTTCGTCTGACCCTAGCCTAAAACCTATGGGATTCGCCTGATTAAACCTGCCGAATGAAACCACCGAACAGCAGGACATTTCACTGACATTTCTCTGCTGTTCGGTGTCTGTGAATAGATTAACCATTACTTCTCTATGGGGGATTTCACTGCTGAGCTAGGATGGGCTGCATATAAACCATAAGCTAATTCCCCATGCAGATTCCTGGGGTTACAGCAGAAAGTGCATAAGAGGTTACAGCTATGCCAGGGCTCAAAATTTCTACTCGCCTGCTTGCATTTGGCAAGTGGAAATCAAGTGAGGACAAGTGGAAATGCACTGGGTATACATACATGTATCTGGGGTCTGGGGATACATGCATCTGGGGTCTGGGGCTACATGCATCTGGGGTCTGCTGTGTCTGGGTATACATGTACAGTATCTGGGGCCTGGTGATACATGTATCTGGGGTCTGATGTGTCTGGGTATACATTTATCTGGGGTCTGTGATACATGTATCTGGGGTCTGATGTGAAAATCAAGTGAGGACAAGTGGAAATGCACTGGGTATACATACATGTATCTGGGGTCTGTGATACATGTATCTGGGGTCTGATGTGTCTGGGTATACATGCATCTGGAGATGAAAAAAATGCACTACGTTAATTAAATGTTGAGCAGTTACATTTAAAAAATTTTTGTTTGCATCCCCATTGATGTAAAGCACTTATTTTCCTTTGTTTACATTGCTTTATGTTAATAGTGTTGTCATTTATTTTTGTTACGTTGTTTCGAATAAAACATTTAACAGTGTCAATTAGTAGTGGGGCAACTGGTGGGCCCTGAGCTACACCATAAGAAATAACTGAAGCAATCTGTGTATGGACTAATGTCTGTCATACTGTAAAACATCACATAAAGCCACTGTATGCTGAGGCTGCTCTTTACGGCGCATCTGTGACTAAGCTGGTAATGGGCACGGGTAAGACGAGCCGCGTGATACAGGCGGATTATGATTTCCCGGCCTTAAATAAATATCAGCCACATTGCGCTGTCACTTGTAACTGTCTAAAACTATCCTTAGATCTTTGCTCCATCTATTTGGGCAATGTTATCCACCCTAAACCCCTCCAGAAATACTCCCCGAAAGGACGACTTTCCCACACAGCATCACATTCATATAACACTAGCTTTTGCCCGCGGCTTCGCTCGCGTGGATTTTAGGATTTGTTAAAATTGTTTTTTAAAAGAAACTTGAGTTTTTTTTGGTAGAACCCCACTTTCCCCCCCACTTTGGATTTTTGGAAAATTGTAAAACACGTGTTTTTTTATTTTTCAAGAAGATCGTAAGTGCCAAATTTCACACCTGTAACATCTTTGGTTTTTGAAATATAGGTATACTGATAAAAGTATTCACATCCCTTTCCCCCACCCCCCTTAACTGGATTTTCGGAAAATGGTAAAACATGTATTTTTTTTGCACGAAGATTGTAAATATCGAATTTCACACCTGTAACATCATTGGTTTTTGAAATATAGGTATAGTGATAAAAGTATTCACCCCCCCTTTTTCCCCCTCCCACTGGATTTTTGGAAAATGGTAAAATAGGTGTTTTTTTGTTTCTCAAGACAAATCTAAATACCAATTTTCACATCTGCAACATCTTCTGTTTTTGAAATGTAGGTGTCCTGTTTAAAAGTATTCACACCCCTTTTTTTTAACCCCCCCACTTGGATTTTTGGAAAATGGTAAAACACGCGTTTCTTTATTTTCAAAAGATTGTAATTACCAAACTTCACACCTGTAACATCTTGGTTTTTGAACTATAGATTTACTGATAAAAGTATTCAGACCCCTTTCCCTTGACCCCCCCCCCTTTATTTGAATTTGTGGAAAATGGCAAAACACATGTTTGTTTTTTTCATGAAGATTGTAAATAACAAATTTCACACCTGTAAAATCTTTGGTTTTTAAAACATAGGTATACTGATAAAAGTATTCAACCCCCCCTTTTTGCCCCCCATCCCACTGAATTTTTTGAAAATGGTAAAATAGGTGTTTTTTTGTTTCTCAAGACGAATCTAAATACCAATTTTCACGTCTGTAACATCTTCTGATTTTGAGATATAGGTATTATGTTTAAAAGTATTCAGCCCCCCTTTTTTTCATCCCCCCTTGGGATTTTTGGAAAAATGGTAAAACACCTGTTTTTATTTTTCAAGAAGATTGTAAATACCAAATTTCACGTCTGTAACATCTTTGGTTTTTGAAATATAGGTATAATGATAAAAAATATTCAGACCCCTTTCCCCCGACCCCCCCCCCCAATTGGATTCGTGGAAAATGGCAAAAAACATGTTTGGTTTTTTTCACGAAGATTGTAAATACCAAATTTCACACCCGTAACATCTTCGGTTTTTGAAATATAGGTATACTGATAAAGGTATTTAACCCCTGTTTTTGACCCCCCCCCCAAGGAATTTTCAGAACATGGTAAAATACGTGTTTTTTTATTTTTCAAGACGAATCTAAATACCGATTTTCACATCTGTAGCATCTTCTGTTTTTGAGCTATAGGTATCCTGTTTAAAATATTCAACCCCCTTTTTCACCCCCTTATGGGTGGATTTTCCAAAAATCCTTCCTTAGTGGGTGCCTACATCATAAAAACAGTGCACCTTCAAAATTTCACGTTCCTAGGTTAAACGGTTTCAGCTGGACGTTGATGAGTCAGTCAGTCAGGACTTTCGCGTTTATGATAAAAGTTTTCAACCCCCTTTTTTGCCCCCCCCCAAGGAATTTGCAGAAAATGGTAAAATACGTGTTTTTTTATTTGTCAAGTTGAATCTAAATACCGATTTTCACATCTGTACCATCTTCTGTTTTTAAGATACAAGTATCCTGTTTAAAATATTTAAAATATTCAACCCCCTTTTTTTGCCCCCCCAGTTGAATTTGTGAAAAACGGTAAAATACGTGTTTTTTTATTTTTCAAGACGAATCTAAATACCGATTTTCACGTCTGTAACATCTTCTGTTTTTGAGCTATAGGTATCTTGTTTAAAATATTTAAAATATTCAACCCCCTTTTTTCGCCCCCCCAGTCGAATTTTTGAAAAACGGTAAAATAAGAGTTTTTTTCTTTTTCAAGACGAATCTAAATACCGATTTTCACATCTGTAGCATCTTCTGTTTTTGAGCTATAGGTATCCTGTTTAAAATATTCAACCCCCTTTTTCACCCCCTTAGGGGCGGAGTTTCCAAAAATCCTTCCTTAGTGGGCGCCTACATCATAAAAACAGTGCACCTTCAAAATTCCACGTTCCTAGGTTAAACGGTTTCAGCTGGGTATTGATGAGTCAGTCAGTCAGGGCTTTCGCGTTTATATATATAACAGAGAGGAGGGGAGGAAGGCTCTACCCCTATTCTCATGTCATTAAAAGAGCCTCTATTAGGTGGTATCATCCATATACTGTACATATTAGGGGTTATTCAGAGAGAGCCGAAACTGCACCAAACAGTGAATTTCCCCATACGGTTACATTTTGGGGCCATTCGGCTATTCAGAGAGCAGGCAATTCACCAAATTTTGGCGAACTGCCAGCAAGTACGGTGCCTGTTCGGCGGCAATGAAATCCCCCATAGAGAAGTAATGATTAATCTATTCACAGACACCGAACAGCAGAGAAATGTCAGTGAAATGCCCTGCTGTTCGGTGGTTTCATTCGGCAGGTTTATTCAAGCGAATCCCATAGGCTTCAAAGTTAAAAATATTCCCGTTTTAATCCAATATTTAATAAACCGTTTAGTCTTTTAATTTGCAGCAAAAAGTCTCTTTATTTCTATTTTTTTAGCAAAAAATAAAATTCTGATTTTTTTAAACCCTTTCACTGCGGAGGACATGTGGGGAACGTTCTCGTTGACTCCCACTATATGCGGAGGACATTCCCCACACGTCACCCCCGCAAGCGGGAGCCCTGGGAGAGATACTCACCACTCTCTTCGGGGTCCGGCGGCGTTCTGACTTCAGGGAAGTCAGACGCCGAATGTAAGCCCCTCCTGACGTCAATGACGCCATCGTGCCATTTTTTTTTAGCATCTTTTAGGCATTTTTCTGGATTTGTTTGGGATTTTTTTTTTTAAAATAGTTTTTTCTTTTTTCTGTAACAGCCCTTTTTATTATCATTCATTGGATTTTATATGTAAATTTCAGACATTTTCGTTCAGTAGTTTCTTTGCAAACAGCGTTTCAAGTTTCAAACCTTCAAGCATCCTGTTTGTTTTTTTTTCACTCCATTCATCTGCGGTGTCCGGTTTTACCGGCGGCTGCTCTGCGCTCTGATCGGCGGTTGCTCGGGTTTCTCCGGCGTGTTCGGCGGGGTTGATCCAGATGTTTTTGCGGGATTCGGTGTGCTTTCGCCGAGTTTTGCGGTGAGTGTTCGTCGGGTTTGCGGCGGCTTTTCCCTGCACTACGATGGCCCTGTGGTGCTTGCTGAATACATCGCAGGGTCGCCGAAATGGGATCGCCGAATCGCACCGAATGGAAAAGAAAGAAACGTCACCAAACGTGCAGTGACTTTTCAATTCTCTTTGAATAACCCTGTGTGTATTGTGAACCTGTAGCCAATGCAGTATACAGGAGTTCAATGCAGTATTCAGGAGTTTAGGGGTTTATTGTGGTACCTACAACCAGCTAACTCTTGATGCTGGACGTCTGACACAGTCATAGCCAGAGTGCAGCAGTGTTGTAGAGTCACTACGCACAGACTTCAAAAGTTAACTTTCAGTGAATAAAATGTCACGTGTGTCATCTTTCTTGCCTTGTAATTATTATCTATTTATGTAATGCACCGGAAGCCCTGCCTGGTATTCCTCATGAGAATGTGGTGAAGTCATACGTGAGAATTGTCTACAGATTCAATCTATGTCAATCCCCGGGAGTGAAACTAATCCGGGGTATTTGATTTTTCTATAAATGATCTATTAGTACTTCTGGTCCTGACTCCTGATCTCAACATTCAGTCCATTTTAGGATATTACTGACAATGGCAGGGATATTTATAAGACACGTTGTGAGTCTCTTTGTGTTATTGTGTCAACAACTCAACCTACTGGCCCAAACCCAACCCCATTACGCACGGTCTTTCACAGGGTTGATATTCTGTTCCCTATCCACCCCTGAGGCGACATGGAATCCTGGGACATCAAGAGAAATTTTTGACTCCATTGCAGAGAAAATGGGCCAAAAAAAAAAGTCACAACCTCTAGTATTTGGTTGGACCTCCTTTTGCTGTGATTGCGGCACGGGTTCTCTATGGCCTCATGTTGATAAGCTCATGCGATGTCACAGCATTTATTTGCATTCAGAGCGGCATTAATTTGTGGCCAAGATCTTGTATTGATGATGGGAGAGTCGCGGCGCTGCGTAAAGTCTTCTCCAACACATTATCCCAAAGATTAAACTCAATGCGGTTAAGGTCTGGACTGAGCGGTGGCCAATCCATGTGTGAAAATGATGTCTCATGCTCCCTCAACCACTCTTGCACAATTTGATCCCAATGAATCCTGGCATTGCCATCTTGGAATATGCCTACTGTGCCATCAGGGGAGAAAACAAACCCATTGGTGGAAAAACTTGCTCACTCAGTATATTCAGGAAGTCACATGACCTCATTTTATGATGAAACATATTAAACACTGCAGTAATTCCCCAATGGAAAGCTCGCACTGATCGGCTTAGTTAAATCCATGGGGGGGGGGGGATTCTTTTTTTGGCCAGACCATATTACCTTTCTTAAGTAATACTTCCGCTTGTGAACATTTCATAATGTCGATGGGAAAATAAACTGCCACCATCTGACAGATGACCATTAAGTCCTTTAGTTCTCAAATGCAGATACTGTAAGGGTTTTGATGATCCATCACCTCTATGTTAAAAGTAGTTTGATAGACTATGACAGGGCTCTGTAACATTGGGGGCTTCCAGCCTCTCCGGTGTGCTTGAAGGCAGCATGTCTGATGCTGCTCGCTGACCAACGCCCGGTTTAAATAGAGACAGGCAGGGAGGTGGCTGCATGAGGCGCAGCTTGAGAGGGGGCGCGGTTTGGTGAAGGCCTTTTAAAAACCCACAGTTCCTTCCAAACAGTGCCAGATCGTGGTTATCCATACCTGAGCTCCCTGTACCTGAATTCTCTCGTGATTTAACCTGTTATTGACCTCTGCTTGTTTTCTGACCATTCTACCTTCAGTTGCCCTAGACTATTTTCCGTGTACTACGCTACTGCACTGATATCGACCCGGCTATTCCATTTGACTATTCTATACTCTGTATTCCTGATTCTGGCTCGTCTGACTACCCCCGTGTTGCTGACCTGGTTTTGTATTACGACATTGTCTTTGATTAACCCTTTCTGTCTAGCTAGTACATATTTACCTGGCCAATTTTTAAGGACCAGACAGTTATGGATTTTTCTACGGCTACCCTGTTTGTAGCTTTTTGGCTCTGTGGAGTGTTGGGCTTTAAGGACTGCGTGGTGGGATCCGGGAACCGTGACAGGCTCAAAATTTCAAGTCCCAAGCTACTAAGCAGGCCATAAGTTACTCGCCACCAGTTGCTCCACCTAACCCCTACCCAGCCCTTAACTCTGCCCTTAAACACACCCCCTGAAATTATCTTATGAAATTACACTGTTATCGGTTTTATTTAGAATAAAGTTACAAAAATAACATTAGTACCCAATCATCAGACCCTAGTGTGAGCAGAGCGAGGCGGCAAAGAAGCTCCTCTTCACCCCCTGCCAGTGACAGAGACGAGCTTGGTCAGGTTAGGCAGCTGATCTCTGCCACTGTGCAGCCTGGGAAAGGGGGGCTGCATGGTGGCATTGCCTGAATACACAAAATAATTTATTGTGCAGCCTGCATTTGTGTTTCCACTCGCCCTCACTCGATTTCCACATGCCAAATGCGAGTAGGCGAGTGGAAATTTTGAGCCCTGGACTATGACTCAAAACATAATACAAAATCAACCACAGTGTGGATTAACCAAGAGAAAATGCATGTTTTTGAATGGCTGGCTCCAGACCTTAAAGCCACGTGGGTTGACCTAAATTGATGTTGACATCCGATAAATATCATTGCTTAAGAAACAGTTTTCTACCCAGGAAAGTTCTAAAAGTTAAAGATGCTACAAGTTACGAAGCAAAGGGTTCACATACTTAGATATATTTTCCAACTTCACATCATAAAGCAACGTGTGTGATAGAGTAGATGACTCGACCTCGTGTCAACAAGTAATAAATAGAAGAATCAAGCAGATTCAACAGGTTCCACAGATTGTTCTTTGAAACTCTGCACGCACTGTTGACCAACCATCGATCCTCCCTCAGTGGTGATTGAAAAGCTCATTCGTTATAATAAGTTTTAATTACAGAATCAGATGTTGCATCCAAGATCGGGCTTAATTAGCGCATAGCCGGCATTATCCCCTGACCATGAAATGCAGAGCTGACCTTTGGGGTGTTATGAAACTAATGTTTCCAAGCTGTAAACCAAGACGTCCTCCTGCCATCTTTTTAATCGGCTGCCAAGAGCCTGCCATGGCAGTGACTTCAGACTTTCCACAGCCTCTCCTTACTATTTTATTATTATTTCTACAATCTTCTCTTTAAGCTTAAGATGTGGCAAGCGGGAACAGGAAAGGACAAAGTGCATAAATCTGTCAGAAGATAAAGACTTATAAGCCATGAAACATTGACTCCACTTCCCAAAGTAACACTCCATGTTAACGACAGCAAAGGTTTTACGTTGCTCAATAGTTTGTGCTCAGTGGCATGGGGAAAATACAAACGGGAAGCCGAATATTAACCTCGGAGGTTCTCCAGGCAAGTGTGTCCATTGTTGACCCTTTGTTGCTGCTGAAATACATGTTCCTTCCAACGGGTCACCATCTACTTCCCTTCAATCATGGGCTTCATGATCCATTTCACTCCACATCAATGCTGGATGCTCCTCGAAATGACAATGCCTAAATCCTTGCGTTCCAAACTTATGCTGTATGGGCACTGGCCCCTAATAATGACACTGCCCAGCCTTTACGTCCATCCACAAAAAGCTTTGAGACTGAGCGCTCAACTAGATGGAACTTTTAATCGAATTACACATGTGCCTTATCATTTTGTTGGAACTACGTCATTCATTACACACGTACTGGCATGAACGAATGATTCCATCCAATCATGATCAGCCTCTGTTTATATAAATCCAGTAAGGAGATTCATTCATTGACTAATTGAGGTTCCTCTTGGATACTCTAGCGCCTTCCTTATTCCTCCGATTGCTGTCTTGGCTTTAACTGTGTCTGACCTTCTGTGATCTCTATTTGTCCAGACCTGGCTTGGCTACTTGACTTATACACAGGTCGAGGGGTCATATAGATACATATATTTGATCTGGCTTTTTTCCTTTCTTCTCCTTTTGTATTTATTATTATTTTTTTTTTAAGCCTGGCTGTGAGGAAAGTCACTTTGAACTTGGGGTACATGGGCCCAGAGATGCATTTGGGAGGTGCACACCTGATGGTTTATATTGTTTCCCTGCCCTCTCCTATGTTGAAGTCACCCTGTACCTGTAATTCTAGGTTCAGGGTGTTTGCGTAATCTGTGTTGCACATGAATACTGTTATTGTTATTATCATTATTGTCTATGTGGATCACTGTAGCCCTTTCCAACTCCCCTTATCTAGAATATGTTTGCATCTGTTAAAAGGTTAGAGTGGTCTTTGTCATTATTGGCAAACATTGCATCATTATCAGATACTGTATAATCTGAATCCACTGTTTATCCTCATAATCTGCTATTGTCCTATTGAGATGTTTTGATGGATGGTTGCACAATGCGCCTTGGTGACCATAATTAATTCCATTATCTGTCCTGGACACCAAGACGCCAGGGGAGGGATTCCTGAAGAAGCGCAGCAATATGCCAGGGTAGGGATACCTGGTGAATCGCAGTAAGTCACCAGGGTGTCGGTGTTAAATAATCTTTTTGATTCCATGTATTATATATATATATATATATATATTGCTCAAAAAAATAAAAGGGAACACTTAAACAACACAATGTAACTCCAAGTCAATCACACGTCTGTGAAATCAAACTGTCCACTTAGGTAGCAACACTGATTGACAGTCAAGTCCACATGCTGTTGTGCAAATGGAATAGACAACAGGTGGGAAGCATAGGCAGGTAGCAAGACATCCCCAATAAAGGAGTGGTTCTGCAGGTGGTGACCACAGACCACTTCTCAGTTCCTATGCTTTCTGGCTGATGGTTTGGTCACTTTTGAATGCTGGCGGTGCTGTCACTCTAGTGGTGGCATGAGACAGAGTCTACAACCCACACAAGTGGCTCAGGTAGTGCAGCTCATCCAGGATGGCACATCAATGCAAGCTGTGGCAAGAAGGTTTGCTGTGTCTGTCACAGGGGCGGATCCAGAGACTAGTCTCGGGAGGGGCACTTACAGAAAATAAGGTGTTTTAGCAGAGAGCCCGACTCACGAGAATTTACAGAGGGCCCAGCTCACAGGAGCTTACAATCTAGAGGAGCAGAGGGCCCGGCTCACAGGAGCTTACAATCTAGAAGAGCAGAGGGCACCCAGGAGCTTACAATCTAGAGGAGCAGAGGGCACCCCGGATTTTACAATCTAGAGGAGCAGAGAGCCCCCAGCTCACACATGGATTTGCCCCCAGCTCATGTATTTGCCCAGCTCATGGATTTGCCCCCAGCTCATGTATTTGCCCAGCTCATGGATTTGCCCCCAGGTCATGGATTTGCCCCCAGGTCATGGATTTTCCCCCAGCTCATGGATTTGCCCCCCAGCTCAAGGATTTGCCCCCAGCTCATGGATTTGCCCCCCAGCTCATGGATTTGCCCCCCAGCTCATGGATTTGCCCCCCAGCTCTTGGATTTGCCCCCAGCTTACACATGGATTTGCCCCCAGCTTACACATGGATTTGCCCAGCTCTCACCTGGATATTGCTCCAGGCCTCCAGCTCCGGGCGGCAGGGGTTGAGGGACCCGATGCCGGGCAGCGCGGGAGTGCCTGCCCGGTCCTGAAGAGTCCGTCCTGTTGAGTGAAGCGGCTGCGTGGCGTGCGCAGGTCACGCGGTCCGGCCAGTCAGGTGGTACAGAGACTCAGTTCAGTACCACCTGATTAGCCGGACCACGTGACCGCCGGCGTCTGCACGCAGCCGCATTACTCTTCAGGACCGGGCAGGCACTCCGGCGCTGCCCGGCATCGGGTCCCCGGCTCAAATCTTGGGGGGGCAATTGCCCCGGTGCCCCCCCCTGGATCCGCCCCTGGTCTGTCAGCGTAGTGTCCAGAGCATGGAGGCGCTACCAGGAGACAGGCCAGTACATCAGGAGACGTGGAGACCGTAGGAGGGCAACAACCCAGCAGCAGGACCGCTACCTCTGCCTTTGTGCAAGGAGGGACAGAAGGAGCACTGCCAGAGCCCTGCAAAATTACCTCCAACAGGCCACAAATGTGCATGTGGCTGCTCAAACGGTCAGAAACAGACTACATGAGGGTGGTATGAGGGCCCGACGTCCACAGGTGGTGGTTGTGCTTACAGCCCAACACCATGCAGGACGTTTGGCATTTGCCAGAGAACACCAAGATTGGCAGCTTCGCCACTGGCGCCCTGTGCTCTTCACAGATGAAAGCAGGTTCACACTGAGCACATGTGACAGGGTCTGGTGAAGCCGTTGAGAACGTTCTGCTGCCTGCAACATCGTTCATCATGACCAGTTTGGCAGTGGGTCAGTAATGGTGTGGGGTGGCATTTCTTTAGGGGGCAGCACAGCCCTCCATGTGCTCACCAGAGGTAGTCTAACTGCCATTAGGTACCAAGATGAGATCCTCAGACCCCTTGTGAGACCATATGCTGGTGCGGTTGGCCCTGGGTTCCTCCTAATGCAAGACAATGCTAGACCTCATGTAGCTGGAGTGTGTCAGCAGTTCCTGCAAGACGAAGGCATTGATGCTATGGACTGGCCCGCCCGTTTCCCAGACCTGAATCCAATTGAGCACATCTGGGACATCATGTCTCGCTCCATCCACCAGCGCCACGTTGCACCACATTCTGTCCAGGAGTTGGGGGATGCTTTAGTCCAGATGTGGGAGGAGATCCCTCAGGAGACCATCTGCCACCTCATCAGGAGCATGCCCAGGCATTGTAAGGAGGTCATACAGGCACGTGAAGGCCACACACACTACGGAGCCTCATTTTGACTTGTTTGAAGGACATTACATCAAAGTTGGATCAGCCTGTAGTGTTGTTTTCCACTTTAATTTTGAGTGTAACTCCAAATCCAGACCTCCATGGGTTGCTCAATTTGATTTCCATTGATAAGGTTTATGTGAGTTTGTTGTCAGCACAGTCGACTATGTAATGACTCCAGTATTTAATAAGAATATTTCATTCATTCAGATCTAGGATGTCTTATTTTTGTGTTCCCTTTATTTTTTTATATATATATAGTAATTCAAATACATATCTTAGTTGATATTCCCTTTTTCTTAATAAGCCATTCTGCTGTAAAAATACAGGAATGTGGAAAGTAAATACCCACTCCCTCTTTGAATATACTATGAAACGTGTTGCTGGGCAGAAAGAAAGAGACTTTTTTGTACACTTCTAAAAGTTAAATGTATAACCATATATGGTAGACAGGTCTTGTGGGCTCAACTATGGTAATTATGTCTGACGTAGAATGTATGCTATTGGTCACATATGCTACATAAGACAATGCAAGAGATAAACTTTGTTTCAGTCTTTTTATCTCTCTCTCTCTCGCTTGAGCAGTGTCTAAATCGAATCTCAAATGCATCAGAATCCTTTAAATATGTCTGGCTCTTTATCCTGCCAAGGGTTATTAAAATTAACCCTTTATCAGTCATTTTCCATTGGCTGCTAGGACCTGCCTGGCAAGATATATTATGTCTGACTGTTCTAACCTTAAGTTCTGCGTGCTGCCTCTTTTCTGGGGAATGATATCACTGCTCTTTCAATGTACCCATCCTTAAGCTTCGGCTAGGGGCCAGAGAAAGGCAAGAAAGACTGAGGGTGGGAGAATGGGGGTCCGGCAAGGGAGCGGCATTAACAGGTGTGATCCAGTCCGGGTATGGAGATCTGTTACACTGGCCATTTCAAGGACTGGTATTAGCGCCTCCCTCCTTTTGTTTGTGTGGCTTCATACTCTGCATGTTGGGTCTTGCCCAGGGGTTGACACCATTGCCAAATTCAAACATATTAAAGACTGGTTTCACTCTTGGGTAAAGGGGTTCCTGGTTTTGAGGGTTGGTACAGCTAAATCCCTGCAGAAACTGTTACATTACCATAGTTGTTTACTATTGAGGCATATCAGACTGAGAATGAGAACATCCAAGTGTGTTATAAGTAAAATAACATAAAATTAAGAGTACTCCAAAGTGTCCCAGCCGTAGCAATTTTTACTGGAAGCCCTAATGAGCCATAAAGGCCACTCCTTCTGTCCTACCTGCACGGATTTATGTAGTTCGGTTCCTGGTTGTATCTCACTCATCACGTTAAAATGTTCTGAAGCGCAAAATAAGCTGACAGCAGCTCTGATGTAAATACTACGAGCTTATTGATCGTGTTGATAAGAGGCTTTCATTTGGAACGCTGTCGACAACATTCTCCTTTACAAACCCTTCACAACGCTGGACTTCAAGATGCATTGGACTTGGTTTTCACCCAATCTATCCCAAAGATCATCCAGTGCCTCCTTTTCTGGCAGCAACCCGTCCCCTGTCAGTTGGAGAGCCCAAGGGTCAAGCCTTGCTTGAGCCACTTTTCTTTCCTTAACAAACATATGCTCCTTTGGATTTCGTTAACACCTTTCCATCAGAACAAGCAACTGGGCGCCTCTTGGTGCAAGATGTGACCAAGGAGAATTTTAATGAGATTAATATTTTCTGACTTGGGGCTCGATTTAAAGGAACACTCTACTGAAAAGTGGATTGTCCTTTTTTTGCCCTTAAATAATTGGACAGCTCCTAGTGACAGCCTCTGCCCAATCATTTTTTATTTATTTTTTCTTATTTTTGGTGATTTTATTCACCTTTTATCCCGTGCAACTCCTCGTCTTCTTCGGCTCAAGGACTCCCGAACCCAGAAGTCCCTGAGACTTTTCTGCACAGTGTGTGCTCCCTGTGTTACTTGTGTAGCGTGTGAAACACAAATTACACACTGCAATGGGACTTGAGAAATATTATGGGCTCTATTAACTGCTCTGCGCAAAAGCGCACGCGCAGTGCTTTTTTTGCGCGCAGCCTTAACGCATGTAAACTAACGGTGGTATTACAATCCTCGCGCATTTTTTCATCCGTCAAAAAATAACGCGCTTAAAAAAGACGCGCAAAAACAGCATTAAACGCAGCGCGCAGAAATCGGAGTGCGGACTGTTTTTTTCACACGATTCAGCGAATTCGAATTAAGAACCACAATCGTCTCCCGTTCAGTTTTTGCGCCTGTCAAAATCAATCTGAGTATATATGCTGCAGCAATAATAAAAACACGCACAACTTCTCAATTTTATTGTTTGGGTATGTGTAGAATGTGTAACTATACTGTGCAGTATTTTTTTTTTTCCGGGCTGGTGTATTTGGTTTCGGCCAGAACGTTCAGATTTCCGTTACCACCAGCTTTTCAAAGACGTTAAAATTATGCGCGCAAACGCTGTGCGTTAAATTTTGCACATAGATTGTAATACCATCCGCGTACCAGCGCACAAACGCATTTGCGCTCACAATGTTAAGTATAGGACGCGCAACGTACATTACGCTCGCGCAGGTTCACCAGCTGTAGACGTTAACGCGCATTTTTTTTGCGCGGACATTGTAATACGACGTTCTGCACAAAGGGTTTGTCCCTCGCGTTAATGCGTTTTTGCGCACGCGTTAACGTTTGCGCGAAGAAGTTAATAGAGCCCTATGTGTGCAAATTCCGCAGCGCCTGCACAGATTGATGGATTGCAGCTGCGCGCATGCTCAACTCCGAACCTTGGCTCGACTTAAATGAGCTCAATCCCATTATCTACGACATTTCCAGCAATAAGTCGTCCATTTTTCGGTTGTTTACTAGAATATCGATTCCCATTAAAACATTGGCTTGATTTGCAGCACTCGTCTGTATACTAGATGACGGAAATAACGGCACTAGCAATTCGATTCAGTGTTTCCCCACACCGGTATGACGATAATAGGAAATATATCACGCCCTGAAAGGGCTTATTAAATGGAAACAGAGAAACTCGTCTTCCTGTCCATTATCATGACGCAGTATCAGCCGCAGATCTGTTTTCCGGGATTTTTACCAGCCCGCTTTTACTCAGCACATGACCATATTTCGATTTTCGATCATGGTTGATTAAACTACATAAAATTAAAAAAAAAAAAAAATAAGAATAACGGCAGCTGCTTGTCAATATTTTTTTTACGATGAAACTGCCGTAAGAATTAAATCGAGGCCATTGCCGAACGATCCGTGCCACAGCTTTCCGAAGATAACCAAAGATACGGCTTTCCGGCCAAAGATTTGTTGAGTGGACATCTGTGAATTAATGATTATATTCTTGGAGACCGTAGACATAAATCAAAGGACAGCTGGTAGAGGTATTTTTAAATGATATAGTTCTGGGATTTCCATTTGGGGCCATTGAGTTTCTGGGGAGTGTTACTACATGATCCGTTTCTTGGTTTTTCTGATATTATTAGACTTTGATGAATACCCCGGTGCCCTATTTTTCATTTCATGGAAAGACAGCTGGACAGTTCTCTTGCTGTAACCGCCATAAAGCTCTCATGCAGGACTTATACAGTATGCATAGGTCAGATACCACCCGAGACCCGTAATAAATTTTCCTTTCATCGGATGATACATTCAATATCTACATCCTATAACTCGGAGCTGAACCCTGGCTTCCTGAGTCTCTGTGTTTGGCACCACATGAAGGCGCAGGCACACCATTGGAATTTTTTTTATGTTTTTACCAATTTCAGAGATTTTTGGAAGATACTAGCCCCTTAACACCTTCCCCACCAAGCTTGATGTCTAATAGATTAAAAAAATAAATCACTTTAGCGTGTCAAGAGCATGTTCTACAAAATAGAGCCTCCTGTCCAGCCCAAGTAAATCTATCAGTAAATTAGACGTCCGCCTAGATTCCCTATTGATTTATTGGTGAAGGGACCACAGCTCAAAAAGTGCAACATTTATTTATTTATTTATAAAGGATTTTCCCAGGAAGGATACATTGAGATTTCTCTCGTTTTCAAGTACGTCCTGGGTTCAAGAACATTGTATTTCTGTAACGACTGAAAGAATTCAAAGTAATAAAATGCAAGATATTAAAAACACAAATATACAGATTAACCCAGAAAATAAATATGTAGGAAATATAGTCACTGTGTTACATGTTTACAGGTGTATTCTGTATATAGTCACTGTGTTACATGTTTACAGGTGTATTCTGTATATAGTCACTATGTTACATGTTTACAGGTGCATTCTGTATATAGTCACTATGTTACATGTTTACAGGCTCATTCTGTATATAATCACTGTGTTACAGGTTTACAGGTGCATTCTGTATATAGTCACTATGTTACATGTTTACAGGTGCATTCTGTATATAGTCACTGTGTTACAGGTTTACAGGTGCATTCTGTATATAGTCACTATGTTACATGTTTACAGGTGCATTCTGTATATAGTCACTGTGTTACATGTTTACAGGTTCATTCTGTATATAGTCACTGTGTTACATGTTTACAGGTGCATTCTGTATATAGTCACTGTGTTACATGTTTACAGGTGCATTCTGTATATAGTCACTATGTTACATGTTTACAGGTGCATTCTGTATATAGTCACTATGTTACATGTTTACAGGTGCATTCTGTATATAGTCACTGTGTTACATGTTTACAGGTGCATTCTGTATATAGTCACTATGTTACATGTTTACAGGTGCATTCTGTATATAGTCACTGTGTTACATGTTTACAGGTGCATTCTGTATATAGTCACTGTGTTACATATTTACAGGTGCATTCTGTATATAGTCACTATGTTACATGTTTACAGGTGCATTCTGTATATAGTCACTGTGTTACATGTTTACAGGTGCATTCTGTATATAGTGTAGAGGTCGGCAGGGCTGGGTCCTGGATGGACAATATGTTTCACCCCTATTTGGGTTGTGGACCCTTTAAGGGCAACCACAGGGTTAATCTTCATGTCCAGGAAGAGTTTTAAAGCCAGCAGCTCCCAGAGAGGATGGTGGGATTTCAGGAAAAGGAAAGTAATCAGTGGAAGCTGTGTGTTTGTGTTCCAAAAGCAGGAGACGTGCTGTGCCTTGCTGGAGAGGCTTCTACATACTGGGGAAAGGATTCCCTAGGTTTGGGACGGTTTAAAGCGTTGGTGAGCCACTATTATTTTCTGTTTATTTGTGCTGAAGATCAGGACTTTGCTTTAATTTCGCTGAACCCAAGCGTGTACTTATTATGTTGCCTTTTTGACTGCCCTGAAAGGGTGAATAAAACTGTTTTGTTTGTGAAAGACATTGTGCACGTGCTCTGTGGGCCCCCAAACGTCACAATAGTCACTGTTACATGTTTACAGGTGCATTCTGTATATAGTCACGGTGTTTCATGTTTACAGGTGCATTCTGTATATAGTCACTGTGTTACATGTTTACAGGTGCATTCTGTATATAGTCACTGTGTTACATATTTACAGGTGCATTCTGTATGTAGTCACTGTGTTACATGTTTACAGGTGCATTCTGTATATAGTCACTGTGTTACATGTTTACAGGTGCATTCTGTATATAGTCACTGTTACATGTTTACAGGTGCATTCTGTATATAGTCACTGTGTTACATATTTACAGGCGCATTCTGTATATAGTCACTGTGTTACATGTTTACAGGTGCATTCTGTATATAGTCACTATGTTACATGTTTACAGGTGCATTCTGTATATAGTCACTGTGTTACATATTTACAGGCGCATTCTGTATATAGTCACTATGTTACATATTTACAGGCGCATTCTGTATATAGTCACTGTGTTACATGTTTACAGGTGCATTCTGTATATAGTCACTGTGTTACATATTTACAGGCGCATTCTGTATATAGTCTTGCAGGGAAAAGCCGCCGCCGTAGAATAGAATTAAGGTTCACAAACCGACCAGCAAGTTTGGCCTCGCAGGGCCAAAAATTAGACTCACATATAAACATACAAAGTAGGGGGGGGTCTCAATAGGAAGCTGGGGAAAAAAAAAATCGAAGAGAGAGGGGGGGGTGGGAATATGTCAGTCCTCGAAAAAGCTGCAGAATGTCAGTAAAGGAGGGGTTAGTCATCAAAAATTAATACTCGGGGGGGGGAGCATCCCCAGACAGGGGGGGGGTCTCATCAGAAAGAAAAATAGGTAAATAATAATCATCGCAGATCGACAGGTAGGGAGAAAGAGTCCTCATAGATGTTTCAAAACGCAAAGCTAAAAAGGGGATGGGGGGTACATCTGCATAAGTCATCTAAAAAAAAAATAATTTTACTGGCCCGCAACAAAAATAAAGAATAGGCAATCCAAATTTCTCAACAAAGCAGAGAGCGCATACGAAAAAAACCCACATGAGGGGGGAGGGTGGGAGGTCATGTCAAAAAGCACGTGTAGCGCTGTCTAAGGATTGTGTTTGCTGCATTTACTTGTTGTGGCCACCAGAGGGAGACAGGCGGCAATATGGACTATGCTGAACACAAATGGAACTACAATTTCCATCGTGCTTTGCGGTGGACACAGTAAGTGGGTGGCAGGAAGAGGAAGGATGTCCGCATCCTCGTGCGGAGGAGAGGCAGAGTGAGCCGAGCGGCGAAAGGTGAAAGACGCACGTGAGACTGCCAAGGATCGTGACCAGGCCGGAGAGCAGGCGCTGCCTTGCGGGTGCTGGAGATCGGGACAGTGACTTTGCAGAGACCTACCTACGCATCGCCGAGAGGTTTGCACAGAAATTTAGTTCCGGTTGGACCCCGAGTAAGGAGACCGCGTGATCCATTGGTATTGCAGGCGGTAGGCCGTAGTTTCGCATTGTGGAGATCGGACAAGCAAGAGAGCTGATCCGGTGGCACAGAGTCCCAGTGGTAAAGCGGAGAGACATCCTTGATCGGGCAGCGGAACAGATTGTCTAACGGATGGGTGAGAGGCCTTCCAGGCCGCAAAATTCCAAGTATAACAAAGCACGCTGCATTATTGTCCAAATCTACAGGGCCCCAACGTGACTAGTCGAAGATTTGCTCATTTCATTCACTGGCCAGTTGAATACATACCTGGGTACCCGAGATCATACACACACACACACCTTTTTGAGACATTATTTTCACGGGACTTACACTCCAGAACTGAAGGGGTTAAACTTTTCTTTTACCGCCGCGTGTTTTTTCCTGCATTACGAAATCCTGTCATTCATATACCGTATCTACATTATATATGCCGCTTTATTGGGATCAGTAAAGTATATAATCTATAAAGTCCACAACAGTGCTGGAGTATATTTATTCCCTAGTGCGGTGAGACTAACCCGAGGTTAATTCAGCGGCTCCTCCGGGGTGTGAGCGCTACACACGTATCAGCAACAATAAAGGGAACAGGGCCGGAGGAGTGCCAGAGTCATCCAGTATCCAACAAGGGTGGCCGGGCCGCCCCAGACAGGGCCACACAGGGTTTCCCAGGCACCTCCGCCGCAGCAGGTAAGTATATTCGGCTGACGCGGTGGGTTGCATATACACACACCAGCCCCTCGTGAAAGCCCGAAACAATCGGCCCCGGCTGGAGCCACATTGCGAGGACGAGGCACACTCTTCCTCGCAACTGTTGGGCTAAATGTAGTGTCCGGCCACTCCACCTCTGTCAACCGCACCCGGGGGCCAGCAGCCGCTAGCTCAGGTATCTCCACCACATCTCCAATCACGGAAGCCGCCATCCCGTCTCCCTCACATCGATCCTCCACCGTGCCGGGAGAGCTCTCACCTCGTCCGGCAGGGAAGGTGCCCTGAACCACCCCAGCAGCCACACTCCGGAGGGGCGCAGCCTCCTCCTCCGTACCCATGGCCATTTCAGACTCATCTTCTCCGCAAGCAGCATGGACAATAATCTCCTTCCGCTCCTCGGGTAAGTCAGCGGGCACCCAGCCAGTCCTTACCGCAACCATCAGGCATCTCCACGAGCCCCGAGATATCAGGCATCCATCTTCCACCCGCAGCTGCTCCAAGCAGGCTTCAAGGGCCGCCATACCATCAGCGAGGGGATTCTGCTCCAAACCACGCCACTCTGCCCGCTCCCTCGGTCCACTGAGGAAGCAGGGGGCAAAACAATGATCATCCGGAGGCAGAGGAGTAGGCAGCAAGATGGCAGACAAGCAACAGGCCCGCCTGGCTAAAACTCCCTCCTCCCTACCCACCGCGATGGTCATGCTATTGACCTTGTCTTTTCCAACCTCTGCTCCATTTCTGAGTTCAAATGTCGCCCTTTCCCCATCTCTGACCACCACCTTCTCTCTTTCAACCTATCTGGATTTCCTAAATACCCTGCTCCCCCACCCCGCACACACACTCGCAGAAATCTACATGCTGTGGACCCCCATCAATTCTTCAACCTACTTCACCACCTCCCTCATACCTCATCCTTCACCTGCCCTGATGCTGCCACTAATCACTACGCTTATCTCTGCTCTAGACACTCTTGCTCCTCTTCGACTCTGTAAGGCCCCACGCCGCCAGCTTCAGCCCTGGCACACCCTCCAGACTCGGTACCTGCAAAGATGCTCCCGCACCGCAGAGCGTGCCTGGAGGAAATCCACTGGGTGACACTGCACTTGCTTGGGTTGACTCCTATTTATCCAACAGGTCCTTCTGTGTGTCCTTTGCTGGTAACTCCTCCTCCTCATTGCCTCTGTTGGTGTGCCTCAAGGCTCTGTCCTTGGTCCTCTGCTCTTTTCCATCTACACCTCCTCCCTGGGCAAAATCATTAACAGCTTTGGCTTTAATTACAACCTCTACGCTGATGACACTCAGATCTACCTCTCTCCCCCTGATCTCTCTCCCCCTGTCCTCTCAAAGTCAGTGACTGTTTATCTGGCATCTCCTCCTGGATGGCCTTCCCACCACCTAAAGATCAACATGTCAAAGACTGAACTCCTACTTATTCCTCCCTCAATGCTTCCCACCTCCTGACTTCTCTATCACGGTGGAGGGTATCACCATCTCCCCATCAACCAAGTTCGCTGCCTTGGAGTTACACTTGACTCTGCTCTTTCCTTCATCCCCCACATCAAGTCTCTTTCCTCCTCCTGCCGATACCAACTGCGTAATATTTCCAGAATTCGGCCATTTCTTACCGCTGTCACCACAAAACAACTCATACACGCCCTGGTAATCTCCCGACTCGACTATTGTAATAATCTCTTATCTGGCCTCCCTCTGTCCCGCCTCTCCCCCCTACAATCCATCCTGAACGCCTCCGCCAGGCTAATTCACCTCACCCGCCGCTCTGTCTCTGCCGCTCCCCTCTGCGAGTCCCTTCACTGGCTCCCCATCCACTGCAGAATTAAGTTCAAAATCCTTATCCTTACCTACAAAACCCTCACTAACTCAGCGCCCCACTACCTGTCCTCACTAATCACCAAATACACCCCAGCCCGCTCCCTAAGGTCAAACAGTGACCTGCGCCTAGCTTCTCCCCGCATCACCTCTTCCCATGATAGACTGCAGGATTTCTCACGCGCAGCCCCCACTCTCTGGAACGCTCTCCCTCGTACTGTCAGACTTTCCCCTAACTTCTCTTCCTTCAAACGCTCCCTGAAAACATTCCTATTTAGGGAAGCCTACCACCCAACTCACTGATGCAACCATCAATCACTCTCACCTTACAGTCCTCTCCTCCGGTTTCCAACCCCAACCCTCCCAGATTGTGAGTTCCTACGGGAATAGGGCCCTCATCTCCTCCTGTACTGTTTGTCAAATGTTGTTCAATGTATTGTAACCCTGTCTATACTGTGCTTATTGTACAGCGCTGCGGAATATGCTGGCGCTTTATAAATAATAATAATAAATAATAATAATAACTCAGCTGTGCTCCGGATGGGGGGGGACAAAAACGGACGCCGGAGCAATCCCCGTTATGGCCAGTCATTCTGGGATCCCACTAAAAGGTGTTACAATCAGAGGCTCCAGCCAAAAAAACCCGTTATCAGTGCCCTCCGGCAGAGCTCCCTCGAGACACGTCTTCTCCCTAGCAGAGCTGGCCAAAACGGGAATATTTTTAACAGTGAAGCCTATGGGATTCGCTTGAATAAATCTGCCACATGAAACACCGAACAGCAGGGCACTTTGCTGTTTTTTGTTCTCTGAATAGACGAAGCTATGGGGATTCACTGCCCTCGAACAGGCACCGTATGTGCAGGCAATTCGCCAGGATTTGCAAACTGCCTGCTCTCTGAATAACCGAATGGCCTGGAAAGGTAACCGTACCCTGAATGTCACTGTTCAGTTACCTTTCGGCCAAAATTCGGATCTCTTTGAATAACTCTGAATGTCTTTAGCAGATGATGTTCTCTTATGAGGAAGATACAGAGAGCGCTTTCCTGATGACTGATAAAAACCTCTACAGCCAAGTCGTCTATCCTGATCTTGATCCGACCTGCTCTGGTTGTGTCCAGCTCCCATTTCAAATATGTTGGGTGTAAGAGTTACTTCTGAGGATGACCAGCAACCTTGAATCCAATCCTGATCCATGTACCCAAGCAAGCCTGTCTTGCTGGCAAATGCTTTTGGGAAGGTCTGATTTACCAATGTGCTTATCTTACCAACCCAACTGTTGAACCCAAGTGTTGCGGGAGTTTCAGGAAACTTTGAAGTGTCTGAGGAAATGTATCAGCTTTTTCAGTCCTTTCACGAGAAAGAGAGACCTTGTTGGGAAGGGTGCCCCCCCCCAAAAAAAAGTTGTAATTTGATTTGTGATAAGATTACTCTTATTGATGTGAGCTGTAACCAGAAGTTAAGTCTAGATGATGAAATATGATTATTCATTTAGGAGATACATTTCTAACGAGTTTCCACCAACCTAATGAGAATCATGGGAGATATAGTAGTTCCAAAACATCTGGAGGGAAAAGGTTGCTGAAACCTGCTTTAGATCATAAAAGGGCAAATACAGTCACCGAAACGTTTTAAATATTCTACCAATATCCAAGGAAGCAGCTGAGGAAAAAAAAAATTGTGACGGCTATCCTGAGTTTTCACACAGTGTCTGAAAGATCCATATCTTCATGGTTCATGATACTAGGGATGTGCATGGCTGAAAAATTCATTTAGTTTATTTTTGTTACGTTTTTAAATCATTACTTTTCGGAATTTCGTAACTAATTTCATTTCGTCTCCCTCAGACACCCTCTGCCCCTCCAAATAGACACACTATCACTCCCATGTCAGTGGTTACTTGGAGGTGTGGGGTCTCTCAGAGTCAGGCAGTCCTGGAGGCAGGTGGAGTTCCATGCTGGGCATTGTCTCTCCATTTACAAGGCAGGTGTCAGCAGTGGCGCAGGGCCCAACGAAGTGTGGATCCTGCCTGATTCCAAATACCCAATCCAGTATCAAGTAGAAATGATGCTCAGCTAATTCAAAAAGAGATGGTTTCGAAAAATCTGCGACGAGATACACTTTCTAGATTTAAAGAACTCATTGTTACAGATCATCGGAAGCTTTCGAAGATGTATTAGTATGTAATATTTATTTTATTCCAGCTGATGGATTTTCTCTACTAGAACATTTTTTTTAATTTACAGTTATCCCCATCATATATCAGCGTTATTTTAGTGGCTACGTAAGGGCCAATACTCGAGTCGTCGCTGTCATGATATGGGTCTTTGGTTTCCTAGAGGTAAGGCTTAGGGTTACAGTAGATCATGCTGGACAGAGGTTTTTATTTACAGTCAGAGGTAGGTGTGAGGTGCGTCACTTTGGCCTTGGGGTGCATGGACATGTTTGGGAAATGCAGGCCTGAGGTGCTTTATTATTTTCTTGCGCTCTCGTGTGCAGAATGTTGGTATGATCTATGATTATGCAAGAATGCTATTGTCATCTGTCTATTGTCTGGTTCATGTGTATCTGCTATCTTCTGAGGATTAACCTGCCAGCCTATTCTTGTCTCAAGAATGTGCTTATCTGTTTATATTTGAATAGTTTGTAAATCTGCTGACTGTAATCTGTTATCACCCTGATTCCCATTGACTCATTTAGTAATGTTACTTAATGTTTAATTTTTCTGTCACTAATCTAATTAGGTTTCACATTCCAAGAGGCAAATGTTTGTCCAATTATCGGTTTCATTCTGATTAGGTCCCCCAACAGTTTCTAGGAGGGTTTGTGTACGTAAATGATCCATGTGTGACCATATAAATGTATGTGTGTCTGTCCCTGATTGAAGCAGTTCCATCCTAACCCTGAAAGACCTCAGATCTACAGCCTCGTCTTATTTCTGGGGGATGCTAGCAGGCTCTATGTGTCCCAGCACTTGAGCTTCGTCTGAGGACTGTAGGAAGCCCCAGGAGTCTGCCTAGGTAGAACACGGTGGGGGGGGGTTCCTGCAAGGAAACGGCATTGGCAGATGTGACCCTGTCAGGGTACAGAGATCTGTCCAGTAGGATTAGTGCGATGGGATTTGGACCTATTGGATTTATCGTATCATGAATCGATAAGATGACAACGGTTTTATCTGTAAAACCAGGGGTTTTTTTGAGCCGGCACGTGCCGGTACGGCGTACCGACAACTCTCGGCGCGTACCTGCACCTCTTGTTAAGCCACTGCTCCCGGGTAGTCAGCGGAAGTGCCCCATGCCCAGCGAGCTGCTCGCAGAGACTGGAGTGTTAACCTGGCAGTGGTGCGCTCCTTCCCCTCTGCCGGCACCGCCCCCAATACCTGCAAGTCGTCGGCCCCGCCGATTAGGTCACGCGGCAGCCACGTGACCTAATCAGCGGGGCCAACGACTTGCAGGCATTGGGGGCGGTGCTGGCAGAGGGGAAGGAGCGCACCGCTGCCAGGTTAGCACTCTGCAGTCTCTGCGAGCAGCTGGCCTGGCCTGGCTGGGCATGGAGCACCTCCACTGACTATCGGGGAGCAGTGGTGTAACAAGAGGTGCCGGCAATCACCGGCGTTCTCTTTTCCTGCGAGGCAAGCAGCCACACGCCTCGCGGGGAAAGAGAACGCCGGCAGAGCCTGGGGCTTGAGGAGGTGAGAGTTGGGGGCAAATATACCCATGTTGTGAGCTGGGGGCAAATATACCCATGTTGTGAGCTGGGGCAAATATTGGGGGGAATAAATTGATATGCTGGGGGAGAAAGTAATTGGTATTCTGGGGGAGAAATTTAATTTATGTGTTGGCGTAGGCATTGAATAAATTGATATTGGTACATTACTGTGGAGCTCTGACACCCTCCCTACACACTGCACATTACTGGGAGTTTTATTGCTACATACCCCCGGGGTGATATATGGCTAGGTTTGTGAATGTATGGCTTGGCTGTAATGCATGTATTTGTCTTTAAACAGGCTGATGTGTGTAAAAGTTTGCATCTGTGTTGTCGCAGTCTGGCGTTGCCCCCTTGCCCTGCACCCAAAAGGCTGTTATTGCTCCTAGAATCGCCAGATTATCTGCTGCCTGTACCACAAAGTAAGAATGACTTGTAAAAATTGCCTCTGTCCTTAAAGGGTTAATACAAGGAGTATTTATTAGGACACAAAAAATAGTCATAATAATCACCGTTTTTCCCTGGCCGCAAGAGTACCCCCACCTATTTTTCCAGAAAAAAAGCACTGTGTAAAACAGACCTAAAAGGGGTTATTCCGAAAGCACGGAAATTTCAGCAAAATTTCCGTGCTTTGTAGTTCTGCGCACTTCAGTGCGCTTTACGGATTCCTTTTTGCTGACCCTGCAGTGAATGCATTATTCACACCAGGGTCACTGAATTGCGCTGATAATGGAGTCGCCAAAGACCTCTGAACTGCAGGAAAGAAAATTCTATTCTTCTTAACCACTTGGCTGCTAAGGACGTACTCAGCGCGTCCAGCCAAGTGGGCTTTCTGTGCTATGGACACGCTGAGCGCATCATATCATTACGCCACGATCGGTCGGTATTTTGGACGATCGCTGCGGGCTGACATCTTGGAGTTAACCTCTAGCTGCCACCTATGGTTGAGATAGGGGAGTCCAATGACCACCGTATCTCCCGATCCTTGGCAGCTAGGGGTTAATGTTTGATATCATTGGAATGGCCAGAGCATGGCCATGAACATGTTATATGTATAGGAAAGAAAATAAAAAATTAAAAATAAAAAATAAAATATTTTTTTAAATTTTTATTAATGCAGCATTATTGTTCACATTTCAATTATAATGTGAACAATGATACTACACTAACGATTTCTTTGGAGGGTTTTAGTTAAAAATCACATACAGGGTTATTGAAAGAGAATCGAAAAGTCACTGCACATTCGGTGACTTTTCGTTCTCTTCAATTCGGTGAGATTTGGCGATCCCATTTCGGCGACCCAGCAAGCACCACAGGGCCGTCGTAGGGAAAAGCAGCCGCAAACCCGACGAACACACACCGAAACCTGCAAAAACATCTGGATTAACCACTCCGAACACGCCAGAGAAACCCGAGCAGCTGCCTAACAGAACTCAGAGCAGCCGCCGGAAAAATCCGACAAAGCAGACGAATGGAGTGAACAAAAAACCCCCCCAAAAAAACAGTATGCCTGAATGTTTGAAAAGTAAACAGCTGTTTGCAAAGAAACTACAGAACGAAAATGTCTGAAATTTACTTATAAAATCCAATGAATGATAATAAAACGATTTAAAGAAACAAAAACTAAAAATGTCTAAAAGATCCAAAAGAAAAATCTAAAAATAAAGAAATCTTTTACTGAAGAATAATTTAATAAATGGTTTATTAGCTATTGGCTTAAAACGGGAATATTTTTAACATTGAAGCCTATGGGATTCGCCTGAATAAACCTGTCGAATGAAACCACCGAATGGCAGGACAATTCGTCAACTTTTCACTGCTGGTTTTTGTTCTCTGAATAGATGAAGCATTGCTTCTCTATGGGGATTCACTGCCCTCGAACAGGCACCGAACAGGCACCGTATGTGCAGGCAATTTGCCAACATTTGGCGAACTGCCTGCTCTCTGAATAGCCGAATGGCCAGGAAAGGTAACCGTGCGCCGAATTTCACTGTTCGGTTACCTTTCGGACACAATTCGGATCTCTTTGAATAATCCTGATAATTTTGCAGAAAAATAAAAAGTAACGGGTCCCCATTTCTAATTTTTTTAACAAGTGTTCCCCATAGAATATATAACCGCAAAGGCTTGGATAATAAAATGTGAAAAAAAAAATCACTTTACACGCTGTTGATTGAAAATTCTAATTTTATTGTATTTTTTGTTCGAATAGTCAGGCAAGGCATGACGTATACATATAATAATGATAAGGAAAAAGAGTGTCATCTGCGCTCGTTTCTATGTGTTCCTTGTACAACAAAAATGAGGTTTTTGTTTGTTTCAATGGCCATTGCAACGTAAGCCCACTCGCCACTTCAAGGCACCTCTTTAGAGTGGGTACCTAACAATTGTGACCAAAAGGCCGCTCTACTGAGCAGCTCCAAGCCCCTCCAGCTGCTTTTCAGCTAAGGAGAGGCAAAGATGGTGGCTTTTATTTATACACGCACCAAACACTTCCCATTTGGGATCAAAAACAAAAACATGGAAAGAGGAACAGCTGCAGAACGACGGACTGGTGTTACAAGCATGATATACATAAATACAGAAAAAATGGCGTCGCGCCCATACTCACTTGTTTTCGGAGGGGCAGCAACTGCCAGGAGTAACAGCCCAGTCAATGCATAAAACATAACAAGGAAAAAGAGTGTCATCTGCGCTCGTTTCTATGTGTTCCATGTACAACAAAAATGTTGTTATGTTTTATGCATTGACTGGGCTGTTACTCCTGGCAGTTGCTGCCCCTCCGAAAATAAGTGAGTATGGGCGCGACGCCATATAATAATGATATATTATGAATCTGTTGAAAAAAAGGATATATAATTGTTCTGGGTTGTATAATAAAACGTGACGTCAAATCGCGTTTAAACATGTGGAGCGAAACCGGTAAAAATGAGCTCAGCACACAGGGGTGAAATGGCTCAGCAGCAAAAGGGTTAAAATGCATTAAAATGTGTCTAGGTAATAAAAAAAAGGTCCTTTAAAAAAATAATAAAAAGGTCTGTTGCAGAATTTAAAAAAACCGCTTTTAATAAAAATTGGAAATCAAAAATTTTGTCTAAAAAAAATAAATATGAAAAAATACAAAAAGGTGTTCTAACAAATAAATAAATAAAAAGACGGTTTGATGAAAAGACTAAATGGTTGAATAAAAAAAGAAATAAAAAACAATATTTTTTTTCCCATTGAATCCTATGGGATTCGCCCGTTTAAACCTGTCGAGCTGAATCATCGAAAATCAGGGCATTTCACAGACACGTCGACGTTCTGTGAATGTATTAACCACTACTTCAGTATGGGACAAATTTGGTTCTGCTGAAGATCGCCGAACTGCACCGTATTTCGCTGCCAGTTTGCGAGTATTTGGCCAATTGACAGCTTAGTAGATCGGCGAACTAAATTGCACCGTAGGGAGAAATTCAGTCTGGTGCCCCTTGGAGGCAAGTTTAGTCCTTTCTGAATAATCCCATAAGTGAACATTTGTTGCCCGTAGCTAGAGCGGGGCCATACGGAGATGGAAGGAACGCTGAGTTGACGGTATTCTTTTTGATGTTGAATATTTTATTAACTCATGAAGCTATGCCAGCTCCTCGCTTCTGACCCAGCGTCCTATATAATTAGTCCCCCCAGACTGCTGGAATTAAACCGAGGGATTAGATTGACACGTCTGTTTCTGACAATATTCCTGGCAGGTTTCCGGGGGTGATATGCTTTTTACTAGAAATAAATATATATATATTTTGGGGGATTTATTTACAAAATAATTTTCTGCAAATTATCCTAATGCTGCATTTGTTCTTTTTTTTTGTTTTTTTTTAAACCTCTCGTACATTGCCAGCAGCCAGTGTTTCAGAAGTTAAAATGCACCCACCGTCTGTTATAGATATTTTTGATATGAGTTTTGTTGCAGCTTAATTAAGCCAGTAAACCTTTTCATTTTACACCTTCCAATGGTACCAAACATAACCATGGTATAAGTAAAGAAGTAAAATTAAAATAATAATAATAAAATAAAAAAAAACCGATTTATTTATTAATTCAGCATTATTGTTCACATATCTATTATAATGTGAACAACGATGCTGCACTAACAATTTTTTTTTTTTGGGGGGGGGGGGGGGTTTAAGCTAAAATCACATAATTTCTCCAAAAAATAAAAGTAACGGGTAACCCAGTTTTAATTTCTTTAACAAGCGCAGAATAAATAACCGCAAAGGGTCGGATGATAAAATGTGAAAAAAATTATTTTGTACGCTGTAGATGATTGAGAAAAATGAGCTCAGCACACAGGAGTGAAATGGCTCAGCAGCGAAAGGGTTAATCCAGTAAAGCTTTTTAGTTTACACCTTCCAATGAAGTTTTGTGAGCTTTTGTAGCTCTTATTAGGCTTGTGCACCGATTTTTTTTTTCGGTTCGATTCTTCGGATTTTTAAACTTTTCGATTCGGCTCGTTTCGACCGATTTCGGTTTCGATTCGATCCGTTTTTCGGGTACATTTTTTTTTCGGAATATCTACCATTTTTGTATTTTCGTGTCACTGTGCTCGGTTTTTGTATCGACTTTTCGTGATTTCGGAAATTTTCGTTTTTCGGAATTGTACATTTTTCGGAATATCGACCATTTTTCGTATTTTTCGTGTCACTTTGCTCGTTTTTTGTATCGACTTTTAGTTTTTTTTTTTCGGGAAATTTTCATTTTTCAGAAAATTTTCGTTTTTTCGGAACGTCTGTTCTCCTCGTTTGACACATTTCAAGTCCATTCGAAAAATCCGAAAATATTTCGTTTCGGCTCGGAAAACGTTTCGGATCTGACATTTTTGGATCTAAAAATTTTCGGAAATTCGGCCGCATCCGAAAACACGAATCGGGAAATTTCGTGAAAATTCCGAAATTCCGAAACCCGAAACGCACATCCCTAGCTCTTATCTGTCTGCTCCTCTCATGGAGATGGCTATGTTTTTTGCGTCACATTACTGTAGGGAAGGATTCACAGTGGAATCTTGCTGAGCATCCAGCATCCCTATCTGTTCATTAGATCTGTGAGGCATTTGCAAATGCTCTGAGTCTGTAGCGATGTTTAGTTTAGTCGTAGCTCTGGGGGAATGTCTCCTGCTGTTCAGCCATAAATCCCTATTCAGAAAGCACCGCAATTGAATGCAAATTGCTTTGCATTTCTCCGCATTTTTCGGTGAAAATTCGGTGCATTCACTATTTAGCAAATGGTCACCATATCTTGCTGAAATTGGAGTCGCTGAAACTGGTAAATTCCACCGAAGTGAAAAAAAAAAGGAAAGACAGTCTCCGATTCTCCTAATATGAGCTTAAACCAATAAAAATGTGTCTAAATAATAAAAAAGTTCCTTTAAAATATAATAAAAACGTCTGTTTAAAAAATTAATAAAAAGTCCGTAGCAAAATTTTAAAAAAGTCTTTTAAAAAATAAGAAAAAAAAAAAAGGTCTTTCAAACAATAAAAAGGGTTTTTGCAAAAATTAAAAAGAATAAACGGTCTTTTTAAAAAAAAAAAAAAGATTCCATTTTTTACATTGAAACCTACTGTATTCGTCTTTTTAAACCTGCCGAATTGAAACATCGAAAATCAGGTTATTTCGCCCAAATTTCAGTGCAGTTCCACGTTCTGTGAATAGACAAATTGATAGTTTCCAATGGGACAATTTCGGTGCTGCTGATTTGCGGCAAATTGCACCATATTTCACTGTCAATTCGCCTGTATTTGGCAAAGTGACAGCTTTATGAAAAGACGAATTGCCTTGAAATTGCACCAAACGGTGAGTGCCACTTCGGTGGCAATTTCAGAGGTTAGTGAATAACCTCTAACATCTACCGTCCTCTGCTTGGGAATAAGTGACTGGTTTAAAGTGGGATAACTCCATCAGAAGACAATGCGTTGACCATCACGATACCTCATCACCTGAGGAGATATTCCACAACACAACTCATTTTGGGCCAATTCTGGCCGCCACCATCGCTGTGCTCAGTAGTGACGGGCCGAACTCCCCGTGTTCGGTTCTCATTCAAACCGCAAACTCAAACACAATTCGAACACAATGCAAGGACTCGAACGTTCGAAAATTAAGGTCCCATCCAAGAGGGCATATATGCAAGATATTGGCCATAAAAGGTGTATGGGGGTCCGGGTACTGCCCTGGGGGACAGGAAACAATGAGAAAAAAACAAAAAAAGGTTTTAACCATTTCACTGCTGAGTGCTGAGCCATTTCACCGCTGTGCGCTGAGCTCATTTTTACTGCTTTTGCTCATGTTTAAATGTGATTTGAAACGTTTGGGAAATGTTTGACCAACAATGAGTGGGAAATGTTTGACCAACAATGAGTGGGAAATGTTTGACCAACATGAAGTGGGAAATGTTTGACCAACATGAAGTGGGAAATGTTTGACCACCAAGAAGTGGGAAATGTTTGACTAGCTGGCTGGGTGGAGTAGAGGTAACATCACTGCTCTGCATGGAGAGAGCCTGTGGAGTCATGGGTTCGATCCCGACGAGCACCTCTCCAGTAAGTGTCCTTGGGCAAGACACCTAACGGTACATACTCGCCACCCAGGACATACTTGAAAACGAGAGAAATCTTAATGTATCCTTCCTGGCAAAATCCTTTCTCAAAAAAGCAAAAAAAAAAATGAAAGGGAAATGTTTGGAGGGGGACAATTCAACTAAAAGTGAATTTCACGTCTAGAAGCGCTCATCAATATTATTGGAGAATGGGGGAGGGGGCTCTACACTCTCGGGTAATCCCTAAATTTACCCACTACGTATAAACATTAAAAAGAAAAAAATGTGGGGGGGAGTGGAGCACACCCGTGACACAACAAATATATTGTTAATTCAATACTCTGGTGACCTTAAAATCATGAAGTGGTTACGAAGTGTCATGAGAATTGAAGGAAAAATGGATACTTAACGTATCGTTAAGGAAAAAAACTGTCAAAGTTTGGTCTCAAACGTTGGGTATATCAATGTCTGGAGCTTATAAAGCTCTAGTAGTCCAAGCTTCTGGGTTGTTCAATCAGCCTCCCCAAACGCCTTCTTTATACGAACCCTCAAAATAGATAAAAAAAAACAGAAGACCACAATCTGGTGTAGTATTCCAGAACCATTTAGGCTAGGGTCAGACTAACGCATTTTTCACGTTGTCCGTGAAAATGTGCGTTCGAAGAATGGACGTATTTTTTCACGGAATACGCAATAGCGGTCATACTATGCGCAGTTTCATCCGTGATTTTGTACGGATCATCAATAAAACACTTCTTGCATCTGGACGTTATGTTGGCCGGACATTAGCAGCGTCTGACATCTCCTAATCACGCACACACGCCTCTAGCGGACGCAGCGCACTCTGTACGTCAGTACTAGTGGTTTAACGTTCTCGAAAAAATGCGTTCATTTTCCACTTGCGTTGCGCAGCCGGACTTTTGTGCGACCGTACATCGTATATTGGCCGTCATTGCCCGGCATCTGCTGCTAGTGCGGCCGTGATTAAGTGCGCCAGAACGCGCGTTTGCACTGCCTCAGTCTGACCCTAGCCTTAGTGGGGGTAGGATGGAGGAGCGGGGTTAGAATCATATTCATCCTTTAAGGGGTCTCCAAATGACCCATTCAAAATCACCTCTAGGTTGTTTTAGTTCCTCCTCACGGCACAGCCATTTCAAAAGCCCTTCAGCACTCCTCTGTCTCTGTTGCCATCCTCAAGGAGAGTTCAGATATCCAGTGGTGTAAAAACACGGGGAGTTCAGATACCCAGTGGTGTAAAAAAACGGGGAGTTCAGATACCCAGTGTTATAAAAACACAGCATTTATTATTGTAAAATATGAATATAAAATAGACAAAAATAAAAACAAATGAGAAATTGTACAGAACCAGATGTGTTTCGCCCCTAATAGGAAATGGGCATCAGTGGTAAACAGATCCATTTGTTACACAGGAGTGAGAAATGTTTGACCAACCGGCTGGGTGGAGTAGAGCTAACATCACTGCTCTGCGTGGAGAGAGCCTGTGGAGTCATGGGTTCGATCCTGACGAGTACCTCTCCAGTAAGTGTCCTTGGGCAAGACACCTAACGGTACATACTCGCCACCCAGGACATACTTGAAAACGAGAGAAATCTCAATGGATCCTTCCTGGTAAAATCCTTTCCTCAAAAAAAAAAAAACAATGAGTGGGAAATGTTTGAGCAACAATGAGTGGGAAGTGTTTGAGCAACAAGGAGTGGGAAATGTTTGAGCAACAAGGAGTGGGAAATGTTTGACCAACAAGGAGTGGGAAATGTTTGACCAACAAGGAGTGGGAAATGTTTGAGCAACAAGGAGTGGGAAATGTTTATGAATCCCATAGGCTTCAATGTTAAAAATATTCCCGTTTTAATTCAATATCTAATAAACCGTTTATTATATTCTGCAGTAAAGAGTCTCGTTATTCTTAGATTTTTTAGGATCTTTTAAGCATTTTTTGGAAAACTTTTTTTTTCTCAAACTTTCAACGAACGTCCTGAAAAGTTTGAAGTTTGCGAACTTTCAAACAGCCAATGTTCGAATCGAACTTCGAACCGATTCAAACCGGCAGCCCATCCCTAGTGCTCAGTGGGTTGTGCACTGCAGAAAGAAATTGTTCAAGAGTTGCGCAGTTGACAAATTTGGCCAACCATATGGACGAGGACATGCTGACACCTCAGTCAGCCAATCTAAAGTCAATGCTGCATCTGATTGGAGCTCACCCGTCCTTCCTGGTCACATTTCCACTGGCAAAGACCTCAATGCCTATAGAAGGGTTATTATAGGAGGAAGAAGCTTCTGTCATTGAAAACTCATTACTTATTTGTTCGTTGTTTGGCAGAACGATGATTAGATGACATTAACTTACCTATTAGATAACCTGAGCATGACGGGTCCACATTAATTGGCTCTTCTTCATACACACTGCTCGCCCAAAACAAAGTCACACACTGTAATATTTGGTTGTGTCGCCTTTTATTGTGATTGCGGCACATATTCGCCGCGGCATCATTTGGATAAGCAATGTCACAGCATTCATTCGCGTCCAGAGTGGCATTAATTTGTGGCAAGATCTTGTATTGATGATGGGAGAGTCGCGGCGCTGTGTAAAGTCTTCTCCAGCACATTATCCCAAAGATTAACCTCAATGGGGTTAAGGTCTGGACTGTGCGGTGGCCAATCCATGTGTGAAAATGAGGTCTCATGCCCCCTCAACCACTCTTGCACAATTTGAGCCCGATGAATCCTGGCATTGCCAACTTGCAATATGCCCGCTGTGCCATCAGGGGAGAAAAAACCCATTGATGGAAAAACCTGCTCATTCAGTATATTCAGGGAGTCACATGACCTCATTTTTTGGGCAAATAATGTTGCTGAACCTAGACCTGACCAACTGAAGCCACCCCAGATCATAACAGGCTGGTACAGTAGGTGGTGATGTGTTTTTTTTGGCCAGGCAGTGTATAAGCACTGCAGTAATGTAGCGTGAAGTAACATCAGCGCATTATTTAGACACATTATAAAAAAAGCAGGATTACGGAGAACTCCTATAAAACCATTACAGGGTAGCACGTGCCACATGTGCCAGTTCTCTGTCAGTAAAGCGGCTTAATGCTGCTCTGCTTAATGTGTCCCCGGGGCCTCATCACTGACTTTAGATTTCAGTGTATTATACCCGGAGCTAGTGACCCAATACTGCCGGTACCAGCACCGGCAAGACTTTAACCCTTTCGCTGCTGAGGCTTTTCCCGCCCCTATGCTGAGGTCATTTTTACCTGTTTTGCGCATCATGTTTAAACGTGTTTTGAAGGCTTATTTTAGTATATGACCCAGACATATTATATATCGTTCTTTCCGTCAGACTCAGTAGATTCATAATATGTCATTATTATATGTATACGTTATGTCATGTCTGTATATTATAACAAAAAATGCAATAAAATATGTATTTTCAATAATTTACAATGTGTAAAGTGTTTTTTTCCACATTTTAACATGCGAGCAATTGCGGTTATATTTTGTATGGGGTGCGCTTGTAAAAAAATTAGAGATGGGGTCTCGTTACATTTTTTTTTGGGGAAAATGACACTATTTTTAACAAAACGCACCGCATACAAAAATCGTTAGTGCAGCATCATTGTTCACATTATAATTGAAATGGGAACAATATTGCTGCATTAACAAACCAAAAAAAATAAAAAAAAAGTGTTTATTTTTTTTTTTAATTTTTTTTTATTTTTATTTTTCATTTTTATTTTTTTTTTTACAAGATTTTTCACTTTCATGTTTGGTATCGTTGGAACGGCCATGCTCTGGCCGATCCAACGATACCAAAATTTTACCCCTAGCTGCCACGGATCGGGAGATAGGGAGTTCCAATGGAACTCCCTATCTCCACAGTTGGTGGCAGTTAGGGGTTAAGTCTAGGACTGGCGTCATCGTGCTACGCACGATGACGCCAGTCCTCTGGGGGAGTTCCCGGAGGCTTGGCCGACATCCAAGATGTCGGCCAGCTCCGGGAAAGGATCGCGAACCGGCGCTTTTCAGCGCCGATTCGCGATCCAGCTCCCCAGGGGTTAATGCCAGGCATCATTTGGAAGGGCAGGCTGTGCCCTTCCAAATGATGCCTGGGTTAACCCCCTGTGTGCCGCCGATCGGGAGGGAGAGAGGTCCGAAGGACCTTCCCCCCCTCCCTTTCAGGCGCCTCCTCCGCACGCGCGGGGGGGCGCCTGAATTAGGTGTCATCGCGCCCCCGCGATGACACCTAATTCTGGCGGCTGCTGGTCCGGATGCCGGGCTGACATCCAGGATGTCAGCCCGCACCGGAGGGGCCAGCGATCGGCCGGAACCCGGCCGAACGCTGACCCCGATGGGAGGACGCGCTCAGCGCGTCCTCCGCATACCAGCGGGACTGCTGAGGACGCGCTGAGCGCGTCCTCAGCAGCGAAGTGGTTAACCAGTAAGTAAGACACCCATGGACAGTTTGTGTAGAATGTTGCAGAATCTCAAGGAGATACTAGCAGGTTTATTCAGAAGGCACCGATATATATCGGTGTTCTCCAGTTCCCCGCACTTCAGCTAGTCTGATACGCCAACCCTGCGGGGAATTCAGCATCACCGCAGGGTCCCCGAATCTGAAAAACTGCCGCAAAACCACAGAATCGCTCTGAAAAAACGCAGAATGCAAAACTGCAAAAGCGCCGAATCGATCAGAAGAAAAGCAGACGACCTGCTGTACAGGGCGTCGACCAGCTGTCAGAAAAAGCCAACAAGCCGCCGAACGGGGAAAAAAACCAACAAAAAAAACCCATAACTTTTAGGCTAGGGTCAGAGTGGGGCAGTCGGAACGCGCGTGCAGGCGCACTAAATCACGGCGGCAGTAGCAGCACATAACGGCCAATATACGCAGTACGTGCGTACAAAAGTGCGCCGACACCACGCAACCGGCAAATGAACGCATTTTTCTCAGAACGTGAAACCGCTGCTACAGACGTACAGAGTGCGCTGCGGCCGCATGGCAGCGTGTGTGCGTGATTAGGAGACGTCAGACGCTGCTAGTGTGCGGCCTACATAACGTTCAAACAGCCGGATTTCCCTAGAATTGCGTTGGTGAGTACCTGCGACTGTGCGACTGTGGTCGTCTGACCACTTAAGCGTATTCCGTGAAAAAATGCGTGCGCACGCATCGACGTACATTTTGACGGTGGCCGCAGAAAATGCGCTCATCTGTCCCTAGCCTTAAAAGGCGTTTGGAAAAAACACTACTGCGTGAAAATAACATATAAGATCCTATGAATAATAATAAAAAGGTCTGTTACAGTGAAAACCCCCCACCATCTTAAAAAAAAGTGGTAACATTTTTTTCCCTGCAGATTAAAATAATAAATTTTTTATTAGATATTGAATTAAAACGGGAATATTTTTAACATTGAAGCCTATGGGATTCGCCTGAATAAACCTGACGAATTAAACCACCGAACAGGAACACAAAATTATGTATGGGGTTGAGTATCCACAATACCCAAAAGAAAGTTCTTTAAGAAAATTTATGAAAATATACTCAGCTGCTGCTGGAGAGGCAATTCACTCTTGTACATCCAACCAAGAGGGTAATGAATCTTAAAGGAACACTCCAGTCTGAAAATCACCCCCCCTTTTTTTTACATTATATTAAAGCTATTGCCCTAACTAGTCATTCAGTATATATACATATATATTTTTAATGTAATACTTACCCTAAAAATGACACTTTTCCAACGGCGTTTTTTTTTTTTACTCACCTCCCTCCTCTTCCGCTCCCGTCGTGGAAACTTGGAACTTGGCTACAGGTTTACGGGCAAAGCGCGCATGCGCGCCTATCACGTAAACCAACCAATCAGCAAATCAGCAGGCTTCCTCCCGGAATCCTGCTCATTCAACCGCGCATGCGCGGAGCAGCGCACGTTCACGAGCGGCGAGGTGAGCTGAAGTTCACCCCGCCTGCTCGTCTAAAAACTCTTTGGCGGAGAAGGAGGAGGAGGCACCGGCTCCGGCTCCTTCTCCTGCGCGTTCCCGCCGGAGTGGTGGGACGTCATCGCGCTTCTAGCGCGATGACGTCCCAGCTTTGCAGAGAGTTCCAAAACGCAGGGACCTTGAAACCCGATCGGCTGATTGACAGCTGGGAGGGTGGAGTAAAGTCCACCGCTTCTCTCAGCAATATCAGCCGATCGGGAAAAGATAGAAGGCTGGGGAAAAAAATGGGATACTTCAGGCAATATGACCACCTTAAAAAGCTGAGGTGGTCATATTGCCTGGAGTATCCCTTTAAGCAAGTATGGAAAAAAGATACCTCCAGCACTGCAAGGAATGGTGCACTGGTGCTACCACATTTATTTTAAATAAACAAAAAGAAAACACAAAACAAACGTTTCGGGGACACAGCCCCTTCCTCAGTGTATAGTGCCTTACCAAACAAATAGAAGAAAACCCTTATATACATATTATAGCAAGGGTGGAGCGAATCAGGCAATTAGAGACACACATGGAAAGATAATTGATCAAGAACCTGTTAACTCATGAATTCAAGGAGATACAAGGTTATTCCCCAAATGATCCCAGCATACAGGTGCATATAACGCCAATAGGTGTACCAAGATGGCGGACACAGCACAGACGCACGGAATCCTGGGAAACCGCGAGTGCGCATGCGCACAGGGCAAAACAAAACTTAGTGGACATGATACAACACATAACTATAATTTCCCACAGGTGGGGAAAACAAGAATAAATTAATACATTAATCCAGCGGTTATACATAACCATGATGGCCCGAAAAACTGCCTCAAGGAGCAGCGCCTGAAAAAGATAACCCATACAAATAAACCTACAGTGAATACATAATGACAAATCATAAATACTAAAAAAATATAACATAAAATAAAACATGACAGTCTTGGTAATAAAACCAAAAAATAAATCATATAGTAACCACTCACAGCGAAGATTTATCCATATAGCATATGTAGCGCTCACTTCCGGAGGAGCCGCTGAAATTAAACCTCGGGTCAGTCTCCCCGCACTAGGGAATAAATATACTCCAGCACCGTTGTGGATTTTATAAATTATATAGTTTACTAGAATAAATGGCATATAATGAATAACACGGTGTTCGTAGATATATTTACAGTACTTCGTAATGCGGGAAGCGCGCAGCGGTAAAGAAATACGATGCTTCGTAATTCGGGAAAACGCGCAGCGGAAAAGAATAATGAAAAACGTATCTTTAACCCCTTCTTGTGATTGGGGAGTGAGTCCTGCACAGGTTAAGTCCCGGAATGTAAGTGTGTGTGTGTGATGTGGTACCCGGGTACTATATTCAACTGGCCAGTGAATTGCTTAAGAGATATCTTCGACTAGTCAAGTTGGGGCCCTGTGGGTTTTGGAAACAAACAGCAGCGTGCTTTACTTGAGTTTTACAACGGCCTGGAAGGCCTCTCACCCATCCGCCAGATACTCGAGGCTCCGCTGACCCAGGACGTCTCTCCGCTCGATATTGACTGGGGTTACTTGCTTCTGGATCCGCTGTCTGGCTTTCTGCACCGGCCTCGACTTGTCCAGCTTACCGCCTGCTCTCCCAGTCCGATCGATTCATTAAGCTCTGAATTTGCCACCAAATGGCGAATTTCACTGTATCTGCAATTTTACGGCACTTTGTAGATTCTCTAAGGCCTGCGTCAGACGAGCGCACTATGTACGCCCGTACTGACGTGCTTACTGGTGTCCGTCGCAGCGTTGTGACACGGCAATGAAGCCAGTCACACGCATGTGCAACAATCGTCCGTTATCAAAGCGCGATCCTCCATAGGCTGGTTTCAGATGAGCGCACTGATCACGTCCGTGTTGTCGCACAGTTTAACGTCCGTCGTAACATAGAATCATGAGCAATAGAGACCCACACACGAAGTACGTCCGCACCGAACTGCGCACGCACAACGCACGCGGCAAACGGACGCAAGTTAGGCAAGAATGTAAAACCGCTAGACGGACGTGCAGAGTGCGCCACGTCCGCGTAGCGTTCTGTGTGAGTGAGGAGATGTCAGACGCAGCGCATTTGAGACATCCAGCACCTTGACGCACAAAATGGCTTTTCATATTAATTTTGGTTTCCCATATTTCCCTTTTTATCTACGTCCGTCATAAAAAAATAGACTGTGGTGTCTATAGTATCTTCCGTCAGAACGTCTGTCCATTGTGCACGCACGCAGAGTGCGCTCAGACTGCGCTCGTCTGACTCTAGCCATAGGAGGATTGTGCTTTGCAGCGCTGAGCGCACTCTCACGGACGTTCCTTCTGCTCGCCAATGACACTCGTCTGACCACAGCCTTAGCTGTCGATTCACCAAATACAGGCGAACTGACGGCAAAATACAAGGAGTTCACCGCAGTTCATGCGATTTGGCGGCACTGATTCTGTCCCACAGAAAAAGAATGGTTCGTCTATTCACAGAACACCGAATTGTAGCGAAATTACCTGATTTTGGCGATTTCAATTCGTCAGATTTAAAGAGGCAAATCCAATAGGTTTCATTGTAATAAATGGAATATCTTTTTTCAAAGACTATTTATTATTTAATTTTTTTACAAAAAAGTCTTTTTTTTTCTTTTTATAGAACTTTTTGTATTTTTTAAAAGACCTTTTATATAGTTGTATATGTGAAAAGACTTTTGTCTTCTTATTTTTTTTTTAACAGACATTTTTAAGACATGCGTCCATCGGGTTCAGCCTCTCACACATCACCTGCTGCTGCTGATCCAAAAGAAGCAAAAAACCCAGTCTGAAGCGCTCGCCAATATGCAACATACTGGGAAAAATTCCTTCTTGCCCCCAGATGGCGTCAGATTTCTCCTTGGATCAAGAAGCATTTACCCACATATTAAAAATGATGACCCTTAGCTCCAGGCGGGTGGTGCTTGGCAGGAGGGGGTTAACGCCGGTGAGGCGTACTAGTATGCTGCGCTTGCCGGCGTCTTCAGTGGGCGCCTCCTATGGCCCGCCTAGCTGCTGACACGCGTCGCACGTCATTGGCTACAGGGGAACGGCCTGAGTTCAGGTCACCCCTCAGCAGCCAACATTGCGCGGCGTGTAACGACTGCTGGGCAGTAGGGATGAGCCGAACACTCCCCGAGTTCGGTTCGAAGCCGAACCCGAACTTTCCAAATGTTCTGATCCGAACCCGAACCCGAACTCGGACCCCATACAAGTCAATGGGGCTGAAAATTCGGTTTTTTAGAGTGCCTTCCAAGAGGGCATATATGCTACATATTTGCCATAAAAGGTGTATGGGGGTCCGGGTAGTGCCCTGGGGGACAGGAAACAAGGACAAAAAGTTTTAAAAAAAACGTTTTTAAAGGGACAGTGAGTTTTCCATGAAATAAGGGTTAAAAATAAAAACGAAAAATTCCTTCAAATATCGTGCCTAGGAGGTCCCCATAACCTGCTCGTGAAGTGGCGGATTTCTAGGATGCATAGAAATATGTAAAAAACAAAAAATGACATTTCAAATGACGGTAAATGCTTTTCCTTCAATCTATCCATAAACAACTGCTTGGGGCGGCAGTCTGTATGAAAAGAGGAGACATTTTCGGACACGCAGAAAAAGTTTACTGATTTTTTGGCGGTGAAAAGCAGGAGAATGACTGGAGAATGGAAACTTCTAGACCAAAAAGCCGATTTGGAAAGTGAGATAAATGGGAGAATTTTTCTGGTTCGGCTATTTTGACCTAGAATTTTCCATTCTCCAGTCATTCTCCTGAGTTCCACCTTTCTCTGAATAACCCTGTCAGGGTTATTCATAGAGCGGTGAAGAGCAGGAGAATGACTGGAGAATGGAAAATTCTAGGTCAAAATAGCCAAACCAGAAAAATTCTCCCATTTAGGCTAGGGTCAGACTAGCGAATTTTTAACGTGCGTTCTGGCGCACTTAATCACGGCCGCACTAGCAGCAAATGACGGGCAATGACGGCCAATATACGAAGTACGGTCGCACGAAAGTCCGGCTGCGCAACGCAAGTGGAAAATGAACGCATTTTTTCGAGAACGCAGAACCGCTAGTACGGACGTACAGAGTGCGCTGCGTCCGCATAGCGGCGTGTGTGCGTGATTTGGAGACGTCAGACCCTGCTCATGTCCGGCCAACATAACGTCCAAACACCCAAAGTTTCCTGGCTTGGATCCGTAAAAAATCACGCACAAAAATGCATCGTATGATCGTTCTCGCGCAATCCGTGAAAAAATACGGCAATGCGTTCGGACGCACTTTTTGACGGTCACTGCGAAAAATGCGTTAGTCTGACCCTAGCCTTATCTCACTTTCCAAATCGGCTATTTGGTCCAGATTGTTCTCTTTTCCTGCCATTCTCCTGGTTTTCCTCTTTCTCTGAACAACCCTGAGAGAGAGGTGAAAGCCAGGAGAACTGGCAAGAGAAGAGAACAATCTAGACCAAATAGCCGATTTGGAAAGTGAGATAGGCGGCCCATAGAAGTCAACGGGGTGTACTAGTACGCCCCCCGACCTGTCTTCAAAGCCCACCTGCCATGTTACGTCCTGTGGTGTGGAAGGGTTAATATTCTGTTTTTTGCAGGAAGTCATCCAGTCGCTGTTTAAAAGTCTCTACTACAGTCTCTGACCCAACCACCTCAACAGGCAGAGAATTCCACAGCTTTATTGTTCTCACTGTAAAAAGACAAGTGCTAATGGCACTTACGGCCGTGGACAAATTTGGCCACGCCTGGAAGCGAAACGTACTGACATCATTGGTCCCCGAGCTAGCCCCCGGCAGGTCGAGTATTCAAAATCCAAATATCCTGAGTGACAGCTGTGTGGGCGGAGAAAACTCCTCAGCTTCACACAGCGCTACGGCCAAACTGAGTTGAAGGATTTGGAGGGGGGGGGGGCACTCTGTACAGCCTGACAACTTTAATAAGCTAATGTGATCAGGGTGCGTAGAGTGTCCCTTTAACTCCCTGCGGCTGAAAACAAGGAAATACTGTAGTTTCAGTTGCTAAAATACTTCTTTTACTGGACTGGATTCCTTAAGGCTTTGTGTAAAAACCACTGGAACAGCCCATTAGGACGCCCGTTTAATCTCTCATCCAGTTTAATGCGTTCACTGATGTGCTCGTTTCTCAACGGCCCTCGTCGTCCCAATTAAAAACATGTAGCGCTCCATAAACTCTATAATAAGAATTAATAATGGTAACAACACACTAATAGTATAAGACCGGAGCGGCTCTTGGATTTCATTCGCTGAGATCTTGCCAGCTGGCAGGAGAGAGCTCCACAACAGGTGAGACGTTTCGGAGGGAATCGATGGCCGGGAGCCAGGAGTCCATGACTGAAACACTATCTGCATCAATGGAGGCAAACAAATGGCCCGAGTCTAACGTGGCCGACAATTATGCGTGCCGGGGCCAAGTGTCACCAACATGTAGATATATGTCGACTTCAATACATTGATGGACACGACCTATAGGCCCCTCACTAGGTATAAAGCTACAGGTGCCACGATTTTTAAAGGGTTATTCAAAAAGAGCCAAAATTGACACCGAATTTCACCGAACGTTGAATTTCACCGTATGGTGATATATTGTGGCAGTTCATCTATTCAGAAAGCTGGCAATTCTCCAAATACTGGCAAACTGACAGCGAAATACAGTGCAGTTCGGCGCCACCGACATTAACCATTACTTCTCTATGGGACAATCTATTCAAAGGCACCGAACTGCACCGAACTGCCATGACTGACCGTGATTCAGTTCGACAGGTTTAAAACAGGCGAATCCTATAGGACAATGCAAAAAAAATTACCATTTTTATTCAACATGTTATGCTTTTCATTTATTTATTTTTTAGGTATTTTTCTGTGTTTTTTCGGTGACATTTTTGATTTCCATCTTTTTTAATGGCGTTTTTTTTTATTCTGTAACAGACCATTTTATTATAGGAGCTATTTTATTATTTCCATGCATTTTCATTTATTTTTTTTGGTATTTTTCTGGGTTTTTTCTTCGACATTTTTGATTTCCTTTTTTTTATTCTGTAACACGCCGTTTTATTATTTCTTTATAGGAGCTTTTTTTTATTATTTCCATGCATATTTTTTTTCGTTTTAAACGCCTTATTTTAAAATTGAAGGTTTTTTTTTTTATTTCTGTTCGGAAGAATTCAATGGTCAGTTTGGCAGCGTTCAGCAGGATCATTGGCTGTGTTCGGCGGATCTCGTCCGGTGCACTTCGGGGGACACTGCGGTGAACGCTGAATTCACTTCAAAGATCGACGAACTGAACTCGCCAAAGTTGGCTGAACGACAGAGCACCGAAATTTCAGTGAATAACCCCTTTAGCTGAAGTGTCATTTCAGTGGGTAAACCTGAATGAACGCATACAGGTAAAAGAAGCATTTTAGCAATTGAAACCATTTGCTTATTTTCTCCAAGGAGTAAAATGCTATTTATTCAGCAGCCACCAGCATACTACTATTGCTATTGCTTACAGGGACACTCTACTCATCCTGACCACTTTATCGTTTTAAAGTGGTCAGGATTTGAGGACGTGACCCCCTTCTCCCTCCTGCTGCCCTGTTATGGTGATAAAGCAAGGTGAAGTGGAGGAGTTTCCTTCACACCACCCAGCATCACCAGCAGCTGGAATTTCTGTATTTCCCGGCTGCTGGTCACCAGATTGGTCACTAATGATGTTGACACGCAGAGAGCATGCCGACGTCACCCTCTCGGAGACCACCCGCGACAGCAAGCGTTCTCAGAGAGGCAGCGATCGATCAGATCTGCGCATGCGGGTACAGCTCCGATTCATCATTTTGCACAGGAGCTATGGGACTCGCATACGTAAAATGTGCAAGTCCCGTAGCTCTGCACGATTTGCAGTACCGTCGTTACGGAGGTTGTGCAGGATCGCACACTGTGCAGAAAAGCTTCAGGGACTTCCAGGTTCGGGAGTCGCTGAGCCGAAGAGGAGGAGCTGCGCGGGGCGAGGGAGATAAGGGGAGTAAAAAAATCACCTATAATAGAAAAAAATATATATAATTGGACAGAGGCTGTCAGCAGCATCAGCCCAATTAACAGGTCTATTCACTAAAGGTGAAACTCAGGAGAATGGCTGGAGAAGTGAAAATTCTAGCTCAAAATAGCCAAACCAGAAAAATTCTCCCATTTATCTCACTTTCCAAATCGGCTATTTGGTCTAGAGCAGGTGTCAGCAACCTTGGCTTCCTGATGTTTTAGGAACTACATTTCCCATGTGGCTCATTCAGCCTAATTGGTGACTGAGCATCATGGGAGATGTAGTTCCCAAAACATCAGGGAGCCAAGGTTGCTGACCTCTGGTCTAGAGTGTTCTCTTCTACTGCCAGTTCTCCTGAACTTCACCTTTAGTGAACAGAACTGTAATTCTAGTTTTTTTAATAGTCAGGGTTATTCAGAGAGAGGTGAAAACCAGGAGAATGACTGGAGAAGTGAAAATTCTAGGTCAAAATAGTCGATTAGGAAAGTGAGATAAATTGGAGAATTTTTCTGGTTTGGCCATTTTGACCTAGAATTTTCACTTCTCCAGTCATTCTCCTGGTTTTCACATCTCTCTGAATAGCCCTGTTTACGTTTCTTGTTCACTGATATCAGGTTACAGAGTTAAGGGATAAGAGGACAAAAAGTCCAGCAGTTCAATACTAAAGAGGTAATCATTGCTTTATATTGTCACCTGAAAAGGGGAACCATGTAGTTATTAAAAACTTTTTAAAGGCTGGCCGAATAAGAATTTGGTAGTTCATAGAATAGATTTAGGGTCGGAACACAAGATTGCTCCTTTAACACTGAGGCTGGTAAAGCATCATGGGCAATGTAGTTCTACAACAGATTGGGGGGGGGTATTAAAGTTTTCTTACCATCCTGTCCTATCCATATTTTTTATATTTAAAGGTCTATTCACAAAGCATAGAAATCGGGTGCAATTCCAGTGCTTTGTCGCATTTCGGCGATTCCATTTTCGCCGAAAATATGGTGAATTCACTAGAGATACAAGTATTTATAAAGCGCCAGCAAGTTCCGTAGCGCCACTGTCAGCCGTTTCACCGCGGACTCCAAGCTGCTTAGCGGAACGCAAAGTAAACAGAGAACGCAACACGCAGAGCAAACAATATTAAAAAACAGGCTCGTCTTGCTGCTGACTGCCCTCAGGCGTCGCACGATTGGTAAAAATGCCAGTGCTGCCAGGTGTGGATAATACGTAAAAACCTCAAATAACGCTACTCGACAACAACAAAAAACTTTATGTTTCCCGAATGAAAGTAGTTAAACTTTACTAATTTTGGGTGGAAAAAGAGGAATCTGATAATATATATATTTTTTTTAATTAGCTCTAGTTTCAGAGATAAACAACTTATTCCTCTACGTATATTATAGAGAAAAGCAAATTTCACACTTTTAACCACTTCACTACCAAGATCGAGAGATCTCGGGTTTCAAAATGCACCATCTAGTGCCCTGATAGAGATATCTCGATCTGCAGCCCAAAAAGCAAATGAAATGCGTCAGCTTTTGGCCTGCAGAAGCAGAAGGTGCCCCTAAAGCATAATAGCCAAAAAAAAAAGAAAAAAAGGTGCGGCGCTTCCCAGTGTATAAAGAAGGGAATAATCAATATTATTTACCCTGATGAGATATCTCTTCTTCAATTGATAGAGGATCAATACCTCAAGATAGAAGAAAACATAGACATAGTTCAATACCTCAGCAACTGCTGAATTGCTGCAGCGCAGCAATTCAGTTTGCTGCAGCAGTGTCGTTGAACCCTTTGGATGCGAATTTTGAATCCAAAATGGCCGACGATTTCGTAATGAAAAATTCAGATTGTTTTTCGGATCACTCGGACAAAAAATAATAAAGAGAAGCAGTCGGCACAATTCCGTTTTGTTTGCACACACCACAAATGATAGTTTTTAATGAATAAACATTATGTTTACTTCTGAAACAATATATAAATTGAGCTGTAATATATGTCTATGTGCAGGGGGAAATAATAAATAAATATTTTGTGCTTTGGTGAACAAAAACCTCAAAATTAACATTGCTGTACGGAATTATTACTTGCTTCATGGCGGCGGCCATCTTGCTGTAGGGCATTGTTACTTGCTTCATGCGGCGGCCATCTTTAAAACCTCACACTCAGCATCTCCTCGGGTCGCTGCAAGTGCTAGGTTAGCAGCACTGAGCGCTGAGCGGTTGAACGGCGTTCAATGCAAGTTGCTAACTTAGCACTTGCAGCGGCTGAGGTATTGAACAGGCCTCAGTTGATACATATATGCAAGTGATAAGAGATATGTCGACTCTCACTCACACTATGGAGAGCCTCATCCGGCTCTAGCACTATTCGCCCGTGGGTAGAATTCTTATAGGCCCTCCCACTGGCCACTTCAAAAGCTGGTACAGCTCGTGGTCCAGAGCCTATATAAAATATTGGCTCTGTATAAGTGCGATGTGCTGATTAAAGGGATGGCACCATCCTCCACACGCGGGAAGCTGGAACAACCGTTCTTGGTCGTCTGCTTCGCTATCCACCAGGATGGTTCTTCTGCCTGAGATCCTGTAGTTTTGCTGGAGGATCCTCTGGCTCTTCTCCCCTCTCTGATGTATTGTGTGGGAGCTGCTGTGCTGAGGACGCGCTGAGCACGTCCTCCCATTGGGGTCAGCGTTCGGCCGGGTTCCGGCCGATCGCTGGCCCCCCCGGTGCGGGCTGACATCCTCGATGTCAGCCCGGCATCCGGGACCGCAGCCGCCGGAATTAGGTGTCATCGCGGCTGCGCGATGACACCTAATTCAGGCGCCCCCCCCGCATGTGCGGAGGAGGCGCCTGAAAGGGAGGGGGGGAGGTCCTTCGGACCTCTCTCCCTCCCGATCGGCGGCTCTGCGGGGGTTAACCCAGGCATCATTTGGAAGGGCACAGCCTGCCCTTCCAAATGGTGCCTGGCATTAACCCCTGGGGAGCTGGATCGCGAATCGGCGCTGAAAAGCGCCGATTCGCGATCCTTTCCCGGAGCTGGCCGACATCTTGGATGTTGGCCAAGCCTCCGGGAACTCCCCCTGAGGACTGGCGTCATCGTGCGTAGCACGATGACGCCAGTCCTGGACTTAACCCCTAACTGCCACCAACGGTGGAGATAGGGAGTTCCAATGAACTCCCTATCTCCCGATCCGTGGCAGCTAGGGGTTAAAGTTTGGTATGGTTGGATCGGCCAGAGCATGGCCGTTCCAACGATACCAAACACTACTGTGAAAAATTTTGTCAAAAAAAAAAAAAAATTTAAAAAAAAATTATAAAAAAAGAAATAAACACTTTTTTTTTTTTGGTTTGTTAATGCAGCAATATTGTTCCCATTTCAATTATAATGTGAACAATGATGCTGCACTAACGATTTTTGTATGCGGTGCGTTTGTTAAAAAATAGTGTAATTTTCGCAAAAAAAAAAATGTAACGAGACCCCATCTCTAATTTTTTTAACAAGCGCACCCCATACAAAATATAACCGCAATTGCTCGCATGTTAAAATGTGAAAAAAAACACTTTACACATTGTAAATTATTGAAAATACATATTTTATTGCATTTTTTGTTATAATATACAGACATGACATAACGTATACATATAATAATGACATATTATGAATCTACCGAGTCTGACGGAAAGAACGATATATAACATGTCTGGGTCATATACTAAAATAAGCCTTCAAAACACGTTTAAACATGATGAGCAAAACCGGTAAAAATGACCTCAGCACAGGGGCGGGAAAAGCCTCAGCAGCGAAAGGGTTAAAAACAAGCAGGAAAAAAAAAAAAGAAATGTTTTTTCTTTTTTTTTTAAAAATGAATATATAGCTTTAAAAAGCTTAAAAATAGCCTGGGGGAAATAAAAAGTCCTGAAACGCGTTTCGTGAATGGGTCTTGGCTTCCTCAGTCAACATAATTTCCAGCTCTTCGGTTACCCAAGAAGCTATGTACAACACTTTTAACCACTTCACTACCAAGATCGAGAGATCTCGGGTTTCAAAATGCACCATCTAGTGCCCTGATAGAGATATCTCGATCTGCAGCCCAAAAAGCAAATGAAATGCGTCAGCTTTTGGCCTGCAGAAGCAGAAGGTGCCCCTAAAATTTTAGCCCTGTGGGCATAATAGCCAAAAAGCTAAAACTGGAAAACCGGCAGCTGAAAGCGCTGAAATATCAGGCTTTCAGCAGCTGATGCAGGGGAAAAAAAAAGCCGCTCAAACCTCTAACTCAGCTTGGCAGTAGAGGGTGCCATCTACAGGCCAAATAGGTGATTTACAGCAATGACTATTACTGGATAATTAAGATATTTTACAAAAAAAAAAAAACACTGGTTTCTGACAATGTTTTTTTGGAGCTTTCCCTGGTAGTGAAGGGGTTAAAGGCTTCCCAAGCTGGTTGCTCATTGCCACAGATGACTAACTCGAAGTTCTCATCCACAAGAAGTTCACGAATTTGAAAAACAAATGAAGATTCCTTCCGTAACTTTAGCCTCACTCAGACGTGGAAATTTGTCTCTCAGGTTCGTGAAAGCCTCTTCACCCTCGTTCACCCATTTACAAAGTTCTTCATGAGGCCGGGCTTGATGTGTAAAGGGGGCAGAAGAATTTTGCTTCGATCAACCAGAGGAAGGTGCTGGACATTCTATTCCCTGGGTCGCAGAGTCTCCCTTGTGGACCAGTCTTTTCTGTCGTAGTGTGAGGATCTCGCCTGACTATCCCAAGCACACAGGAAACAGCGGTGCTTGGTTTATCCCAAATATTTACCATTTGAGATTTCTCTCGTTTTCAGGATGTCCTCCTGGGTTCAAGAAACATTGAAATGTTACAGAAATACAAAGTAATAAAATGCAAGATATTAAAAACACAAATATACAGATTAACCCAGAAAATAAATATGTAGCAAATATAGTCACTGTGTTACATGTTTACAGGTGCATTCTGTATATAGTCACTATGTTACATGTTTACAGGTGCATTCTGTATATAGTCACTATGTTACATGTTTACAGGCGCATTCTGTATATAGTCACTATGTTACATGTTTACAGGCACATTCTGTATATAGTCACTATGTTACATGTTTACAGGTGCATTCTGTATATAGTCACTATGTTACATGTTTACAGGCGCATTCTGTATATAGTCACTATGTTACATGTTTACAGGTGCATTCTGTATATAGTCACTATGTTACATTTACAGGTGCATTCTGTATATAGTCACTGTGTTACATGTTTACAGGTGCATTCTGTATATAGTCACTGTTACATGTTTACAGGTGCATTCTGTATATAGTCACTATGTTACATGTTTACAGGTGCATTCTGTATATAGTCACTATGTTACATGTTTACAGGTGCATTCTGTATATAGTCACTATGTTACATGTTTACAGGTGCATTCTGTATATAGTCACTGTGTTACGTGTTTACAGGCGCATTCTGTATATAGTCACTGTGTTACATGTTTACAGGCGCATTCTGTATATAGTCACTATGTTACATGTTTACAGGTGCATTCTGTATATAGTCACTATGTTACGTTTACAGGTGCATTCTGTATATAGTCACTGTGTTACATGTTTACAGGTGCAATCTGTATATAGTCACTGTGTTACATGTTTACAGGTGCATTCTGTAAATAGTCACTATGTTACATGTTTACAGGTGCATTCTGCATATAATCACTGTGTTACATGTTTACAGGTGCATTCTGTATATAGTCACACGTTTAAAGGTGCATTCGTTATATAGTCATGTCACATGTTTACAGGTGCATTCTGTATTGAGGTATGTTAATATAGATCTCTTAAGGGACTTTATAGACTGGGGGAAGATTTGATGACGTCTGGGAGGTTATTCCATAATTGTGGTGCTCTGTAGGAAAATGAGGATCGAGACACTTTCTTTTTGTATTGTGGTATTGTAAGTAAAGTGCTGGTCCTGGATCGGAGGTTATAGGATGAGGGAACTGCTAGGGGATGCAGCCTATTCAGGTAGGATGGAAGCTTCCCAGAAAAGCTCTTAAACACCAGGTTGGAAAGGTGAAAGTTGCGTCTAGATTCCAGCGATGGCCAGTTTAGTTATTTTAACATGTCACAATGGTGGGTCATATAGTCACATTGTAGCACAAAGCGACAGAATGAGTTATACAATGTAGTAAGTTTATGAAGGTGCGTTTGCGGGGCTGCTGCATACACTACAGCTCCGTATTCAATAGACGGCATAAGCATTTGTTGTACATTGCAATCACCTACATATTTATTTTCTGTGTTAATCTGTATATTTGTGTTTTGTTTTTTATATCTTGCATTTTATTACTTTGCATTTCTGTAACAAATAATTCAATGTTCTTGAACCCAGGACATACTTGAAAACGAGAAATCTCAATGTATCCTTCCTGGTAAAATACTTTATAAATAAATAATACTAATAATAACAGCTTGTGTTTCAAGTGTAACGGTAGTCCAATAAAAAAAAGGTATCACTACGCACTGCTATAGTCTGGTGATTTTGGCATCTGGACTAACACTGCTTACCAAATCTACACTCTATATATGTTTGCGTCCTCAGGCCCTGCTGCGCTCCCTGGGTGGGGGGGGGGTCTGGGCATGGTTCTGTGCCACTGGCTGGTCAAGTGCCAGCACATTGTGATGGCCGATCAGCGTCTGAGGGGGCGGGACCTGGTGTGGTCACGAGGAGCCACCGGGTTTAAAGCAGGGCGCAAGGAGTTGCCTCGCCACCCTGACGTGGAGTTAATTCCCGCATCGCCTGCTATTGCCATCAGTGTGTTTCCAGTTGCCAACCCGTTTTGTCTACGAATCATGCTCCTGTTTTTGACCCGGCTTGTCTTTGATCATTCTCTCGTTTATCCCATATCAGTTCATATTGCTGTGCGTTGTTAGTTTAACCCTATGTATGCCGCTGGGGTTTGGGCCCGCCACCTTGGTATATACCCCTCTCGTTCTGGGGTAATATCTGCAGCCTTATCGAGGTTGTGTTCGAGACTTAAAGACAGCTTAATACAAATTCAGAAACCTTATGTGAGATTAGGGAAAGTTAGGTACAGTTTGTATTACAATAATACGGAGTAGAAAACATACGCCAAGTGTAACCCGATTATTATCAGCTCGATACTATAACATGTTGCATCAGACTCTGGTTATATCAAGGTACCACAAACCCAGTCGGTTTTATCCAAAAATGTGTTATCAGTTAATTCTGTGACTGCCCTGCAGTCTATTCAATTCATCCACTTGAAATCTGCTGGGAAACCAGCTTGAGAAATATACTCCGGTATCGAAGTCATCTGTATTGTTGAATGTCCCTGTATGCACACTAACAGGGTTATTCAGAGAGCAGTGAAAAGCAGGCGAATAACTGGAGAATGAAAAATTCTAGGTCAAAATAGCCAATTTGGAAAGTGAGATGAAAGGGAGAATTTTTCTGGTTCGGCTATTTTGACCTAGAATTTTTCATTCTCCAGTCATTCTCCTGCTTTTCACCACTCTCTGAATAACCCTGTAAGTTGTCTTTTGGTCTTGAAACCATCTGAGCTTAGTTGCAAATCAGTTGTGCTTTTATACTCCTTGGCTTTGGAGTATAAGTCTGTGTTTACCGAGTGTTTTGTAACCGTCAAGCAGATATTTCTGTCCATTAAGATCACTACTCCGCTACTCTTGTGTGAGTGCTACAGCGCCCATTACAATATATTTATCGGTATGGCCCACATTATCCTTCAACCACTACAAATCCCCATAATCACCTTTACTGCATCTGGCAAAGGCAATTTCTGCCTGTATGCTGAGAATGCAGACCTCTGTGTGGCTTGAGAGATGACAGATGCCAACTAGAGTTTACAGAAATGTTGCTGGGATGAAAGGTTCTAAAGGACAAAACAAATAACACATGAAAAAAATTAGCAAATTTACATTATTTTAATTTTTTTTAACTCTCAGGACAACAATCGCCGCGGGATCTTTCTATTTTACCCACACAGCCCGTTACTTCTTGTACTCTATTGTCACGGTGGCTCCACCAGGCTAGCGCCAAGGTGCAGTGCAGCCCTGGTTCAGGTGAAACCTCCTAGATTGTGAGTTTCTACGGGAATAGGGCCTCATCTCCTCCTGTACTGTTTGTCAAATGTTGTTCAATGTATTGTAACCCTGTCTATACTGTGCCTATTGTACAGCGCTGCGGAATATGCTGGCGCTTTATAAATAAAGAATAATAATAATAAAAGGTGAAAGCCCCTGTAAAGCAGAGATAGAGATATATATATATATATATATATATATATTACACAGTTGTGTTCAAAATTATTCAACCCCCACTGAAATTGAGTGTTTTGGCCAGTTTGACATTGATTTTGATCATTCAGTCATCTTGCTTACAATTAAGGCTAGGTCAGATGAGCGCATTTTGTACGGACTGTGCGTCCGTGCAGTACGGACGTACTTACTGACTGACAACAAGGTAGTGGTCACACAGTCCGTTTTTTTCACTGACGTATTTTTTGACTGATGTAGCAGGGAAAATAAATTACAATGATAAAACATTCTGTCCGTCAAAAATGCTGGACGTATAAATGCAGTCCGCCTGACCTTGTTGCATCACTCACACACAAAGCTATGCGGAGGTTGTGGACGTGGCGCACTCAGCACGTCCGTTCTAGCAGTATTACGTTCTTGCCTAACCTGCGTCCGTTTGCAGCGTCCGTCAGCCTCCGCACTTCCGTGCGCACGTACTTCGTGTGTGGGGCTCCATTTAACACAATTGTATGCTATGACGGACGTACTTATGTGCGGTAACACGGACGTTAACACTGCGTTCGTCTGACCCCAGCCTAAATCAAAGAGGCACGTGTAGGTCAGACAAATATAACATAACATTTATAATGAAATAACCACAAATGTCTTTTCTGTGCTCACATCATTATCAGTTTTATTCAGCCCCCAAGTGACATTCAATCTTAGTACAACATCCTTTTACAGTTATAACAGCTTTTAAACGTGAAGCATAGCTTGACACAAGTGTCTTGCAGCGATCTACGGGTATCTTCGCCCATTCGTCATGGGCAAAAGCCTCCAGTTCAGTCACATTCTTAGGCTTGCGCACTGCAACTGCTTTCTTTAAGTCCCACCAGAGGTTCTCAATCGGATTTAAGTCAGGTGACTGCGATGGCCACTCCAAAATGTTCCAGCCTTTAATCTGCAACCATGCTCTAGTGGACTTGGAGGTATGCTTGGGATCATTGTCCTGTTGAAAGCCTCAGGTTTGTGACGGACTGCATCACATTGTCATCCAATATCTCCTGGTACTGAAGAGAATTCATGGTACCTTGCACACGCTGAAGCTTCCCTGTACCTGCAGAAGCAAAACAGCCCCAAAACACGATTGACCCCCCGCCATGCTTCACAGTAGGCAAGGTGTTCTTTTCTTCATAGGCCTTGTTCTTCCTCCTCCAAACATAGCGTTGATCCATGGGCCCAAACAGTTCTAATTTTGTTTCATCAGTCCACAGAACACTATCCCAAAACTTCTGTGGTGTGTCCACATGACTTTTGGCATACTGCAGTCGACTCTTCTTATTCTTTGGAGACAGCAAGGGGGTGCGCCTGGGAGTTCTGGCATGGAGGCCTTCATTACACAGTGTGCGCCGTATTGTCTGAGCTGAAACCTCAGTACCAACATCTGACAAATCTTTTCTCAGTTCCTCAGCAGTCACACGGGGACTTTTCTCCACTCTATGCTTCAGGTAGCGCACAGCAGTCAAAGTCAGCATCTTCTTTCTGCCACGACCAGGTAGCGTTTCAACAGTGCCCTTTGCCTTGAATTTGCGAATGATGCTTCCTATGGTCTCTCTTGGTATGTTTAACATCTTTGCAATCTTCTTATAGCCATTGCCCTTCCTGTGAAGAGTAATCACCTCTTCTCTTGTCTTCCTGGACCATTCTCTTGACTTCACCATGTTTGTAACCACACCAGTAAATGTCTACAAGGAGCGGAGTATCACAGTCATTTTAAAGCTGCCTAATTGGTGCTTATTATGCTTTATTGCTGCTCCGTGACATCCACAGGTGTTTTCAATACCTGATTGAAAACACTTGAATGAACCTCTGTTCTTCAGAGTGGTAGTCTTTAAGGGGTTGAATAATTGTGTCAATGAAGAATTCACAAAAGAAACATTTACTACTGTATTACAAAACCAATTGATGTCATTTTAGTTGCATATGGTTCTTTAAAAAGTCCTTGTAGGATTTCATTCTGAATACAATTACAAATGTACACTAAATTCCCTAAAACCCTTTACAGCATTGGGGGGGTTGAATCATTTTGAACACAACTGTATATTACACGAGAGGGGCAGCACTCAACCTTAACTACGCTTTCAGTGCGGGTACATCTCAAGACAACATGATATACAACAAAACAAGAGGAGAGCACACCAAACATGTTCAAACAATACAAAAGAAACCACAACAGCAGCTAAATTCATTTAAACATAGAGATATTCCAGATTTAACCCTTTAAATGCTTACAAACATTTCTTAACCCCTTCTAAAACACTGCAGTTCTTAACCCTTACACAGATTCAATGCTGAGCTCTGTTGAACAATGGTGGAAGTTTAGTTTGCAATGGACGGCCATGGCTTGTTATGGAGCATTTAAAGCAGGGGGTGCGGCCATCTTGGCCTTCCAGACGTTTTGGAACTACATCTCCCATGATGCTCTCCTCTCAGCACACCTAATAAATGGCTGAGCATCAAGGGAGGTGTAGTTCCATAACACCTGGGGAGGGTCAAGGCTGCTTTTCGTTGCATTTTTTCGCTGTTTTCCAAAAGAGTGAATAAACACCAGGAAATTTAAAAAAATGGGTGAAACATGTCTGTCTTTCTGCTCATTATTTCCTCAGAATGGCCCGTTTTATTAACCGATTAGAAGTGTTGGTCGCGTGACTGAACTAGGCTGGTGCGAGCTGGACTACTTTTCCCGTGATGCTCTGTAACGTAAACGGACGGATTGGGACGCAGGGAAATGTAGTTCGCAGCTCCAACGCTCCCCCCCTGACCTGCGTCGTGTGGCGTGCGTAGCGGGAGCGCGCCGCTAGCCCAGGCCTACTCTACGCACAGGGAGCGCGCACGCACGCACGCAGAGCGCGCTCGGCGGTGAGTGAGTGAGGGAGCCTGAGGAATCACCCGCGCTTTGGCAGAGTCGAACGGTCAGGGGAGCACCGTGCAAGCTCCCAGCCTCAGGCGCCCAGACATCGGGGGCCGCGGCGAGCAGAGACAGACAGGAGCGCCGGGCAGATAAGGTAACGTGTCCGGTGTCACACGGCGGCCTCTGCGCACACGGTGTGCGTGCGGGGCAAGATGGCGGCCAGAGGATGGGGGAGGCGGCGCGGCCTGCTGAGGATCAGCAGCAACTCCAGCCTGGGTGAGGAGAAAAGCCGAGCATTGCCCTCACCTGAGGCCGTGGCGCGAGGACAGGCGCCGGACCGGGGCCTGCGCGGAGTGTGCGTCATCAAACGGCGACGGGACTCCCCAGGGCAGCCAGGCCTCATCCTGCTCCTGTGTAGCCGTATACCCCGCCATCTGGATATCTAGATAACATATATAGGGCCTGCCCAGAGCCAGCCTGCTTCTCTTTATCTACCTAGTTACACAGGCTGGAAAAAGCTGTGCGTCCATCAGGTTCAGCCTTTCACACATCACCTACTGCTGCTGCTGATCCAAAAACACCCCAGTCTGAAAAAAACATATGCTTCTTGACCCCAGATGGCGTCAGATTTCTCCTTGGATCAAACCGCTTATATCCAAATATTAAATATCGGTAATCTCTTATTTTAGTGTATTTTATTAAGTCCATCAAGCCAATTATTTTATTGATTTATTATTATTATTATTATTATTATTCTTTATTTAGCGCCAGCATATTCCGCAGCGCTGTACAATAAGCACAGTATAGACAGGGTTACAATACATTGAACAACATTTGATAAACAGTACAGGAGGAGATGAGGGCCCTATTCCCGTAGGAACTCACAATCTAGGATTTAAAAGTTATTTTATCAGGAAGGATACACTGAGATTGCTCTCAGTTTTCAGTATATCCTGGGTTCAAGGACATTGACGTGTTACAGAAATACAAAGTTAATAAAATGCAAGATAATACAGTATTGTCTTTTATTCTCAGTGCTGCTGCTGTCAATTCCATATTTATACAATGTTGCAAGGAAGCTTTGACGCTCTCATGCCAAGTTTAACTTGCACAGCAAATGCGCTGCTATTGGCATCCTGAGTATTTGTAGGACTGCAACTAACGATTATTCGCATCGTTTAGTTGGCAGGTTTATTTCGATTAATCGTTTCATCGGATAAAAGAAATAAATAATAGGGATGCACCGATACCGATGCTAGTATCGGGGCCGATATTGCCGTTTGCACGAGTACTTGTTACTCGTGCAAACGGCCCGATACATCCCGCCGATACCGGAAGCCAGCGCTGGGCCGGCTTGCCGGTATCCGCTGGGCTGGGGAAGCTGGCCGCGTGCATGAAAAGCACGCTGCCAGCGTTCCCTTCCGGCACGCCACATACTCACCCATCCTGAAGGTCCGGTTGCTTGGCAGTGATGCGTTCCCGCGGCCACTGGGTGCTCCTGTGACGCTGCCTCTCGGCTGGAGGCAGCGTCACAGATGCGCCCGGTGGCCACGTGATCGCATCACTGCCAACAAGCGACCGGACCTTCAGAATGTGTGAGTATCGCGCGCGCCGGAGGGGGATTTGCTGCGGGCAAAGCCATGAGACCTGGGGGGCAAAGCCATGAGACCTGGGGGGGGCATATCCATGAGTGCTGGGGGGGCAAATCTCATATAAATTTTTATACGAGGTCTGTTCTTATTGGAAAGCGTCACATGACATTAAAGTATCGGTACTCGGTATCGGTGAGTACTTTTAAAAAGTATCGGTACTCGGCCTTAAAAAAGTGGTATCGGTGCATCCCTAATAAATAAAATTTTGTTTCCTTAAGGAACAATATGTAAAAAAAGAAACACCCTCCCCCGTTTCCAGAAGCCGTTTGCGTAGTGTACGTATCTTGTGTACTTTTCACACAAGGTATGCAAGTGCTTGGTCAGAGGGATGGGTTGATGCTGCGAGTGCTTGGTCAGAGGGATGGGTTGATGCTGCGAGTGCTTGGTCAGAGGGATGGGTTGATGCTGCGAGTGCTTGGTCAGAGGGATGGGTTGATGCTGCGAGTGCTTGGTCAGAGGGATGGGTTGATGCTGCGAGTGCTTGGTCAGAGGGATGGGTTGATGCTGCGAGTGCTTGGTCAGAGGGATGGGTTGATGCTGCGAGTGCTTGGTCAGAGGGATGGGTTGATGCTGCGAGTGCTTGGTCAGAGGGATGGGTTGATGCTGCGAGTGCTTGGTCAGAGGGATGGGTTGATGCTGCGAGTGCTTGGTCAGAGGGATGGGTTGATGCTGCGAGTGCTTGGTCAGAGGGATGGGTTGATGCTGCGAGTGCTTGGTCAGAGGGATGGGTTGATGCTGCGAGTGCTTGGTCAGAGGGATGGGTTGATGCTGCGAGAGCTTGGTCAGAGGGATGGGTTGATGCTGCGAGCGCTTGGTCAGAGGGATGGGTTGATGCTGCGAGCGCTTGGTCAGAGGGATGGGTTGATGCTGCGAGCGCTTGGTCAGAGGGATGGGTTGATGCTGCGAGCGCTTGGTCAGAGGGATGGGTTGATGCTGCGAGCGCTTGGTCAGAGGGATGGTTGATGCTGCGAGCGCTTGGTCAGAGGGATGGGTTGATGCTGCGAGTGCTTGGTCAGAGGGATGGGTTGATGCTGCGAGCGCTTGGTCAGAGGGATGGGTTGATGCTGCGAGCGCTTGGTCAAAGGGATGGGTTGATGCTGCGAGTGCTTGGTCAGAGGGATGGGTTGATGCTGCGAGTGCTTGGTCAGCGGGATGGGTTGATCCTGCGAGCGCTTGGTCAGAGGGATGGGTTGATGCTGCATGCACAGCTTAAGGCCATGTTTGCTTACTCAAATGAACACGGCTACAAACATTTGAATGTCCCTTTTAACGCCGCAGGACGTATCATTATGTCCTGCATTAGGCGGGCTTTTACGCCGCAGGACGTAATGGTACGTCCGCGGCGTTTGCAGCCCCCCTCGGCAGATACTCACTTCCTCCGGCGGCTCCTTCGCTGATCTGAGTCCCACGGAGTCAGATCGGCAGGGTTTACTCCTCCCGGCACACTGACGTCATCTGACGTCAGTTTCAGGCGTCCTCCCCCGCCAGCGCAGGGGAAGCGCCTGAAGGGGAGGGTGGGATCATTTGGATCCCTCGATCTCCCCATCGCCAGGGCCTCGGACATCATCGCTGGAAGGGTCACAGCCTGACCTTTCCAGCGATGTAGGGGGTTAACCCCTTAGTTGCCAGGTCGCGGCAGTGGCCTTTTTCCGGTGGGGGCCGCCATCTTGGATGGCAGCCCCCACCTCTGGGTCGTCCCCCCCCCGCGTCAACTGACTCATCGCGCCATGCTTGATGTCAGTTAACCAGGGAACCCCCTAGCTGCAAAGGGATTTCCTAAGGAAATCCCATAGAGGAGATAGGGGAGTTCTTTGAACCCCTTTATCTCCAGATCGGTGGCAGCTAGGGGGTCATGTATGATATTGCTGGAAAGGCCAGAGCAAGGCCTTTTCCAATGATGACCCTTACTATTATGTTTTTGCAGGAAGTCATCCAGTCGTTATTTAAAAGTCTATATAAATATAGACAGGGTTACAATACATCAAGACTGAACATTTTGACAAACCAATAGAGGGGGAAACGAGGTCCCTATCCCTGTGGGAATTTACAATCCAGAATCTATATACTCCACCATTTGTGTATATAGGACGTGCCAAGAGCCAGTAAGCCTGCCCCAGTGTATCTATACACCCCAATATCTGTATATTTAGATATGTGTAAGAACTGCTTAGAGCCAGCCTGCCTGTGTATATACCCCACCATCATATATATAATCTCATGGTCCGAGCCAGCCTACCTCTGTGTATCTATATTACAGCTGCAACTAACGATTATTCTCATCGATTAGTTGGCCGATTATTTCGATTGATCAATTCATCGGATAAAAAAAATTGTTTACAAGGAATTTTATGTAAAAAATAAATAACCCAACCCCTCCCCTTTTTCATAAGCTATTTGCATAGTGTAAATTGCATATCTTGCGTACGTTTCACACAAGGTATGCAAGTGAATGGTCAGAGGGATGGGTTGGTGCTGCATACGCAGCTTAAGCCCATGTTTGCTTTCTCAAATGAACGTGGATACAAGCACTTGGTCATAGATGATGTCAGCGTGAAATCGGGGTTAATAAGCTAAAGTGGTCAGGGTGCGTAGTAGGGATGCACCGATACTAGTATCGGTGCTGATACGGGTTCTGCACGAGTACTTAGTACTCCTGCAGATGCCCCCCCCCCCCGATACTGGAAGCCAGCATTCGAGGGGCTGGGCGGCTGTTCGAATGCGCTAACAGCATTCACACAGGCCCCTGCATCTAACCGCGTTTCTTACTAATACGAGCGCCGCCTGCACAGTCTTCGAGCAGCCGCTCGTTGGGAAGCCCCCAGGCGCACACACATTTCAGAACTCAGTATGTATATATAGTATACACACACATTGCAGCCCCCATAGAGTGTGTGTGTGGAGATATATATAGATATATATAGAGAGATATAGAGAGATATAGAGAGATATAGAGAGATATAGAGAGATATAGAGATCAAAACAATATGGACAGCACATCCGGATTTGCTAATAAAATCACAAAAATTTATTGAAAAATTAGTTAAAAAACATACGGTTTTAGTTCCGCTCCACTGACGTTTCGGCCCCTTCAAAGGCCTTTATCAAGGTACTTGATAAAGGCCTTTGAAGGGGCCGAAACGTCGGTGGAGCGGAACTAAAACCGTATGTTTTTTAACTAATTTTTCAATAAATTTTTGTGATTTTATTAGCAAATCCGGATGTGCTGTCCATATTGTTTTGATATATACCTGTCTATGGGACATTGCACTCAGGTCCATTTTCACTTTTTTGGCGTGGTTGGGCTCAATATTGGACTCTAGAGAGATATAGAGCGATATAGAGAGATATAGAGAGATATAGAGAGATATAGAGAGATATAGAGAGATATAGAGAGATATAGAGAGATATAGAGAGATATAGAGAGATATAGAGAGATATAGAGAGATATAGAGAGATATAGAGAGAATATAGAGAGATATAGAGAGATATAGAGAGATATAGAGAGATATAGAGATTAGGTAGGCAGTGTTAGTCCAGATGCCAAAATCACGAGTATAGCAGTCTGTAGTGATACCTTTTTTATTGGACTAACGTACGTTAGTCCAATAAAAAAAGGTATCGCTACAGACTGCTATACTCGTGATTTTTATATATATATATTAGGGCTGTGCAATTAATCGCAAAACAATCGCGATTTAAGCACATGCAATTTCTAAATCGCATAAGGCTGCAATTTTATCTATTCATTTTATCGGCTCCCTGTAAGCTTCCGGCGGCATGGAGCTTTGGGCGCTCGCAGGGGAACCACGTGTACAGCCGCGTTCTCGCGGCTCGTCACGTGGTTCCCCAGGCGAGCGCCCAAGCTCCATGCCGCCGGAAGCTCACAGGGAGCCGAACACGCGGCGCAAAGAGGTGAGCTGGGGGCAGTATATCCATGTGTGAGCTGGGGCAGTATCCATGAGCTAATCGCAAATAAAATCGCAATATTCATTCAAAAAATCGCAATATGATTATTTTGTCCATATTGCACAGCCCTTTTTATATAATATATATATATCTATCCAAAATCCAGACGCACACGGAGACTTCTTTTCAGTATATATACATACACACACACACTCTGACAGGTGTGTGTATTACACATATACACACACACACTCTTTGAGGACGTGTGTATATACACTGTGGTCTGGTGACTGTTGGGTATACATGTATCTGATGCTGCATGTGGGGTATATTATATATAAATAATATACACCACCGGCATTAGATACATGTATACCCAACAGACACCAGACCACAGTATGTGTATATAGATCTATATCTGGTGTCTGTGTGGTCAGGGTGTGTGCAGGCAGTGCAGTGGGTAAAAGGGGGTGTCTGGTCAAACATTGCAATATTAACATAAACAGGACAGGCTTTCAGCAAAATCCTAAATTATTTATTGGAAATCGTCACATGACTTAAAATAAAAGTATCGGTACTCGGTATCAGTGAGTACTTTTAAAAAGTATCGGTACTTGTACTCGGTCTTAAAAAAATGGTATCGGTGCATCCCTAGTGCGTAGAATGTCCCTTTTTTAAATAATTTCGTGAACAGAATGGGTGGGAGGAGGGACTGGAGGTGGAAGGGAGTGACTTTGCTCAAGTGACTTGACCTGAGTGTGAGAGGGAGTGGGTATGGGCAAAAGACCGGATCTGAGTGTAGGAGGGAGTTTGGGGAAAGGGACCAGACCAAAGGGAGGGAATGGCAGTTCCTGACCAAAGAGGGTGTGGCAGGGAGGGTGGGGTGGTGGCACAGGACTCCAGCAAGTAAGGATAAAACAGACATACAGCTCCTTCACCCAGTGTCCGTATCCTATTGTTTGTGTTATAGTTCTACTACTATTGTAAACGGAATAAAAACAAACTGGTTTTGTCTGACATAACACTTCAACTAAATCATACCGAGTAAGGCTGGGGTCAGACCAGCGCACTTTTAACGTGTGTTCTGGCGCACATAATTACGGCCGCACTAGCAGCAGATGACGGGCAATGACGGCCAATATACGATGTACGGCCGCACAAAAGTCCGGCGGTGCAACGCAAGTGGAATTTGAACGCATTTTTCTGAGAACGCTGAACCGCTAGTACTGACGTACTGAGTGCGCAGCTGCGGCATAGCGGCGTGTTTGCGTGATTAGGAGATGTCAGACGCTGCTAATGTCCAGCCTACATAACGTCCTGACGCAAAAAGAGTTTTATTGACGATCCGTACAAAATCACGCCCGAAAATGCGCGTCGTCTGACTGTTTTTGCGCATTCCGTGAAAAAATACGTCAATGCGTTCTGACGCACTTTTTCACGTTCGCGGGGAAAAATGCTTTCGTCTGACCCTAGCCTTAAGCAGCGGCGCGTCTTCTCCAATTAACTCCGAAGCTGAGGTTATTTACGTTTAACTCAATCTGACTCTAAACAGTGTGTGCTGCGCACAGGACGATTAATCAACACCGATTAATCTATAATGAAAATAGTTGAAAACTATTTTAATCGATTAGTTGTTTCAGCCCCAATCTGTATACCCCACCATCTGTATATTTAGATAAGTGTAAGATCTGCTTAGTGCCAGCCTGCCTGTGTATATACCCCACCATCTGTAGATATGAGACATGGTCAGAGCCAGCCTACCTCTGTGTATCTATATACCCCACCGTGTGTGTGTGTATATGACAAGGTCAGATCCAGCCCGCCTGTGTATATACCCCACCATCTGTGTATGTGTGTGACTGTGTATATATATATATTGCCAAAAGTACTCGTTCATGTGCCTTGACTCGCATATGAACTTAAGTGACATCCCATTCCTAATCCATAGGGTTCAATAAGACGTCGGTCCACCCTTTGCAGCTATAACAGCTTCAACTCTTCTGGGAAGGCTGTCCACAAGGTTTAGGAGTGTGTTTATGGGAATTTTTGACCATTCTTCCAGAAGCGCATTTGTGAGGTCACACACTGATGTTGGACGAGAAGGCCTGGCTCTCAGAACACCTTTGGGATGAATTAGAACGGAGACTATCGGGTTGAGGTCAGCACTCTGTGCAGGCCAGTCAAGTTCATCCACACCAGACTCTGCCATCCATGTCTTTATGGACCTTGCTTTGTGCACTGGTGCACAGTCATGCTGGAAGAGGAAGGGGCCAGCTCCAAACTGTTCCCACAAAGTTGGGGGCATGGAATTGTTCAAAATGTCTTGGTATGATGAAGCATTCAGAGTTCCTTTCACTGGAACTAAGGGGCCAAGTCCAGCTCCTGAAAAACAACCCCACACCATAATCCCCCCTCCACCAAACTTTACACTTGGCACAATGCAGTCAGACAAGTACCGTTCTCCTGGCAACCGCCAAACCCAGACTCGTCCATCAGATTGCCAGATGGAGAAGTGCGATTCGTCACTCCAGAGAACGTGTCTCCACTGCTCTAGAGTCCAGTGGCGGTGTGCTTTACACCACTGCATCCGACGCTTTGCATTGCACTTGGTGATGTATAGCTTGGATGCAGCTGCTCGGCCATGGAAACCCATTCCATGAAGCTCTCTGCGCACTGTTCTTGAGCTAATCTGAAGACCACATGAAGTTTGGAGGTCTATAGCGATTGACTCTGCAGAAAGTTGGCGACCTCTTCGCACTATGCGCCTCATCATCCGCTAACCGCGCTCCGTCAGTTTACGTGGCCTACCACTTCGTGGCTGAGTTGCTGTCGTTCCCAAACACTTCCACGTTCTTACAATACAGCTGACAGGTGACTGTGGAATATTTAGGAAATTTCACAGCTGGATTTGTTGCACAGGTGGCATCCTATCACAGTTCCACGCTGGAATTCACTGAGCTCCTGAGAGCGACCCATTCTTTCACAAATGTTTGTAAAAACAGTCTGCATGCCTAGGTGCTTGATTTTATAAACCTGTGGCCATGGAAGTGATTGGAACACCTGATTCTGATTATTTGGGTGGGCGAGCGAATACTTTTGGCAATATAGTGTATATGAATGACCTGGTCAGAGTCAGCCTGCTCAAGTGTATCTATATACCCCACCATCTGTATATTTAGATATAGGTCTAAGACCTGCTTAGAGCCAGCCTGCCTGTGTATATACCCCACCATCTGTAGAGATAGATATAGATATATATATATGTATATATATATATATGTATGACACGGTCAGAGCCAGCCTACCTTTGTCTGTCTACACACCACCCTCTGTGAATGTATATAGAAAAATGTCGTCAGATAAGAACCTTTCGGCCCATCTAGTCTGCCCAATTACATGGATACTTTACCTGGATTTATCTTTTGTTTAGGATAGCCTTATGCCTATCCCATGCCTGCTTAAATTCAATTACTGTTTTGGCCTCTACCATTTCTACTGGAAGACTGTTGCACGTATATGACCTTTCCAGATCCAACCTGCAGGCCCGTGTATCTTAGGGTTGGCAGATCGGCCATGCTTTTCTGGACACATATAATTTATTCATGCTGAGCAGTGCAGGAACAATGCCACCCCGCAGCATGTATAGTCCATACGCTGCAGTTAAGAAATGAAAAAGGAATCCCAGGTGACCTGCCTTGATTTCTTTCCTGCAGCGTATGAATTTTACATGTTGCTGGGCTGCACTTTTCCCTGTGCTCTCATCTGCATGAAATAGTGATGTGTCCAGGAAAACCTGTCCGATCTGGCAACACTAGTGTGTATGTATTCCCACCATCTATATACATGTATAGTTTGTGTGTTCATTTCTATCCAGGGGAGAGCAAACCTGCAAGTGTGTGTTTGGCCCATAGCCATGTCCGGCATCCATAGCGAAATACCCACATCTATTTGTGTGTATATATAATATAGCGTGCCAATAGATGCATCCTTTTGTCCATACATATATATACCCCCATTTATATTTGTATGTAATACGCTCTGAACAAACAGCTTTCATGTGTTATATTGTATATAAATGTATGGAACACTGGTGCAACAAGCACTGAATCCCTGTATCCATACGTGTGTGTGTGTGTGTGTATGTATGTGTATATATATATATATATATATATAACATGCCCAGAGCCAACAGCAGTCACTGCCAGAATATATTGGCACCTCTGCATTGCGGTCAGATAATGCACCACGTCGCCCAGAAATCTGTTGCAATTACAAATGTTTAGGCGTTCTCATGTTTATTGCTTCTGTTTGTATTGGTTCGACACAAAAAAGTGGAGAAAAAAAGCCAAATCTGACACATTCCACGCAAAACTCCAGAAATGGGCTGGACACAATTATTGGCACCTTCTCATTTCTTTCCATGTATGCGATGCTCCTGTAACTTGTAATTAAAGTCACCTCTATCAAGTAACAGGTGGTGACAATCTAGAAATCACACCGCTAAGGCTGGTGTCAGACGAGTGCACTTACTGACCCGGCGTCCGTCGCAGCGTTGTGACGTTTTGATGGGGTGGGCTACACCGGATGTGCTCAAACCCTCCCCATCGAAACACTACGACGCAAGTTCGGGGCTGCAAAGCGCAATCTTTCATAGGAGGATCGCTTTTTGCAGCACTGAGCACACTAATTGCGCTCAGCGAGGTGGCCACGCGGGCGGCAGAGTGGAAGAAACGTCCACTCACACAGATGGTCCTTCTACTCTGAAGTGCGTGTGTGTGTCACACTGAGCATGGAAAAGAGAAAGGGCAGCAAAGAATTGTCTGAGGATTTGAGAACAATTGTGGAAAAGCATGGACCATCTCAAGGTTACATCTCCAGCGATCTTATTTTTCCATATATTCAGGGTGTGTGGGTATCTTTTTAGAGGCTCCTCCATATATTCAGGGTGTGTGGGTGTCTTTTTAGGGGCTCCTCCATATATTCAGGGTGTGTGGGTGTCATTTTAGGGACTCCTCCATATATTCAGGGTGTGTGGGTGTCTTTTTAGGGGCTCCTCCATATATTTAGGGTGTGTGGGTGTCTTTTTAGGGGCTCCTCCATATATTTAGGGTGTGCGGGTGTCATTTTAGGGACTCCTCCATATATTCAGGGTGTGCGGGTGTGTTTTTAGGGGCTCCTCCATATATTCAGGGTGTGCGGGTATCTTTTTAGGGGCTCCTCCATATATTCATGGTGTGTGGGTGTCTTTTTAGGGGCTCCTTTATATAATCGGGGGCGTTATAGTTTTTGAATTTCCTCTGTTTATTTGGGGGGATTCTGGGTGTCATTTGTGGGTATATAAGATAGTTGTGATGTCATCAAGCAGTAGGTATCCATTTTTTTGGCTGTTTGCAATGTAAGGAGGTGTGAATTTATTCTTAGCGGTGTCATATGCTCTCGAGGGTGTGTTTGTGTTTTAGACACACAGTACCCACACTAATACCAAACACACCTGGACGTATTTCTTGCCAGCGCTACGGCCAGTGTCAGACGATCGCACTAGGTGTGGCCGTACTGACGTGGCTTCCGGCGTCTGTTGCGACGGAGCTGGCCAGACGCTATTGTGCGCGAAACAGCGGCCGTGCTGAGTCTGTGCAGCTGGTCTCTCCGTCAAAGCGCTAGGACGCGCGTTGACGGGGCTGCAAAGCAGGATACAACATAGGAGGATCGAGCCTTGCAGCGCTGAGCGCACTAGCTGCACTCAGCGAGGTGGCCAGACGGGCGTCGAATGGAAGGAACGTCCACTCTCACGGACGTTCCTTCTGCTCTTCAACAGATCTTATCTGACCCCGGCCTACAAGTGTAAGATTCCCCCCCCCCCCGACCACATTGGGGACAAAATGGTTAATATTATTCTATAAAATACCCTTCAGGCTGTTTATATGGAACATAAATTCATTCCGTCTTGTGTCTATCCCTGCGATATCTCATTATTGTGTGTAAATATTCCCAAACCCTTTCTGGTCCTGAGCATTTCACACATGGGACTTTCAGCCTGATAACTCCTCAGTTTTGTTTCGGCAGAGGGACGACCGTGTGGTTATTAGACACCGCAGGGAGGTGGCTCAGGGCTGGCACCTTGCACTGCAAGCTATGGACGGCATACTTTGTTTCACCTGGAGGGAGCATTACGCTGCTGGCCTGTACAAAGCGTGCAGGACTTTGTGTCGGAGTGACCCTTTTCACATTGTCACTCATGTTGTATCTCGACCTGCGTTCATACCAAGCTGTAACATCCGTGTCGAGCATTGATGGCATAGAGTGTGCACGGCGCTGCGCGTCTGTCTGTGGATTGAGTTCTATCAGGGCTCGACGTGTCCTGAGGCTAGAATTAAAGTGATTAATGCAGTAAGTCACTGCTGGCTGCCTTCCAGATTGTGCTTTGTTAATGACATTAACTTTAAACATTTACCCTTTCTGACTCTCCTTGCTCACCCCCCCCCCAGCCCTCCCTTTTAAAGTGAGAGTTGGCAACCTTGGCACCCCAGATGTTTTGTAACCACATCACCCATAATGCTCAGCTGCTCACCAGGGTGACAGACTCGAGGGAGATGCAACTCGCTCGTTATTGGCCCCACCGCCAGTATCGCCCCTTTGCAATATGTAATGAATGCAAGTGCCAGGCTTATTTTTCTCACAGACCAGTGTACCTCCCCCCCCCCCCCCTGCCGGTCCCTCCATTGGCTTCCTGTAAGTTTCAGGATACAGTTTAAAATACTGACGCTCACGTTCAATAACTCAACCCCTTTCCTCCTTACATGTCTTCGTTACTCCGCAAGCACGTCCCTTCTAGACAACTCCGGTCAGCGGGCAATTTCCGCCTGTCCTGTCTACACCCGCACGGCCAACTCTCGCCTCCAAGACTTATCAAGGGCAGCTCCGGCCCTGTGGAATGAATTGCCTCGCCCTATCAAACTCTCCTTTAATCTTCAGGCCTTCAAGAAATCCCTCAAAACCCAGATTATTGTACCACATCACTGATGCAACTCATCCCTCTGCTCACCTACTCGCACATGATTGAAGCTGCTTCTATGGCCCCACCATTCCCAAACCACTGGCACTAATGATCCTGCTGTCCAGTAAAACTCCTTGTTTTCCTCAACCCCTTTCCCTCTAGACCAGTGATGGCAAGCCAGTGGCACGCGTGGCAGACTGTGTCGCAAACTTCTTCCTCCCCAGCGCGCGCCGGCAAAGGATGCTCCCCGGCCGCTCGTTGAAGTCCACCAGCCGCGATCTTGCGAGATTGCGGCTGTGTGGATCTCAACGAGCGGCCGGGCAGCATCCTTTGCCAGCACGTGCTGGGGAGGAAGAAGCGTGCTGTGAGGCGCGAGGACTAAGTGAGCAGGGGGCCAATATATATCCATGTGGGAGCCTGGGGCAGATATATCCATGTGGGAGCCTGGGGCAGATATATCCATGTGGGAGCCTGGGGCAGATATATCCATGTGGGAGCCTGGGGCAGATATATGCGTGCGCGAGCTCAGGGCCAAGATATATGCGCGCCCGAGCTCGGGGCCAAGATATATGTGTGCGCGAGCTCGGGGCCAAGATATATGTGTGCGCGAGCTCGGGGCCAAGATATATGCGTGCGCGAGCTCGGGGCCAAGATATATGCGTGCGCGAGCTCGGGGCCAAGATATATGCGTGCGCGAGCTCGGGGCCAAGATATATTCATCTTCTTATACTGTATTTTTCTTCTAAGACTTAAGCACATAATTAGTTCAAACAGTCGTGTGAAGTGTTTTTTCTAAAATAAATCCGTATTCAGGTGTAATTGTGGGGTTGGCACTTTGAGACCGATAAGTTGGTTCAGCGATCCAGTTTGGGCACTCGGGCTCAAAAAGGTTCGCCATCCCTGCTCTAGACTGTAAACTCCTATGAGCAGGGCCCTCTACACCTCTTGAAACCTCTTGTTTCCATCCTATCATATTAACCGCAAACACCTTCCGCAGCGCTGTACAAAAGATGCAAAGGGTAAAGACAGAATTCTACAGTACATACAGGAGGCAGGTCAGTAATCCTGCCAGCAGATACAGGAGGGGAATTTACAATCTCAATGGGTGAGGGGATTAGAAACAGGAGGGGGGGGATTGCAGTGATGAGTTAATGCAGGGAGAGGTGAGCGTTTTTGAGTCGGTCGATCCAATGTTCGTTTATCTGTATCTCGTTCCCTTTAGTTATTGTAAAGCGCTGCGGAAACTGTTGGCGCTATATAAATGATGATGATGATGATGATAATGAAAAAAAAAAACATGGCTGGTCAAGGTTGCTGACCCCTGCTTTAATTCCTTCACTGCGGAAGACGTGTAGGGAACATCCTAGGAGTATGCGAAGGACGTTACCCACACGTTTTCCGCTTACCGGGAGCTACCGAAGATACTCTCCTCCAGGGTCCTGCGGCGTACTGACTTCCTTGAAGTCAGACGGCACTTTTGAAATCCCTTCCAGCGTAATGACGTCATTGCGTCGGATGCAATGTCATTTTCTGGTGGTCACCCGGCAAAGATCGCCCGAAAGTAGGGGGGGGGGTCCCTTCCGGATCCCTCTCCCTCCTGATTGGGGAGGAGGTAGAAGGTAAAGACGGGCTTCGCTTGAAAGGGCAGTGTCTGTGAATTATGAATTTTTTTTTATAAAAAAATGATTAAAAAAAATAAAGTAAAAACGTCTCTTTTTTTTAAAAAAATGCAGCAATATTGTTTCCATTTCAATAATTATAATGTGAACAATGACGCTGCTCTAACTATTTTTCCTGTGGAGGGTTTTTTGCTAAAAATTATGTAACCCCCCCCCCCAAAAAAAAGTAATGTGTCCCCATTTCTAAGCGCACCCCATAGAATCTATAACCTCAAAGACTCAGATGATAAAATGTGAAAAAAAATCAGTACACACTGTAGATTATTGAAAATTCTAATTTTATTGCATGGTTTATAATATTCTGATAGGACATGACGTGTGTGTGTATATATATATATATATATATATATATCAATAAAATAATCTGTAATATTTCTGGGTCGTATAATAAAACGTGGCTTCAAATTGATGCGTGAAACCAGTAAAAATTAGCTCAGCGCACAGAGGTGAAAGGGTTAAAGGGACATATTTTTTTTTTTTAAGCTATTATTCAGATATTTAGCCCTATCTTTTAAAGAAATGTACAAAGTAGTCTTAAACTAATATTTCATGGCGTCGTTCCCATACGGATACGTCCCTGCGTTCCCAATCCTATCCAATCGCCAGCTTTACATAAAGAAACACGGAGGGAATACACACAAGCAGCACAATCCTACACACACGCAGCACAATCATACACACATAGCCAGCATATGACACTTTTCACACTCGCAGTGATGCGCCGCACTGTGTGTCTGATCTGATTTGTTTTTCTGTGCCTGTACTCATGCAGAGGGGGAGCGCAGGGAAGACGCTGCCCTTTTAACATGAAGACCTTGCAGGAAGGAAATGATTTAAGGGGACACTCTATACACCCTGACCACTTCTTTTATTAAAATTGTCAGGGTGTGTAGAGTGCCCCCCCCCCCACTGTGCTGTTTGTCAGAAATCGCTGTGTGAAGGCGTTTCCTCTGCCTGCACACTAGTCACCAGACAGCCGGGATTTTGAATTTCCCGGCTGCGAGTCCCCAGTGATGGCATTGCGAGATGACAGCTGATTGGTTCAGCGTGAGCAGCTCCAATCCATTGTTTTGCACAGATGCTATGAAACGTCCAAACAAAAAGTACGCAGGCTCCAAGCAATCCGCGATTTGTGTTTCTTACGCTATGTAAATTGCGTTGGATAACTGTGTGGATTTCTGAATTTCGGAAGCCCTGAGTTGATTGGGACGAGAGGCGCACGCAGAGGGAGAAATGGGAGTATTTACAGCTACTGGTAAATTAAAAGAAATAATTCGGCACATTTTCTATTGGAGTGCATTTCAAGGAGTGAAGGGACCGTGGGGGTTAAAAATATAAGCAAACTGAACTTGCAGTGCATCCTGGGTATATCTGGTATTGTGACTCATCACGATGACTTCAAGTCTCACAGACCTTGAGGTATTAAAGAGGTGGAAGGAGTTCTCCAAAAAGGGCTTCTCTACTGGACATGGATGTATTGCCACCTTTTGTACGGCGGCATTTCTCCTGCTCAGCTCGAGGTTAGGACGTCCCAGCGATGCCAATCACCTTCGTCAATATTAACGCCAGGTAATAACTAGCAATTCCGTAGTTGTACGGGCAGCATGTGTGTGGGGTCTGGCAGTGGGGCGGGCCAGCGTGTGTGTGTGTGTGGGGTCTGGCAGTGGGGCGGGCCAGCGTGTGTGTGTGGGGGTCTGGCAGTGTGCGGGCCAGCGTGTGTGTGTGGGGTCTGGCAGTGGGGCGGGCCAGTGTGTGTGCGTGGGGTCTGGCAGTGGGGCGGGCCAGCGTGCGTGTGTGTGGGACGGGCCAGCGTGCGTGTGTGTGGGACGGGCCAGCGTGTGTGTGGGACGGGCCAGCGTGTGTGTGGGACGGGCCAGCGTGTGTGTGGGGCGGGCCAGCGTGTGTGTGCCAGTGTTTGTGTGGGGTCTGGCAGTGGGGCGGGCCAGCGTGTGTGTGAGGGGTCTGGCAGTGGGGCGGGCCAGCGTGTGTGTGAGGGGTCTGGCAGTGGGGCGGACCACCGTGTGTGTGAGGGGTCTGGCAGTGGGGCGGGCCACCGTGTGTGTGAGTGGTCTGGCAGTGGGGCGGGCCACCGTGTGTGTGAGGGGTCTGGCAGTGGGGCGGGCCACCGTGTGTGTGAGGGGTCTGTGTGGGGCGGGCCAGCGTGTGTATGTGTGCCAGCGTGTGTGTGTGGGGCGGGCCATCGTGTGTGTGTGGGGCGGGCCAGCGTGTGTGTGTGTGTGTGGGGCGGGCCAGTGTGTGTGGGTGTGTGTGGGGCGGGCCAGCGTGTGTGTGTGGGGCGGGGCCAGCGTGTGTGTGTGGGGCGGGCCAGCGTGTGTGTGTGTGGGGCGGGCCAGCGTGTGTGGGGCGGGCCAGCGTGTGTGTGTGGGGCGGGCCAGCGTGTGTGTGTGGGGCGGGCCAGCGTGTGTGTGTGGGTGTGGCGGGCCAGCGTGTGTGTGGGTGTGGCGGGCCAGCGTGTGTGTGGGTGGGGCGGGCCAGCGTGTGTGTGTGGCGGGCCAGCGTGTGGTGTGTGTGGGTGGGGCGGGCCAGCGTGCGTGTGTGCGTGCGTGTGTGTGGGTGGGGCGGGCCAGCGTGTGTGTGTGTGTGTATGGGGGGTCTGGCAGTGGGGCGGGCCAGCGTGTGTGTGAGGTCTGGCAGTGGGGCGGGCCAGCGTGTGTGTGGGGGGTCTGGCAGCGGGGCGGGCCAGCGTGTGTGTGGGGGGTCTGGCAGCGGGGCGGGCCAGCGTGTGTGTGGGGTCTGGCAGCGGGGCGGGCCAGCGTGTGTGTGTGTGGGGTCTGGCAGCGGGGCGGGCCAGCGTGTGTGTGTGTGTGGGGGTCTGGCAGCGGGGCGGGGCCAGCGTGTGTGTTGTGTGTGTGGGGTCTGGCAGTGGGGCGGGCCAGTGTGTGGGGGGGGTCTGGCAGTGTGGCAGGCCAGCATGTGTGTGTGTGGGTCTGGCAGCGGAGCGGGCCAGCATGTGTGTGTGGGGGGTCTGGCAGCGGGGCGGGCCAGCGTGTGTGTGTGTGGGGTCTGGCAGCGGGGCGGGCCAGCGTGTGTGTGTGGTCTGGCAGTGGGGCGGGCCAGTGTGTGGGGGGTCTGGCAGCGGGGCGGGCCAGCGTGTGTGTGTGTGTGTGTGTGTGTGTGGTCTGGCAGTGGGGCGGGCCAGTGTGTGGGGGGTCTGGCAGCGTGGCAGGCCAGCATGTGTGTGTGGGGGGTCTGGCAGCGGGGCGGGCCAGCATGTGTGTGTGTGGGGTCTGGCAGCGGGGCGGGGCCAGCGTGTTTTGGGGGGTCTGGCAGCGGCGCAGGGCCAGCGTCTGTTGGGGGGTCTGGCAGCGGGGCGGGGCCAGCGTGTGGGGGGTCTGGCAGCGGGGCGGGGCCACCGTGTTTGGGGGGTCTGGCAGCGGGGCGGGGCCACCGTGTTTGGGGGGTCTGGCAGCGGGGCGGGCCACCGTGTTTGGGGGGTCTGGCAGTGGGGCGGGCCAGCGTGCGTGAGGTCTTGCGGGCAGTGGGACAGACACAGTGCGGGAGGTCCGGCGGGTAGTGGGACGAGCGCAGTGCGTGAGGTCTGGCGGGGGTAGTGGGACGAGCGCAGTGCGTGAGGTCTGGCGGGGGTAGTGGGACGAGCGCAGTGCGTGAGGTCTGGCGGGGGTAGTGGGACGAGCACAGTGCGTGAGGTCCGGCGGGTAGTGGGACGAGCACAGTGCGTGAGGTCCGGCGGGTAGTGGGACGAGCACAGTGCGTGAGGTCCGGCGGGTAGTGGGACGAGCACAGTGCGTGAGGTCCGGCGGGTAGTGGGACGGGCACCGTGCGTGAGATCTGGGTGGCGTGTGTAGGCTGTCAGTGGGAAGGGGGTGTGTGTGATGGGGCTGCGGCGCAGGTGGCATTAGTATCAGGTAGTAATGCTAGTTTTACTTTGTGTCGTATGGAGAGTAACATAGCATTTTAAGGTATTGTGGTAATAGCACGGAGTGTAGTGATATGCTCACAGGTGTGTCCTAATATACATTTAAAGGGTTACTCCAAAACTAAAGCCGGGGGGGGGGGGCGACAGAGGGGTTAAGCATTAACCTTCAACTTCAAGAGTCGGTAGAGCGGTGGGATCACTGTGACCTCCCGGGTTCCACTGAGTGGTAGCTGTTCGTAGCATGTCCCCTCTAATTCCTGTAATGTGTGCGCGCCGTATAGACTCACTGAGCAGTATGCACATAAGATTATAAAATGCGCAGTAGTAGTCCGGTATCATATATTTTTCTGATGGTTATGATATGCACATTTCTTTGTAATATTGTCCTCAAGTAATCCCCCCCCCCCCCCCCCCGTGACCCATCCAAGTCTGCTTTGTCATGCTCCCTGTCGATACGCTTATTGCAGTCGTGCTTTACATATTAGAATTTGTGTACTTGTTGGGTTCGGGGGGGGGTGTCTGGTAACACGGGGAGCAACTATTCACCATTCTTGGGTGCGGAAAATCAACCCAAACCAAAGTGTGGTATAGAAATGAATTTGAATATTTAAGACCTAATGTGTTTATGTAGTTTGTGCGACCAAAAGTGATTTCACACTTTGTTAAAGATGTATTTCTTATGGTTCTTTTGTACTCAGTACCGTTTGCATTCCTCTCATAAAAATCAGTTTGTGTTTTTATTGGTCTCTGGGAAAGGGAATATGGTAATGTTCTTGGCCACCTAGACCTAGCTGCCTAATGTCAATCTATACGATCAAATGAGAAGGTGTCAAGGGTCCAGTATCTGATAACTCTATGTGCATAGTGCTCCTAGATCTCGGTGGGCTCCCCCCACAAAGTCTATAAGATCTCGGTTCTCCATCCAAAGCCTAGAAGATCTAGCTGGCCCCATCCCATAGGATCTAGCAGAGTTCTCGCATGAATCCCATAAGATGTATCTGACCCCCCCCCCGCCAATTCCATAAGATCTAGCTGGGTTTCCCCTGAAGCGTGTAAGATCTACTTGGCTTCCTCCGGTCCTCAGCTATTTGGGTTCATATGATGCCCATAAGCGCTAGGCGGGTTCTCCTGATGGCAGAAATAGCCACGTGTGTTGCCCCGATGGCCGGAATATGCAGTTGGGTTCTCCTGAGGGCCGGAATATGCAGTTGGGTTCTCCTGAGGGCCGGAATATGCAGTTGGGTTCTCCTGAGGGCCGGAATATGCAGTTGGGTTCTCCTGAGGGCCGGAATATGCAGTTGGGTTCTCCTGAGGGCCGGAATATGCAGTTGGGTTCCCCTGAGGGCCGGAATATGCAGTTGGGTTCCCCTGAGGGCCGGAATATGCAGTTGGGTTCTCCTGAGGGCCGGAATAGCCAGTTGTTATATATTACCTTTGTGAAGTGTAATGTTCTACAGATGTACATCAGAAGGTGTTTGTTTGGGGGAAGGGGGGATTTTTCCCATAGTAATTTCCATCTGCGGTTTGTGCCACTGTATGAAGAATGAGAAGAATGAAAAAATCTAATATTTGTGTTTTGAATTTCAGCTTTGTGTTGTTCTTGGAAAATTGCGCACCGGTTGTGAATACCTTGAACTTTGGCATTTCTTGCCCACTCCTGTTGAACCCTCATTTGCAGCTTGCTCAAATTAAGACTCAGTTGGCTCTTCATCACTTGAACTCTGTCACTTCAATTAGTACTCACTCAGTGTGTGCTTTGTTAAATGAGACTTTGTTGAAAATAAGTACTGCATACACAATGTTTAATCCTAGAGGAAGTTTCCCTGGTCAAGGATTACCACCACTCATGCAACCCCGAATGAACCAGCCCGGGATGAATGTTCCTGGCATGAACCAATCAAACATGGGCCTCTCTGGCATGAACCAATCAAGTATGGGTCTCACTGGCATGGGCCTCTCCGGGATGAACCAAAAAAGCATGGGCCTCTCCGGCATGAACCAACCAAGCATGGGCCTCTCCGGCATGAACCAGCCAAGCATGGGCTTCTCCGGCATGAACAACCAAGCATGGGCCTCTCTGGCATGAACCAACCAAGCATGGGCCTCTCTGGCATGAACCAACCAAGCATGGGCCTCTCCGGCATGAACCAACCAAACATGGGCCTCTCTGGCATGAACCAACCAAGCATGGGCCTCTCTGGCATGAACCAACCAGGCATGGGCCTCTCCGGCATGGGCCAGTCTGGCATGAACCAACCAAACATGGGTCACTCTGGTATGAACCAACCAAGCATGGGTCACTCTGGCATGAACCAATCAAGCATGGGTCTCTCCGGCATGAATCAGCAAGGCATGGGCCACTCTGCCATGAACCCGCAAGGCATGGGCCACTCTGGCATGAACCCGCAAGGCATGGGCCACTCTGGCATGAACCCGCAAGGCATGGGCCACTCTGGCATGAACACGCAAGGCATGGGCCACTCTGGCATGAACACGCAAGGCATGGGCCACTCTGGCATGAACCCGCAAGGCATGGGCCACTCTGGCATGAACCCACAAGGCATGGGCCACTCTGGCATGAACCCACAAGGCATGGGCCTCTCTGGCATGAACCAACAAGGCATGGGCCACTCTGGCATGAACCGCTCTGGCAACCTCTCTGGTGGTATTGGTCATGTTGGTTCAGGCCCTCCAGCCATGAATCAGTCTGGAATGAATTTAAATCGTATGAATGTTCCAGGGATGAATCAAGGCGGCATGGGATTTCATGCTGGAATGGGACCAAGACCACGTGGGATAGAACCTCAAGGATCCTTTACTGGAAATTCTGATCAAGGAGGAATGAACATTATGCCAATCAGGCCACCATCGCACATAACACCTGATAGAGGAATGGGTTCACAATCGTTCCAGAAAAGATTTGTTGGTTCCTGCCCGGCGCCGCCGCCAGTACAACCACCAAGAATGCAGTCCCAGAATCAAGGCAGTGCTTCTTTAGGGAACGTAATGCCGAAACCGTCCTCTTCAGATCTAACGGTGGATAAAACTAAAATCCCATTAAAGGAACCTTCACACTTCTCAAAAGAAAAGCCTTGGGCGTCAACTGGCACATTTGGAAAACTGTCTCAAGATACCAGCATGAAACAGTCAACCGGTCGAGCACTAGATCAGCTTTCCGACAAGCGTTACAGTACTGAAAGCGCCTCAAGCATCTTAGAAAGCTTTGGACTATCCAATGAAGACTTAGAGGAGCTCAGCCGTTATCCTGATGACCAGTTGACTCCAAGCAATATGCCGGTCATTTTGAGAGACATAAGGATGCGTAAAATGGGGCGCTCCGGAACTTCACCGGACCAGGGTGGTAGAGCAAGAAGATCTGGTGGGGAAGTTCTACCGAGTAAAGTTATTGACTATGGACATTCAAGCAAGTACCGGTTTGAGGATCCATACGATCTTACAACAGTCACAGAAAGGATCACACATCAGACACTACTCAGGCAAAGGTGGAGCCGAAGAAAACCAGTCTCCCCAAGGAGTCGGCGGCTGCCGCCGACGTTGGCTCTTCGAAATCTGATCAGTTGATGGATAACAAGATACCTACTATATCGAATACTCGCAAGTCACCAGCTTCGAGGTCAGGCTCGAAGGTCGTCCGTTCGCAAGTAAAAACTATTTTTGGAGAGCAGAGCGAACAAACCGCAGGAAACCCACCTGACGGCGCCTCCTCGAGCTCGGAGAAGAACGTCGGGGCTGAGGTTATGACCAAAGCCCAGCAAGATGCCCAAAAAGGACCTCCAAATTACCAAGCGCCCTTGCAGACACCACCTCCTTCTGGCGTGTCTGGAAGCTGGACGCCATCTCTAGCCCAGGCGGACATTCAGAAGAACAGAAACCCCACCCCTTCGATGATGAACGATTACTACGCATCGTCGCCGAGACTCTTCCCTCATATCTGTTCACTGTGTAGCATAGAATGTGGTCACTTGAAGGTGAGTGTTTTTATGTTTGTTATTGTACTTCACCGTATGTTCTTTTAACGATGCTCCCCTCCCCCACCCTCCGTTACATTGCCCTATAGATACACCAGATACTTCTAAAACCGAGACAAAATGTTACACGTGCAGAGAGTGGCCGCACACGGCTGATACTTGTGTTCACACGCCTTTACACACGTGCTTCTTTTTTCTTTCTTTTTTTTCTATGCATCTGGGCAAATTGACTCATTCTGGCTTTTAAACCCAAACTTGACAGATTCAACAGATTTTTCCCCGTTTTTGAGCTCTCTGGTGCAGGTCTTGTAACGACATAGAAACGCTGGCTGGCTGGATTCGGCGCAATCCGCGTCGTGGTCCCTGTAAACACGTTACACACATAGTAAAAGTGTAATAAATGAATTCTTTAAACGGCTGGCGATGTCTGGGATTCAGTTCAAGGATTTTTCTTTTTTCACGGGTTTTATTATTAAAATAACGGTGTGAACAACGGTGGATGTAAATCTGGTGTCACGAGCCAACCCCTTACACCCAGCACCCCTGTCCAGCACCGTGTGTTTTATTCTGCCTGTTAAGTGCTGTACGCATACATTGTAAGTGTGCTAAAGGGCGGGCAGGGGTAGTAAGGCCCAGAAAAAGATGTTTCTTCCAGTAGAAGAAAGCTACAGTCCCCTGAAAACTCGTCCCGCGAAGACTACAGGCAAGAAGCAGAAACACGTCACAGTCCCCTCCCGTGGAGAAGCGACGAGGTGAAGACGAGAGCAGACCCTGGCGCGATAAGGCTGGGGAGACGAAGAACGCGGCTTTGGGTGAAAATCCAGCGATTTATGCAGAGTGCCTCCAATGCAAAGTCACGGATCCCTCAGTGCATGTAATGGGGGGGGGCATTATACAAGATGGGGGGGGCGAGTGCAGTTTTTTTTTGCGTAAACAGGCAGGTGAGGTATTGGCAAACCCGGCCCGTCAATGGTGCTGTATGCGGGGGGGGGGAATTAAAGGGATCGGCCCCACCCCCTCCTCCTCCCCGTGGTGCAGGGGTTAATCAGAATATGTGTATAAATACATATAAAATATATCTGTACGCAAGATGCTTCCAGTAACCACATCTTACTGCGTGATTTTGGGATATTTGCGATATTTCGTTTTTTTGTTTTTGTTTCACCCCCCCCCCCCCCCCCCGCCGGTTTGTATAGTTAAACTTTATCGCTCACTTTTTTTCCCTCCTTCCTCCTCCTCCCCGCCATTTTTCTATATCCGGCTGCTTTTGGCCTCCCAGCATCTCCTGCATGCGTACAACCATCACGGGGGGGTGGTCTGATCGTATCCGTGCGGATTAAGAAATTAAGAAGGTTTTTTTTTATTATTCTAGTTCTGTACTGTTAATAGTATAATGGGAATACGAGCGTTTTTCCATGTAAAGTGTTGACCTCTGTAAGCGGATACGGCTTGTGTTCTTTGAAGACTGGCAGAGGCTTCTTTTCGATCGCTGAGAGCGAGTCCGTTGCCCCATACCCCGCTCTAACCAGCTTCTTCTCGCTCGTTTCTTTTATATAGGATTGGATTACGCACCAGAACACGCCGGGTCACATTGAAAGCTGCCGCAAGATACGCATACAGTAAGAGCCTGGCTTTATTCATGCATGTGCATGAGGTGCTTATGAAAGACGAATAATTCGACGGGGCAGTTTCACTTTGAGCCTGCGATGGGACGGAAAAGCTTGGTAGCGACTTAGTGGTTCCCCCTTTACCTGCTCAGCTGCTGCATTAGCGACCCGGCGCAAGCAAACAGATACTGGCAACGGCTCTTCATCTGTACCCTCTCCCGTGGTCTATAGGACTCCGCGGAGAGGCACGAGCACCCATGGCTTTTTGAATCTCATTAAATGGTCATGTTGGCTAATAGGGCATCCCTTTAAGGTTAACGGGGCCGGTGTGCTAAACAGCCCGAGCAGAATTGGACCCTACTCGAAGTCTCTTTTTTGCATTGGTATCTCACCTCTACAGAGTATCCAGTGTCTCCAAACCCTGGTCCTCAGGTCCCTCAAACAGGCCAGGTTTTGCAGGATTCCCTTGAGGAAATGCAGACTGAATCCTGCAATCACTGAGCAGCAAATCATATCCTCTGTGCTGTGCTTCAAGTATTCTGTAAACCTGGCCTGTTGGGGGGACCTGCACGTATTCTGCAAACCTGGCCTGTTGGGGGGACCTGAGGTCCAGTGGTGGGAGTAAACCGAGTCTGCAAGGGCTTCTAAGTATAAATAAGAGCAGTGGTTTGCCCAGGTTTTACCCAGGCATTCAGTCCACCGGCATCAAACAGACCGTCCTACTGCTTGCATTCCTGTGTCCTGCAAACTCAAATTCTTCTTTTATCCTTGAAACCTTAATTTTATCCACTTCTCCCTCTCCCAAACAGGTATCCTCAGTGGAATCCGCATGTCCTCGCACCTATAAGGTAATTGCCCATTTTGTCGAGGCTCATTGATTCGTTGATCGCGATCCAATGCTGAAAACGACAGACGCCTGCGTTCCTGTAAACATTAAGGCGCTCTCTTAATCCGCGGGAATTTTCCTCCAGTTTTGCCATCTAGTTTTACTCTCCCAGCCATTCTATAGCCCTTGTTGAATCGAGCTGGCTGGAGATGAAAAAAACGGTGTGTCCGGGCACTCCAGCCATGTGTATTTTAATACCTAATTGTGCGCCACCTCCCTCAGGGCATCTCCCGGCTTCAAATTGTTCCACCGAGTCGACGGTATTAAGATTGGGGATTTCATTTTCACTCTTACAAGAGGCTTTAGCCAGTGGTCCAAAGCCGGGTGTTTCAAAGGTCGGGGTGTAGCATTGGAGCAGGGAATCGGCCCTTGGTAGTGCAGGAGGTAAACGTTTTGCTCTGCGATCCATAGAAGTATCTCTCCTCTTCTGTTTTATTTCTGCAGACATGATGACAATAAAAGCGATGGAGGGTCGTCCAAAAGGTCCCGCAGTATTAGTCCCAGAAGATCCAGGGGCTCAGGACCTCGTGGTAGGCCTCGTAGATCTCGCTCCAAAAGCCCCAGGAAATCTGGGAGGACAAGATCAAGAAGCCGGAGCCCAAGAAGACCCCGCCGCATACCAAATCGTTCCAGGAGCCCACGCCGGCGTCCCAGGTCTCCTCGCCGCTCTCTGTTGCCTAAAAGACCCAGACGTGCTTGGGCCTCCAGGATGAACAGTTATTCTCCAGGTGTGAATTTTTCTATGCCACTGGGAGTTGAGCCTGTTTTGTCTTTTTTTTGCATGAAAATTTCAATAAAAATTACCCAATTTACCTTTCAGACAAGAGAGCCGTGGATGCAGCTGTGGCCAGTTTCATTGAATCCACTAAAGTAAAAAGTGGCGACAAAATTCCCACCAGGGCATCCAGCAATGGCAGGAAGGAGTCCCCGAAGAGTTCCACCACTAGGGCAAAGGATAAGCAATCCGACAGCAGCACAACTCTGTCAAAAAAGACTGTCTCGGGCAGCAGCTCCCCGAGGAAAACTGGCAGTGTTTCCAGCGCCAGCTCCTCAAAGAAAAGCAGCAGCATTAGCGCCAAGAAGCCGACCAGCGATAGCTCCTCAAGGATAACCCCATCCAGCTCCACGTCTTCTAATAAGCCATCGTCCAGCTCCTCGACTGCGAAGAAGCCGGCCTCCAGCTCCTCGACTGCGAAGAAGCCGGCCTCCAGCTCCTCGACTGCGAAGAAGCCGGCCTCCAGCTCCTCGACTGCGAAGAAGCCGGCCTCCAGCTCCTCGACTGCGAAGAAGCCGGCCTCCAGCTCCTCGACTGCGAAGAAGCCGGCCTCCAGCTCCTCGACTGCGAAGAAGCCGGCCTCCAGCTCCTCGACTGCGAAGAAGCCTCCCTCCAGCTCCTCGACTGTGAAGAAGCCAGCCTTCAGCTCCTCGACTGCGAAGAAGCCGACCCCTGGCTTTTTTTCCAATAAAAATGACACAAATTCTGCCAGGAAGGTGACCCCAGATGGTAAGAAACCATTCCAAGCGAAGAAGACTCCTGCCCACGCACATCCAAAGGCATCTTCAGCGGATGTCTTCAACCCTCTGCACAAGGTAAGCCCATGCACTCAGTCCATAGCAATGCCTGTATCGAGTCTATTTCCTACAGACCAAGCTGAGGCAGAGTCGGTGCATCTCGATGGGTCTAGCAGAGTTGTACTTTACCATATGATGAATTGAAAGACTAGGCGCTTCCTAATGGAGGCGTGCTGCATGTTCAGCCAAATAAACCACGTATTCAGTCTTTCGAAGCAGCAGACCGGCTAGAATAGAGAGTTGCCCCAGCTCGGCTTCGAGCTTGAACGCTGGAGATCCACCATACTTTGCGTTGCTCTGAATCTCTTCTGTCAGTGTGATCCTCCATATCGCAATACTCGCATTGACCGATACCGGCCATTGATGCGTTCGTTATTTGTTAGAATCCGTCCTCGGTGTTTACCAATAAAGTTGAATCCGCCTTTTTCTTCTTTTTCACCCCCCCAGTTTAAAACTAAAACCACTGGCACGATCATTCATGTGACCAACTTGCCCGACAGCGACTACACCGACCAAGACATTATGAAGATCGTGCAGCCGTTCGGCAAAGTGTCAGACATCCTGATCATCCGCTCGAAAAACGAGGTATGTTGGCTTCGGTTTGTTTGCTCCCGTCCTGTACTCTCGCAGTGAATGCACATCATCAGCGTCTTGGAACCGGACAGATCCGACCTAATGCACAGATGTGCTCTGCGTAACATTTCGTGATTTATACACACACTAATAGCATTGTGTATATGGATTAATAGGTGTTGAGTGAAAAGTATCAATATCGGTGCTCTAGTGTCACACAATCTGATAATCGCAGATACGTCCTAAGCTTGTGCCGTGTGCTACAATCTTACATGACGAACGGTGTCATTGCAGTCAAATTCTAACTTGTGTCCTGTGAAGCTCTCCTGGGCAGCTAGCCACGGCGTGGCCATTATACTGACAACATGTTTGCTTTATCAAATTGGCCTTCTGTTCCTGCATTGCTTCACTATACAGGCTGAGTCTCTCTTCTATGAAATGCTTGCGACCAGAAATGTTCTGGATTTTAGAATATTTGCATATTATAAGCTATCTTGGGGATTGGAACGGAATCTAAAGAGGAAATGGTTTCATACACACCTTATTAGGGATTCACGATACCATCACGTGACGCTTTCCTATAAATAAATTATGATTTTGCTGAAAGTCTGTCCAACTTAATGATAATATTGAAATGTATGGCCAGACACCCCTTTTACCCCAGGGCTTGACAAATTTGCTTTGAATCTAGGAGCCAGCTGCAAAAGTTAGGAGCCAGTTTTTTTCCAGACTAAGGCCGGTGTCAGGCAAGCGCACAAGATGCGCCCGTACTGACGTGCCTACCGGCGTTCGTTGCAGCGTTGTGACGCTGCAACGGGGCTGGTCACAGCTTGAGTGCATGCACAAAACCTCCCCATCGAAACACTAGACACATGTTGAAGGGACTGCAAAGCATGATCCTCCCTGGGAGGATCGTGCTTTGTAGTCTTGAGTGCACTAACTGCACTCAGCGAGGTGGCCAGATGGGCATCAGAGTGGAAGGAATGTCCACTCTCACGGACATTCCTTTCGTTCTGCAAAACGCTCATCTGACCCCGGCGTAACAACTAAAGATTCATTACCATTTACTTAAGACTGAGACCTTAAGTAAAGGCCGATACGTTTATTTAATGTCATGTGACGCTTTCCAATAAATATTTTAGGATTTTGCTGACAGCCTGTACAATTTATCATAATATTGAAATGTATGGTCACACACACTGCAATGCCCTGATATCAAGTACTCTTGCAAAATGCCATGTATTGGTACCAGTACTAGTATTGGTGCATCCCTACACCTTATACACCCCTGAAGGACATGTTATACAATATTTTTAATAATTTTGTCCCTGTCACGAAGTCATGTGAGGGGTTTTCCAATTGTTGGCACTCGGAAGCTGTCGATGGACTTTGGAATTCCATAGAAGGGTTAATCGGCCTTTAGTTGTCCTCTGATTGGCTGACGGCATGTGTCCCCCCCCCCCCCCCCCCGATTCGCAGGCTTATTTACAGACTAATTTCAAAGAGGCGGCGTCGGCAGCCGTGGAGTTCAGCGAGTCGGTCCCGGTGATGGTGAACAAAACGCGGGTAAAACTGAGCCTGGCTGGCCACAAAAAGGTGAGTTTGACTCGGCTTCACGTCTTAATGGTGTCGATTCACGAGTTTTCTCCGAGGCTTTCACGTAACTGGAAATGATGGATTTTCTTTAGGAGCCTGCAGCGGCCGTCCCTGTGGTTAAAAAACAAGAAAATCCGAAAAAAGAAGAGGAAAATAAACCGTGCGAGGTGGAGGAGGAGGAGGCGGCGGAGGCAGCGGTGGCAGAGATGGTGGTGCAGGAGAAATGCGAAAAAGAGACGAAACCAAGGTATATGCCTTCCCACATGAGATGATCACTTGTGCACGCAAGTTTAGCTTATTGTTTTAAGGTAACCCTTTCATGCAGTGGGGCGAGCCTGTATGCCGCTGGTGGCATAGCACGTCCTGCGGCCGATCAATGCCGTTGGCTTCATGGGGGCTGCCTGAGTTCGGACAGTTCTCCTGCAGCCAATGACTGTGACCGGCCGCAGGGAAGGGAGGTGGGCCTTAAGTGTTGGAGAGCCACTGGGCGTGATTTGCCACTCCACGGCGTTCAGGCCCGCCTGCCTCCCTTTCATACCCCATCGGTAAGGGGGTCAATGATAATGAGATCTGTTTTTTTTTTTGTTATGCATTTTTAGCCATTTCGGAACGGTTTCCCTCTTGAAGTTTAAAAGCTTTAGGTAACTAGACGCTGGGATCCCTTCCTCTCCTGTCTTGCTTGTGGGGCAGAAGGCTGGTTGGAGTTCAGTAGCATGCTGGGCGCTGCGGAAGAGCTACGGCGACAGGTTTTTATCGGCTGAAATAAATTTTTGAAGGAATAGAATAATTTTAGAGGTTCAGTCAATAAGCGCCTTCTATGATTAAAAGATTGCTTCGCCGAACTACAGTGAATTCACAGTTTAGTGATCCGACGCTGCCATGCTCACCGTACTTACCGATGTTCCTTCCACTGTAGTTTCTGCGGAAATTATCCCGTGTTTAATTCAGTGTATTTCATTCGACGTTGACCGTCGTTTCCCTTTGAGTTTATTGAAGGTCGCAACTTTAACTTCTCCAAAGTGTATTCTGCCGTGACGCGAACACCGGCAGATCAGCACTGAACCGAGAATAGCCGCGGCTTACTTTACGTACGAGTGCCGCTGTTTGCGTCGCTGCTGCTGAGTTTTGCGCCTGTGGATAGCCATGTTTTACAGTACTGCAACAACAATGGCGACCGTCGGCAGTCAGTGAATTAACCCCTTTAATGCCGAGGTAGGACCAGGTGACTTTCGCAGTGTCCTTCAATGTGATTTAACGATCCATCCCTTTTTTTCCCCTCTACTTTTCAGGCCAAAAACGAAGCTTCCTGAGGGTAAGTGTCCGTGCGTGGGGGACGCGTGTCATACACACACAATGTACATTTATCAAGATAAAAACAGAGCATTTTTTTTTTTCCTTGGGTGAAATTAGGGGGTGATTTAACACTAAGGGACCCGGGCAGGGGGCCAAGACTACATGGAGCGGGGATCTCAAACACTCCAGGCGTTCCTAAGATGTTGATGAACTACAACTCCCATGATTCTTTGTTCATCGCATTGAAAGATATCTGGGAAGTTTTGGGCCATCAATCAACATCTGGGGGGCTGGAATTTGGGATCCCTGATACAGTGTCCCACATTGTTGCAATATTTGGGAAGAATGGAATATTTTTAAAGTTTTATGCACGAGATAAACCCATGAAAGTGACAGACGCCTAGCTTGCAGAATTTTAGGCGCTCGTGTCGCCCCCTGGATCTCGTTCAGCAAGAGTCTTGGGGCCGCATCGTAAAGGAGACTTTATGTGTGTATGTAGTTGTGGATCTATACTCTGTAGACTCTTTATGTCAGCAGGGCCTCTGGGGGGGGGGGGTTATTCCTGTTCCTGCAGGGCGTAGTCGGGCGAGCCCTTTTAACACGTTGTTGTCGTTTCAGTGATTCCTCCTGGATTTATGAAGGTTTACAAGCTGGCTGAACCCAAATTTCAGGTACTTCCCCCCCATTTCTCCTGGTGACCTTAACCCCATGCAGTCACAATGCAACATGTAATATGGAAAGCTAGAGGATGGGAGATGGCGAGGCTTGCAGATGCCGTCTTGTCTTCTCACCTTGCTAATTCTTTCTTTCCAGGATACAGAGAAATGCGTGATCGTGGTGTCCAACCTTCCCGAAGGCCAGCCGGGAGTGGAAGAAATCTCAAACCTGGCCAAGCCGTTTGGCGGCGTGGTGGACATTATCTTCGTGTCCACACACAGAAAGGTACGGGGGGGGGGAGAGGGTTGACTTCCCCAGTTTTATATCTTCAACTGTCACGAGACCGTAACACCCGAGAGTAACGGCGAGATATTTGGCAATCCGTGATTCTTGTACAGCTTGAAATGCAATCGGGATATTTTGGTAGAAACAAGACCACAAACGGGTTAAAAGCTTTAAAGCTGCGACAAGACTCAATGCGGCCGATGTGCAGAATGATTGTCCTCATTTAGCAAGTTAAAATGTTCCATGTCTGCCTTTTCCTCTGCTCCTTTAAAGACTGGGTTCACACCTAGGCGGTTTTTATATGTGTGCAATACGCGCAGGTTTTTTTACGCCCGTTTGCTAGGTCTATGGCCACGAACGCACTGCTATAACGCACCAAAGAAGCTCCCGTACTTCTTTGTGCTTCAGACGTGTTAAAGCGCGTTCCTGCGCGCTTTCAAAACGCCCAGGTGTGAATGGGTCCCATAGGAAAGCATGGGATTTCCCCGTTCATGCGTTTTAAAGCGCGCAGGAACGCGCTTTAAAAGTTTAGGTGTGAACGGGGCCTAAGGAACGTTCCTGCTCATGCGCAGAGCTTCCCAGAGCATTTATTAACCCCTTAAGTACCGGCTGGGTGGAGTACAGGTAAAATCACTGCTCTATAACCGTAGAGAGAGACTGTGGAGACACAGGTTCGATCCCAGCCAGAGCACCTCTCCAGTAAGTGTCCTTGGGCAAGACACCTAACGGTACAGACGCCACCCAGGACATACTTGAAAACGAGAGAAATCTCAATGTATCCTTCCTGGTAAAATCCTTTGTCACAAAAAAAAAATACGTAACTGTTATGTAATAAATGCATTGACTTTAAAGACCCTTGGTCCTTAAGGGGTTAAATTAAAAGGAGCTTCGTGGTTGGAAACCAGAGGAAGCGGAAGGGCCTCCTGATGCTCGGACAGGCAGCCCACCGTTTAAAAAAAATCCAGATTCCTCGATTTTCGGAAAAGTGATATCGAGGTCAAACTTAAAAAAACCAACTAGCCATAAAAGTTGTAAAATTTACTCGAGGGTTAAACTAAGAGGGAGGGGTTTATATGTAGCCCCTGTGTTCCCTCCATGTATTTTAACCCTTGAATGTCCCTTTTAAACTCACATCAGTTTCCAGTTTGACTTCCCATACAGCCCAAGGCTTGAGGGGTTACTCAGAGCTTTTGGTACGCTCTTGTTCACGGAGTTAAATTTGCAGACCCTGCGGTGAATTCATGATTCACTGCGGGGTCCCCGAAGTGCAGCGAATTGACCAGCCAAACACATCTTCAAACCGACTGGAAACCGCCCAATCGATTCAGAAAAACTACCCAACGCAGCTGCAAACCTGCCAAAAAATGCAGACGACCCCGCAGAACAGACCGCTGGATTGATCCTCTAACCGCGGCAAAACTGACCTGCCGCCGAACAGGGGTAAAAAAAAAACGACAAACAACCCCTGCAACGTTTAAAACTATTAGATGAATATGCCTGGAATTAACATCTAAGATCCTATGAATAACAATACAAAAGCTCTGTTACAGAAATAAAACAATTTTTAAAAACGGCATTAAAAGAAATCTGTATCAAAAATGTCACTGAAAAAAATCCCAAAAATGCCTGAAAAAATTCAAAAAAAGAGACTGCTGCAGATTAAAACAATAAAAAACTGTTTATTAGATATTGTATAAAAACGGGAATATTTTTAACATTAAAGCCTATGGGATTCGCCTGAATAAACCTGCCGCATGAAACCACCGAACAGCAGGACATTTCTCTGCTGTTTGGTGTCTCTGAATAGATTAACCCTTGCTTCTCTATGGGGATTTCACTGCCCTCGTACAGGCACCGTACGTGCAGGCAATTCGCCAAAATTTCTCAAACTGCCTGCTCTCTGAATAGCCGAATGGCCACGAAATGTCACCGGGGAAATTCACAGTTCGGTGCAATTGGTTGGCCAGTTCGGCTGTCTCTGAATAACCCCTTTGGTTTTGCCTTTGATCGACACGTCTGTCATCTTTCGCCTCCGCCTTTGTGCAGGTATACCTACAGCTGTCCAGTAAAAGCTCTGCAGACTCCATGATAAAGTTCTACAGCGCCTTCCCGACTTTTATCTCCGGGAACTCGCTGTCTATTGCTGTGAATCCAAAGTTTAAGGACCTAAAGGATGAGGTAAGGAAAATTTTTATTTTTTTTTGGGGGGTAAAATGTTCCGCTTGCTCTCTTTTGGCACATAGTGTTTGCATAGTACAGTAGCTTTTGCAACATTTGCTGTTTTGTTCTGATGTTCCTCCTGTTTGTAGTTGTTGGACGTAGTGGTTGGTAAAATGCTCTTTTTGGCCACGTGTCTTTGCATGGTCCATTTTCTAACACGAGCTGTTCCTTGTTTTCTCAGGATCGCATTTTTGCAGAGATTGTCGAGCAGTCGCCATACAAGGTAATCTATTTCTAGATGGATCTTGTTCAAACATTAACCTTCAGCTATTACCCCCTTTAACCCTTTCGCTACGAAGAACATTACTTTGAAAAACAGAAAGCAAACGGCATAGAACACACCTCTTTGGCACAGCATTTTAATGCACGGTTCGTGTTATACCATTGGAGAAATGAGACTCGATCGCCTTCCTGTCACCCAGTGTTACTGTAAAGAAGCTGCAAGGAGCAGCCCCCACCCTCACCTGTAACAAAAAGCTCAACAAACTTTACTGCTGTATTACAATAACCAGGGATTTGTCAGCGTACAGGGAGAGCTTAGGGATCAGTCGCTGCTGTACAAGGATAAGATTCAGGGGGTTATAATGAGTGTAAATCCCTGTACAGTACAGATACAAGGTGTTGCTGTGATTGCCATACACAGGCATTATGCAGCACATACAGATACAAGGTGTTGCTGTAATTGCCACACACAGGCATTATGCGGCACATACAGATACATGGTGTTGCTGTAATTGCCATACACAGGCATTATGCAGCACATACAGATACAAGGTGTTGCTGTAATTGCCACACACAGGCATTATGCGGCACATACAGATACAAGGTGTTGCTGTAATTGCCTTATACAGGCATTATGCAGCACATACAGTATCAAGGTGTTGCTGTAATTGTCATACGCAGGCATTATGCAGCACATACAGATACAAGGTGTTGCTGTAATTGCCTTATACAGGCATTATGCAGCACATACAGATACAAGGTGTTGCTGTAATTGCCATACACAGGCATTATGCAGCACATACAGACACAAAGTGTTGCTGTAATTGCCACACACAGGTATTATGCAGCACATACAGATACAAGGTGTTGCTGTAATTGCCATACACAGGCGTTATGCAGCACATACAGATATTGCATTGCTAATAATCTCATTCTGATCACTACAAACTCCCATAAGCAGGAGATCTCACCATTTTATTATCTGTCTGCAGCACATTTTCTGCATCTGCCTGTATGCTGACAATGCAGACCCTGTCTTATATTGTGAGAAATAACGGACGCCATCTAGAGTTTAGAACCTTTCATCCCAGCAATATTTCTGTAAAGGATAAAAGAATACATGAACTATTAAAAATGAGCAAAGAATGACCATCTTTTCAAATTGCACGTTTTGCCCTTTACCTGCCCATCCTGTGTTTCGTATAAATCACAAAAGTGCGTGGTAATGAAGGGTTTAAAGACCTACTAAAAGTTATGCAGCTTTTTACCACTTCAGATCTAAAAGTTTAGTGACTTGGCATCACTTTTCGGTAAGGTGTAAATACACGCCCTAAGCCACGCTTGTTGGCGTGTAGCGGTCCATACGTCGGCGACCGTTTTATACGTTGGTTTGCTTTACCTCTCTTGCTGGTGCTTTGTGCCTCATCCGCGGTCCGGCTGAGTAGCGTGTGCACGCTCTCAACCCATTCACCTGCAGGATATGTATATCTATCTCTGCTAGGAGGCATGAGAAACATACAGAACCCCAAAATATCCCTGCTGCCACAGCTTTTATGACCGAGGTTTGCATTGTGTTGGGTAAAGCTTCCTGCTGAAGCTGCAGATACGGAGACGAGCAGAGGGGATCTTAAAAGGCCACTATTCCTCTCGCATAGCTTAAACTTAATATCTACATAAAGTATTCATAAAACGCCGTACAGCTGCTCCCTGGTGATACTTTAGCCCAGGGCTGTTAAAAATCCCCCCCCCCCCCAATGTTTTTGAACTACAACCCCCATGATTCATTGCCCTGGCCATCTATCGCATTGAAGGAATTGGAAGCACCAGTGTCTTGGGGGGGGGGGGAACGTGCGTTTGACAGCCCGGCTCTAGCCATTTGTCCGTGATGCAAACATTTGCTTCCTTGCAGATAAAGCCAACAATCTACGAAAGGTTTGTGCACCTCAACAACCTCCCAGAAAAGGGCTACACAGAGTTCGAGGTGGCGTGCGTGGGTCTGCGATTCGGAAAGGTTGAACACTACGTCATCTTTGCGAACAAGAGGAAGGTAAGGACCTGGAGCGTGCGTTCTCCATGTCTAAAGGAGACCGTCTGCAGTATTCAGGGGGTGGGGGCAGCTGTAGGAGGTCGCATTATCGATGTTCTCTTGGGTTTGCGGATTATTAATCATCAGTTTAAGGAGGTGCAATTAAAACGTCAGCTCTTTTTCCCTGCAAAATACTTAATCCGGGACTTGACAAAGGAAGTGACAGGAAGCAGCTGCTAAATTTTCCTGTTAGTGGTATAATTCTACAGAAATATAATTGTTACATTTTCCAATTTCGTGACGCCATGTTATTTAAAGGGATACTCTAGGCAACATGACCGCCTAAGCTTTTTTAGGTGGTCATGATGCCCTGAGTATGCCCTTGTCTGTCCCCCCTCCCTCCGCTCGGCTGAACCAGCTGAAAACCGCTGAGAGACGCGGAGGACTTTACTCCGCCCTCCCAGCTGTCAGCAGAGCGGGATTCATATTTCCCGCTTCTGCTGACTATTGCCGAGTAGGAGACGTCATCGCGCTTTCAGCGAGATGACGTCTCCAACTCGCCCCAGTAGCTGGCGGCGGCTGAGGATTAGTGTTGCGCACATCCTCTTGCGCGCAACATTAATCCAAGAAGATGGAGCCAGGAGGAAGCCTGCTGATTGGCTGGCTTACGTGAGGGGCGCCCATGCGCGCTTCTCACGTAAACCTTAGCCAAGTGAAAGTTAGAAGGACGGGAGCGGAAGAGGAGGGAGGGGAGTATATAAAAAAAAAAAAGACGCCGTTGGAAACCAGTGGATTTTAGGGTATTACATTTAAAAAAAAATTCCCTACCTATTTATGGAGGGAATAGGTATAGTTTAATGTTAAAAGGGGAGGGGATTTTTGATTAGAGTGTTTCTTTAAAGAAGGAACACAAAGGTTTGTTTTTTTGCACATTCGGTCTCTAAAAACGTGTTGTCAGGTCGCCTCGCTGTCTTCATAGTTTGCCGCACAGCTTCCCGTATCGGCAGACACCTGAAAATTATCGTGAGGTGGCCGCCGCGCTGTAGATGCTGGAACATGTTTGCAACAAAATCTTCAAAAATATAAATTAATTAAAAAAACCTTGCAAAACCTAAAACTAAATAAAATGTTATTATCTGCATTCTGATTGGATTGCAAGACACTCAGATTCTTCCTGCGTTTTAATGTAGACACCAGCTGTCAGTGTCCTCATCTCAGGCGGCTTCTCATTTACAGTAATATTATCTATGTCAGGTAATAATCATAAAACGGGGAAATCACTCGCCTGTTTGCACCTGGAAGCTCGCGTGCCGCCACAGACCAGAAATACGGTTTTGGCAGTATTTCCTGTGGTTAGAACATGATGGACGGAACTGACTTTTGTCTGCGATCTGATCCACGCATGAGCTGAACCTTAACCCTTTCACTGCTGAGGGCGTCCTCATTGACTCCTAAGCAAAGATAGGGGTGGAGATGAACCCTGATAGCTCCTGACTGTTTTCAGCTTGCAGGGTCATATTTGGTATCGTATCATATTTGGTATCGTTAGGCCAGAGCATGGCCTTTCCAATGATATCAAACATGACCATGTTTAAAGTAAAGAAAAAAAAAAAAAAAATAATAATACAAAATAGAAAAATTAGTTTTTTTTAAAGCCGTGAAATGGCTCAGCAGTGAAGGGGTTAAACCCTGGACGTGTTATTTATATAGCACCAACAGTTTCCGCAGCGCTTTACAATAACCAACGGGAACGAGATACAGATAAACGGACATAGGATGGAAACAATAGGTGTAGAGGGCCCTGCTCACCGTCTAGAGGGATTGGGGTTGACAGTTTTACTGGACATCAGGATCATTAGTGCCAGTGGTTCGGGAATGGTGGGGCCATAGAAGCAGCTTCAATCATGTGTGAGTAGGTGAGCAGAGGGATGAGTTGCATCAGTGATGTGGTACCATAATCTGAAGAGATGGGTTTTGAGGTATTTCTTGAAGGCCTGAAGTTCAGGGGTGAGTTTGATAGGGTGAGGCAAGTCATTCCACAGGACCGGAGCTGCCCTTGAGAAGTCTTGGAGGCGAGAGTTGGCCGTGCGGGTGTAGACAGAGGACAGGCGGTTGTTCGCAGACCGAAGATGTCTAGAAGGGGCGGAACAGTGAAGACATGTAGGGAGGAGAGGAGTTATTGAGCGATTTGAACATGAGCATCAGTATTTTAAACCGTATCCTGAAACGTACAGGAAGCCAATGGAGGGACAGGCAGAGTGGGGAGATACAGGAAGTCAATGGAGGGACCGGCAGAGGGGGGTACAGGAAGTCAATGGAGGGACCGGCAGAGGGGGGAGGTACAGGAAGCCAATTAAGGGACCAGGGGAAGGGGGCGGTACAGGAAGCCAATGGAGGGACCGGCAGAGGGGGAGGTACGCGAGGTGCGTCCAGTGAGAAAAATAATCCTGGCGCCTGCTTTCATTACAGATTGTAAACTGGTATGTATGGTAGTAAACCTCTCTCACACCCTGGTGTACGCTGTCTTTTCACAGGCGATCCTCCACATGTCCTGCGTGAGCGCGGCCAGAGCCATGCGCAACTTCCTGTCCCAGTATCCCTGCTTTATCGCGGACTGCGTCGCGACCTGCGCTCTCTCCTCCAAAATGGAAATGGCAGAGGTAAGAGTGGCAACCCTGCGGGATGTCAGCTGCTGCGAAACTAATGAGAACGTCGTCTTTTTCAGAGAAATTTGCTGCAGTAGAGGAAGTCTCAAACGATGCTGAACCAAACAACTGCGTCTCCTCCGATCAGCGCTGTTCATACGTATTTTATGTATCGGTGGAAAAGTAAACACGTGACTTCTCTCCTAAACATATCTGTACTTCCTTTACAGGATGAGTATGTGTCCATGCTGGAACCTGTTAAGAAAAGGTAACTGACCCCTTTCCAGTGTTTTCTATTGTAATTTTGTGATGGTCGATGAGTTTTCTCCCATGATGCACAGCTACTCATCAGGGAATGACTGGTTATGGGCTTTTCCATTTATCGGTAGCCGATATTCAGGAGATTGCCACTAATCGGTGTCGGCCTTTTTATGTTTATTGCCGATACTTGGCCAAGACTCCTCTGCAGCCCCAACACATGAAGTCCCACAGATGCTTCTCCCACGGCACCCTAATATCTTGGATGTTAGCCGTCGCTGTAGAGCTTCCCCTGCCCATCGACTGTATCGAGCGTGAGGACCATAGAAATGGGGCTTCCCTCCCATCTGGCAGGGAATTCTCTATACAGGAGATACAGGGGCTTTTTGGTCACTGCTCCCATAATTACAGACGGGGTAATCTGTGTTACTCAAAGGCATAGTTTTTCGGGGTTTCTCCTGCTGAGACTTCGTACACGCAGGTCTCTCCTTTGCATTGAAGACCCTGTTCATGTGTTTCATTGTCTCCCAACAGCAGCGAGGCTGAAGGTGCTCCTGACGATACCGAAACAGCACAGACAGCGGATGATGAGGCCGCGAAGGGTGGTGTAAAAGCTGAGACGTCTGCCGATAACGTTCCTGCAAGCTCAGATGACCTAAACACACCAGCTTCTCCTACACCCCCTGAAGCTGCGCCCCCTGCTGTCCCAACACCGGAAACTACAGAGCCGGAAACTACACCAGAAGCTGAAGACGAATCCCAGGCCGTGGATCCAGCGCCTGTCGACGGCGCTGACGAAGAGCACATGGCTGTCGAATCGCCGGTGGAGCAAAGCACCGAGACGGAGGAGTCCATGCAGACTGATTCTGAACTGACAGAGCCCACAGAACAGGCAACGCACGAACAACCAGACGACAGCGAGATGGAAGAGCAGGAAGCATCTGACACCGCGTTGGAAATAGAGGACGCTATAGCAGTATCGGAAGATGAAGACTTTGTAAATGATGATGGGGATGAGGATGATGGGGATGATGATGGGGATGAGGATGAGGAAGCTGCTGAAGCCCCCGATACTCCTGTAGGGGCCATGCCAGAATGGGGTTACACAGAGATCGTGGCTCCTGCGGAGGAGAGCGAGCCGGTAGTTGAGTACAATGTCCCTGAAGGTGAGGATTTGGAGGTTTTGGTGACTGTCGAGTCTGACGAAGAAGAGGAGGAGCCACATTTGGGTTTCTTGGGCTCAACATTGTGTAAAAGCTTCCAACTTCAAGCTAAGACAGCTGAGGCAAGTGCGATGGATAACATTAGCAGCACAGCCTGTGATGAAGCGGAGGATCTTGTGGGGGTGACTGTAGACCCAGAGGCCGAGGATTGTGAAATGCTGGAATCCTCTGAACCAAGTGAAGCAATAAATGTTGACATGGAGGAGTCTGAGGAACCCAAGTCACCAGAGCAGCTGTCTCCTGTACAAACAGATGTGGAAAGCAGAGAGGCTTCTGCAACGCCTGAGCCATCGCCTAACCTCAAGGACACGCAAAAGAAAGTCCTAAAAGATCAGAGCTTGACCAACACAGAGCTGGTCACTCCAACCGTTAAAGGCGACGCAGGGAATGTCACTCCAACCGTTAAAGGCGACGCAGGGAATGTCACTCCAACCGGTAAAGGCGACGCAGGGAATGTCACTCCAACCGGTAAAGGCGACGCAGGGAATGTCACTCCAACCGGTAAAGGCGACGCAGGGAATGTCACTCCAACCGGTAAAGGCGACGCAGGGAATGACAAGGAAGCCAAGCTGGAGGATGCCCCGGCCAGTGTTTCAGCGAAGAAAGCCAGAGACTCCAGACCAAGCGAAAGTTCAACGAAGGACTCTGGCGACTCGAAACCCTTGTCGCCTCTAAGCAGGACTGCAAAATATAATCCGCACAGAGGTGAGCTCTCAGTGACGGTGACGCTCGACAGCCAGAGGTGGAAGTCAGATACGCGTAAGTGGCCGTCTGCAGAGCGCAGGTCGTCTGGAAGAGAGAGCAGCACCCCGAAGTCGAGCAGCAGCCGGTCCAGCCCGACCGAAACCTCTCAGAGCAACCCCAAATATAACCAGAGTTCTCAAAAGAAGACCGCTGGAAAAAGTGTGCCATCCCAGCAGGACAGAGAATCCAAGGGGGCGTCCAAGCCCTGGGAAAGAGAAGCAAGATCAAACCCTAGGAAGGACGATCGGTCAAAGGTAAGGACGTCCTATGCACGGAAATATTCGCTGCCTTTAACAGTATGTTGGCTTCATCTCCCTGACCCGCTGCTGTAACTTCGTCCATGTGAGCTGCTTGTTTCAGGTCGTGTTGGAGTCCTTTGACATCGCAATAGACATGTAAAGAATGCAGGAAAATGTGTCCCGAACAGAGCGTGTGAAAAATAAACCCATTTGAGGGGGTTAAGATTCCTTTCAATATAACAACATCTATCACTGATCTGCCGACTGGAAAAAAAATACAAAAAAAGGGAAAGGCTGGGTGCAATTACTCAAATTTAATGCTTTGAAAAAGCCTCAACATTTTATATATCTATATAGCTCAAACTTGTTTAGCTCAACGCCCTGGATAAATCCAAAATGCTGAGGTGCTGAATCCCAAAAGCAGAATAGTATACAAACAATAGTGGGAGCACTCACAGTCTTAAAAATAAAACCATAAACTTAATTGGTGATACATTGAAAGATTACTCCAACGTTTCAGCTCAAATACGAGCTTTCATCAGGGATAAAATCTCGTATTTGAGCTGAAACGTTGGAGGAATCTTTTAATGCATCACAAATAAGTTCATTTTATTAAGACCGTGAGTGCTCCCACAATTGTGTGTCGTCCGAAAACGGTGTTTTCGCCCGATGGGCAGAAAACACAAGCCGAAACCCTGGGCCTAGAGGCTGGCCGAGCCAGAGGCCTCCCAGCCTAGCTGGGTGCCTGATTTGGGCCTCCGGGCCCGTCCTAGCCGGGTGCTCGATTCGTGCCAGGCCGAGCCGGGTGCCACATTCCACCCTGCCTCCTGGTGGTGAGTGCGTTCCAGGCTAGCTCTTACCCTTGTCTGGGCTTTCCCTCCCTCTCCCGGATTCCCTTGTAGTCTGTCTGGCCTGAGACCACATACTGTGCCCTGTCCTCTAAATATCTGGTCATTTAATTTGCTCAGGGCTCTTGCGTGGGTCATTGCTCCCTGAGGGTCTGTTGGTGTAGGCTCTGCTTTGTGATTCCTTGTGTATGACTTTGGCCTGGTTCTGACTATTCTATTGTGTGATCCCTTTGCGTTGTATATTGCTCTCCTGTGTACTGATATGTGTGATATCCCTCTCTGGCTTCTGATCTCTGGCTTCTGGATGATTACCCGTTCTGGTTACTGACTCCGGCTACTGCTTAGACTATCGGGGTTATTCAAAGAGATCCGAATTGTGGCCGAAAGTTACCTGAATGCTGAAATTCAGGGTACGGTTACCTTTCCTGGCCATTCGGCTATTCAGAGAGCAGGCAGTTCGCCAGATGTTGGCGAGTTGCCTGCACATACGGTGCCTGTTTGAGGGCAGTGAAATCCCCATAGAGAAGCAATGCTTCGTCTATTCAGAGAACAAAAACCAGCAGTGAAAAGTTGCCGAATTGCCCTGCTCTTCGGTCGTTTCATTCGGCAGGTTTATTTAGACGAATCCCATAGGCTTCAATGTTATAAATATTCCCGTTTTAAATCAAAATATCTAATAAACTGTTGATTATTTTATTCTGCAGCAAAATGTCTCTATAGATTTTTTAGGATCTTTTAGGCATTTTTTGGGATTTTTTTGCATACTTTTTTTTCTAATCTTTTTTTTTCTTTCTGTAACAGCCCTTTTTATTATCATTCATTGGATTTTATATGTAAATTTCAGACATTTTCGCTCAGTAGTTTCTTTGCCAACAGCGTTTCACTTTTCAATCATTTGCGCGTACGTTTTTTTTTCTTTTTCACTCCATTTGTCTGCGGTGTCGGGTCTTTCCGGTCGGTTGCTCTGCGCTGTGATCCTGCTCGGGTTTCTCCGGCATGCTCGGCGGGGTAATCCAGATGTTTTTGCGGGTTTCGGTGAGCCTTTGCCGGGGTTTTGCGGTGAGTTTTCGCCGGGTTTGCGGCGGCTTTTCCCTGCATTACGACGGCCCTGTGGTGCTTGCTGAATACACCGCAGGGTCGCTGAAATGGGATCGCTGAATTAAAGAGAAAGAAAAGTCACCGAACTTGCAGTGATTTTTCGATTCTCTTTGAATAACTCTGTAATGTCCCTTGTGTCCGGTCTCTTGTTCTGTATCTCACCCTTCCCTTAGATTAGGCAGCCATCCTAAGGACCGTATCCAGATGAGGGTTCCCTTTAGTTTACTGCTGGGTACCCTCTTTTGTTGTTCTCTCCCTTAACCCACGCCCTTCCTGTGGTCTGGTTCTGTATAATATGCAGCCAGCGGCAATCCTGCCTGAAGGGCAAGCTATCCCGAATAACGGGCTCTCCTTGACTCATGCCGGGTGCCCCCATGACAGCCGGGTGCTCGATTCGGGCCTCCGGACCCGGTTATTTTGTAATTTTTTTTCTAAAAGGACCTTTTTTTATTGTTTGGACACATTTTTATTGGTTTAAGCTCCTAATAGGAGACTTTGTTGGTGTTTCCCGACCCCCCCCCCCCCCCCAGTTCAGAGGAATTTGCTGATTGTTGACATCTTCTAAGATCTTTTCTGTCCAGTTCAGGTTCAGGCATATTAATTTCAGTAAATGTGCGCTTATTATTGGCTTGATTTTTGATTTCAAATTAAGTCTAATATTAATACAATTATATAAAAACAACTATTTGGAATAATTTTAAGGTAAAAAGTTGTTTTCAGCCGCGCTTCACCGGTGAATTTTTGCCAGTACAGGCGAATTGATGGAGAAATTACAGTGCAATTTGCCGGCATCAAAATTGTCCCATAGAGAAAGAATGATTAGTTTATTCACAGAACTCCAAATTGCTGTGAAATTACCTGATTTCCGTGTTTTCAGTTCGACAGGGCGAATCTAATAGAGTTTAAAGTAGTGAATGTAATATCTTTCTTTTGTTGGGGTTTTTTTTTTACCAATTTTAATTTTTTTATACCTTTTTGTATTTTTAATTTCTAAAGGACTTATTTTTTTATGTTTTTAAAGGATCATTTTTTTCTCTTTTTCCTTTTTTTTATTTATTTAAACCCATGTTAGAACAGTTGACTTATTTAAATTTTTTTTCTCCGTTTGCCGATACCAATTCAACGCTTTTCGCCAACGTCCGATAACTGCTTCAGCGACTCCGTTTCGGCCGCAAAACTGTGAACGTTCTATAAATAGTAAATGCGCCAAACTTACGACGAAATGAAAAGCACCGCAATTTAACTCCATTTCGGTACTTTGTGCATAACCCTCTGAATTTCCCTAGCCTTCGACTAAAAGACTGAATTTTAATAAAGACTCTGCGCGAGTATTTTCTTGCTGCTGTGAGGAGTTATTGAAGAGAAGCAAATACTCTCCACAGTGTTTTTATTAAAATTACTATATTTTCCTATGTCACTTTTCACGATGTCACTTTTCACCTTTTTAGCCTCGCGGCTCCGTGGACTAAGCTCTGAGTTGTCTCTGACAAAGTGCAACTTTGTTGTAATCCCCAAGCTGTGCTTTATCCTCATTGGACAGGCTTGTTTATCCTCTACGGCAGTGGTTCCCAACCGCGGTCCTCAAGTCCCCCTAACTGGCCAGGTTTTAAGGATCACCTTGGTAAATGCAGACTGAATCCTGCAATCACTGAGCAGCAAATCACATCACCTGTGCTGTGCTTCAGATATCCTGCAAACCTGACCTGTTGGGGGGACCTGAGGACCACGGTTGGGAACCACTGCTTTACAGGAAGCCTTGGAAAAAACGGTGTAGAAAAACCTCCTAAAATGTAACACATATACACGACTCTAGCACATATTGCATCTTTCCCGCGCTCCTTACCGGATTGTATCATTAAATCAAATGAACGTAGCGCGCCGTATAATATCTATAAAATATCTTCCACAGAACCCCCCACCAAAGTATGTGCGCAGCTCGAAGGGGAGCAGCCGCGGCTCAAAATCCAATGAGGTAAGAGACCTGCTTTATATACAGGGGTTCAATGCTAACGCTGTAGAGCAGGGCTGTCAGACGCCAGAGGTTTCTGAACTACATATTCCATGATTCCATGGCCATCTATTGTATCGAAGGAAATCTGGGAGTTGTAGGCATCAACACCTGGGGTGGGGGCGTGAGATTGACAGCCCCGCTGTAGATCTTGTTTGATCGTTCTGTGCACAACCTTCAGACCTGGATGAAAATCGATGCTACATGTAGATGTATGTAGTCAAAGGGCGCATACACAGTCCCAAGGGACTTACAAAGGTTTATGAGGGTACGGAGAACACACACCGCATCACTAGTGGTAGTATCAAGAAATCTGGGGGCCTCTGTTCGGCCCCGGCTCGTGCGGGGAGCCTCTGTTCGGCCCCGGCTCGTGCGGGGAGCCTCTGTTCGGCCCCGGCTCGTGCGGGGAGCCTCTGTTCGGCCCCGGCTCGTGCGGGGAGCCTCTGTTCGGCCCCGGCTCGTGCGGTGAGCCTCTGTTCGGCCCCGGCTCCTGCGGTGAGCCTCTGTTCGGCCCCGGCTCGTGCGGGGAGCCTCTGTTCGGCCCCGGCTCGTGCGGGGAGCCTCTGTTCGGCCCCGGCTCGTGCGGGGAGCCTCTGTTCGGCCCCGGCTCGTGCGGGGAGCCTCTGTTCGGCCCCGGCTCGTGCGGGGAGCCTCTGTTCGGCCCCGGCTCGTGCGGGGAGCCTCTGTTCGGCCCCGGCTCGTGCGGGGAGCCTCTGTTCGGCCCCGGCTCGTGCGGGGAGCCTCTGGTCGGCCCCGGCTCGTGCAGGGAGCCATCCGATCCTGTGATCTGAATGCAAAAACCCTACCAAGGGGAAATCCAAGTGACAGAAACAGGTTTGCAAAGATAATGTGTTTTGCATTCGCTGTTACGAACACCATGTGCAGGTCACAGCCTAATATTTGCTTCTGACATTGTGGGGAGGAGAAAGGGGCTAATTTATATCCTTAACATTGTTCTATGGGTTTAAATCAGTGGTTCCCAATCGCGGTCCTCAGGTCCCTCTAACACAGGGATCTCAAACTCTGGCCCCCCTGATGTTTCTGAACTACAGCTCCCATGATTCCCTAGCCATCTAATGCATTCAAAGAATTCTGGGACTTGTAGGCAAAAACATCTGGGGGGCCGTGAGTTTGAGATCCCTGCTCTAACAGGTCAGGTTTTAAGGATCACCTTGGGGAAATGCAGACTGAATCCTGCAATCACTGAGCAGCAAATCATATCATCTGTGCTACAAATATCCTGCAAACCTGGCCTGTTAGGGAGACCTGAGGCACACAGTTGGTAAACACTGGTGGTGTAGAGTACCCCCAAAAGATTTGGGCTTCACTTTCCATCCAGTCAGCATGTCACCCGACGCACATTTTGCCTATGCGGTCCTCGCTCCGTGTGGTGTTAGATTATACTCTGGAACATCAATCACAAAAGGCCCGTTCCATTTGCCGAATCATGTCTTTGTTCTCTGGTTTCTGCGTCTGGTCACGGGATATTTCTCGGTTTTGAAATCTGCGGTCTCTCCATGTTTAGTGTGTGTCTCGCCACACGCCTGTCTCTCCATGTTTAGTGTGTGTCTCGCCACACGCCTGTCTCCATGTTTAGTGTGTGCCTCGCCACACGCCTGTGTCTCCATATTTAGTGTCTCGCCACACGCCTGTCTCTCCATGTTTAGTATGTGTCTCGCCACAGGCCTGTCTCTCCATGTTTAGTGTGTGCCTCGCCACACGCCTGTCTCCATATTTAGTGTCTCGCCACACGCCTGTCTCTCCATGTTTAGTGTGTCTCGCCACACGCCTGTCTCTCCATGTTTAGTGTGTGTCTCGCCACACGCCTGTCTCTCCATGTTTAGTGTGTGTCTCGCCACACGCCTGTCTCTCCATGTTTAGTGTGTCTCGCCACACGCCTGTCTCTCCATGTTTAGTGTGTGTCTCGCCACACGCCTGTCTCTCCATGTTTAGTGTGTCTCGCCACACGCCTGTCTCCATGTTTAGTGTGTGTCTCGCCACACGCCTGTCTCTCCATATTTAGTGTCTCGCCACACGCCTGTCTCTCCATATTTAGTGTGTCTCGCCACACACCTATCTCTCAATGTTTAGTGTCTCCCCACACGCCTGTCTCTCCATGGTTAGTGTGCGTCTCGCCACACACCTGTCTCTCCATGTTTAGTGTCTCCCCACACGCCTGTCTCTCCATGGTTAGTGTGTCTCGCCACACGCCTGTCTCTCCATGGTTAGTGTGTCTCGCCACACGCCTGTCTCTCCATGGTTAGTGTGTCTCGCCACACGCCTGTCTCTCCATGTTTAGTGTGTCTCGCCACACGCCTGTCTCTCCATGGTTAGTGTGTGTCCTGCCACACGCCTGTCTCTCCACGTTTAGTGTGTCTCCCAACACGCCTGTCTCCATGTTTAGTGTGTGTCTCGCCACGCCTGTCTCTCCATGGTTAGTGTGTCTCGCCACGCCTGTCTCTCCATGTTTAGTGTCTCCCCACACGCCTGTCTCTTCATGGTTAGTGTGTGTCTCGCCACACGCCTGTCTCCATGTTTAGTGTGTGTCTCGCCACGCCTGTCTCTCCACGCCTGTCTCTCCATGGTTAGTGTGTCTCGCAACGCCTGTCTCTTCATGGTTAGTGTGTGCCTCCCCACACGCCTGCCTCTCCACGCCTTTGGTTTTGGGTGTATACGGTAGCCGTTCTAGACGGGGATAATGGGATTTGTGCTTTGTAAGACACTGTGGAAAGAAGTGGAATCCACGATATAACGCGGAGATTCCGTAACGGGTTTTAATTGATTTTCCAGCTGGTGTTTAATCTGCAAACCCATCTTGTTCCTCATTTTGAACAGGACCAGGGGAGCGATCAGTTCCCATTCAACCTGGAGGAGTTTGTCACCGTTGATGAGATCGTAGAGGAGCAGGCGGACATTCGATGCGTGAAGATAACGCCAGCTGCTGGAAAAAAGGAGAAGCGTAAAGAACCCGAGCGTTCTCCTTCAGAGGTCAGGAAAGTGAAAGGGAAGAGCATGGGCGCGCACTCTGCACGCAAGGAGTCTTTCGTGACGTTGGATGAAGTTGGGGATGATGATAGTCCTCCAGGGCCAGACTCCGATCTCATGCACGAGTCACAATCTCTCGCAACGGTGGATGAGGTCCACAATGATGAGGACCAGCCAGCGTTTGAGAAGGTCTCGCAAGACCTCATGACTTTAGATGAGGTTAGCGATGAGGAGGACATTTCTCAAGTCAACGACCCAGATTTCGCGAAAATGCCAGACGATCTATCGAAAGAGCCGCTGCTCGTAACGCTCGATGAAGTTCACGAGGAAGAGGACGAGATGCCATCAAAGCCCAAGCCATTTGATCCAGCGAAACCAGGCGCGGAGGGTGGAGGAGACCGCAAAGCGGCAAAGGGCAACAACAAAGCTTTCTCCAACATCTCTGAAGATCCCTCGGATGATATCACGGAGCAGCCTCTCCTAACCCTGGACGAAGTCAAAGGGGACGATGACGGGGACGATGACATGGACAGCTTTAACGAAGCGAGCCAGTTCTTAACCGTCGATGAAGTGGGTGAGGAAGAGGAAGACTCTTCCGTGTCTGCAGACACAGTAACTGAAATGAAGGATAAGACGCACAAAACACCTGAGCAGAGTGAAGACAAGACTGACTGCGAACCTGTCCCCGCTGCGCAAACACCAGGTAATGATGAGCTGGCGTTGGTATTTGGGAAGAGTATTCTTAGGAAGTTTCATGGTGATGGTTAGAAATGTCGGTGACCCATGTCCTAGCGACTCCCATCGAGCGCCTAAACCTGCGCAGCGCGTTTCCGCACATGTTTATAGACGCATACGGCCACGGTAGAATGTCCCTTTAATGAGCGGTTGTTAGGTACCCGGGTATCCTACACCTCGCATGCCGTTGGTCCTGTGGCGTTTAATTCATTGTGTCATATAGTAGAGGGGTCCCGGTAGGAAACATGACATGGTGCCGCACTCCGCTCAGCACGTCCGGTACATCACTTCATTTGGATGATGTTTTCTCTTTCTTTTTAAGTCACTCCGAGAAGAGGCAGACCAAGGAAAAGGCCGCTGGACGTTGAATCCTCTCCAGCTCCTGCAGAGGTTAAACCCAAGGTCTCCACGCGGCAATCTCCTGCACCGAAAACGCAAAATGTGTCGACGCAGCAATCTCCGGCACCGAAAACGCAAAATGTGACGACGCAGCAATCTCCTGCACCGAAAACGCAGGAATCTCCTGCACTGAAAACGCAGGAAATTCCTGCACCGAAAACGCAGCAAACTCCTGCATCGAAAACGCAGCAAACTCCTGCACCGAAAACGCAGCAAACTCCTGCATCGAAAACGCAGCAAACTCCTGCACCGAAAACGCAGCAAACTCCTGCACCGAAAACGCAGCAATCTCCTGCACCGAAAACGCAGGAATCTCCTGCACTGAAAACGCAGGAAATTCCTGCACCGAAAACGCAGCAAACTCCTGCATCGAAAACGCAGCAAACTCCTGCACCGAAAACGCAGCAAACTCCTGCACCGAAAACGCAGCAAACTCCTGCACCGAAAACGCAGCAAACTCCTGCACCGAAAACGCAGCAAACTCCTGCACCGAAAACGCAGCAAACTCCTGCACCGAAAACGCAGCAAACTCCTGCACCGAAAACGCAGCAAACTCCTGCACCGAAAACGCAGCAAACTCCTGCACCGAAAACGCAGCAAACTCCTGCACCGAAAACGCAGCAAACTCCTGCACCGAAAACGCAGCAAACTCCTGCACCGAAAACGCAGCAAACTCCTGCACCGAAAACGCAGCAAACTCCTGCACCGAAAACGCAGCAAACTCCTGCACCGAAAACGCAGCAAACTCCTGCACCGAAAACGCAGCAAACTCCTGCACCGAAAACGCAGCAAACTCCTGCACCGAAAACGCAGCAAACTCCTGCACCGAAAACGCAGCAAACTCCTGCACCGAAAACGCAGCAAACTCCTGCACCGAAAACGCAGCAAACTCCTGCACCGAAAACGCAGCAAACTCCTGCACCGAAAACGCAGCAAACTCCTGCACCGAAAACGCAGCAAACTCCTGCACCGAAAACGCAGCAAACTCCTGCACCGAAAACGCAGCAAAATGTGAAGGCTGTATCGGCAGAAACGGATAAAGCCAGTCCCGGTAAGTTACCCGGTTATTGCAGACGCTTTCCAAATCCCTCTTTAAGTGCACCTGTTAAAACCGCGTTAACCCCTGTCTATACATGGTCTGTGGGAGGTGTTTTTTTTTTTTTTTCTTTTACATTTTAGGTTGACGGCTCCACGGTTAACAGGTGTTGTGTTTTTAGGGACACAGAGGTATTGGCGCTCCACATTTACTTTGTCAGACAATCACACGGCCGTTCTGCTCTTTTTCTTTAATCATGTTGGCAGCTCTGCTGTCTGAATATCACGCATCAGCAAGGACTACAAATTATAGAATTTAGCTAAGTATGACGGTAAATTGGAATTTTAATAAAGGACTCAGAGGCGAGTATTGCAATCTCTTTTCTTTTAGTACAGCAGCAACAGAAATGTTGAAAAATAACAGACGTGTTAAACAAAAACATATTACTAACAATGGAGTAGTCTAACACCCCCCTTTCCCAGTGAGACAGTCCAGTACTCTGCAAGTCTATAAGTATATCCACGTTCCCACCTTTTCTCCCTCTTTTCTTTGCTAACAACGGGTCAACAGGCTAGCGAAACATCAAGAAGATGATCCCGCGGGACCTTGAGGATAGGAACTGCCACCAGACGAGTCGGAACATCTCACTGAGCTGAAACAAAAGAGAAACCAGTGCGAGATGCAGAACGCGCAGCCAACCCATGAGTCCGCCCTGGGAGGGCAGGGTCGGCAATTCTTGCCTCCGAGTCTTATTTATTAAAATTCTAACTTACCGTCATACTTGGCTAAATTCTATAATTTTAATGCACGGACTCAGAGGCTCGTATTGCAAGTTCAAAGCTTGTCCAACATCGCGGACCACCAATGAATTATAGCCTTAAAATAAAAGGTCCGAAAAGTGGTCTCGCGAGACCAATCAGCTGACCTAAGCAGATCATCCAGACGGCAACCCGCAACCACTGCCGACGAAGCCACGGCGCTTCGAACAGAGTGCGCCCCAAACCTAGCGACGTCCACCCCTGCCAACGCCAATAACCACTTAAGCAAACGCGCCAGCGTAGTGGAACTAACTGCGGCATGAGGAGACCGATATGAAACAGAGGCGATACACCAGCCGAACGCAGCGCTGCCGTACGGGTCTCCTAAACCTTCAAACAAGCTACCAGACATAGTGCAGGTTGCTTAGGAAACGCCGGATAGAACACCAATGTTATAGATGGTTTTAGTACGATGAGAGACATCGAAACGCACCCCCTCAGGAACAAAGGATCTGATCTGAAAATCCAAGGCTCGGACATCACCTACGCGTTTACACGAAATGAGACAGAAGAGAGCCAACAGTTTGGCCGAGATCTGTTTTCAAAATAGTCTAATTAGATGGCCATGCCATTAAGAAATTGAGCAATAGCGCAACATCCCAGGTCTCCGAGTATTGAGGGAGCGGAGGGCGCGAACACCTAATGCCTCTCGGCAAACGACAGACCAAGGGATGTTTGCCTACCGGGACCCCTTGGAAACTCTCAAGGTAGACAGACCAGGCCAATCTGTAAAAATTTAGAGTCCTATATGCTCTACCCTCGTCAAAACACTCTGACAAATTCAGGATGAATTGGAGAGGGGCTCGAAAGGGATCTTGATCCCGTGACATACACCAACCAGACCACTGGGCCCAGGCTGAGTCATAGCAAGACATGGGGCCCGGGGCCCATGCAGCCCGTAGGAGCATTCTAGTTCGATTCGAAACCCCTCCGGTTTCCCTGGGCGACCCGAGACCCAAGGAGGCTAAGACCGGGCACGTTCCTTTCGACAACAGCGGATGAGGCTGCCCTTGTCCGTCCACCAACAGATCCGGGAGTAATCGCGAGACATCCATCAAAAGTTCCAGGAACGGGGGAAACCAAGGCTGGTTGGGCCAGAAAGGAGCCACTAGAACCAATTCCGCCTCCTGAACCCGGACCTGGCGTAACGTCCGAGATATTAGCTGAAACGGGGGAAAGTCATAATGCCGAGGACCCTCCCAGTTCTGCAGAAAAGCATCCGTGGCCAGAGCCATAGGATCCGGACGCCAGCTGTAGAAGTGGGGCAGCTGAGTTTTGAGACGGGAGGCAAAGAGGTCGATCTGAAACGGGCCCCACAATGCCGTCACGCTGACAAAGATCGACAAGTGCAAACGCCAATCCCCGGAGTCTTCTCTATGTCTCGAACTCCAATCTGCTAGAAGATTCGACACACCCGGAATGAATTGGGCCTGTACCATGATCTCTCTCGGAACGCACCAGTCCCAATGTCGCGTTGCCATAACGGTTAGGAGACAGGAGCGAGGGCCCCCCAGAGCGTTTATGTATCCTACTGCTAGAAAGTTGTCCATCCGCAGAATGGACAACTGACCCGCCGTTTGAGGAAACTCTGTAAGGCGAAGAGACCCACCAACCGTTCCAGTCCGTTGAAATGTAAACGCATCTCTTGGGTGGTCCATGGACCCCCGGTCATCAAAGTCCCTTATCGGGCTCCCCAGCCTGATAGTCAAGCATCTGAATCTATCGTCACTGATGGGGGAGGAAACGTAATGGGCTTGCCGTTGCAGGATCAGGTTTCCAATCCACCACCGGAGATCCTCTCTCGCTCCCTCCGAGCTGAACTTGATCCAAATAATCTAGCGCCTCCGAAGGAAAAGAGCTGTCAGGCGTTGGAGGGCCCGATAGTGGAGAGGTGCTGGGTGCACCGCCAATTTCGTAGCCGCCAAAAGCCCTATTACGCATGAGCGTTCTCGCAAGGTCGGGGAGACATTGGCATGTACCGCTTTCAGAATGCCTTCGCACTTGTGCTCTGGCAGTACCAAAGACATCTGAACGGGATGAACCATAAGACCTAGAAATTCCAGAAACCGAACTGGTTGAAGTATGATTTTTCCGCGTTCACCAGAAACCCTAGCTCTTGTAAAAGAGCTATCATCTGTTGGACCTGGGTTTGCAGAATTTGCGTGGACTTCGCCATCAGAAGGATGTTGTCCAGATAGACCATGAGACGTACACCCTGAGATCTGAGCTGACTCTCCACCGGTTTCAACAGCTTGGTGAAACACAAAGGAGCCGAAGAGAGCCCGAATGGGAGACGTCGAAAACGCCATGTGTTGGGGCTCCAATGGAAACAGAGGAACTTCCTGGATTCCTCTGCCATTAGGTAACGCCAGATAGGCGTCTTTCAAGTCTACTTTTGCTAACCAATCTCCGGGCCGAAGGACGTCTTTCAAAAGGTGTAAGTCCTCCATCTGGAAATGATTGTAAGCGACCGACAGATTTAGCTCTTTCAAATTGAGTATGTGTCGGCTTCCTCCTCCCTTCTTGGGAACCAGAAACAGATTGCCCATGAACTCCACGTCCTGATGAATTAACATTTGGTATACCTTGATACTTGTATCTGAAATTCCGTCCTCCACGATAACCTCGGAAACCTCTGGCACGCTAGGGTCGTGAACGGGAGGGGGAGAAGTTGACCACTTTGGTTCCAGATTGTGAGGCGTCATACGCCACGGAGCCTCGTGCAGCATCATACGCCACGGAGCCTGTAAATTGGCGGGAGATGCCGGCAGCCTGACCCTGCCGGCCCTTGCAAAAACCCCATCTGTGAATACTTTTTTAATAGAAGTTGTAACTTTTTTCATGGTAGTAAATACCCCAGTATATTCGGACATGTCACGTAAAAAACCTGGCCCAAATAACCATCCTTGGGCTTTAGCCCCCAATTCGTTGTCCGCTACTGCCGCCAGCTGCGGATCCATTTCAAGTAAAATACATTTGCGACGTTCTGTCGCCAGGGCCGTGTTAGTATTGCCCACAAAACCTCTGAACCCAATTTGTTACTTCCTAAGGATCGAGTGTAGCATCTGCCAATTTAACCGGTCAGCGACATCTAGGAGCATAGCTAGTGGGCCAACCACATCTAAAAGTTTGTCCTGGCAGTTTTTGAATGCTAAGTCTATGCCCCTATTGTGGGACCAGCCTTTGTTCTCAACAAATTTTATAAAAAAAATTATCCACATCGGGTCAAGCAGGTTTTCCCTACGGTAGTAGGTCGGGGGACACTCCGCTCTCATTCTGTTCCTGGAAGCCTTGTCCAGAGACTTACGCACTTGCGCATCAATCCAAGCTTCCACATGTGGGGTGAGAGTCCATTCTGTGGAGCGAGGATGAGACAAATCCTCCGGGGTGAACATGGGATTGGCCATTGGATCATAAATAGGACCTGACTTATCTAGACCCTTGATGGGGAATAAGGGGCATATCAGAAAATTCCTCGTCCGAGGCCTACACTTCTAAGGAGTCTTCTCTATTTTCCTCCCGGTGAGGCGGGGGGATTGTTCTGTCCACTGGAAGTGGAAGGCTGATCGTGTGACTGGGAAGAATCATAGCGTTTAACCCGCTTTGCAGATTCAGACTCCACGTGGTGAGTTTTTTGCGTGCGCTTTTTTGGCAAGTGTGTCCCCGGCATTGACTCCCTGGGCAGTGTTGCGGTGATGCCAGCCCCTCCAGCCCTGCGCATATCTTTATTTATGGGCTGTTTCCCCGTGGTTAGGGGAGAATCAGAGGGCCTCACCTCGGTGAGTACACTGCCCAAATCATTACCCGGCTGAACCGGGGCAGACTCATTTTTAGCCTCTGAGATGGCGTCCCTGAGGGATTGAGAAAATGAGGTGGAAAGAGCAGAAACTGCTTTAAAAACAGCATTTTCTATTGAGGCTTGACTGCGGGGTTCTAAATTTTAAGGCATATTTGCATCTTTCTTGCTTTTAATAAATAGCAAATGAATATATATATATATATATATTTATTTATTTGCTAAGAAACTTGAATAAAGAAAAATGAACAAGTGTAACCTTAGTACAATCCATAAGTACCCCCCCCACTCACTCATAGTCCATTCCACGCTGTATATATGTCCCTCGAGAGCGTGCCACTTCCTCTTTCTTGCTGCTCGTCAGAAGAGATAAGCATTTTCCTCCAGTCTCCCTGATTCTCCTCACGGGAGTCTGGAGTGTGTGCTTTGCTTTACTCTTTTATTGTTTTGTTAACTCGCATAGCGCTCTGACCGCTGGGTTTATGATTTTCTGGCTTACTGAAATCCGTTTTCATCGCCTGCGGTCTGCGCTATTTCGGCCGCCGCTTGCGCAGCGTGTTGCCCCGCCCACTCCCGCGGAACGCTCACGGCTTGTGGTGCGGCGGCAAAACTTAAAATTTTGCCGCTCTTTTTTCTCTGAGGAGAATGTCGCTCTCAAAGCCCACCGTGCATAACTCCCCAGAACGGTCTGAAACATCCGACCACGAATCCCTGTACAACAGACTGCCCCCTATGGAACACTATGCAGACTTACAATCACGTCTGAACAGGGTAGACCAAGACCTGCGGCTCTCTGCCTTAGAAGCCTCCCTATATAAAATTCAAAGCGCTGTAACGAATATTTCAGCCTCCTTCAATCGCCCTGCTAACCCTTCTGTTATATTAAACCCATGCCCTGATATACGCTCTGCACCCCCTCGCCTGAGATTAAGACGGGTGCACAGGCTCCGTTATTGACTGCGGGTTCTCATACTCCGCAAGTGACTGCGCCGCACCATCAGAGCGCTAGAGGGGCTGGCACCCCCGTGCAACTGCCTGAGACCTCAAAACCCCCAACTAGAAAAAGACCCTCTGACCGCAAGGTGAACAATGCGGTTGCTCTTCCCAAAAAAACCTAAATTCCATACCATTGTTTCAGAGTACCCAGATTCTGAGGAGGAGTAGGGGGGAGAGCAATGAAGCGAAGAGTTTTTAGAACTACGCCCCAGAGTATGACCCTCAATTAGAGGGATTTGAGGTCCAACCTTCGTTTCCTGGGGTCCCTGAAAAATAAATTACTTATGACCCTTTGGGTAACCCTTTATTTCACCCCCAGTCGCTGTCTCACCCCCGTTCCTCCGACTGGTATCCTTTACCTCACGTGGCTCAATGCCAATTTCAGGGCTCCCCTAGATAAACCTACCAAAGCCACTCTTAGAGCGGAGTGCCCACATCCCATTACAGTGGGTAAAACATGCGTCACACCAACCTTTGACGAACGTTTTGTAAAATTTTTAGGTAGAAGAGGTTGGGTAATTAAAAAAGGCATAGACCAGGCACTTCGCATGTGCCAAGATAAATTACTAGACATGTCGGGTCCTTTGACCCACCTATCTGGAAAACCTCTAAATCACGAAGAAGTGGGAAGAAGTACACAGCCTCCTTCTAAAGGGAGCAATAGAACCATCTTACAGTCAACACGCCAAATTTGTCAGCAACCTATTTATAGTGTCCAAAAAGGGAGAAGGCTTTCGTCCAGTCATCAATCTACGAGAGCTAAACGAATGGGTTACTTACCGCCATTTCAAAATGGAAGGTGTTCACACCATGAAGGACTTACTTCACCCAAGAGATTGGCTCGTGAAACTGGATTTAAAAGACTCCTATTTCACAGTGCCCATTCGAGAGGAATTCCGAGATTTCCTTGTATTCCCTTGGGACGGTCGCATGTGGAGATTCACATGTCTCCCGTTCGGCCTATTATCCCCTGGTGTTTCACCAAAATTATGAAACCAGTGGTTGCCATCCTGAGGTCGAGCGGAGTCCGCCTTGTGATCTATCTCGACGACATGTTAATAATGTCACTCGCCTTCCATACTACGCACTCCTCTTCAACGGACGGTCCAATTACTTCAAGACTTAGAATTGATTTTTCCATATTTATGAGAAATCCCATCTCCAACTCAACAATTGGAATTTCTGGGCTTCCTTCTAGATACGACTCAGACCCTGAGCCTCCTATCCTCGAAGGTCCTTTCCATCCAGAAAGAGGCTCGTTCTCTCCTTCGTCACCATTCTGCAACCCTTCGGCAAATCGCGCGACTCATAAGATTGATGTCAGCGACCAGGGAAGCGTTGCTACCAGCCCCACTATATTTCAGAGCCCTCCAACGATTGAAGGCCCATTTTTCTCCGGTCCGGCTCACCTTACAATGCGATAGTAGAAATTACTACAGACGTGGAGGACGACCTCCATTGGTGGATATCGGATTTGACACTCTGGAATGGGAGTCCTCTCCTTTTCCCACTTCCATCTATTGTGATCGTCAGATGCCAGCCGTCTAGGTTGGGGTGCTCGTTGCAACGATTTAGAAACAGGAGGCAGATGGTCCCGTGAAGAATCATTACTACATATCAACGCCTTGGAACTCCTGGCAGCCCTCTTCGCACTCAGATGTTTCGTGAAGAACACAAATCACCATTCGCTATTTCTTCGCCTGGACAACTTTTCGGCGGTTCAATACATCAACCGATTAGAAGGTCCTTGTTCGATTCAACTTATGGAGATGGCTCGATGTCTCTGGAATTTGTTTCCAGCAACATCTATATGTTCGTGCACAGTTCATCCCAGACCTTTCAAATGTAGTGGCAGATTGGAACTCCAGACATCTCCAAGACTCAGGAGATTGGTATCTTTGATTCTCAGTCTTTTCAGAGCTTTCTCGTCTGTGGGGTCCTTTCCACACGGATCTCTTTGCTTCCCGGCTGAATGCAAAGCTGTTGACGTTCTACAGTTGGCGTCCAAACCCAGAGGCAGCAGCCACAGCTGCTCTTCTCCAAGATTGGTCAATGAATCGTCAATATGCGTTTCCTCCTTTTATCCTGATTCCCAAGGTACTAGCCAATGTACAAACTCAATGTGCCACTCTAGTTCTGGTGACTCCTTTTTGGCCCGCTTAGGCATGGTTTCCGTCACTGATGGATCTGACTATAGACGTCCCTCGTTTACCACAATCTCAGGACCTACTTCTGGATGCGGAAGGGAATCCTCATCCACTAATACTATCCAACAACTTGCCCCTCCTGGCTTGGTTGATCTCCGGATCAGAGGACCGGAGGTTAGTTTTTCAGAGTCGTCTACAGCATTACTCAAACGATCCTGGGCTCCTGGACCTAGAGGAATCTACCGATCTTCTTGGAACAAATGGTCTGGTTGGTGTGCTGAACGGAATCAGAATCCCTTATCGTATATGTTTGGTTCGGGCTCTGCCTACAGATCCCTTAATGTTCTCCGTTCGGCTATCTCGGCAGGACATTTAGGTTTCGACGGTGTTCCTGCTGGTCGTCACCCTTAGTATGTTGTTTGCTTAAAGGGGCCCGTTTGACTCGCCCTCCGTTGCCTCGGTACGTGGTTACATGGGATGTTACAACTAACTTGGCTTGATAACGAGGGTTTATCTCTACGTAAATTATCTGCTAAGCTATTGTTATGTTTAGTTTCATGTAAGCGCGTTGGGGATGTTAGAGCTCTTGATTTTGGAGTGCGTTTCTTTCTACCCGATGGGGTACGTTTTGATATTTCTAGACGTACCAAACCTTCTGTACATCATGCGTTTTTTCTGGGATTTTTAGTCCAGTCGTTATTAAGCCCAGTTCGTTGTCTCAGAGAATACGAAGCAGGTACTTTGGTTTTCCGGCAGGAAGAGGTTTCACCTTTATTTCTTTTAAGGTACCGTTCCTTCCAGTTAGCTCACCCACTTTAGGACGGTGGATTCGTTGGATTTTAGATTTGGCAGGTATTGATGTATGACTTTTTGGTGCACACTCAGTTCGTAGCGCTGTAGCCTCCAGGGCGGTTGCTTCTGTTTGTAGATTGGAAGATTTGTTACGTTCAGCTGATTGGTCTAGAGAGTCCACTTTTCGAGAATTTTATTTTAAACCCGTGTCTCATTGGGCTACTGACACCTTGACTGTTTGACTTGTCCTTATATGACTTTAAACTTGCAAATCTGACCCTCCGTGTCCTGCCTTAAAATTATCATTTTCCTATAACGGAAAGTTTGAATTTTATTTAGGACACGGAGGCGAATATTTCCCTCCCCTGTTGTTCATTTACCCTACCCCTTTTGACATAACTAATTTCTGTTTACATGTTTGTTTGTCTTAATAAAGATTTATAGTCTGGTCTTATTTCATGTAATGCATTACATATGTTTGTGTTGACATGTTATTTAATAAATTATGAGTCCTTCTTTTTGACATCCTGTTGTCTGTTCCGCGCCGGTACCGCTTGTCCTGTATATAACATGCAGTTGCGGTTCAAATTTCTGATGGCTGTTTGTGTTTGTTTTCTCTTCCAGCCTCCCGTCCAACCTTCTAAAGTTCGGTTTTCCTGTTCCTGGATTCTTCTATTTGTGATGTTACATATCCAATGGTTCTTCTTCTGGATCTTCGTGTTGTTCTGATTTTCCTCGCAGCCAAGAAAAGAGGACGTGGCATGGTCTCGAGGGACATATATACAGCGTGGAATGGACTGAGTGGGTGGGGGGGGGCGGGCTACTTATGGATTGTACCAAGGTTACACTTGTTCATTTTTCTTTATTCAAGTTTCATATATATATATATATATACTTGCTGCTATTTATTAAAAAGCAAGAAAGAGATGCAAATATTCGCCTCCGTGTCCTTAATAAAATTCAAACTTTCTGTTATAGAATTGGAAAATTTGATAATTTTTGGGAGGTGTGGGGTCAGAAGGGTCAGCGGCTCTAGAGCCAGAGGGGGTAACCAGCCTTATCCTGTGTGTCCTCCATATGAGTGGAGCTGGCCTCCGATTCATAGTCTCAGGAGAGGAATCCTTTGAGGCCAAACGAGGAGCTGCCTTCGAACGCGGCATTTTCTTTCCAGCGTGAGGAGACCCTAAGCATCCTGCGGAGCACAGCGCGCAAAACTAACGCTCATGCGCCCCACCCCTAGCAACGGCCGTGAGGAGAGAAACCGCCGAAAAATAAAGATTATAAACGCAAAATACGAACGTCACAATCTCCCTGTACAGAGAGAGTCACCCCAAACGTCCAAGTACCACCCCAGTCGCCTCCGTTATAGCTGAACGACCGGAAAACCAACCAAATAATGGAGAAATAAAAACTTCTACTTATCTTTCTCCAGCAGCAAGAAAAGAGGGAGAAAAGGCGAGAGCGTGGATATACTTATAGACTGGCAGAGCACTGGACTGTCTCACTGGGAAAGGGGGGGTTAGACTACTCCATTGTTAGCAATATGTTTTTGTTTAAATGTCATTTTTGGACATTTTTGCTTGCTGCTGTATTAAAAGCAAGAAGAGAGATTGCAATAGGAGCCTGTGAGTCCTTATATTAAAATGAACACACCGCTACTATACGTACGTTACATCAGGCCCTGCACCATTCCACCAAATATCACTGAAACAAGAGATGGTGGGTTTGGGGGCGGAGATCACCTTGTATTATTTGAGTTTAAACGTGTTTCTCTGCCCCCGTTCTTCTGTCGTTAAGCCCCTTGGCTGTTCCTCCTGGTTTCTCCTCAGTGCCTATTCTGGTTGTTGCCTCAGTTTGCAAATTAAATCGGATTTTGTGTCTCGTTCACACCGGGTTATTTGTCCATAATAAATCTAGATTAGCCTTTCTTTGTTCCGAGTCGCTGTCGGCGATGGCTCATTCAGTCTGTCGGTGGAGAGTCTTCCTGCAGGCGTTTTGGTCGGCTCTGTAGCACGGGATACATTAACCTTTCCCCTCCAGGTGTCTTGGAGCCACATATCCCATGATGCTCAGCCACTCATCAGGTTAGCGCAAGCTCATGGGAGATGTAGTTCCGTAACATCTAGAGGGCAAATGTTGCCGACTCCAGACATAGATCTTTTCCTGTATCCAAAATGTATTTAACCTCCCCGGCAGTCTGATTTTTTTTTCCCCCCCAATTTCATGTCTAAAAGCAGTTTATTTATTTTACCCCCCAGTGGTATCCGGAGTGTGGCTCGGGGTTAAATCCCTATGGTGGAAACGGTAACACCGAGCAACACTCGGGATGTCGCTGGATACGTCACCTGTCCCTGCACTCCCTCGATGTTCCCGCAGTCTCCTCCGGCGATCGCGACCCTCATACTTCCTGGTTCCCTCCTCGTGAGAAGGAATCAGGAGGTTAAACGCTGCGATCGTCGGAGGAGACTGCGGGGGACATCGAGGGAGTGCAGGGAGAGGTGATGTATCCAGCGGCATCCCGAGTGTTGCTCGGTGTTACTGCTTCCAGCATAGGAATTTAACCCCGAGACACGCTCGGGATACCGCTAGGGGGGGGTTAAAGGCATGACTGTACATGCGTACGGTGAGGAAGATACCTTGAAGTTTGCCCTGGCTGATCCTGGTAAATCCTCTTTTCTTCTGCAGCATCTTATGAGACGCCCTCAAAGAAGAAGAAAACTGAAGCTGCTGAAGAGGGGGCCAAGCTGGCACCATTTAACCCCAGCACGCCGACAGGTGAGAAAACGTGTGTGTGTGTTTACGTGTACAGGCCCCCACATGTGATATGGTCCACAAGACACCAATTTGGTAGTGACATGTTGCCAGGTTCTCGTTGGGTGCTCCAGCGAGCATCCAGTGGCTGGAAGAGAGGAACCGGGACCCAACGTGGCTTCCGCCTCTTGGTCTCCTTGCCTGAAACGCGGGTCAGCCTTACAAGAGCCCCTCTTCTGAGGACGCACAGGGCACGAACACTCATTTTCCACTGATTTCACACAACGCCCAGAGCACTCTTTCCCAAACCTTTCCTCAGGACCCCCTAACAAGTCAGGTTTTTAGGATTGCCTTGGGGGAAATGCAGACTGAATCCTGCAATCACTGAACAGCAAATCATATCACCTCTGCTGCAAACCTGGCCTGTGGGGGGGACCACCGCCTTATAGTTTTTTTTTAAGAGATAAGTCGCCTTGTTCACATTCCTGCTCCCCTTAATCCCCTTACTGTATCGCGATTTCCCACAATGCTCTGTTGACCGGATTATCTTGGGAGCTGTAGTTCCAGAACATCGGGAATGGTTAAGGCCATTGCTGCTGTGGGATAAAGAGCCTTAAATTAGAGCGTCAAAATGCTGATCCTTTTCTATGGAATGACTAAAAACCTGCATAAAACCACATTGGACACAAAACGAAACCGCATTAAAGCCGGGAACACTACTCCCCCGTCCTGCAAGTCTGTCTCCAGGTACAGGGGAAGCGTACGCGCCTCTGATACATGCTCCTTCGCTTGGGAGTGTCTCTTCCATGGCCAGGTCGTTGCCTGCTGCTGGGAGTGATGAGTGTTGTGACGCAGCGGCTCACGCTGACATTATCCTCTTGTTTCTTTATTTTAGCCTCCCTGGCGGTACCTGTCTGACCTCTTTTTAGATGTCAGAATCGGTACAATTTTTAATTTTTTTTGCCCATTAGCGGTTTTCTCGAGTGTGGCTCGGGGTTAAATTCCTATGCTGGAAGCGGTAACCCCCGAGCCACACTCAGGCTGCCGCTGCATACATTACCTGCCGCTGCGCTCCCTCGCTGTCACCGCATTCTCTGGCGACCTCCTGATTCCCTTTTCACGAGAAGGGAGCAGGAAGCAAAACGCTGCGATCGCCGGAGAATGCGATCGTGGAGGTCAACGAGGGAGCGCAGCGACAGGTAATGTATCGAGCCTGACAGATGACCAGCACACTAGGAAGCTGAAAGAAAAACCAAAGGTCAGGAAAATTAGAACAGAAATGGAACATAACGTCCACAATCCAGAGTCCGCCCCGGGAGGGCAGGGTGGGCAATACTCGCCTCTGAGTCCTTTATTAAAATTCTAACTTATCATCATACTTAGCTAAATTCTATAATTTTAATACACGGACTCAGAGGCTCCTGTTGCAAGTTCAAAGCTTGTCCAACATCGCGGACGACCAATGAACCACTGGCATGAAATAAAAGGTCTGAAAAGTGGTCTCTCTGGACCAATCCGCAGACTGTAATAGATCATCCAGCCGAAAACGCCATAGACGCTACAGCGGACCGCACAGAGTGAGCCCCAAAAGCAGATACGTAAACCCCAGCCAGACCAAGCAGCCATTTAAGCCAGCGCGTCAAAGTAGTGGAACCAACCAGGGCACGAGGGGCCTTAAACGATAGAAATAGGTGGCCAACCCCTGCCGCACGAAATGGCAGAGTCCGAGACTCATACCTGCAAGCAGAGCACAGGACAGAGATCGGGCTGTGCCGAGAAGGCAGCATAAAACACCAATTTAATTGAGGTCTTAGTACGGCTGGTGATATCAAACCGAACCCCATCAGGAACAAAAGAGCTACAGGGGCCTGTAAGGGTTCTTGATCCCTCGCCAAACACCAACGAAGCCATAGCTGGACAAGGTGCCCGGGGATCAAGCAGAACGAAGGAGTGCGGCAGTGCGTTCCGAAACTCCTCCGGTTCGCTCGAAACCAGGGAGGCTAGGATGGGACATGTCCCCAAAGCCAGTAGAGGGTGCGGCCATCCGATGGGAACCACCAGAAGATCCGGCAGAACCGGAAGGAGCCTCGGGAGATCTATCAGGAGTTCCAACAACAGAGGGAACCAAGACTGGTTGGGCCAGAAAGGGGTGATCAGAACCAACACCGCCTTCCGGACCCTGACCTGTCTCCATACCCTGGGAATGAGCTGGAAGGGGGGAAAAGCATAAAGATGGTGACCCGCCCAAGTCTGCAGAAAGGTGTCCGTTGCCACAGCCAGCGGATCCGGGCGTCAACTGTAGAATCGGGGCAATTGAGCGTTCAGCCTGGACGCAAAAAGCTCTACCTCCAAGGGTCCCCAGAGAGCCTCTACCGCGGAGAAAATGCACACATGCAACCGCCAATCCCCTGAGTGGTCCGTGTGTCTTGAATTCCAGTCGGCTAACTGGTTCGAGACACCTGGAATGAACTCGGCCTGCACCTCTATTCCGTGCAGGAAGCACCATTCCCATAGACGAGATATCGAGGTCAGCAGCCGGGACCGTGGACCCCCCCAGTGCGTTGATGTACCGCACAGCTGGAAAATTGTCCATCCGTAAAAGAACGGAAGAGTGTTCCTTGGATTTGAGGAAACTCTGAAGGGGAAAAAGACCCGCTAGGAGTTCCAGCCCATTTATGTGGATGGTTGCTTCCTGAGGGGACCACAGACCTCCCGCTGACTTTGAATCGCAACGGGCACCCCACCCCGAGAGACAAGCGTCCGAATCGATCGTCAGTGACGGGGGAGAAATTACAATAGACCTGCCGCAGCAAGACAGGAAGTTCGGGATCCACCAATTGAAATCCGACTTGGCCGTCGTGGAGAGTGAAATCTGAGGAGGAAAAGGGCCATCAGGTGTTGGAGGGCCCGATAATGGAGAGGAGCAAGTCTCACCGCCAATCTCGTGGCCGCCAACAGCCCGATCACCCGCAAGTGATCTGAGCGTCGGAGTAGGATTCGACAACAGGGAACGCACCTCGTTGAGATGGCACTGCTTTTGTGAGGGGGAACCGCAAGGATCATAGGTTGAGCCTGCACCAGAAAGCCCAGAAATTCCAGCGACCGCTGCAGCACCAAGACCGGCTTTTCTTGGTTCACTAGAAAACCGAGGCTCTGGAGTAGTCGCAAAGTCTGGTGGATGTGGTCTATATTAAGAGAACCTCTGACTCCGCCATCAGGAGGATATCGTCCAGATAGATAATTAGTCTGACACCCTCTGAACGGAGGCGAGCCACCACAGGTTACAGGATCTTGGTGAAGCACCAAGGGGCTGAGGAGAGAGCGAACGGAAGACAACGGAACCTCCAGGTGATGCCTTTCCATTGAAAGCAGAGGAATTCCCTGGACGCTGTTGTCATCGGAACCGTCAGGCATCCTTCAGATCGATCTTCGCAAGCCAATGGTGTGGCTTCAGGATGTCTTTCAGGAGGTCTAAGCCTTCCATCTGAAAGTGTTGGTAGGTGACGTGTAAATTTAGTTGCTTCAGATTGAGGACTGGACGGAGACCGCTGCCCTTCTTGGTAACCAGAAATAAATTCCCCATAAACAGTACAGATTCTGGTGACGTGTGCTCTATGGCAGCCTTGCGCGATAGTTCTGATATTTACGAGTCCACCAACATTGCGTCCTCTGAGAAAACAAACAGGGGAGGACGACAGTGTTGTGCTGCAGGAGAAACCAATTTGATTAGGAATCCCTGAATGGCGAGAAGTACCCATACGTCGGAAGTGATGTTCTTCTATTCGTCCAGAAACAAGCGCAAGCCGCCACCCCCCCCCCCCCCAACCTGCACAGCTTTGGGATTTATCATAGATATAGCTACCTGCTGGTTGGGACGGAAACCCGCGGCTGAGCCAAGGCCTGGAGCGGGAAGGGAAAAAATGGCTCCTGTGGAACCATCAGCGTTGGGGCCTGAGAAAGGGCGGGAGAAATTTGCCCCTGCACGGCCGACAGCTTGACCCCCGAGACCTGCCGGCCTGTGCAAAAACACCGGGGGAAAAATCCACCTTGAGAGAAGCTGTAACCTTGTCCATGGTGTTAAAGGCCCCTGAGTATTCGGACATGTCCTTCAAAAATCCTTTGCCAAATAAAAATCCTACGCCTTGGCACCCAGCTCGCTATCAGCGACCCCTGCCAGCTGGGAGTCCATTTTAAGCAGGATACATTTATGTCTTTCTGCCGCTAAGCCAGCATTAGTGTTACCAAGAAAAGATAGAGATCCTTGGACCCAATTGGTGACATCATGGGGATCTAGGAGCGTATCTGAGGACTTTGCCTGCTCTGCCACGTCAAGGAGTTTAACCAGGGGTCCTGTGGCATCCAGGAGTTTATCCTAACAGTTGCAAAAGGCCATATCGATGCCCCTCTTAGAGGACCACCATTTGGGTATAGCAAATTCGATAAACTTTTTAAAAATTTCGGGGGTGATGCAAGTTTTTCCCACGGTAGTGGGCCGGGGACACTCTTTCATTTTACTGCGCGGGGCTTTATCGATTGGTTTGCGTACGTGAAAATCCACCGATTTCTGCACATGGGGGCGTGGGACCCACTCAGTGGAGCGAGGGTGAGACAAATCCTCTCGGCAGAATAAAGGATTGCCTTCTGGGTCATACACAAGCCCTGGTTGCGCAGCAGCTTGTTGGTCAGGGACATAAGTGTCTAAGATCTCACCCTCTGAGGTGTAAACCTCGAGAGTATCTCTCGCGTCCTCCTCCCCTTCAGACTGGGATTGGTCATTATGGGGAGGTTGCGCTCTAGGATCGGGTTGTTGGGGCGCAGGTCTACTGCGTTTAGAGGACGCCCCCTCTGAGACTCTCGTAGTCCGAGTACGTTTTAAAGCCTTGGAAGTGGCTTTGCGTCCCCTAGCAGTGATGCGGGGATGCCAGCCCCTCCAGCCACGCCACTTGTTCTTTTTGCTGGCCATCAGAGTCGTGCCTGAATCATTTCCCGGGTGTGCCGGGGTGTCATCAGTGTGGGCATCAGCGAGGGCCTGCTGCAGGGAGCTCTTAAAAGTATCTGACAGTGCTGACACAGCCTTAAACACTGCGGATTCTATAGAGGCCTGCACTTGGGGTTCAAGAGACTGGAGTGCGTCTAAGCTTGCTAGGTCTGGGGCCATTGAAAAGGGGTTTGGTATACCTGCCTGGTCATAGATGGATGTGTGCTGAGGAGAGCCCTCGTCTGAATCCTGTACCGGGGATTGATGGGAGTGAGTAACTGGCTTAGATCGCGGCATAATTATTGAATTTAGCTAAGATATGAAGATAAGTTAGAATTTTAATAAAGGACTCGGAGGCGAGTATTGCAGTCTCTTTTCTTGCATTTATTAACAGCAGCAAGTAAAATGTCGAAAAAATAGAACAGACATTATCTAAAAACATTTTCTAACAATGGTATCACCTAACCCCCCTTTCACAGTCGTATAGTCCATAGCTCCTGCAAGTCTATATATAGGACCGCCTTCCCGCCCTCTTTCTTGCCAATGAACTGGAACCAAACGGAGAATATGAAACACATCGCAATCCAACCAACTCTTGAAGCAAAGCGAGATATCCACAGGAAAGGACTGGAACACCTGTCACTGGGCTGAAATAATAGCAGAGGGTGAGATACCAGTGTGTGGAGCATAACACGCCGTCAAGCAACCCTTAAGTCGGCCCCGGGAGGGCAGGGTGGGCAATACTCGCCTCTGAGTCCTTTATTAAAATTCTAACTTATCTTCATATCTTAGCTAAATTCAGTAATTTGAATGCAATAGGAGCCTCTGAGTCCTTGTAAGTTCAAAGCTTGTCCATGAGAGCGGACGACCAATGAACTATCGGTTTGAAGTAAAAGGTCTGAAAAGTGGTCTCGCGAGACCAATCCGCGGATCTAAGAAGATCCTCCAAACGACATCCTGCCCCTACAGCCGCCGAAGCTGACGCACTGCGCACTGAATGAGCCCCGAATACAGACACGTCCACCCCAGGCACTTCTAACAACCATTTAAGCCAACGCGCCAAAGTCGTGGAGCCGACCGCGTTATGGGGGGTCCTGAAAGAAATAAACTGAGGCGACACACCCCTACTGCTCAGTGTTACCGTACACGCTTCGTAGACCTGAAGGCATTGCAAAGGGCTGGTTGCGAAGGAAACGCCGGATAAAAAACAGAGGTAAGCAACGTCTTAGTTCGACGAGACACATCGAAACGCACCCCTTCCGGGACAAATGAACAGGCCTGGAAATCTAGAGCCCTGACATCCCCTACCCTTTTACATGAAACGAGCCAGAGGAGAGCCACTCATTTTGCAGACATCTGTTTGAGGGACAAACTCTCATTAGAAGGCCATGAAGCCAAAAAACGTAACAGGATGGCCACATCCCATGTCTCCTAATAACGAGGGAGCGGAGGAGGTGAAAGCCTGATGCCCCTCAGTAAACGGCAGACCAAGGGATGTTTACCCACCGGAATCCCCTGGAAACTGACGTGATAAGCCGACAAAGCGGCGCGAAATACATTAATTGCTTTATAAACTTTACCACTATCAAAGCATTCTGAGAGAAAATCAAGTATAACGTTTAGAGGGTCTTGAAAGGGATCCAGATGCCGTGTACCACACCAACGTGACCACTGGGCCCAGGCCGAGCCATAACCGGACAGTGCCCGGGACCCACGCCGTCCGAAGGAGGACACTAGCCCGGTCCGAAATTCCGCTGGCCGCCCCGGATGCCCTGACACCAGGGAGGCTAATAGCGGACATGTGCCCTGTGCCAACAAAGGATGAGGACGACCCCATACGTCCACAATCAAATCCGGGAGATCCGGCAGCAACCGCGGGACATCCACCAGCAATTCCAAGAACAGGGGAAACCACGACTGGTTGGGCCATAATGGTGCCACAAGAACCAGCTCCGCCTCCTGAACCCGAACCTGGCGTAACGTCCGCCATACCAACTGAAATGGGGAAAACGCATAAAACCGAGATATTGTCCGATTCTGCAGAAACGCATCCGTGGCGAGAGCCATGGGATCCGGACGCCAACTGTAAAAGTGGGGCAGCTGACTGGTCAGGCGAGATGCAAATAGATCGATCTGGAAGGGACCCCAAAGGTCTGCAATCTCCTATCGGCTAGGAGATTCGAGACACCCGGAATAAACTGTGCCTGTATTGATATGTCATGTACACCAATCCCAGAGACGGGTCCCCATTGCCGTCAAGAGAACGAATCTGGGACCCCCTAGGGAATTGATATAACGTATTGCGGGGAAGTTGTCCATCCAGAGGAGCACCGACTAACAATTTACCCCTTTGAGGAAACTCTGAAGAGCGAATAATCCCGCTAACGGCTCTAGTCCGTTGATGTGAATGAGTCTCCTGCTCTGACCAAGGACCCCCTGTCATCAGATTCCCGTACCTGGCGCCCCAACCCGTCAGACACGCATCTGAGTCTATAACCTTCGAAGGAGGAGGCGCCACTATGGGTCTGCCGTTGCAGGATCGGAGGTTCGCAATCCACCACTGGAGATCCTTTCGTGCAACTACTGATAGTCACCTGATCTGAATAATAGAGACCCTGCCTTTAGGAAATGGGCCATCAGGCGTTGGAGGGCCCGATTAATGTAGTGGAGCGGGATGAAGCGCTAAACTTTTGGCTGCCAGTAACCCGATTATGCGGGACAAATCCCTCAACGTCGGAGCGACATTGGAAATAAGGGATTGAACTTCTTTCAGGATGGATTTGCATTTCTGTTCCGGAAGAAACATGGTCATTATGTCGGGACAAATTATTAAACCCAGGAATTCCAAGGAACGAACTGGACGAAGAATGGAGTTCTCCAGATTCACCAGGAAACCTGAATTCCGAAGTAAGAATATCGTCTGATTGATATGATCTTTCAGAAGCGACTCTGACTCCTCCATCAGCAGGACGTCGTCCAGATATATAATCAGCCGCACACCCCGAGACCGGAGTCGACTCATAACCGGCTTCAACAGCTTGGTGAAGCACCAAGGCGCTGAAGAGAGGCCGAATGGTAGGAAACGGAAGCGCCACGTTATCGAGGTCCAACGGAAACCAAGGAACCCCTTTGATTCCTCTGCCATTGGAAGCGTCAAATATGCGTCCTTCAAATCTACTTTTGCCAACCAGTCCTCTGGTCTGAGAACATCCTTCAGGACATGTTAATCCTCCATCTGAAAATGATTTGTATTTTAAATGGACATTTAAGCTTTTCAAATTGAGAAACGGGCGTCTCCCACCGCCCTTCTTGGGAACCAGGAAGAGATTGCCCATAAACTTTGTGTCCCCTGGAGGGGCCTGCTCTATAGCTTCCTTTTTTAATAGATCTGCTATCTCCTCTTCCACCAAAGCTGTGTCCTCTACTGAAAATACCAGCGGTGGAGGAAGAGGTACCTGACCGGGTTTTGAAAGAAAGTCTGTAAGAAAACCTTGTACCGTGCGCAAAACACACATATCCGAAGTGATTTCGCGCTGTTGAGGAAGGACAGACAACCGACCTCCCCCCCTCTCCCCCACAGGGACTTATCCGTGATGAATAATCAGATCCCGTACCTGGAGCTCGGAAATACTGGAATCCTCGACCTCCTCGGTAACTTCTGTATCCCCTGTTACGCCAGGGACGTGCTCTAGTTGGTTAAAACTGAGCCACTCGTGTTTCTGATTGGGTAGCATCATAGAAAACGGAGCCTGCAAACGGGCGGGATAAACCTGCTCGTGTATGGCCGGCAGCGCGACCCCTGACCCTGCCAGCCCTTGTAAAAACTTCAGTGGTAAAAATTTTTTAATTGATGTAGTGACTTTTTCCATCGTTGTGAAAGCTCCTGAATACTCGGACACGTCCCTCAGGAATCCCTTTTCCGAACAAGGAACCCCTGGGCCTTAGCCCCTAATTCATTGTCTGCAACACCAGCGAGTTGTGAATCCATTCTTAATAAAATGCATTTCCTCCTCTCAGAGGCTAAAGCCGTGTTGGTGTTTCCTAAAAAGCTAAGAGCCCTTTGAGCCCAATTTGATACATCACAGGGATCTAAAGTCGCATCAGCTAGCTTTGCCTGCTCCGCTACATCCAATGATTTTACTAGCGGACCCGTAGTATCCAATAATTTATCTTGGCAGTTCCTAAATGCCAATTCGATGCCCCTTTTCTGAGACCATCCCTTATTTTCAACGAATTTAATGAATTTGAGGTCCACTTCGGGCGTCATCCATGTTTTCCCTGCCGTAGAAGGTCGAGGGCACTCAGACTTCATTTTATTTCTAGTGGCTTTATCTAGTGCTGTACGCACCCGGCATCTACCCACGCTTCTACGTGAGGAATAGGCGTCCACTCGGACGATCTGGGGTGGGATAAATCCTCAGGAGAAAACATAGGATTTCCTAATGGATCGTAGATGGTACCAGAGGGATCTACACCTGACTTGGGAATTGCAACAGTGTCATTAAACTCCTCATCTGAGGCGTATACTTCAATAGCATCATCTCTCTGATCCTCGTCATCTGAGGGAATATTTTGAGCACTGGACGTGCTTGGACGAGCCACGGCTCCAGAGGAATCAGAGGACTTAGTCCTTTTAGGGGGTTCACTCTCAATATGATGCGTTCTTTTAGTGCACTTCTTAGAAGCTTGTGCCCCCGGCATGACAGTCCCGGGCAGTGTTGCGGGGATGCCAGCCCCTCCAGCCCTGCACTTTTTAGAATCGGTGGGCGGTTTCCCATGGCGGTGACCAAGGGAGGATCGACGGGCCTCACAGTAGTGAGGGATATGCCCGAATTGGCACCCGTTTTTCCGGGAAAGAGCCACGTTTAGCTTCCACTAAGACCTCTTTTATGGATTTGGCAAAGGAATCCGATAGGGCAGAGACGGATTTAATTACAGCCGAATCAATAGAGCCTTGTATCTGAGGTTCAAGGGACCTGGGGGCAGCCAGGGAATCTGGGGGGGGGGTGCCCGCTTTTTTATACGTATCTGCCATTTGAGGGGAACTGTCTTCAGAGTCCAAATCTCTCCCTGGTGAGGAGCCCTTGGAATCCGCACACTGTTCGCTCTGGCCGCGCGGCATTTCTGAGGCAGTGTGAGAGCTCGTGAGATAGCGGAGGAAAGCGCGCGAAGATCTCGCGCATGCGCCCCGCCCTCCGAAATAGCCGCAGTAAACCAAACGCAACGAAATCACCTCACGCTGAAAAACAAACACAACCTAAAAGGGTTTGACGGTCCGCCCACTGCCGCGAGCAAACCGCCAAGCCCCTTAACCCCACTCCGGACGCCTGGGTTAAAGCCAGGCGAACGGAAAATGAACAGAACAGTTTTATATAAATGAAGTCAAGTAATTCTCAGAGAAAGAAATTTAATACTTATCTTTCCAAGCAGCAAGAAAAGAGGGAGAAAAGGCGGGAAGGTGGTCCTATATATAGACTTGCAGGAGCTATGGACTATACCACTGGGAAAGTGGGGTTAGATGATACCATTGTTAGAAAATGTTTTCAGTTAATGTCTGTTATATTTTTTTGACATTTTACTTGCTGCTGTTAATAAATGCAAGAAAAGAGACTGCAATACTCGCCTCCGAGTCCTTTATTAAAATTGAAACCTGTGCGAGCGCAGACTGCCAAAAAAAATTCGGCTCCCGATGCTGCACGTGGGTGATTAACGTGCATGCGTCCCGCCCCCTAGCGGAAAGCTGGGCCGCACGGCGCACACACTCTGTATCGCAGCAAACACGCTTTGTAAAGGAATCTTGGTGTAGGGAAAAGCCCCCCCCTTCCCCGAGGGGAGGGAGAGCGGCGCGATAACCCGAGCGCAGAATGAACGCTGGACGCCTTGCGTCAGGCGTCCAGCAACAGATAATAACCATAAAACACTCAAATAGAAAACCGATAAAGACTTGATTTATCTCAAGCAGCAAGAAAAAGAGGCTGTTTGGAGGAGGGGCGGATCCTTTTATGTGGAGGAACAGGATGATGGACTGACTCAAGTGAAGAGGGGGTTGGGTAGAGACAATGTATTCTGGATATTGTTTTCTCTTTGTTTCAAACCGTTTTTCAATATTTCTCTTGCTGCTGTTTATTAAAGCAAGAAAAAGAGCTGCAACACTCGCCTCCGAGTCCGTGTATTAAAATTTAACCCCCAGACACACTCGGGAAACCCAACAGGGAGGTTAAGGAAAGTCAATACTGTTTTTTTTTGTTTTTTTTATTACGATTTTTTCTGGGGTGTGTTAGTTCTTCTGGGGTAAACATGGGGTTACCAAGTGGGTCGTAAATAGGACCAAGTGGGTCTGAACGTGGATTAGGGGGTACTATCTGTTCATTAAAATCCTCATCCGAGGCGTAAACCTCTAGCTCATCTTGCTTCTGATATTCTTCATCAGATAAAATTTCCTGCTCACGAGATGTGCTCGGGCGAGCTACAGCCCTAAAGGAATCAGAATCTTTAACCCTTTTAGGGGTGTCAATCATTGTATGGTGAGATTTATGTGAGCACTTTTTGGATATTTGTGCCCCCGACATGACTTCCCCGGGCATTTTTGCGGGTATGCCAGTCCCTCCAGCCCTGCGCCTTTTTATCATGAACGGGCTGTTTCTCCATGATGGTGACCAAGGGAGGATCAGTGGGCTTCACAGCAGTGAGGGATGTGCCCATATCAGTAACCGGATTAATCTCATTTCTGGCCTCGGTTAAGGCGTTTTTTAGTGACCTGAGTGAACGAGTCTGATAAAGAAGAAACTGCCTTAAACATAGCTGTCTCTATAGACGCCTGAATCTGTGGCCCCAGAGATCTATTAGGGTCAGACATTGCAGGGTCTGTGGTGGTAAGGTTGGGAGGGTTGATACCTGCTTTAGCATATAGCTCCGCCATATGGACAGAGCTGTCATCAGATTCTGAATCCCTGTGAGGGGAAGACTCTCTCGAGGTTGCTTGCGGATTGCTCTTGGTAAGCGGTGTGAGGCAGCGCGAGTCGAGTAGAGAAAGCGCGCGAAGATGATGCGCCTGCGCGCCGCCTCCTAGCAACCGCCGCAAACGCTGAGTGGGACGCGCGCGAAGACACTGCGCATGCGTCCCGCCTCCTGGTAATGGCTGCGGGCCGTTAGGTAAACAAACCCTGGTTTGACGAAAGCGGCCTGACAAACTTTTGAGAGGGGTTGGCGGACCTCCCGCCGCTGCGAGAAAACCGCCAAACCTCTCAACCCTACTCCGGAAGCCTTGTTTGAAGCCAGGCAACCCTAAAACATGCAATACAATAAATAAAAGTTACATCTAAAATCGGACTAATAATGAAAACACTACTGATCTGTCCGAGCAGCAAGAAAAAGAGGGAGAAATGGCGGGAGCTCGGTCCTACTTATAGGCTGGCATGGAGCAATGGACTATACTGATGGGACAGGGGGGTTAGACGATACCATTGTTAGAGTGTTTTTTTCTTAATGTCTGTTACTTTTTGACATTATTACTTGCTGCTGTTATTAAAGCAAGAAAAAGAGACTGCAATACTCGCCTCTGAGTACTTGTATTAAAATTGCACTTCCTACAGCCAATAGAAAGCCTTGAACCTAAAATACCGCGCTCACCTTGTAAATACAGACGTTCTATAATAATCTCCCTCTTTCTTTTCCAGAAACACATGGCCAAAGAGGCGCCGGCGCCCGACTCGACAACCGGAAAAACCAACTGAAGGCGAATATAGCGACGAAAAGAACATAAACTCTGAACAAATGGGGGGGGATGTGCCAACCCACATTAAAATAACATTGAAGGACGTCCACGAGGTGTTTCACGTACTCTATTAGTTTATTCAGCGAGGCGGGGAATCCAGCCTGGAAGCGCGTTTCACAGACCTCAGCGCCGATCGCCTTTCCACGATAACCGGCGTGCGTTCTCGCCTGCCCACGTCATACGCAGAGCTTCGAAGGAGATGTCAACGGCGCATGGGTGCGTACGCAGGGCTGTAAAACTCCGTCAATCTGGAGAAAAGACCTGGCTATAGGAGGACGAAGAGAAGCTGGCGGCGGAAGCTAAGACCCCGGTCTCACATGTGCGCTACTGGACGTGCCGTCTTAAGCCGGATTCTTTGCCTCGCGCTGGAATACAAAACAACCCAAAACGCTGGTGTCGTAAAGCAACGCTGTATATTGTAGAAGATGCCGAGCCCCTCTTTTCCATGTGGTCGCCTCCACGGCACGTGAAGTTTTTAGGGTCCATTGTGTATTTCGTTTTAATTTATCCCATAGAGCCGTTCATGTGGTCGTGACGCCCCGTGTAGACAGACGTCAATAGTTTTTTTTTTATATATATATTTTTATGTATATACATCACCATGGTTACGAGCCGGAGCTTAGCGTCCGGTCATCTTGCGCCCACCTCGCCGTCTTACCTGGATTAACATCTTTCCGTCGCCACCTGCTTTTGCTGCCGCGGACGCCTCGTGTCACTCTGGAAATCCTGCCTTCGTATTTTGTTAAACGGTAAAAAAAAAAGAGAGGTTTCCTTTTTTGTATATTTTTATTTTAGAAAAAAACCAACAACCCAAGAGTGTTTTAATTTGCCGCATTTTGCAGTCCTTATTAAGTTGCAATCCTTACAGGGTAAGATGTCCTGTCATTGGGGGGCGCGTGCGAGGCCCCTGCTATCGGGCTCTGTACACACACAGGTTCTGTTCGTTGCTTTTTTGTGGTTTGGGAAGCTCCTGCCACGTCAAACTGGAGGATTTATTTTCCATGTTTATGGCGAGTTGTCCTGGATACACGTTTTTCTCGTTTTTTCCCTTGTTTAAATGTATTAGTTTTTTGGGGGGGGGGAATGAATGAGCATTTTTTTTGTTGCAAAGATGGAAATAAGTGCATTTCTAATTAAAATCGGTTGTCTTTCTGTGTAATATTGTTTGTTGTGGCTTTGTTTTGTAATTGAGTGTTGATACGCTCCGCCTCCAGGCGTTGATACGCTCCGCCTCCAGGCGTTGATACGCTCCGCCTCCAGGCGTTGATACGCTCCGCCTCCAGGAGTTGACACGCTCCGCCTCCAGGCGTTGACACGCTCCGCCTCCAGGCGTTGACACGCTCCGCCTCCAGGCGTTGATACGCTCCGCCTCCAGGCGTTGATACGCTCCGCCTCCAGGCGTTGATACGCTCCGCCTCCAGGCGTTGATACGCTCCGCCTCCAGACGTTGACACGCTCCGCCTCCAGGCGTTGACACGCTCCGCCTCCAGGCGTTGACACGCTCCGCCTCCAGGCTTTGACACGCTCCGCCTCCAGAATATAAAAGGCCCCACTGAGCATGTTCGCCTTGCATTGCTTACGGTCGCAACAAGACCCTTTTCCTGGCTCCCATACAGTCACAAGTAGACCAGATCTGTAGCGGGGTAGGAGAGGGTAACACTCTGTTCCTCCGGTATCCAAACTATTTGGCCGCCGCCTGTCCCTGCATCCCCTCGCTGGCCAGGAAGCTGCCTGAGCCACCACTCCGCTCAAAACCAGGAGGTGAGCTGCTGTAACGTCTAGCCCTCTTGTACGACAGGTGGACGTCCTGCTGAGCACCGAACTGATGGCCGGGGCCTCATGGGATAAACACGTACCCCATAGATGTGAATGAGCTGCCTCTGATTGGCCGAGACACTTCCTGGTCTGCAACCTAGACTATGGCACTGCAGTTAGGCCAGACGGGGGACTATGGAACCGGCGTCTCTGAATTGTACACTGACCTTTCCAATGACGCCTCACTTAACCTTGTGCAGAGTCTGGTCTAATGATACCAAACATGACCGTGTGATGCGTAAAAATAAAAAAACTGAAAAGTAAATGCAAAATGTATTTTTCTCTGTTCTACGTCAGAGGCAATCTATGCTTTTACATATAAAACACACAATGCCGCTGCACCAACTCGAAGACAGATTCTGCTCCTTTTTGATTTGACGCAAACAGTTTTTCAGTTTAAAATCTTTTTAGTTTGCCCCGAAACGAGAATTTAAAAAGTCCTTTTGGCATGTGTTTTTTTTTTCTGTTGGTAGGGGCACTCCACGTTTCTGTGCCCACAGACTCCTGACATGCAAATCCTGCCCCGCGCCTAGGGCACAGAACATTATAATGAGCCTATATAGTCTCTATAAGTGACCAATGTGTCTATATAGTCTCTATAAGTGACCAGTGTGCCTTTATGGTCTCTATGGGTGACTATAACGAGTCTATTCTCTATAGGTGACTATAACGAGCCTATATAGTCTATAAGCGACTATAATGATCCTATATAGTCTATACGCGAATATAATGATCATATATAGTCTCTGTAAGTGACTATAATGAGCCTGTATAGCCTATACGTGTCTATAATGAGCCTGTATAGCCTATACGTGTCTATAATGAGCCTGTATAGCCTATACGTGTCTATAATGAGCCTGTATAGTCTATAAGCGAATATGATGAACCTATATGGTCTATATAAGCGACTATAATGATCATATATGGTCTATATAAGCGACTATAATGAGCCTATATCGTCTCTATATGTGACTATAATGAGGGAGATATATAAACAATGAGATTGTCCCCGCATGCTGCGGCAGGTCGATCTCACCAAGTGCTCCCGTGCCATGCACACGCTAAAGACAGGGACGTCAAACTCTGCCCCCCCCTCCGTTTCTGAACTTTATCACCCGTGGTACCCTGGTTATTACATTCAATGGATCCTGGGTATTGTCGGCCATCAAAATCTGGGGGGCTGCCCTGCACTAAGGGGTCCCTGTCTCGCAGCGCTGCTGTGGAGGAAGGATTGAAGGGGGCACAGGGAGGAGGAAGCCGGCAGTCGGGGATCACTTGGTGCAATGGCACAGGCCGCATTTAATGAGATTGGCCGGACGCAATACGTGGGGGACTGTCTTCACATCTATATCGGTGCGGCCGGTTACTCCGGGGATCTCAAACTCCCACCCACAAGTTTCTGAACTACAATTCCCATGATTCTCTTGCCATTTAATGCATTAAAGCAGTTGTTCCCAACCCTGGTCCTCAGGTCCCCCTAACAGGACAGGTTTAAGGATCGCCTTGGGGAAAAGCAGACTGAGTCCTGCAATCCCTGAGCAGCAAATCATATCACCTGTGCTTCAAATATCCTGCAAACCTGGCCTGTTAGGGGGTGCTTTAGTGCCACGGTTGGGAACCACTGCATTAAAGGAATTCTGGGAATTGTAGGCATCAACCTCTACGGGGCCGGAGACTGATCCCTGCATTACATGTTCCTTCCAGACAGATGTGCAGGAGGGGATGAGGCGTACCAATGGATGCCGGGGATTGACGGCTATGCCCGCGAGAAGGCGGGGGATCAGCATGGAGAGGGGGGGTGTAAGTCGTCGGCCTTGCCTAGGGCCGAAGAAAATGGTTGCGGCCCTGCCTGTTCCTCCTGATTAGGTGTGACTGGGTAGAGGTCATCCTTGGACAGACGTGTCGGGAATTTGCTGCTGTTAATCCAAACCTACATCAAACTGTTGTAACAGGACGGCGGCCATCTTTAAATCCGCCATGGAGGAGATCACATGGGAAGAAGGTGTAGGGCAGGCGGAGCGCTTAATATTGCGTCTGCTGCACTGCTGACACACGCTAGAGTCGTGTGTGTGGTCCACTGACCCAAACTGGTAGGGGGCGCATACCAGCACCCCATGCTCTGCATTTTCTGACGTTTTGTTCTACCTTTGCATGGATGTCAATCTCTGGCCCCCACCTGATACTGAACTACAACTCCCATGATTCCCCTGGCCATCGCATTCAATCTATGGTCGGCTGGAGCCTGGCATCCCTGTCAAACCCTCCCCCTCCTCCTCATGTCGATGCCTTCATTTCCCAGAATTCTTTGTAATCGATCACCTGGGAATTATTATTATTATTCTTTATAAAGCGCCAGCATATTCCGCAGCGCTGTACAATAAGCACAGTATAGACAGGGTTACAATACATTGAACAACATTTGACAAACAGTACAGGAGGAGATGAGGGCCCTATTCCCGTAGGAACTCACAATCTGGGAGGGTTGGGGTTGGAAACGGGAGGAGAGGACTGTAAGGTGAGAGTGATTGATGGTTGTGTCAGTGAGTTGGGTGGTAGGCTTCCCTAAATAGGAATGTTTTAAGGGAGCGTTTGAAGGAAGAGAAGTTAGGGGAAAGTCTGACAGTACGAGGGAGAGCGTTCCAGAGAGTGGGGGCTGCGCGTGAGAAATCCTGCAGTCTATCATGGGAAGAGGTGATGCGGGGAGAAGCTAGGCGCAGGTCACTGTTTGACCTTAGGGAGCGGGCTGGGGTGTATTTGGTGATTAGTGAGGACAGGTAGTGGGGAGCTGAGTTAGTGAGGGTTTTGTAGGTAAGGATAAGGATTTTGAACTTAATTCTGCAGTGGATGGGGAGCCAGTGAAGGGACTCGCAGAGGGGAGCGGCAGAGACAGAGCGGCGGGTGAGGTGAATTAGCCTGGCGGAGGCGTTCAGGATGGATTGTAGGGGGGAGAGGCGGGACAGAGGGAGGCCAGATAAGAGATTATTGCAATAGTCGAGTCGGGAGATTACCAGGGCGTGTATGAGTTGTTTTGTGGTGACAGCGGTAAGAAATGGCTGAATTCTGGAATCATGGGAGTTGTAGTTAAACTTTGAGGGGGGGGGGCAGAGCTTGGCAGCCCTGCATTGCAGAGTCTCTCTAACCCAGGGCTGTCAATGCCTACATTTCCTAGAATTCTTTCAATGCAACGGATGGCTAGGGGATCATGGGAGTTGTAGTTCAGAAACCTGTGGGCGAGCCGGTGTTTGACGGCCCTGCTCTAAAGCGAGTTTGCATTGATCCGCTATGGTAAAAGAAGCATTGTAGCAGCTGAACGCCTTTTACCCTTCACAGCGTCTCGCTTTATGAAAACATATGGGAAATAAAGCGGCTTAAAGCCAGAGCGCGCCCTGCACGGCGTTTACAGTGAGATGGGCAAACGCTGCGGTTTCTAAAGGATGGTGTGCGCGGCGCCCTGTGGAATGTGTATGGGCAGCGGCGGTGCTCACTGCCATGTCTCAGCTGTCGGATGGCCCCCACCTCTGGAGCCGTGGCCTGCACCGAGCAGGTGCGAGTGTCCCTTTAACGGCCTGTCATGCCGTCACTGCAAAGCAGCCAGCGCGCCAGCCACTCAGCCCTGCCGCCAGCCCGAGAGGGAGGGTCGCACCTACATCCCAGCGCACAGTGCCTGGCCGTGGGACGAGCAAGGCTGGCAGAGCCGCACGATCAGCAGGAATGCTCCGGGTCTTCATCCTCCACGCGGAAAACGTGCAGACGCTGGACAACGATGTCAGCGATGCCTACTGCTCCGTGGTCTTCCAAGGTAAAGAGCACGGGGGGGGCCTGCCGGGGGACGGGGGGGCTGTGAACGGCCTGCGACAGCTGAGGGTATTTTGGGAAGTCGACCCCCCCCCTTTCCACGCCCTGCCCGAGTAATGTCATCTAATGGAAGACTCCTGCGGACACTATAGGGTTAACGCACGCACACACTGTATCCCACACAAATGGACTGCATTAATATGGATGGCGCGGCCGGCCGGACCCTGTATGGACACACACACATTGTATGGACACACACACATTGTATGGACACACACGCAGGGTTGTGTACGCTGGAATGGATATACGCCGTGCTCAGAAAGTATTCAGACCCCTTGATTTATTTTTTTCCTCGCACTTGTCGCGTCGTGTCGCTGCGTCGCGCAAAAATTACAGAAAACCTTTTATTTTACATCAGTTTACACTTAATGACAGAACGAGAAGCAGATTTACACGTCGTAGTGAACGCACAGGAGGTGTATAGCTGTGTGCGGTCACACTGTGACCCCCCCCCCAGTAATGATTGTGTAGCTGTGTGTATGTGTATATCTATATGGATGTGGTTGCTTGTGATTGTGTAGTTGTGCATCGTGTGTGTGTGTGTGTGTGTAGTTGCATAGTTGTTTGTGTAGTGTGTGTGCAGTTGTGCATTGTGTGTTTGTGTAGTCCCTGTGACCCCTCAGTAATATCTGCACACATGCACTGAAGACAGTTACAGTGAAACCAACTGCCATTGTGTTAACCCCTTAACTCCTAGGTATGTCACGCTGAGGCCACACACACAGATTTCCCTGCTCGCCCCTTGATCCTGCGGGAATGATCGCGCGTCGCCGGGCCCGATGCTGCCGCGTGTCGCCGGGCCCGATGCTGCCGCGTGTCGCCGGGCCCGATGCTGCCGTGTGTCGCCGGGCCCGATGCTGCCGCGTGTCGCAGGTCCCGATACTGCCGCGTGTCGCCGGGCCCGATGCTGCCGTGCGTCGCCGGGCCCGATGCTGCCGTGCGTCGCCGGGCCCGATGCTGCCGTGCGTCGCCGGGCCCGATGCTGCTGCGTGTCGCAGGTCCCGATACTGCCGCGTGTCGCCGGGCCCGATGCTGCCGTGCGTCGCCGGGCCCAATCCTGGCGTCATTTACAACCAGAGGGAAGAGTCTTACTTACACCCAGAGATTTGTAACAGCAAATTTTTATGTTGGCGGCATCTCTGTTATATTGGGTTTTGGGATGTGGACGTCCTCTCGGTGATATTGGGGGTCTGGGCGCCCTCTCTGCTGTGTGATATTGGGGGTCTGGGTGCCCTCTCTGCTGTGTGGTATTGGGGGTCTGGGCGCCCTCTCTGCTGTGTGATATTGGGGGTCTGGGCGCCCTCTCTGCTGTGTGATATTGGGGGTCTGGGCGCCCTCTCTGCTGTGTGATATTGGGGGTCTGGGTGCCCTCTCTGCTGTGTGATATTGGGGGTCTGGGCGCCCTCTCTGCTGTGTGATATTGGGGGTCTGGACGCCCTCTCGGTGATATTGGGGGTCTGGACGCCCTCTCTGCTGTGTGATATTGGGGGTCTGGGCGCCCTCTCTGCTGTGTGATATTGGGGGTCTGGGTGCCCTCTCTGCTGTGTGATATTGGGGGTCTGGGTGCCCTCTCTGCTGTGTGATATTGGGGGTCTGGGTGCCCTCTCTGCTGTGTGATATTGGGGGTCTGGGCGCTCTCTCTGCTGTGTGATATTGGGGGTCTGGGCGCCCTCTCTGCTGTGTGATATTGGGGGTCTGGGTGCCCTCTCTGCTGTGTGATATTGGGGGTCTGGACGCCCTCTCGGTGATATTGGGGGTCTGGACGCCCTCTCTGCTGTGTGATATTGGGGGTCTGGGGGCCCTCTCTGCTGTGTGATATTGGGGGTCTGGGCGCCCTCTCTGCTGTGTGATATTGGGGGTCTGGGCGCCCTCTCTGCTGTGTGATATTGGGGGTCTGGGTGCCCTCTCTGCTGTGTGATATTGGGGGTCTGGGTGCCCTCTCTGCTGTGTGATATTGGGGGTCTGGGCGCCCTCTCTGCTGTGTGATATTGGGGGTCTGGGCGCCCTCTCTGCTGTGTGATATTGGGGGTCTGGGTGCCCTCTCTGCTGTGTGATATTGGGGGTCTGGGTGCCCTCTCTGCTGTGTGATATTGGGGGTCTGGGTGCCCTCTCTGCTGTGTGATATTGGGGGTCTGGGCGCCCTCTCTGCTGTGTGATATTGGGGGTCTGGGCGCCCTCTCTCCTCTGTGATATTGGGGGTCTGGACGCCCTCTCGGTGATATTGGGAGTCTGGGCGCCCTCTCTGCTGTGTGATATTGGGGGTCTGGACGCCCTCTAGGTGATATTGGGGGTCTGGGTGCCCTCTCTGCTGTGTGATATTGGGGGTCTGGGCGCCCTCTCTGCTGTGTGATATTGGGGGTCTGGGCGCCCTCTCTGCTGTGTGATATTGGGGGTCTGGGTGCCCTCTCTGCTGTGTGATATTGGGGGTCTGGGTGCCCTCTCTGCTGTGTGATATTGGGGGTCTGGGTGCCCTCTCTGCTGTGTGATATTGGGGGTCTGGGCGCCCTCTCTGCTGTGTGATATTGGGGGTCTGGGCGCCCTCTCTCCTCTGTGATATTGGGGGTCTGGACGCCCTCTCGGTGATATTGGGAGTCTGGGCGCCCTCTCTGCTGTGTGATATTGGGGGTCTGGACGCCCTCTAGGTGATATTGGGGGTCTGGGCGCCCTCTCTGCTGTGTGATATTGGGGGTCTGGGCGCCCTCTCTCCTCTGTGATATTGGGGGTCTGGGCGCCCTCTCTCCTCTGTGATATTGGTGAGTGGGTTGTAGACCCCGGCCGGTCCTGGCTCTGATCTGGGGCCCTGCGTGCAGCCTTTCTTGGTTGGGGGGAGCAGTCAGATGAGATGCCTCCTCCATGCTTCAGGGCCGCTCCTCGGGCTGTGGTTTATATAGACGGTGACCGCGTTACTGAGTGATGACTAAGAAATGCTGATGTATCAGGCGTATAAATAGATTTGGTCTTCGCGGGGCACGAGGTGCCGGGAAGAATACAGTATATATCCGTGGACATGCGAGGCATATTCTCTTGCGTTTGGCATTCGAGGGGTTAAACGAAGCATTGGCGTTGCGCCACCTTGTGGTCAAAGAGGAAAAGATGGCAAATAGTCCCAGAAATAGTGAAAAGGGAATCCTTGGTTCTCGGGGTTTGTAGGAGGCAGCGAGCGTGAGGGCACGTGGTTGTACGTGACTCTTTTTGACCAAACTGCGCTGTTTTGGAAAGATTACAACGAGTTTTGTGACCTGAGCGTTACTGACTATATAATGAGGATGATAATAAAGTAAGTGTTTAAATAAAACCCGCCACGACGCTTCCAAATCGAATGCACCAAATTCTCCTCAGTTCATGGTTTAGTGAATAAGCCCCACTAAAAAATGTACCTCAGTAATGCGCTTTCACTATTGTCATCATTATACAGCAGCAACAGGGGCAGCAACCTTGTCGCTCCGGATGTGGGGCTCAGCTAGACTAGCAAGAGCAGTGAATTACACCAAACGGTGATTTTCCCCCGTGCTGTGCCATTCCGTGGCCATTCGGCTACTCAGAGAGCAGGCAGTTTGCCAAATGTTGGGGAATTGCCAACAGATACAGTGCCTGTTCGACCCCCATAGAGAAGCAATGCTTCATCTATTCAGAGACACCGAACAGCAGTGAAAAGTTGCAGAACTGCCCTGCCGTTCGGTGGTTTCATTCGACAGGTTTATTCAGGCGAATCCCATAGGCTTCAATGTTAAAAATATTCTCGTTTTAATTCAATATCTAATAAACCGTTTATTATTTTATTCTGCAGCAAAAACTCTATTTACTTTTTAGAATTTTTTTTTAGGCATTTTTCTGGATTTCTTTTCTGTTAAATTTTTAATTCTGAGATATAACTTATTATTATTTTTTATACATGGAGATTTTTTTTATTTCTGCAACCTTTTTGTTTTTCATAGGACCTAATATATTATTTCCAGGCATTTTTATGCGTTATTTTTGTTTAAAACACCTTTTAAAAGTTGCTTTTTTTTTGGGGGGGGGTGGGTTTACCCCTGTTTTGCAGCTTGTTGGCTTTTCCGGCAGCTGGTCGGCAGTCTGTTCCGCAGGTCGTTAGCGGTTTGAGGATCGATTCGGTGGGTTGGCGGCTTTTATTCGGCAGGTTGGCGGCTCAGATTTGACAGTTTTGCAGCAGTTTATGCGTTTGATTTGAAGACGCGTTCGGCGGGTCGATTTGCTGCACAAAGTCACAGGGCCGGCGAATTTAACACGCCGAAATGTCAGTGCTCTCTGAATAACCCCGTAGTTCTAAGACATCTGAGGGCCCAGGATTGCTGTCTCTTGCTTTAGATATACAAAGGGGCAGAAAACCAGCCGAAACAAAAAGGTGCAAAATTTCAAGAGCCAGTAAGGAGATATGCTGAAACCTCTGATCACAGGAGCTTACACTCTATCAGGGGTCAGCAACCTTGGCTCTCCAGATGTATTGGAACTACATTTCCCTCGAGGCTTAGCCAACTTAGTGAGTGGCTGAGCATCATGGAAGATGTAGTTCAGAAATATCTGAAAGGGCAAAGGCTGGTCTGGCCTGCAACCGTAGCCCTCCAGATCTTTTGGAACTACATCTCCCATGATGCTCAGAAACACATTAGGTTGATGGTTGGAGCCTCAAGGGAAATGTAGTCCCAAATCATCAGGAGGGACCAAGATTGAGCATCCCTGCCCTAGATGATATAGAGCAGGGCTCTCAAACTCTGATCCTGCCCCCCGGGCATTTACTGCCTACAATTCCCAGAATTCTTTGAATGCAATAGATGGCCTGAGCATCATGGGAGTTGTGGTTCAGAAACCTTTTGGTGCTGTAGTTTGAGAGCCCTAAATGATACAGATATTCAGTTCGCCTGGTTCTCTTCCTAGAGCTGGTGGCCGAATGCTTAGGAGCTGCATGTTCTCCAGTGGCAGAGATCCCAAGCCCACGCGGGGAAATATCTGCATAATATGCCCCTCACTGCACGCACACTGTCACCCTTTAACCCCTACTGAATGCAACGAGACCGAAAGCCTCTTAGATCTCCTGAAACGCGACTGGCATCTGAGCTACGGGAGATGCTCCGTACACCCTGAGAGCTTTTAACCTGTAAAGCAGGGCCATCTAACTTGTCCCCCCCCCCAGAGGTTTCTGAACTACAACTCCCATAATTCTCTGTACATCTATTGCAATCGAAGAATTCTGGGAACTGTAGGGGGGGGGGTTGACAGTCCAGGTGTTAACAATGATTTACTAGAATTCCCAATGCTTTATTTATTCTTGAGCGGGTTTATCTACTAAATGGTGACTTACAGAATTTTTTTAGCGTGACGGGAAGCAGTCTGGGCTCGTCTACATTTTGTAATTTTATCAAAAGTCTGACAAAGACTAAATCAGGTCCCGGAAAAAGCCCAGGTATGTTAAAACCATGAGTCGGCAACATCGGCCCTTCAGATGGTTTGGAACGACATTTCCCATGATGCTCAGGTACTCGTTAGCTTGGCAGAGGCGCATGGGAAATGTAGTTCCAAACCATCTGGAGGGTGAAGGTGGCCTAACCCTGGACTTAATATGGACCGACCCCCTGATAGCTCTTAGAAATGAAGGGTCTCATGGGAATCGCGGCGTTCCCCCTGTAACAGCTTTATTGGAAACAAACGTGTCGGAGTGAGATAATCCCAGCCGGTGTTTGTAACAGCTGGAGTTCAGAAAAGCTAAATAAATGAGGCGAACAACTCTCTCAATAAGAAGATCCTGGAGGACGTCTTACATATATATGTATAGCTATAGTATATATGTGTGTACACTCACACTCACACACAGTGATGCAGCCACTACTCCAGGTCATTTGATAAAGCGTCACATTTACTGACACTTTAACACCTGTCAGTGTTTCCATTCGCTGTGGGATTTCCTTATGTACACAGAATCTTTTGTCCTGATGAAAATTCCATTGCAAAGTAAAACGTGTGTAACAGAGCTGCACAGCAATAAACCTCCCAGCGTTGAGTCTCTCTTACATAATAAATGTTGTTATAAATCGCTCGCTGTAAATCAGATGCTTCACTTTTATTCTAAATGACAATTTCTTATTTATATTAAAGGCCCAAACACGTCATGAAGTCATCTAAAAAGTCTGGGTGTGGCCTGGTCTCTGGCCCCGCCTCTAGCGCCATTCGACTATACCAGAGACTCTCTTGGGCTCATTTGTATTAGAGGATATGGGATATTTGAAGGTGTGTAAACCCAGAGGATCACTTCGCTGCGTACGTTGGCCCCTCGTGCTCTGGTAGCCGTCACTGTCCATGTTTTGTTTCTTTGTATTCTCTGACATCACTAACATGACGCTTATCTATGGACCAATCAGGGAGGACTGCATCACTTTCACACAATGGGGACAAGGAGACCAAGGGAAATAAACCTCGCTGTACTGAACCTACATGTCCCAGACACGTGCCAGCTCTTTACCCCCATTACCCATAAGGGTCGGACGTATTGCTCCATTGGTCTGCGGGCGTTGCTTCCACCTGGCACTGAATGAGTTAAGCAGGCTCAGCATGATAATGTCTTTGTGCAGATACATTGTGTAACATTACCATGTAGAAGTCATGCTGTATGCGTCCCCTTGGGTATACGCTAATGGCTGTGCTTGCTATAAGGCCTGGCCTGTGGTTTATATTTACTGCAGGGATTCTGCTCTCACTCGGAAAGATCTGATCAGGTTTTCTCAGACCTCTGTCTGCGTTTAATCCCCTCACCTGGAATATTTAATGTCCGTATAGGAGTCAGGAAGCTCGTGCGTAACGTAAGACATATACAGCAGAATCCAGCACGAGCCATTACCCATCAGCAGCTCCCTGTTACCGGCCAAATTTAGAGTCGCCAGATCGGCCATGTTTTCCTGGACGCATATATTTTATTTAAATACAGAAAAAATGGCGTCGCGCCCATACTCACCGGAGCGGCAGCAACTGCCAGGAGTAACAGCCCAGTTAATGTATAAAACATAACAAGGAAAAAAGGTGTCATCTGCGCTCGTTACTATGTGTTCCATGTACAACAAAACTGAGGTTTTTGTTTGTTTCAATGGCCATTGCAACGTAAGCTCACTCGCCACTTCACGGCACCTCTTTACAGAGTAAGTACCTAACAATTGTAACCAAAAGGCCGCTCAGTAGAGCGGCCTTTTGGTACATGTTAGGTACTCACTCTGTAAAGAGGTGCCGTGAAGTGGCGAGTGAGCTTACGTTGCAATGGCCATTGAAACAAACAAAAACCTCAGTTTTGTTGTACATGGAACACAGAAACGAGCGCAGATGACACCTTTTTTCCTTGTTATGTTTTATGCATATATTTTATTGATGTCAATAGGCAGTGCATGAAAAATGCCACCACGCAGCATGTATAATCCATACGCTGCAGGTAAGGAATCCCAGGTGACCTGCCTCGAATTCCCTCCTGCAGCATATGAATTAAACTTGTTGCAGGGCAGCACTTTTCCCTGTGCTCCCCCTCTGCATGAAACAGTAATATGTGTCCAGGAAAACATGGCCGACCAGGCAACTCTAGCAAAATTACAAGTGAGACGCTCTGCTAGGGCCTAGTATCATAATAGAGGGGCGCTGATAACAGATACAGACCAGAGGTGCTGCTGGAACTCTCTGCTGGTGTCGGTCATGGGCAGATCCAGACACAAGTATCGGGAAGGTCCCTCTACCAATTTTTGGCTAAGAGCAGGTGTTTGGTTTATTATGGCAGAGGTGTTGTTTGCTTTTTGAAAAGTAAATGCCACCAACTCAAAACAAAAAATATCATTTTTAAACCTTTAAAGGGACACTCTAGGCAACATGACCACCTAAGCTATTTTAGGCGGTCATGATGCCCGGAGTATGCCGCCCCCTGTCCCCCCTCCCTCCGCTCGGCAGTTCAGCAGAAAAAGCTGAAAACAGCTGAGAGAGGCGGAGGAGTTTACTCCGCCCTCCCAGCTGTCAGTCAGCAGAGCGGGATTCATATTTCCCTCTTCTGCCGAGTAGGAGACGTCATCGCGCTTTCAGCTTTCAGCGCGATGACGTCTCCAACTCGCCGCAGTAGCTGGCGGCAGCGGCTGAGGGTTAGTGTTGCGCGCATCCTCTTGCGCGCAACACTAATCCTCAGAGGGAGCCGGGAGGAAGCCTGCCGATTGGCTGGCTTACGTGAGAGGCGCGCATCTGAGGGCATCTGAGAAGGCAAGTCCGATGCAAGAAGGACGGGAGCGGAAGAGGAGGGAGGGCGAGTATAAAAAAAAAAAAGACGCCGCTGGAAAGAAGTGGATTTTAGGGTAAGTATTACAGTAAAAAAGAAAATAAAAAATAACTTTTTATTAAGGGAATAGGGATAGATTAGGATAAAAAAACAGGGGGGTGTGATTTTTGAGTGTTCCTTTAACCTTTTTTTTTACCTTTAAGGCTAATGTCAGATGAGTGCATTTTGTACGGACTGTGCGTCCGCGCAGTACGGACACACATTCTGACGGAAGACGTGGTAGTGACCACACGGTCCGTTATTTTTGACTGACGTAGAGAAAAAGAGGGACCTATGGGAAATAATATCAATATGAAAAATGATACAAATTGATACATGATATCAAAAAACATTTTGTCCGTCAAGGTGTTGGACGTCAAAAATGGGGACCATCTGACTTCGTTCCATCACTCACACACAAAGCTATGCGGACGTGGCGCACTCTGTGCGACCGTCCTAGCGGATTGACGTTCTTGTCTAACTTGCATCCGTTTGCCGCGTCCGTTGTGTGTGAGCAGTTTGGTGCGGACGCACTTCATGTGTTGTTCTCTATTGCTCATAATTCTATGCTACCACGGACGTTAATGTGTGTGCAAAAACAGACGTGAACACTGCTCTCATCTGACACGGGCCTAAGTGGTCTGCTTTGGTAAATCTTAAAGCACGTTACGGCAGCGGCATTGTTCGCTTTATAATTGAAAACCAGACAAAGCTGCTGCTGTAGAACAAAAGATAAAAGAGAAACATTTTTTTCCCTTCTATTTTGTTTGTACATTTTACCTGGTCATGTTTGGTATCATTGGAAACATGGGACTCTGACGTTTCCAATGACACCTTACTTGACCGACCTTGTGAGGTGTATGGGGCCAGAGATAAATGGGTCCAAACTGACTCCTGTATGTCCCATAGAATTGCAGCTCAGTGAGGAGCATTTGCCCCATCTGCCCACTCCCTGGATCCACCAGTGACTCCATTGAGACCAGGGGGATCCTGCTGCAAGATGCTATGTACGTAATCTTGCAGGGCTGGAGGAAGGACAATGGGAACTATTTATTCTCCGTGTCCTCCTGCTTGCAGCGAGAGGAGGTGGCAGGTCTCTGAAGCCCTTCACTATCATGGTCTAGTGTACTCTACATTCAAAGGCTCCTGCAGGAGCCCATCATTTAATGAACTCGTTCGGGTCATATTATGGAGAATCACAAAGGAATTTTGTTTACTGCAAGTGGAAATTTGTTTAATAGTTCAGAACGTGCCCCCAAATTTCAGCACCTTGCACATGTTATCCAGAGTGCTGCAACTGATTGAACAGCTTGGAGATCTATTCTATTTTTCCTTTTACAGATGCACGGAGCTCAAGCCGTATTATTATACATGTGGTTGCGTCTTATGGCCAACAGGGGGAGCCCTCTAATAAGCTTACTGTCTCTACAATGTACCTACAATGCAATTTATGAAGGATACTTTCATTTTTACACTTCCACCAAACCACCGGATCCCGGGAGTAAAACCATGACCTGTTTGCTTACAAAACTGATGAAACCGGTTACCGGTACCTAGAGTTTATCCATGCGGCCACACTGAAAAGCAGCCGTTCACAAAGACAAGGCTTTCAAACACCAGCCTCTCCAGATGTTTCCAAGCTACAACTCCATGATTCCCTGGCCACCTAATGCATTGAAAGAATTCTGGGAATTGTAGGCATCAAGATCTGGGGGGGCTGTGAGTTTAACAGCTTTTCGCTAAGGTGTGACCTGCTGGAAAACATTACAAATTCGAGGTCAAAGTATCTGAAAATAGGAAAGTTCTTCAAATCTTGAAGTCTTAGGCTGGGGTCAGACCAGCGCACTTTTAACGTGCGTTCTGGCGCACTTAATCACGGCCGCACTAGCAGCATATGATGGGCAATGACGGCCAATATACGAAGTACGGTCGCACGAAAGTCAGGCCGCGCAACGCAAGTGGAAAATGAACGCATTTTTTCGAGAACGCAGAACCGCTAGTACGGACGTACAGAGTGCGCTGCGTCCACTAGCGGTGTGTGTGCGTGATTAGGAGATGTCAGACGCTGCACATGTCCGGCCAACATAACGTCCAGACGCAAAAAGTTTCCTGGTTTGGATCCGTAAAAAATCACGCATGAAAATGCGCATCGTATGACCGTTTTCGCGTATTCCGTGAAAAAATACGTCAATGCGTTCGGACGCACTTTTTTACGTTCACGTGTAAAAATGCTTTCGTTTGACCCGAGCCTTATACCACCTCTATTTTTTTTCCTAATATTCTGCATTTTTTCATCTTTCAGCTCTGAGGTCAGAATCCCCAATGATGCATTAATAGCTTTAGGGGGTCTTTGATTGTCAGCGGCACGATTTATTATTGTCTTGTTATGTTTTTCATGGATTCCTGTCCCTGATAACACCAGATTAACTTCATTTTATTATTATTACCATTATGTTTTTTCTTCCATGGAAATTTGTGAATGCATATCTTTTTGACTTTGCACTGATTCTGTAATAAGAGCTCAGGGCCTGTGAAACTATTCCCCATCGTGTAAATTAATGGCGTTACCTGAACTGACCAGTAGATGGAGATGTCGTGAGATTTTTGGATGGAAGGACAGTTTATCGTTTTTATCCTCTTTTCCTTATTCTGTTGTAAACTAGCTTGTTTCTTTTATATTTTATTGGGGATCTGTTTTTTAATGGGGCGCAGATATTTATTAGGCATGGGATATTCATTGGGGAGGTATTTATTGGGGTATAATATTTATGGGGGATGTGATATATTTTAGGGTGGTGATATTTATTGGGGATGTAATATTTATGTGATTATTTTTTGGGGATGTAATATTCATGGCGGAGGTGATATTTGTTTGGGATGAAATATCCATCTTGGAGGGGATATTTATTGTGGAGGGATGTAATCTTCATGGCGGAGGTGATATTTATTGAAAGTAATATTCACGGGGAGGTGATATTTCTAGTGGTGTAATATTCATGGCGGAGATAATATTTATTGGGTGTGATATTTATTTGAGGTAATATTTATTGGGGATATACTATTTATTGGGGTGTAATATTAATGGTGAAGATATTTATTGAGGTGTGATTTTCATGGGGAGGTGATATTTATTGGGGATGTAGTATTCATGGGGAAGTGATATTTATTGGGGATGTAATATTAATGGAGAGGTGATATTTATTAGGGATGTAGTATTCATGGGAGGTGATAGTTATTTTGGATGTAATATTTCGGGTGGATGTGATTATTGGGGTGTAATATTTATGGCAGAGGTGATATTGTATGTAATATTCATGCTGGAGGTGGGAAGCTATAGGGAATGTAATATTCACGAGGAGGGTGATATTTATTGGAAATGTAATCTTAATAGGCGGGGTGATATTTATTGGGGATGTACTATTTACGGAGAGGTGATATTTGGGATGAAATATCCATTGTGGAGGGGATATTTATTGTGGAGGGATGTAATCTTCATGGCGAAGGTGATATTTATTAGGGATGAAATATCCATGGTGGAGGTAATATTTATTGGGTATGTAATATTCATGGGGAGGTGATATTTATTGGGGATGTAATATGCATGTGGAGGTGATATTTATTGGGGATGTAATATTCATGGGGAGGTGATATTTATTGGATTTGTAATATTCAGGGGGAGGTGATATTTATTGGATGTTTATGCATGGGAAGGTTTATATTTGGGGTTTTAATATTCACGGGGAGGTGATATTTATTGGGGATATAATATTCATGGGGGGATGTAATATTCATGGGGAGGTGATATTTATTGGAGAGGTGATGTATATTGGGGATGTAATATTCATGGAGGTGATATTTATTGGGGTTGTACTATTCACGGGGAGGTGATATTCATTGGGGAGGTGATATTTATTGGTGGTGTAATATTCATGGGGAGGTGATATTTATTGGTGATATAATAATCATGGAGATTATATTTTTTGGGGATGTAATATTGGGGAGGTGATATTTATTGGATACAATATTCATGGGGAGGTGATATTTATTGGGGATCTAATATTCATGGGGAGGTGATATTTATTGGATGTAATATTCATGGGGAGGTTATATATATATTGGGGATATAATATTTATTGGAGGTGATATTGGGGATGTAATATTCATGGAGGTGATATTTATTGGGGATATAATATTCATGGGGAGGTGATATTTATTGGGGATATAATATTTATTGGGTAGGTGATATTTATTGGGGATATAATATTCACGGGGAGGAGATATTTATTGGGTAGGTGATATTTATTGGGGATTTAATATTCATGGGGAGGTGATATATATATTGGGGATGTAATATATATTGGGGATGTAATATTTATTCGTGATATAATATTCATGGGGAGGTGATATTTATTGGGGATGTAATATTCACGGGGAGGTGATATTTATTGGGTAGGTGATATTTATTGGGGATTTAATATTCATGGGGAGGTGATATATTTATTGGGGATATAATATTCATGGGGAGGTGATATTTATTGGGGATGTAATATTCACGGGGAGGTGATATTTATTGGGTAGGTGATATTTATTGGGGATTTAATATTCATGGGGGATGTAATATTCATGGTGAGGTGATCTTTATTGGAGAGGTGATGTATATTGGGGATGTAATATTCATGGAGGTGATATTTATTGGGGATATAATATTCATGGGGAGGTGATATATATATTGGGGATGTAATATTCATGGGGAGGTGATATTTATTGGGGATATAATATTCATGGGGAGGTGATATATATATATTGGGGATATAATATTCATGGGGAGGTGATATTTATTTGGGTTTTAATATTCATGGGGAGGTGATATTTATTGGGGATATAATATTCATGGGGAGGTGATATATATATATATATATATTGGGGATATAATAATGGGGAGGTGATATATATATTGGGGATTTAATATTTATTGGATATAATATTCATGGGGAGGTGATATTTATTGGATATAATATTTATTGGGTAGGTGATATATATATTGGATGTAATATTTATTGGGGATATAATATTCATGGTGAGGTGATGTATATATTGGGGATGTAATATTCATGGGGAGGTGATATATATAGGGGATATAATACTCATGGGGAGGTGATATTTTTTTGGTTTTAATATTCATGGGGAGGTGATATTTATTGGGGATGTAATATGCATGGGGAGGTGATCTATATATATTGGGATGTAATATTTATTGGGGATATAATATTCATGGGGAGGTGATATATATATTGGGGATTTAATATTTATTGGATATAATATTCATGGGGAGGTGATATTTATTGGATGTAATATTCATGGGGAGGTGATCTATATATTGGGGATATAATATTCATGGGGAGGTGATATTGGGGATGTAATATTCATGGGGAGGTGATTTATATATTGGGGATATAATATTCATGGGGAGGTGATATATATATATTGGATATACTATTCATGGGGAGGTGATATATATATATTGGGGATATAATATTCACGGGGAGGTGATATATATATTGGGGATATAATATTCACGGGGAGGTGATATATATATTGGGGATATAATATTCATGGGGAGGTGATATTGGGGATGTGATATTCATGGGGAGGTGATTTATATATTGGGGATATAATATTCATGGGGAGGTGATCTATATATTGGGGATATAATATTCATGGGGAGGTGATATTGGGGATGTAATATTCATGGGGAGATGATTTATATATTGGGGATATAATATTCATGGGGAGGGGATATATATATTGGAGATATAATATTCACAGGGAGGTGATATATATATTGGGGATATAATATTCATGGGGAGGTGATATATATATTGGGGATATAATATTCACGGGGAGGTGATATATATATATTGGGGATTTAATATTCACGGGGAGGTGATATATATTGGGGATATAATATTCACGGGGAAGTGATATATATATTGGGGATATAATATTCATGGGGAGGTGATATTTATTGGGGATTTAATATTCATGGGGAGGTGATATTTATTGGGCAGGTGATATTGGGGATGTAATATTCATGGGGAGGTGATATTTATTGGGGATGTAATATGCATGGGGAGGTGATCTATATTGGGGATGTAATATTTATTGGGGATATAATATTCATGGGGAGGTGATATATATTGGATGTAATATTTATTGGGGATATAATATTCATGGGGAGGTGATATATATATTGGATATAATATTCATGGGGAGGTGATATTTATTGGGGATATAATATTCATGGGGAAGTGATATTTATTGGATATAATATTTATTGGGTAGGTGATAGTTATTGGATATATTTATTGGGTAGGTGATATTGGGGATATAATATTCACGGGGAGGAGATATTTATTGGGTAGGTGATATTTATTGGGGATTTAATATTCATGGGGAGGTGATATATATATTGGATGTAATATTTATTGGGGATATAATATTCATGGTGAGGTGATATATATATTGGGGATATAATATTCATGGGGAGGTGATTTTTTTTTGGTTTTAATATTCATGGGGAGGTGATATTTATTGGGGATGTAATATGCATGGGGAGGTGATCTATATATATTGGGATGTAATATTTATTGGGGATATAATATTCATGGGGAGGTGATATTTATTGGGGATGTAATATTCATGGGGAGGTGATATATATATATATTGGGGATGTAATATTCATGGGGAGGTGATCTATATATTGGGGATATAATATTCATGGGGAGGTGATATTGGGGATGTAATATTCATGGGGAGGTGATATATATATATTGGGGATATAATATTCATGGGGAGGTGATATATATATTGGGGATATAATATTCATGGGGAGGTGATATTTATTGGGGATATAATATTCATGGGGAGGTGATATATATATTGGGGATATAATATTCATGGGGAGGTGATATATATATTGGGGATATAATATTCACAGGGAGGTGATATATATATTGGGGATATAATATTCATGGGGAGGTGATATTTATTGGGGATATAATATTCACGGGGAGGTGATATATATATATATATATTGGGGATTTAATATTCATGAGGAGGTGATATATATATTGGGGATATAATATTCATGGGGAGGTGATATATATATTGGGGATATAATATTCATGGGGAGGTGATATATATATTGGGGATATAATATTCATGGAGGTGATATATATATTGGGGATATAATATTCACGGGGAGGTGATATATATATTGGGGATATAATATTCACGGGGAGGTGATATATATATTGGGGATATAATATTCACGGGGAGGTGATATATATATTGGGGATATAATATTCACGGGGAGGTGATATATATATTGGGGATATAATATTCATGGGGAGGTGATATTTATTGGGGATATAATATTCACGGGGAGGTGAGAGATATATATATATATATATATTATATATATATATATATTGGGGATTTAATATTCATGGGGAGGTGATGTATATATTGGATATAATCATGGGGAGGTGATATATATATTGGGGATATAATATTCACAGGGAGGTGATATATTTATTGGGGATATAATATTCATGGGGAGGTGATATTTATTGGGGAGGTGATATTTATTGGGGATATAATATTCATGGGGAGGTGATATTGGGATGTAATATGCATGGGGAGGAGATATTTATTGGGGAGGTGATATTTATTGGGGATGTAATATTCATGGGGAGGTGATATTTATTGGGGATATAATATTCATGGGGAGGTGATATATATATTGGGGATATAATATTCACGGGGAGGTGATATTGGGATGTAATATTCATGGGGAGGTGATATATATATTGGGGATATAATATTCATGGGGAGGTGATATATATATTGGGGATATAATATTCACGGGGAGGTGATATTGGGATGTAATATGCATGGGGAGGAGATATTTATTGGGGAGGTGATTTTCATTGCTGGAGTTATTTTGATCATTGACCTAAACCATTCCTATTGTACAGCGCTTCGGAACTTGTTGGTGCTTGATAAATACTTGTATCTGTAGTTCATGTTATTGAGATACAGATCTATATGAGCGGAGCCAAAAATCGGGGTGAGTTCAATAATCCCCCACTCAGTGCTTTAGCCCCCCTCCCCTTTTAATTCTATAGTAAACCCCAGCTCAGGGAATGACCCCTCCTGTATATTATCACATTCCTGCCCTCCTTGCCTAGAGGTCACATCAAAGGCTGATCATACACTGGTTATTCCTGGCACTGCGATAGTTAAGTCACTACTTGTCTCTCTGTGGCCTGAGGGGTCTGTGATTGCAGCAGGTCCCTGGGATACAGGCTGGGGCTTGTGTCTGTGTCTCCATTATCACAGCTGCAAAAGCATATATATGTGTTTATACACTGTGTGTAAATATAAAGGTATATATATGTGTGTGTGTTACTGTATGTATAAAGATATATGCGTGTGACTGTATGTTTATATATGTGTGTTCTCTCATACAGATTGTACAGTGCTGTGGAATATGTTGGCACTCTAATAATAATTGTATGTTTGTGGGTGTGTGAATGAATAGATATGGATGTGTCTGTGTATATGGATGTGTCTGTGTGTGTATATGGATGTGTCTGTGTGTGTGTGTGTATATGGATGTGTCTGTGTGTGTATATGGATGTGTCTGTGTGTGTATATGGATGTGTCTGTGTGCGTATATGGATGTGTCTGTGTGTGTATATGGATGTGTCTGTGTATATGGATGTGTCTGTGTGCGTATATGGATGTGTCTGTGTCTGTGTATATGGATGTGTCTGTGTGTGTATATGGATGTGTCTGTGTGCGTATATGGATGTGTCTGTGTGCGTATATGGATGTGTCTGTGTGCGTATATGGATGTGTCTGTGTGCGTATATGGATGTGTCTGTGTGTGTATATGGATGTGTCTGTGTATATGGATGTGTCTGTGTGTGTATATGGATGTGTCTGTGTATATGGATGTGTCTGTGTGTGTATATGGATGTGTCTGTGTATATGGATGTGTCTGTGTGTATATGGATGTGTCTGTGTATATGGATGTGTCTGTGTGTATATGGATGTGTCTGTGTATATGGATGTGTCTGTGTATATGGATGTGTCTGTGTGTATATGGATGTGTCTGTGTATATGGATGTGTCTGTGTGTATATGGATGTGTCTGTGTGTATATGGATGTGTCTGTGTATATGGATGTGTCTGTGTGTGTGTGTATGAAGGTGTCTATATGGATGTCTGTGTTTGTTTTGGAAGTTTGTGTATATACATGTATGTGTGAATATCTGTGTGTATGATTGCATGCATCCCATGGGTGGTGTTCTGGGTTTCCTTGAGCTGTCAGACCCCCTGCTCCTGCCTGGGACACTGGGCTCCTCCTGTTTCTTCTTACAGTCCTAGTGGTTAGCACAGGCTCTGCAGGGGCTCTGCTCCTCTCATCTGCAGAGACAGGCTGTGCATGAGGCTGTGCTGCTGGGACTGAGTGAGTGTGAGCTGCAGAGCAGGGGTCTGAGTGAGTGTGAGCAGCAGAGCGGGGATCTGAGTGAGTGTGAGCTGCAGAGCAGGGGTCAGAGTGAGTGTGAGCTGCAGAGCAGAGGTCTGAGTGAGTGAGCTGCAGAGCAGGGGTCTAAGTGAGTGAGTGTGAGCTGCAGAGCAGGGGTCTGAGTGAGTGTGAGCAGCAGAGCGAGGATCAGAGTGAGTGTGAGCTGCAGAGCAGAGGTCTGAGTGAGTGAGCTGCAGAGCAGGGGTCTGAGTGAGTGTGAGCTGAGAGCAAGGGTCAGAGTGAGTGAGTGTGAGCTGCAGAGCAGGGGTCTGAGTGAGTGTGAGCAGCAGAGCGAGGATCAGAGTGAGTGTGAGCTGCAGAGCAGGGGTCTGAGTGAGTGTGAGCAGCAGAGCGAGGATCAGAGTGAGTGTGAGCTGCAGAGCAGAGGTCTGAGTGAGTGAGCTGCAGAGCAGGGGTCTGAGTGAGTGTGAGCTGGAGAGCAAGGGTCAGAGTGAGTGAGTGTGAGCTGCAGAGCAGGGGTCTGAGTGAGTGTGAGCAGCAGAGCGAGGATCAGAGTGAGTGTGAGCTGCAGAGCAGAGGTCTGAGTGAGTGAGCTGCAGAGCAGGGGTCTGAGTGAGTGTGAGCTGGAGAGCAAGGGTCAGAGTGAGTGAGTGTGAGCTGCAGAGCAGGGGTCTGAGTGAGTGTGAGCTGCAGAGCAGGGGGCTGAGTGTGAGCTGGAGAGCGGGGGGTGGAGTGTGAGCTGCACAGCGGGGGGCTCAGTGAGTGTAAGCTGCAGACCAGTCACCTAGGCTGATCCTGTGGCTCCTTGTGGCTAAGGGATGCTGCGCTGTGTGGTCCAGAGGGCCAGCAATCTGCCCAATGTGGAGAAGGGGGACAGACAGAGTGACCCAGTGACCAGCCTGACATTTAGGGGTAAGTACAGTGGGCCCTTAAGGGGATTATCAACACCGTTACATATGAATATTCTGACCCCATCAATCCATCCGTCCGTCCATCAATCTGTCCATCCATCAATCTGTCCATCCATCAATCCGTCCGTCCATCAATCCGTCCGTCCATCAATCCGTCCGTCCATCAATCAATCCGTCCATCAATCAATCAATCCGTCCATCAATCAATCCGTCCGTCCATCCATCAATCCGTCCGTCCATCAATCCGTCCATCCATCAATCCGTTCGTCCGTCAATCCGTCCGTCCGTCCATCAATCCGTCCATCCGTCCGTCCGTCCATCAATCCATCCGTCCATCCATCAATCCGTCCATCAATCCATCCGTCCATCCATCAATCCGTTCGTCCATCCATCAATCTGTGCTGCCATCCTGCAATCAGCACGTTATTTTCTTGTAGATGCTCCCGGAGTCTGAGCCCAAATTGAGTTTCCACTGGCCACATTCAGCCAGTGAACCCGATACATGGGATCCTGTTTCCCAATAAGAGTGAGTTTAATGACAGACCTATTACTCACAGCCGGAGTTCCTGTACTGGAGGAGAAGCACATGGGCTTCACCACAGACCTCTCATGCATCGTTTCCTGTGTGTCACTTTATGGATGCAACATATTGCTAATAATGACACATGGAAACGTAGCTTTTCCTCATTTCTTTACATTTCATAGATCTTTATCACGAGTCACAGTTTAGTGAATAGACCCTCTGGTATTGGTCATGGTGCTGGGATCTCTTCCTCCGGCTCATTCCTTCTCTCCGGATTCTGTGACTTTCCTCTGGGTGTGAGTGGTCCTTTGCGGATCTCCTGGTGGGGGCAAAGGAAGCTTGTGATTGAGGACTGTCAGGTTGAGGGGCTTCACTTCATTACTCTCTCGGATGCTGTAAATCTCAGCCCAGAGGGGGTCTTTCCCCTCTGTCCCCACGGTCAGTCCTCCCCTGCAATAACTGCAAACACATGTGGCTTCTCTATCCCCGCCTGTCCATGGGGAGCGAGGAGGTCACGAGAAAAAACGGAGCCATATAGGCTTGGGTTCACTGTCCGTGCTGTGTCTTTCGATAAGTTACAGGGTTTATTATTATTATATGTTCTAATACGCCAACATGTCCTGCAGACTCTGCGCAACGGAGAACCAGACTGGACCAGCAACCGATACTTTGTGATATAAAACCATGAGGTGACCACGGCCACGTCCGAAAAAGAGTCCCAACTGTTAAATGCCATATCAACCGTCATGATATCTTAGATTTTTGGTATATACCTCGCTCGCTGTGTGCTGCATCTCCGATATATGTCCAGGTCTTCTTTACAACACTTAGGAACTGTGAGCTCAACAGTGACCCTGAGAATCGTGCATCAGGACCACCACTTTTTCATACTCTGGTTGCATGAAGACCACCACTTTCTCATGCTCTGGTTGCATGAAGATCACCACTTTCTCATGCTCCGGTGCATGAAGACCACCACTTTCTCATGCTCCGGTGCATGAAGACCACCACTTTCTCATGCTCTGGTTGCATGAAAACCACCACTTTCTCATGCTCTGGTTGCATGAAGATCACCACTTTCTCATGCTCCGGTGCATGAAGACCACCACTTTCTCATACTCTGGTTACATGAAGACCACCACTTTCTCATGCTCTGCAAACATGGGGACCACCACTTTTGCATACTCCGGTTGCATGAAGACCACCACTTTCTCATATTCCAATTGCATGGTTGCACGTTTGGTCATGGTGGACCATGTTGGCCCTTCAGCCCTGGAAAATATGGTTCCACTTGGAACCAGAATTCTGGCATCTATGCGCATTTGAAAGACTCCCAGTTCTCCTTGGCTCATCAATTTTCAGGAAAACCTCCCTCGGTTGTTGACATGATGTTCCTGGTGGTGGGGAAAACCGTTGGCATTATAGGGAGTCCATAAAAAGTTTTTTGTGTTTTTTTTTTTAACACCATTTATTTTGAGGACATGTTTTTTGTGGCTGGTCGAACATCAAGCCAGTGAAATAATTGAAATGTTTCCAAGTTTCCAAGTTTCAATCCATGTGTGATCTTTGCCTCCATGTCCAAAAAAATGGTCAATAACCACTCTTATTGATGTATCTAAAGCATCAGTTCCCAACTCTGGTCTTCAGGGGCCCTAAGGCTGCTGTCAGACGAGCGTAGTGTTCACGTCCGTGATTGCGCCTAAAAGTACGTCCGTGATAGCATGACAGAAAGCCCATCGGAGCCCGTTACACGAAGTACGTCCGCACTGAACTGCGGATGCTCAACGGCCGCGGCCCACGGACGCAAGGCAGGCAAGAACGTACATCCCCTAGAACGGCCGCACAAAGTGCGCTGCGTCTGCAACGTCTGCATAGCTTTGTGTGTGAGTGATGGAACGTGGTCAGACGGACTGCATTTATACGTCCAGCATTTTTTTCACGGACAAAATGGTTTTGCTTTTTAATTTATTTTCCCTCCTACATCCGTCAAAATATTTGTCAGTGAAAAAAACGGACTGTGTGGCCACTACTGTGTCTTCCGTACTGACGTACGTCCGTGTGCACGAACGTACAGTCCGTAGAAATCACGCTCGTCTGACCCTAGCCTTACAGGGCAGATTTTAAGGATTACCTTGGGGAAATGCAGACTGAATCCTGCAATCACTGAGCAGGAAATTATATCACCTGTGCTGCGCTTCAGATATCTGGCAAACCTGGCCTGAGGACCAGGGTTGGGAACCACAGATCTAGAGCATCCTCTCTTTTCTTCATACTAGATGGAAAACCCACCAAACTGATTTCTGTTTCATTAGGGTCTGCCTATGTATAGTTATTTCTTTCCAGGTCTCTGGTTGTTGTGTTGACCCAGCGTGGTGATGCCTCTGAGAGGTTACATTCGGTGCTGTCTAATGTGTCTCACTCTCTCATGCTATAGAATAAAACAGAATAAAATGTGTAGACCAGGGTGTGACAGCAACTCGTTGCGCTGTACAAACATGACGCTCTTCCACTCTTCTAGACTTCATTTCCATTGAGGACAAAGGGGTTGTTTCAGACAGGTCTGCTCCTGAAAAGACAACAAAGATGTCTTGGGGTTAAATTTTTTCAAACTGATGATATTTTATGTATGGTTTGTCTCACCTGAATCCCCCCCAGCTCACACATGGATATATTGCCCCCAGCTCACTCATGGATATAATTGCCCCCTGCTCACACATGGATATATTGCCCCCAACTCAAACATGGATATATTGCCCCCCAGCTCACACATGGATATATATATTGCCCCCAGATCACACATGGATATATATATATATATATATATATATATATTGCCCCCGATCACATGGATATATATATATATATTGCCCCCCCAGCTAACACATGGATATATATATTGCCCCCCCCAGCTAACACATGGATATATTTGCCCTCAGCTCCCACATGGATATATTTACCCCCGTTCACACATGGATATAATTGGCCCCAGCTCACACATGGATATATTTACCCCCAGCTCACACATGGATAAATTTACTCCCAGCTCACACATGGATATATTTACTCCCAGCTCACACATGGATATATTTGCCCCCAGCTCACACATGGATATAATTGGCCCCAGCTCACACATTGATATATTGCCCCAGCTCACACATTGATATATGCCCCCAGCTCTCATGGATATCTATTGCCCCCCTGCTCACATGGATAGATATATTGGTCCCCTGCTCCCTTGGTCCTCCCATCTGCCCGGCACCTAACAGCAAACTTCTTCCTCCCAGCATGCGCCGGCAAAGGATGTTGCCCAGCCCCTCATTGATATCCACTAGTCGCGATCTCACGAGATTGCGGCTGGTGGACCTCAACAAGCGGCCGAGCAGCATTTGCCAGCGTGCGTGGGGAGGAAGAAGTTTGCTCGAAGCGGCAGTGAGGAAAGCCTATGGATCGCATGCCAACACTGTCGACCCAGCGTGCCAGGTGTGGCCCGCGTCCCATAGGTTCGCCATCACTGCCCTAGTACGTGCAAAAATGAGGATGCTAACGGGGAAAATCTGCACCTGCAGGTTGCCCTGTAGCATCCCCATTTGAGCACGATATTCTGGGGCAGGTGCTACCTCGGCACCTTGTCCCGCGATTATCACCTCCAGGAGTCCATAGGATCCCATTAAGGGTTGCGCTTTTTGGTCACAAGCCCTGCACCATCTCGCTCTTGCACCGCAGAGGGAGACTGGGAACTATTTGTCCTCAGTCTCACTCTGCTCGCGGCCCGAAGAAGCAGCAGTTTGGGCCGCCGTTCTCACTGCGGGATGAGAGGTGAGTTATTGTTGTTGTTCTTTTGTTGTTGTTAGTTGCGAAGTCGTGTCTGACCCATCTCGACCCCATGGACAACTTTCCTCCAGGCCTTCCACTCCTCTACCATCTTCTGGAGTCCATTTAAGCTCACGCCTACTGCTTCAGTGACTCCATCCAGCCACCTTATTCTCTGTCGTCCCCTTCTCCTTTTGCCCTCAATCTTTCCCAACCTTAGGCTCTTCTCCAGTGAGTCCTTCCTTCTCATTAGGTGGCCAAAATATGAGTTTCTTCTTCAGGATCTGGCCTTCTAAAGAGCAGTCAGGGTTAATCTCCTGCACTAATGGGGGGGTAGCGTCAGGAATGTAATGGGGGGGATGCATTAAACACACTTATCCTGGCGGTAACGCTTACATATCGAGGAGTTAACATTAGCGTCAACTGTGGAATAGAGCCCGCAGTGTATGGCTTTGGCTGCAAGCCGGGCTGGGGCTGGTGCACCGCGACACAAACCCATATATAGCTTTACTAAGAAGCCAGCCGGCTCTCCCAGCCTCGCAGTGTTATGTGACAGGACCGGCGGCTATTGTTATATCCATTATCAGCTCTCCTTTTCCTTTTCCTCTTCCTTTCAATAAGCGTTGGCATCCAGGAAGTCTGCTCAATTAAGGATTTGTACATTTAGAGCTTTGAAAATACACAAAACGGGACAGGAAGGTGTTAGCCGCGGCTTACCGCCTCCATCCTGTCCCACAGCAATTGTCAGGCCTCAGCGAGGATGACAGGTCCATAATAATTTATAATAGCCGCGTGCAGCCCCTGTATTTATTGCACGGTATTATAAGCGCGTCGCATTGTCCTCCAGATATACGGGAGGGTATTCGCTAACCTCCGAAATTGCCACCGAATTTCACCGATATGAATTGCCACTGAATTTCACCATACAATTAGCCTATTCACAAAGCTGTCAATTCACCAAATACAGGCAAAAAGAGAAATACGGCGCATTTTGCCACAATTCGGCAGCTTTCCGTGACAGCTTGGGACAATTTTGATATCTATTCAACTTTTCGCAGAATGCCAAATTGCACCAAACGTCCGGTGAAATGCCCTGATTTTCGGTGTTTCAGTTTGACAGTTTAAGGCTAGGGTCAGACTAACGCATTTTTATGTTGTCCGTGAAAAAGTGCGTTCGAACGAATGGACGCATTTTTTCACGGAATACGCGATAGCGGTCATACGATGCGCCTTTTCGTCCGTGATTTTGTACGGATCATCAATAAAACACTTTTGCGTCTGGACGTGATGTTGGCCGGACATTAGCAGCGTCTGACGTCTCCCAATCACGCACACACGCCGCTATGCGGACGCAGCGCACTCTGTACGTCCGTAGTAGCGGTTTGACGTTCTAGAAAAAATGCGTTCGTTTGCCACTTGCGTTGCACGGACGAACTTTCGTGCGGCCGTACTTCGTGTGTTCCCCGGCATTGGACGTCATTTGCTGCTAGCACGGCCGTGATTTCGTGCGTCTAAACGCACGTTAAAACTGCTTTCGTCTGACCCTAGCCTTAATCAGGCGAATGCAATAGTTTTCAGTGTATAAATGTAACTAACTTTTTAAATTGTTTTATTTTATAAACCATCTATTTTAATTGTTTGCAAAAACCTGTTTTATCTTTTGTTTTATCTGTATTTTTTAAGACATTTTTGATTTTAGTTATTTTTTTAAAGGTTTTTTTATTAAGACATTTTTTTGCGTTTATTTTTTAAAAGCTTTTTTATTTTGCATCGCTCATTTTTATTGTTTTTTAAAGGATGTTTTTTTTATTTTATTATTTAGACACAATTTTAATACATTTTTATTGGTTTATAGGAACTTCCTTTTTTTCTTCCCTCATCTTGGTGAAATTCGCCGTGGCAATTTTGGTGCAGTCCGGTGCTTTTTGCCGATGTGTGCTTACGATGACTGCTTCGGCGACTCCATTTTCAATAAAATATGGTGAATATTGACTGCATCGTATTTTCGGCGAAATGGAATCGCTGAAATGGGCCGAAATGAAAAGCACTGGAATTGTGCTAAATTTCGGTGCTTTGTGAATAGACCCCTTACTGTCAGATCTAATAGGTGTAAAAATTAAATGCCAACGTTTATGGCGGTAATCTGGCAGTACCGTATATACACAATGTGAGGGAAATAAACAGGGTTATTCAGAGAGCGGTGAGAAGCAGGAGAATGGCTGGAGAATGGAAAATTCTAGGTCAAAATAGCCGATTTGGAAAGTGAGATGACTGGGAGAATTTTTCTGGTTTGGCTATTTTGACCTAGAACTTACCATTCTCCAGCCTTTCTCCTGCTTTTCACCTCTCTCTGAATAACACTGATAGTCTCCGTGGTCAATACGTCAGCTGCAGGAGACTGAAAAATGACAATATATGGGGTTATTCAGAAAGCACTGAAACTTCGGTGCTTTCTCGTTCGGTGCGCTTCGGCGATTTTAGTTCGCCAACCCTGCAGTGAATTCACTATGCATCGCGGGGTCCCCAAAGTGCAGCGAACATGGAGCCGAAATGAAAAAAAAAAAAAAGGAAGTCTGTTAAACTTTAAGGCTAGGGTCAGACGAAAGCATTTTTCCCCGCGAACGTGAAAAAGTGCGTCCGAACGCATTGACATATTTTTTCACGGAATGCGCAAAAACGGTCAGACGACGCGCATTTTCGGGCGTGATTTTGTACGGATCGTCAATAAAACTCTTTTTGCGTCTGGACATTATGTAGGCTGGACATTAGCAGCATCTGACATCTCCTAATCACGCAAACACGCCGCTATGCCACAGCTGCGCACTCAGTACGTCAGTACTAGCGGTTCAGCGCTCTCAGAAAAATGCGTTCAAATTCCACTTGCGTTGCACGGCCGGACTTTTGTGCGGCCGTACATCGTATATTGACCGTCATTGCCCGTCATCTGCTGCTAGTGCGGCCGTAATTATGTGCGCCAGAACGCACGTTAAAAGTGCGCTGGTCTGACCCCAGCCTAAAAGTGCGCTGTCTGACCCCAGCCTAAAAGATGTTTAAAACAATAAAAATTGCCTGAAGATGTGCGGAAATAATGAAGAAAAAGTCCTATAAAAAAAAAACGCTCTGATACAGAATAAAAAATGCCTTAAAAAAAATTCAGAAAAATATCTAAATAAAGGCTTTTTGCTGAAAATGAAAAGAATAAATGGTTGAATAAAAATTATGATTTTTTTTTTTCCTTACATTGTATCCTGTGGGATTCGCCTGTTTAAACCTGTTGAACTGAATCACAGAAAATCAGGGCATTTTGGTTCAGTCTGTGAATAGATTAACCACTACCTCTCTCTCTCACTGCCGCAGCGAACTGCACCGTATTTCGATGTCAATTTGCCAGTATTTGGTGAATTGCCAGTAAATTCAACCATATCTGGAAATTCACCGTTCGGTGCCCTTCAGTTGCAAGTCCGGTGCTCTTTGAATAACCTTTACTGCAGGGCTCAAAAATTTGGCGAGTGGAAATTAAGTGAGGGCAATTGGAAATGCACACGCAGGCAGCACGATTAATTATTTTGTGCAGCGTATTCCAGCTGTGCCACATGCAGCCCCCCCTTTCCCCTTTTTCAGCTGCCTAACCTGACCCAGCCGGTCTCTGTCACGCAGGGTGGTGGAGAGGAGCTTTCCTACCCCTCGCTCTGATCACACTGGGTATACATGTATCTGGGGTCTGATGACTGGGTATACATGTATCTGGGGTCTGATGTCTGGGTATCATGTATCTGGGGTCTGATGTCTGGGTATACATGTATCTGGGGTCTGATGTCTGGGTATCATGTATCTGGGGTCTGATGTCTGGGTATACATGTATCTGGAGTCTGATGTCTGGGTATACATGTATCTGGTGTCTGATGACTGGGTATACATGTATCTGGGGTCTGATGACTGGGTATCATGTATCTGGGGTCTGATGACTGGGTATTAATGTTATTTTTGTAACTTTATTCTAAATAAAACCTTTAACAGTGTAATTTCATAAGATAATCTAAGGGTGTGAGTTTAGGGGCAGAGTTGAGGGCTGGGTAGGGGTTAGGTGGAGCAACTGGTGGCGAGTAACTCTTATGGCCTGGTTAGTAGCTTGGGACTTGACATTTTGAGTCCTGCCTGTCAGGTCCCACGGTGACGCCGTGGCAAAAAGACCAAGTCCTGAGACCAACCTTGGTGGCAACTTAAGCTCCAGTATAGCAGTATGCCTTAGCCCAGCTTTTGGTATACTGCATCAGGTGGGTGTAATGAGCACTGGCTGGGTTCCTTAAAAGAACCACTCCTACATCCAGCCAGTGCTCTGTCATTAACGTCTGATCCTTGTGAAGGAAGGAAGTTCCTGAGCCCAGTGACCAGCCTTGCTGAGACTCTACTATTGATTCCTGTGTACCGGACCCCTGGCTATTTCCCTGGACTTCTCGCTTCATTCTAGCCGGTATTGTGTCAAGACCCCCTTCTGCATCTCCCATCTCAAGACCTCCATCCACAATCCCTTGTTCCAACTCACAAGACTTTCATCATCCGGATTCCCTTTATCAAGCTACTGTGTTTTCCCCATCAGCTGCATTTGCTTTTCAAGGACTATTACCGTATATACTCGGGTATAAGCCGACCCTCCGCCCCCTACTATTTCCCAAAAAACCTGTGAAAACGTATTGACTCGCGTATAAGCCTAAATGGGAAATGCAGCAGCCACCGGTAAATTTCAACTGCAGGGAGGGGCTGAGGTGACCCATTGAAGTCAGCAGGGAGTACTTGTACGCCCTGCGTCTTCAAGGCCCACCCGCCACATGGACATCATAGCACGTCCTGTGGTGTTAAGGATATTCTCCTGGTATATTTTTATAAATAATCCCTTGTTTGATAGGAAGCTGTGAGCACGTTGATATAGTTCTGAATGCAATTTAGGTCTTCCATTGGTATCCAAAACATGCAGCCACCACCTAGCAGCACACCCAGAAACCTAGGATTCCCATCATCCTTCTAAGTGTAAAACCAAATAAGCCACAGCACCTCCCTTTAATACTATGTTTAAGAACCTGACCACAATGACACAAATGTGCATTAGTAGAACCATGTGAAAATTACTTTTGTAGCAACGTAAAAAAATTAAATAAATAAATCTCTGTAACTTACCAGGCTGTAACCTTCAACCAGCTAATTCCAGGGAGTGTCGGAAACGGGCGGCAAAGCGCTTTAAGAGGCAGTGACACGCACCCCTTTTAACCCTGCACTGACTGTCGCACGGTAACAACGCTGGAGGACTAGCGGACCTGGACCTGGCCTGCGGTGGCGGACTGTGCAAGGGCTGCAGACACCTTGCCCCAGCCATCCCTGCATGTCACCCAAGCATGCACTGCCCGCCGCCGATTCCTTAGTCCTCCATTACGAAGGTCCAGCCTGCTGCTGTAACATGCCTCCCAGCTACATAGCTCGAGGCTGGGAACGGCACGCTGCACTGGCGCGCCCCCTCCAGCATGATGACATCACCGTGCGTCGCACACAGCCGCGGCCGTTTCCAGCCTCGTGATAAGTAGCTGGGAGGCCAGTCCGGCCCTGTCCTTGACTCGCATATAAGTCGAATCGCATTTTTTTGACTCAAAATCTGAGTCAAAAAACTCGGCTTTTAAGCGAGTATATACGGTATTATTTATACAGATTCCTGCCTTTTTGTTTACATCCAGTTTATTCAATATACGTTTCTGCTGTTTTCACCAAACCCTTTTTGTTGTTATTATTTACTGCATCCTGGGTTCATATCCACATCACGGTGTTCCCAGAACCCGGTCCCTGACACTGCCTTACTGTTTTTCCGTCACATCTCTAGTCTTTATGAGCATTTTGGACCATGAGGCAAACTCGGCGTCTTCCACACAGGTCCTTGACAGTATCTTTCAGTGTATTCAGACCCCACCTCAGACTGGGCTGAAGCTTCACCTTCCAACAGGACAATGGCCCTGAGTACACAGCTATGGATGAGGTCAGACGAGCGCACTATGTGCCTCCCGGCGTCCGTCGCAGCATTGTGACGCTTCGACAGGGCTGGCCACACGCTGTAGCGCGCGCTACAGCGGACGTGCTGTGGCCGTGCTGAAAGCCTCCCGGTAGAAGTACTACGATGAGCGTTCGATGGGTCTGTCCATAGGAGGCTCGAGCCTTGCAGCGATGAACTCACTAACTGCGCCCAGCGAGGCGGCCAGACGGGCGTCAGAGTGGAAGGAGCGTCCTCTCCCACAGACGTTCCTTCCACTGTTAAAAACACTCGTCTGACCCCCGACCTCAGACAACACTAAAGCACTTTAGGGCAACTTGATGAATGTCCTTGAGTTGCCCAGCCAGAGCCCGGACTTCACCCCAATCGAATATCTCTGGGGTGGCCTGAATTTTGTAATCCAGGTCTGACTACTTATGTCAATGTGATATTTCAGGATTTTTTTCTTTTTCATAAATTTGCTTTCAAAAATCTGTTAGTTTATTTGCATTGTCGCTACGCGGTACAGTGTGCGGATTGATGGTGGGGGGGGAGATAAATAATGATTTAATAAATTGTAGCAAAAGACTGCAACATAACAAAAAAAACTAAGGGGTCTGAATACTTTATGTACGCCCTATGAGGTCCATCTGTTCATAAGTAGCTGTGTAGACCAGAGCTGCCAAACTCCGGCCTCCCCCAGAACTACGACTCCCATGATCCACTGGCCATCTATTACATTGGAAGAATTCAGGGAATTGTAGGCTTCAACATCTGGGTTGGGGGAGCGTGAGTTTAACAACCCTGGTATTGGCGTGTTTGGCTGTAGCCCAAATCAATGGGGATCGGGTAGCGTTCCCCGGCTGGGACGGACGTGTCAGATGGTGGGGTTCTCTCCCTTTTTTTTTTGTATTGCTTTGTGTTAAAAGTGTAACAATATCGTAACAAGACACACGTTTACAAAATGTCCTAAAAGAAATGGAATTTTGGAATTTACCCAAATTTTTCCATTGTCATTGAGGATGTGCAGATCTGCCTCAAATCCTGACCAGAAAGGACGTTTACTGCAGATACTGTCTCTATGTACTATATTGTGATGATGTCATGAAATGTCATTCATTCTTAAAGGAAAACTCCATTAAGAAAACAGAGTTCCCTTTTTTGGCCTTAAATAATTGGAATTAAGATCCTGCTGAACCTCTCAGTCCAATAATAATTATTTTCTTTTTGTCCGATTTTAGTCCCTTTTTGTCCCTCGCCTCGTGCTGCTCCTCCCCTCCGGCTCAGGGACTCCCGAACCCAGAAGTCCCTGTTGCTTTTCTGCCCAACTTGCGTTTGCACAGGAACTGCAAATTGTTCACTGCTATGGGCGACCTACACACTTTACATACACCAGTTCCAAAACACCTGCGCAGAGAGATGGATCGGAGCTGCACGCGCATGCGCAGAGAGATGGATCGGAGCTGCACGCGCATGCGCAGAGAGATGGATCGGAGCTGCACGCGCATGCGCAGAGAGATGGATCGGAGCTGCACGCGCATGCGTAGAGAGATGGATCTGAGCTGCACGCGCATGCGCAGAGAGATGGATCGGAGCTGCACGCGCAGGTCCGATCCAATGGCTGCCTCTCTGGCAACGCTCACTACAGTGAATGGTCTCAGACGTCAGCTGTGCTCTGTGTGTGACATTACTAGTGAACGGCAGCCCGGAAATTAAAAAATCCCGACTGCCTGTGACGCTGAGTGGGGAGGAGGAAACTCCTACACTTCACCCAGCTATTTCACCAGATCAGGAAAGCTGGGGGGAGGGGGCACTCTTTACACCCTGACCACTTTATAACTTTATAGTGGTCAGGACAAGTAGAGTGTCCCTTTAAGATTTTGAAGTGACCGTCTCCAGACCCCTAGATTTCATTGTGTCCAAGCAGCCTGGACCCAAATTATGGCTAGACAGACCTATTCATGAGCTCGATTAACATAATGGACTATTGGAGCAGTAGCTCCAGGCCCGTGTCCTGTAACAGGCCCGATGAAATGCTACATATTCTGGCACCAAATGCCTCCAACTGAGATGGCAATGGCACAGCGAGGATAGACTGGGAAAAGCTCAGTGAAAGGTGAGCTGAGATATCGGTCAAAGGCCGCCAAAAGTCTTTAGCTCCAGGCCCGTTACTGCAGCCCCTGTCGGCTCCTGGAATTTCAGCCCCTGTTATCTAGATTTCAGGTACACAAGTTTAAACAACATCCCAACACAAGATAGTTATCTGCCACCTCCACTCCCACAGGTCCCATCTGCCACCCTCTGCCGCTTCCTCCCAACCACTGAGGAGGAAGTCAATTCCTTATTGTCCTCCTCACATCTCACCACGTGCCGCTCGACCCCATTCCCTCACATCTAATTCCTCCCCTCTCCTCCTCCCTCACCCCTGCTCTCACACACATCTTCAACCTATCTCTCTCCACTGGCTCCTTTCCATCCGCCTTCAAACACGCGCTAGTTACCCCTTTACTAAAGAAACCATCCCTAGATCCCAACTCTCCATCCAACTACCGTCCTGTATCCCTGCTTCCCTTTACCTCTAAGCTCTTAGAAAAACTAGTCTTCAACCGCCTCTCCCTCTTCCTGTCCTCCAATTCCCTACTTGACCCCTGCAATCTGGCTTCCGTCCCCTACACTCAACTGAAACTGCCCTCACCAAGTCACCAACGACCTCCTAACTGCTAAAAAACACGGCCACTATTCTATTCTCATCCTGCTTGACCTCTCGGCTGCTTTTGACACTGTTGACCACCCCCTCCTTCTACAGACCCTCAACTCTCTGGGTCTCGGTGACACTGCACTTGCTTGGATTGACTCCTATTTATCCAACAGGTCCTTTGTGTGTCCTTTGCTGGTAACTCCTCCTCCTCATTGCCTCTATCTGTTGGTGTACCTCAAGGCTCTGTCCTTGGTCCTCTGCTCTTTTCCATCTACACCTCCTCCCTGGGCAAAATCATCAACAGCTTTGGCTTTAATTACCACCTCTACGCTGATGACACTCAGATCTACCTCTCTACCCCTGATCTCTCTCCCCCTGTCCTTTCCAAAGTCAGTGACTGTTTATCTGGCATCTCTCTCCTGGATGGCCTCCCACCACCTAAAGATCAACATGTCAAAGACTGAGCTCCTACTTATTCCTCCCTCTAATGCCGCCCCACCTCCTGACTTCTCGATCACGGTGGAGGGTATCACCATCTCCCCATCAAACCAAGTTCGCTGTCTTGGAGTTACACTTGACTCTGCTCTTTCCTTCATCCCCCACATCAAGTCTCTTTCCTCCTCCTGCCGATACCAACTGCGTAATATTTACAGAATTCGGCCATTTCTTACCGCTGTCGCCACAAAACAACTCATACACGCCCTGGTAATCTCCGACTCGACTATTGCAATAATCTCTTATCTGGCCTCCCTCTGTCCCACCTCTCCCCCCTACAATCCATCCTGAACGCCTCCGCCAGGCTAATTCACCTCACCCGCCGCTCTGTCTCTGCCGCTCCCCTCTGCGAGTCCCTTCACTGGCTCCCCATCCACTGCAGAATTAAGTTCAAAATCCTTATCCTTACCTACAAAAGCCTCACTAACTCAGCTCCCCACTACCTGTCCTCACTAATCACCAAATACACCCCAGCCCGCTCCCTAAGGTCAAACAGTGACCTGCGCCTAGCTTCTCCCCGCATCACCTCTTCCCATGATAGACTGCAGGATTTCTCACGCGCAGCCCCCACTCTCTGGAACGCTCTCCCTCGTACTGTCAGACTTTCCCCTAACTTCTCTTCCTTCAAACGCTCCCTGAAAACATTCCTATTTAGGGAAGCCTACCACCCAACTCACTGACGCAACCATCAATCACTCTCACCTTACAGTCCTCTCCTCCTGTTTCCAACCCCAACCCTCCCAGATTGTGAGTTCCTACGGGAATAGGGCCCTCATCTCCTCCTGTACTGTTTGTCAAATGTTGTTCAATGTATTGTAACCCTGTCTATACTGTGCTTATTGTACAGCGCTGCGGAATATGCTGGCGCTTTATAAATAAAGAATAATAATAATAATAATAATAAACAGAAAGCTTTCCTGAGTGCCTTATATTGTCCGGTTTGATCCTCCGTTTTCATACTGGGTCTTAATCATGATATAAATTAGTCAGGCGCTTTATTATGGGAATAAGTGTTGCGCTAGCTCAGGGGTTAATGCTCCAATGGCTGTAAGCAAGCGCTCTGTTCCTGCTAGGGTCCGTGTCGTGCTTCCGCTCTCTGCCGCGCCATTAATCTGGCTTTATTGTCCATATAATTTGATACTTAGATCAAAGTAATACACAACTCATGTGGCGTTGCTGGACCCGGGGACCAAACACAAGGGCAAGGGGAGCCCCCCCCCCATCTCTTCTATTGTGTCGCAGTGGTGCGGCCATTCTTGTTACGCTTTTTTTTTGTCCTTGGAGACTCCGGTTATTGTTGGGCCCCCAGGGCTCGGCTATAAATCTCCCGCTTCATTAGCCCTGCTGGCATTCCTCACATGATTTGTTCCCATAGAAAATCCCAGCTTTATAAACCGTGACACACACAGACGTCCCTGCACAAACACCTGCGTCAGGGCCATTTTCACCATTAATAAGGAGGCCGATGGTTTCCCGGGGTGTAAAAGCCCCCCCGAGACGCGAGTTGTAGGCCTTTATCATGGGATGGAAAGCACAGGTATCTTCCCAGAGAGAAATGAGGCCTGTTATCCCAGTCTCGGCCTAAAAGCCTGTGTTGGAGTACATTTCCCAGAATCCTATGCACGATCGAAACCCAGCAAATGCCACTGTAGGATCCCCTGGGGGTCCTGTGATTATCATCACCTCAAAAGTATTTCTTGTGGGGATCTTCAAGCCGGGCCCCAACGTGTCTTTGTATCCCGACAGACTATATAGGGACACAAAATAAACCTAATCACAGAATCCGCCATTACAGATTGTAAATACATAGCGAGGTAAAAGGATTGGGAAGTTACGCAGGGAAACCGTGTCCTTATTATCACAAAAACCAGATCAATACTGTGAATAAACGTAATAATTTACTTTATACCATTCCCATATTCCCGGGGTAATATATTGAGGAGGAGGGATGAGCTGTTCGGTTCGATCTGTTCGGAGTTCGTATCAAACATCGGCCGTTCAGCTGTTTTGCGAACTACGAACATTTCCACGTGTTCGGTTCGAGTTCGCCTACAATGGACCACAATGCACTTTTCCACTGGCCTGAAGCTTATAATTGGCTACAGCCTGCACCTGACCACAGGTCAAGTGCAAGACAGGTGCAAGACTATGCCAATCACGGCTCAGAGTCCTGATTGGGCAAATTTTGCCCAATCACGGGCTCACAGAGCAAAGTCCCTCAGCACACTATATAAGGCTTCACACAGCGCTTCAGCCTGTGTTTTTTGAGAGGATATTGTTCTGTTAGTGTGTGTTCCCACTGCCACCAGCTATTGGGGGGTCTCACTTCTACAAGATATCTGGGAATTGTAATTTGTGTCTTGTCACTGCCACCCATCAGGGGGTCTCACTGACTTATAGGAAGTTCCTGGGAATTGTAATCTGTGTCTTCTCACTGCCAGCTATCACGGTGTCCCACATACTTCTAGCAGATATCTGGGGATTCCTCAAGGGAGGGTTTTGTGTCCCCAGAAACACAAGGACTAGTACGTGGCTGGGAGGAGAAAGTGCACGATACGGTCATCCTCAGCGACCAGGAACACTCGGAAGCTAATGCCACCTCCAACCTACGCTGCATGAGCTCCCTTATCCTGCAAAGCCTGGTAAAGGACCCCAGGATTTGTGCTATCAAGGAGAGGGATCATTACTGGTTGGCAAGCCTTCTTGATCCACGATACAAGGGGAAAGTTGCAGAGCTCATCCTGCCCGCACAGAGGGAGGACCGGATGAAACAACTGGAGGACGCTCTAAAGCGACACTTGTGTAACACCTTTCCAGGCACTGGTAGGTTACCAAGTGCTGACACACGTGCTTCTGAGGTTGCGGATGGTCAGAGGAATAGCGGTGAAGGCCGGGGCTGCTTGACTGATGCCTTTTTAAATTTTTTTAGTCCACGACGCCCAGGGACGTCAAATGTAGACACCCATTGCCAGCGTCTTAACCGTATGGTGCAGGACTACCTAGGGGCAAGGGCAGACCTGGATTCCTTTCCAGCAGATGATCCACTGGCTTACTGGGTGTTGAGATTGGATCACTGGCCAGAACTTAGCCAATATGCTATGCAGCTACTAGGTTGCCCTTCATCCAGCGTGCTTTCTGAAAGGACGTTCAGTGCCGCTGGAGGTTTTGTCACAGACAAAAGAGTGCGTCTGTCCACCGCCTCTGTAGACCGGCTGACATTTATAAAAATAAATCAGTCCTGGATCAGCAGCTATCACTCTCCTGATGCTGATGTAACTGAATAGATTGGGGCTCTCTTTTGCATTACCAAAACCTCCACCCCTGCACTCTTCCACAATACCTCAGAGAGGTTACGTTGTGAAGGCACTAGCTGGCACCAAAGGCCTAATATTTGGGTGCACTGCCACTGACGCCTTTACCAGATTCATATAATTTTAATATTGGACCGCAGGGTCCAACCCTGCACTCTTCCACAATACCACAGAGGGGTTACGGTGTGACGGCACTGTTGCCGACACTAAAGGCCCAATTTTAAAGCACCTATTGTTACTTTCATACAAAGCCTGCATAAGTTTCACCATAATTTAGCCAAAATATCACTAAACTTGTTCTGCGCGCCCTAAAACGTCTCCTCTTTTCATACAGGCTGCCGCCCCAAGCAGTTGTTTATGAATAGATTAAAGGAAAAGCATTTACCGTCATTTGAAATGTCATTTTTTTCTTTTTAAGTGTTTCTATACATCCTAGAAATCCACCACTTCACGGGCAGGTTATGGGGACCTCCTAGGCACGATATTTGAAGGAATTTTTCGTTTTTATTTTTAACCCTTATTTCATGGAAAACTCACTGTTCCTTTTAAAAACATTTTCTGTCCCCCAGGGCACTACCCGGACCCCCATACACCTTTTTATGGCAATTATATGGCATATATGCCCTCTTGGAGGGCACTCTAAAATTCGAACTTTCGAGTCCCATTGACTTGAATGGAGTTCGGTTCGAGTTCTAACTCGAACTTTTGAAGTTGTTCGAGTTCAAATGCGAACCGAACACGGGGGTGTTCAGCTTATCACTATTGAGGAGGCGCGCTCATGCTCTGTGCTCGCGATTCCCCAATAAATTGCTGTTTATTCGGGAGAAAGACTCAGACATTTAGATTTTTGCTCCTAAATATTGAATATATAGATTATGAAGTCACTCTAGATGTAGACATGGTATATGACCCCGATGCAGGGGCCCGGCGCAGATAGAGGGCTGGGGGCAGGGGGGCCCGGCGCAGAAAGAGAGCTGGGGGCTGGGGGGGGCCGGCGCAGAAAGAGCTGGGGGCTGGGGGGGCCCGTCGCAGATAGAGAGCTGGGGGCTGGGGGGGCCCGGCGCAGATAGAGAGCTGGGGGCGGGGGGGAGCCTGGCGCAGAAAGGGGGCTGGGGGGGCCCGGTGCAGATAGAGAGCTGGGGGCAGGGGGGGGCGGCGCACATAGAGAGCTGGGGGAGCCCCTCAGATCTGGCTGTGAACGTTGGGCCTGGTATCGTAGACAAAACACACACGCCAAGGCCAGATACCAGCAGGCGTGCATAGTGTGTGACTCATGGTGTGATTGTGTGTGGAAGTGTGTTTATGTCTCACTGTCTGCTATTGTATCAATTTGTGTGTTATTGATTCATGATGTGTATCACTGTGTGTTATTGATTTGTGATGTGTGTTATTGTATCACTTTGTGTGCTATTAACTCGTGTGCTATTGTATCGCTGTGTTATTGATTCATAATATGCGTCATTGTATCACTGTGCGTGTTATTGATTTGTGATGTTAAAGTATCACTGAGTTACTGATTTGTGATGTTCTGTTAGTCTATGCTTTTTTATCTGTGTGTTACTTTCTAAGTCTATTTTGTTTTATCAGCCTGTGTATTATTGTATCACTGTGTGTTATTGTATCACTGTGTGTTATTGTATCACTGTGTATTATTGTATCACTGTGTATTATTGTATCACTGTGTATTATTGTATCACTGTGTATTATTGTATCACTGTATTATTGTATCACTCTGTGTTATTGTATCCCTGTGTGTTATTGTATCACTGTGTATTATTGTATCACTGTGTGGTTTTCCTTGATGCATTTACACACTCAGGTAAACCATGAAGTGTTATGAAACAGTGATGAATCCCTTTATTCTATGATGTCGTGATGCGTTATAATAACAGGGAGGGGGGGTCGGGATCTTCTGCCTTCCAGATGTTTTGGAACTACAGCTCCCTTGATGCTCTGCTACTCATATTGGCTGAGCCTCATGGGAAATGTAGGTCCAAAACATCTGGAGGGCCAAGGTTTCTGAGACCTGATCTAGAGGATTCCTTAGGGAATCATTCGCACGTCGGGCTATTATAATCCCACTGGCTCTCACCTCTCATTATGTGGTCATAGTGATAAGGGCGAGGCCCGGTGCATCCCGTGTCTCACTTCCTCTCTCTGTGCAGACACGCTGAGTGAGCACTGCCACCATTTGTACGTCGCCAATGGCAGTGCTCGTTGGGCCATTGCAATTTATAGATTGAGCATCAGCTTCATGGCTGACATAGACCAGAGGTCTCAAACTCCGGCCATCCCAGATGTATATTGCCTACAATTCCCAGAATCCTTTCAATGCAATAGATGGCCAGGGAATCGTGGGAGGTGTAGTTCAGAAGCATCTGGGGTACCACCGTTTCAGATCCCTGATATAGACAGTCTCCCCCACCCCACCCCATGCCCGATGATAACTGGATTTTGGACGACTGGTTTGAAGTATAGAATAGATTGTAAGCTCCTGCGACCAGGACCCTGTATCCCTGCTGTCCCTGTTATCTGGGTTTGTTTGTGCTTTTTCTTGGTTTAATGCCCTGCTCTGTGTCGTAGAACTCTGAGAAATCTCTTTGCTCTCTATATACGACGGTAATAATAATGATAATAAAGTCTATCCGGGTTATTCAGAGAGCGGTGAAAAGCAGGAGAATGACTGGAGAATGAAAAATTCTAGGTCAAAGTAGCCGATTTGGAAAGTGTGATGAAAGGGAGAATTTTTCTGGTTTGGCTAATATAACCAACAGGGTTATTCAAAGAGATCTGAATGGCTGGCGAAAGGTAACGGAACAGTGAAATTCGGCGCACGGTTACCTTTCCTGGCCATTCGACTATTCAGAGAGCAGGCAGTTTTCCAAATCCTGGCGAATGGCCTGCACATACTGTGGCTGTTCATTGCCTGTTCGAGGGCAGTGAAATCCCCATAGAGAAGCAATGCTTTGTCTATTCAGAGAATACAAACCAGCAGTGAAAAGTTACCGAATTTCCCTGCTGTTCAGTGGTTTCATTCGGCTGATTTATTCAGGCGAATCCCATAGGCTTCAATGTTAAAAATATTCCCGTTTTTACTCCGTATCTAATAAACCGTTCATTATAAAATTCTGCAGTAAAGAGTCTCTTTATTTATAGATTTTTTTAGGATATTTTAGGCATTTTCGGGATTTTTTTTACGATTTTTTTTTAAATCGTTTTTCCTTTTTTCTGTAACAGCCCTCTTTATTATCATTCATTGGATCTTATATGTAAATTCCAGACATTTTCGCTCAGTAGTTTCTTTGCAAACAGCGTTTCAATTTTCAAACATTCAAGCAAACTGTGTCGGGTTTTTCCGGCGGCTGCTCTGCACTCTGATCGGCTCCTGCTCGGGTTTCTCCGGCGTATTCGGCGAAGTTAATCCAGATGTTTTGCGGGTTTCAGTGTACGTTCGTCGGGTTTTGCGGTGACTTTTCGTCAGGTTTGCGACAGCTTTTCCCTGCATTACGACGGCCCTGTGCTGCCTGCTGAATACACCGCAGGGTCGCCGAAATGGGATCGCCGAATCACACCGAATTGAAGAGAACGAAAAGTCACCGACCGTGCGGTGGCAATTCGATTCTCTTTGAATAACCCTGCTAGAATTTTCCATACTCCAGTCATTCTCCTGCTTTTCACTGCTCTCTGAATAACCCTGTATGTGTTGGCGAGCCTGTCCTTTTATTGACATGCCTGTTCCTTGTGTCACTGGTCTTCGGGGGGTTAATGAATAAGGAGGATTCCTGGGGTAACATGCAAAATGTGGAGAAGTCAGCCGGTCCATCCATTGGTTTCCATGGCGACTGCATCGTTGTATTTTGCCCCTTTCCTCCGGATTTTCCCTTCATGATGGGCTCCCTTAATGCCCGGCTCTGTCTGTTACCGCTGAGACTCACTCTGTGTCTTCTCTTCCTCCAGGGGTTAAGAAGAAAACGAAAGTCATAAAGAACAACCTAAACCCCATTTGGAATGAGGTAGGCTTCACGTATCTGACTGTTGACATGATGTTTCTATTCTGGAACCTCGGCGCTCCCCCCTCCCGCGTCCCCCCTCCCGCGTCCCCCTGCTTTCCATGTAATTTGCGTGTAAATATAGGGGTATAGCCGGGCGTACGGGCGAGCGCTCTGCGTATGAGCAACGGCGACGTTTCATCTGCATGTGTCAACACGACTCCTCCGACTCATACCTGGGATGAGCTCCTCAGCTCCTGCCATCCTAAATCTGAGGATCATCATCCTCAGCCGGACCGTCACTACTGCAAAAAAATCACTATACCCAGGCATCCCATATGTTTCTGAACTACATGTCCCATGATGCTCAGCCAGCCTTATGAATGACTAAGCATCATGGCACGTGTAGTTCTGAAACATCTGGGATGTCAAGGTTCACCATCACTGCTATAGGGGTTATTCACTATCCGCCATTCTCGTCGAGGCGCGTTTCCCCACCGCTACAAACCACGGCAAAGGGAGCACAGTCACGGGTTACTCATAACGGAGGTGCCGCTCTTTACCGTTGTTTGTAGCAGCTTCATCTGCCGGTGATGAATTTTGCGGACAGCCGGAGCTCACCGTAGTTGCAACAATGGCGTACGCCAGAACTTGGCAGATTAACCCCTTATGTCCACCAAGGCCTGATCAGACGTTTATTTTGGCTCACGGTATCGCGGTCTGGACGGAGATGGAATCCAGTCCCAGGACACACATTCAGGCTAAAAATACGATCGTGTCCAGATTATGCAGAACAATTATACATTAATGACAAGAACTGACCATGTAAAGGCATGAAAACGGATCCTCTGTATTGTAGCCTCTCTGTGTATAATGTGCATGCAGACATAGCTTAATACACAGAGGGCACAATACAGGGAGTCTGGGATTTACCAATATGTCTGCATTATACATAATAAGTAAAAAGGACACAATACAGGGAGTCTGGGATTTACCAATATGTCTGCATTATACATAATAAGTAAAAAGGACACAATACAGGGAGTCTGGGATTTACCAATATGTCTGCATTATACATAATAAGTAAAAAGGACACAATACAGGGAGTCTGGGATTTACCAATATGTCTGCATTATACATAATAAGCAAAAAGGACACAATACAGGGAGTCCTGGGATTTACCAATATGTGTCTGCATTATACATAATAAGCAAAAATGACACAATACAGGGAGTCTGGGATTTACCAATATGTCTGCATTATACATAATAAGCAAAAATGACACAATACAGGGAGTCTGGGATTTACCAATATGTCTGCATTATACATAATAAGTAAAAATGACACAATACAGGGAGTCTGGGATTTACCAATATGTCTGCATTATACATAATAAGTAAAAAGGACACAATACAGGGAGTCTGGGATTTACCAATATGTCTGCATTATACATAATAAGTAAAAAGGACACAATACAGGGAGTCTGGGATTTACCAATATGTCTGCATTATACATAATAAGTAAAAATGACACAATACAGGGAGTCTGGGATTTACCAATATGTCTGCATTATACATAATAAGCAAAAATGACACAATACAGGGAGTCTGGGATTTACCAATATGTCTGCATTATACATAATAAGTAAAAATGACACAATACAGGGAGTCTGGGATTTACCAATATGTCTGCATTATACATAATAAGTAAAAAGGACACAATACAGGGAGTCTGGGATTTACCAATATGTCTGTATTATACATAATAAGCAAAAAGGACACAATACAGGGAGTCTGGGATTTACCAATATGTCTGCATTATACATAATAAGTAAAAAGGACACAATACAGGGAGTCTGGGATTCACGGATATGTCTGAGTTACACGTCGTACACAGAGAGGACACAATACAATCAGGGTTATTCAAAGAGAATCGAAAAGTCACTGCACGTTCGGTGACTTTTCGTTCTCTTCAACTCGGTTCGTTTTGCCGATCCCATTTCGGCGACCCTGCGGTGTATTCAGCAAGCACCACAGGGCTGTCAAAGTGCAGGGAAAAGCTGCCGCAAACCCGGTGAATGCACGCCGAAAACCCGCAAAAACATCTGGATTAACCCGTCGAAGACGCCGGAGAAACCCGAGCAGGAGCCGATCACAGCGCAGAGCAGTCGCCTGAAAAAGCTGACACCGCAGAAGAGGCAGTGAATAAATTAGGAAAACAGTTTGCTTGAATGTTTGAAGTGTGAAACGCTGTTTGCAAAGAAACTACTGAGCGAAAATGTCTGAAATTTACATATAAGGTCCAATGAATGATAATAAAAAGGGCTGTTACAGAAAAAATAAGTAAACTTAAAAATAAAATTAAAAAAAAAAATCGGACTCTTTTAAAAAAAATACTTAAAATATCCTAAAAAATCTATAAATAATCTTTTTGCTGCAGAATATTATAATTAACGGTTTATTAGATATTGGATTAAAACAGGAATATTTTTAACATTGAAGCCTATGGGATTCGCCTGAATAAACCTGACGAATGAAAACACCGAACAGCAGGGCATTTCGGCAACTTTTCCCTGCTGGTTTGTGTTCTCTGAATAGACGAAGCATTGCTTCTCTATGTGGATTTCACTGCCCTCGAACAGGCACCGAACAGGCACCGTATGTGCAGGCAATTCGCCAGGATTTGGCAAACTGCCTGCTCTCTGAATAGCCGAATGGCCAGGAAAGGTAACCGAACGCTGATTTTTAGTGTTTGGTTACCTTTCGGCAGCCATTCGGATCTCTTTGAATAACCCTGTAGGTTTTCAATAATAATGATAAATAAAACATGAATCCAGTTTCCGTTCGGGGGAATTTATTGGATGAAGTTCTAAAAGTGGAGCAAACGGCAAAAAGCATTTTCATCGGTTTCCATGGTGACTGCTCCACTTCTATGTGTTTGACCAGGTCTCCTCAGTTTTTGATCACATCAAGCTGTGTCCCCCTTTCTGGATTTCCATTCTTCATTGTAGTTCATGCTTGGCCGGTGCTGACACGTCTGTCTGATCCGGCAGCTCCTTTTATCTCCATGACATCCGATAGCTCCTTTTTAATGGTCAGTCTCAGGTCCAGCGGTAAGAGCCGCTGTATACTATAATACTCATCCATCGATTGCCGCCTGCTTTCCCAGCATTCATTTGCAAATGAATTATTTAAGTCCATTATCCTCTATGGTCTGTGTATCCTGTGGTTTCATGGGCAGAGATTCTCTATTATTGTATGGAAAACTACACACACACACACGTCATATTAATGGATTAAAACATTTACCTCTCGCCCCCATTTACCTCTACCCCATTTACCTCACCCCCATTTACCTCACCCCCATTTACCTCACCCCCATTTACCTCACCCCCATTTACCTCACCCCCATTTACCTCACCCCCATTTACCTCTACCCCATGCCTCTCACCCCATTTACCTCTACCCATGCCTCTCACCCCATTTACCTCTCACCCCATTTACCTCTACCCCATGCCTCTCACCCCATTTACCTCTCACCCCATTTACCTCTACCCCATGCCTCTCACCCCATTTACCTCTATCCCATGCCTCTCACCCCCATTTACCTCTACTCCATGCCTCTCACCCCCATTTACCTCTACTCCATGCCTCTCACCCCATTTACCTCTACCCCATACCTCTCACCCACATTTACCTCTACCCCATTTACCTCTACCCCCATTTATCTCTACCCCATACCTCTCACCCCAATTATCTCTACTTCATGCCTCTCACCCCCATTTACCTCTACCCCATGTGTCATTCCCATTTACCTCTACCCCATGTGTCACTCCCATTTACCTCTACCCCATGCCTCTCACACCCATTTACCTCTACCCATGCCTCTCACCCCATTTACCTCTCACCCCATTTACCTCTACCCCATGCCTCTCACCCCCATTTACCTCTACCCATGCCTCTCACCCCATTTACCTCTCACCCCATTTACCTCTACCCCATGCCTCTCACCCCATTTACCTCTATCCCATGCCTCTCACCCCCATTTACCTTTACTCCATGCCTCTCACCCCCATTTACCTCTACTCCATGCCTCTCGCCCCCATTTACCTCACGCCCATTTACCCCTCACCCCCATTTACCTCTACCCCATGCCTCTCACCCCCATTTACCTCTACCCCATGCCTCTCACCCCCATTTACCTCTACCCCATGCCTCTCACCCCCATTTACCTCTACCCCATGCCTCTCACCCCATTTACCTCACCCCCATTTACCTCACCCCCATTTACCTCTCACCCCCATTTACATCACCCCCATTTACCTCTCACCCCATTTACCTCTACCCCATGCCTCTCACCCCCATTTACCTCTACTCCATGCCTCTCACCCCATTTACCTCTACCGCATGCCTCTCACCCCCATTTACCTCTACCCCATGCCTCTCACCCCCATTTACCTCTACCGCATGCCTCTCACCCCCATTTACCTCTACCCCATACCTCTCACCCACATTTACCTCTACCCCATTTACCTCTACCCCATTTACCTCTACCCCATGCCTCTCACCCCCATTTACCTCTATCCCATGCCTCTCACCCCCATTTACCTCTACCCCATGCCTCTCACCCCCATTTACCTCTACCCCATGCCTCTCACCCCCATTTACCTCTACCCCATGCCTCTCACCTCCATTTATCTCTACCCCATACCTCTCACCCCAATTATCTCTACTTCATGTCTCTCACCCCCATTTACCTCTACCCCATGCCTCTCACCCCCATTTACCTCTACCCCATGTGTCACTCCCATTTACCTCTACCCCATGCCTCTCACCCCATTTACCTCTACCCTTTGTCTCTCACCCCTATTTACCTCTACCCCATGCCTCTCGCCCCCATTTACCTCTACTCGATGCCTCTCGCCCCCATTTACCTCTACCCCATGCCTCTCACCCCCATTTACCTCTACTGCATGCCTCTCACCCCATTTACCTCTACCCCATGCCTCTCACCCCCATTTACCTCTACCCCATGCCTCTCACCCCCATTTACCTCTACTCCATGCCTCTCACCCCCCATTTACCTCTACTCCATGCCTCTCACCCCCATTTACCTCTACCCCATGCCTCTCACCCCCATTTACCTCTACACCATGCCGGCTCTCACCCCATTTACCTCTCACCCCATTTACCTCTACCCCATACCTCTCACCCCAATTATCTCTACTTCATGCCTCTCACCCCCATTTACCTCTACCCCATGTGTCACTCCCCATTTACCTCTACCCCATGCCTCTCACCCCCATTTACCTCTACCCCTTGTCTCTCACCCCTATTTACCTCTACCCCATGCCTCTCACCCCCATTTACCTCTACTCGATGCCTCTCGCCCCATTTACCTCTACCCCATGCCTCTCACCCCCATTTACCTCTACCCCATGCCTCTCACCCCATTTACCTCTACCCCATGCCTCTCACCCCCATTTACCTCTACCCCATGCCTCTCACCCCCATTTACCTCTACTCCATGCCTCTCACCCCCATTTACCTCTACTCCATGCCTCTCACCCCCATTTACCTCTACCCCATGCCTCTCACCCCCATTTACCTCTACACCATGCCGGCTCTCACCCCATTTACCTCTCACCCCATTTATCTCTACCTCATACCCCTCACCCCCATTTATCTCTACCCCATGCCTCTTATTTCCATTTATCTCTGTGGGTTAGCGGAGTCACTGGCTTCATTCTTTCTCTACACTGCTGATCCTCTGCCCCATCCCTCTCGATTTCATTGTGCCTCTTCTTTTCTACCTCCTTTTGTGACTCTACCTTACCTACCACGCTGTGTTCCTGCCCCATCTTTCCTATGTCTCATCCCTCCCTTTCTCGATGTTCCTCCGGCTAGATCTCTCATTCTCACTGTACCTTTACCTCATCCTATTAATTTACCCCCATTATACCTGTGCATTGCTACACCCGGATTGCGTTCCTGTATCGTGTCACTTCAGTGCTGCATCCATTCCAAGCTGCCTGGACATTTTCACTTTATCATTGTCTACCACATGGGCCGGCAACTAGCAAGCCGCATTGACAGGGGCTGTCGAATTGAGCCGCAACACTTTCCACCCCAGATGTTTCAAAACTATCAGGGTTATTCAAAGAGCACCGGAATGGCTCCGAAATTGCACTGAACAGTGAATTTCCCCGTACGGTGACATTTCGGGGCCATTCGGCTATTCAGAGAGCAGCAGTTTCCCAAATATTGGCAAATTGCCAGCGAAATACGGTGCCTGTTCGACAGCAATGAAATCCCCCATAGAGAAGCAATGCTTAATCTATTCACTGACACCGAACAGCAGAGAAATGCTCTGCTGTTCAGGTGTTTTGATTCGTCAGGTTTATTCAAGCGAATCCCATAGGTTTCAATGTTAAAAATATTCCTGTTTTTATTCAACAATTTATTCTTTTAATTGGTATCAAAAGTTTCATTATTTATTTTTTAGGATTTTTGTAGACATTTTTGCGGGGTTTTTTCGGCGAAATTTATTTTCTTAATTTTTTTATTATTTTACATACAGGGTTATTCAGAGAGAGGTGAAAAGCAGGAGAATGACTGGAGAATGGAAAATTCTAGGTTAAAATAGCCAAACCAGAAAAATTCTCTATCTCACTTTCCAAATCCCCTATTTTGACCTACAATTTTCCATTCTCCAGTCATTCTCCTGCTTTTCACCTCTCTCTGAATAACCCTGTGTTTTTTTTTTCTGTAACACACGTTCTATTATTATTGATAACACTTTCTACATTAATTCCAGGAATTTTCAAGCAGTATTTTTTTTGCAAACAGCTTTTAAGGCTAGGGTCAGACGAACGCATTTTCACGTTGTCTGTGAAAAAGTGCGTTCGAACGAATGGACGCATTTTTTCACGGAGTACGCGAGAGCGGTCATACGATGCGCATTTTTCGCCCGTGATTTTGTACGGATCATCAATAAAACACTTTGTGCATCTGGACGTTATGTTGGCCGGACGTGTGCAGCGTCTGACATCTCCTAATCACGCACACACGCCTCTAGTGGACGCAGCGGACTCTGTACGTCAGTACTAGCAGTTTAACGTTCTCGAAAAAATGCGTTCATTTTCCACTTGCGTTGCGCGGCCGGACTTTCGTGCGACCGTACTTCGTATATTGGCCGTCATTGCCCGTCATTTGCTGCTAGTGCGGCCGTAATTATGTGCGCCTGCACGCGCGTTCGCACTGCCTCAGTCTGACCCCAGCCTAAAAGTTGCACTTTTCTTTTTTTACCCCGTTCGTCAGCTTGTCAGCGCTCTGTTCAGCGGATCGTCTGCCTTTTTCGGGTGCGTTTGGCAGTTTTGCAGCGGATCGTTGGGTGCATTCGACTTTTTTTCAGCAGCTTATCGATCTGATCTGATGTTTTTTGGGTGGTTTTGTGGCGGTTTTTCAGTTTATTTTGGCGGTTTTGCTGCGGTTTGAGGATGCAGTCGGCGGCTTTTCCCTGCATTTCACAGACCCTGCGGTAAATGAAGCCTCCGGGTCGGGAAATTTGACTCTCCGAAGTGCGGGGAACGAATGAGCACCGAAATTTCAGTGGAATGTGGGTGCTCTTTGAATAAGCCTGTATATCTCTGATTCTCCCGTGATGCCAGCTAAAAAAGTGTCCAAGTAATAAGAGAAATGTTACAAAAGATTTGGGGGGGGCATAGTTGCTGACCCCTGGTCTACCACTTCTCCTGGAAGGCAGATTCATGCTAGGGATGTGCGTTTCGGGTTCCGGAATTTTGGAATTTTCTGAAATTTCCCGATTCGTGCATTCGGATTCGGACGATTTTCCGAAAATTTTCAGATCTGAAAACGGCAGATCCGAACAAATTTTCGAGCTGAATGAAAACATTTCGGAATTTTCGAATGGACTAGAAATGTGTAAAATCGACATTCATTTTCGTTCCATTCTTGATTTCGGCTCCATTTCAGTAATTTCGGACAACGTATTTATATCGCTGATTCTGTAATTAAATTTTGTATCATTCCTGGTCAATGTATCCTTCCTGGAAAACCAGAGAAATCTCAATGTATCCTTCTTGTAAAACGAGAGAAATCTCAATGTATCCTTCTTGTAAAACCAGAGAAATCTCAATGTATCATTCTTGGAAAACCAGAGAAATCTCAATGTATCCTTCTTGGAAAACCAGAGAAATCTCAATGTATCCTTCTTGGAAAACCAGAGAAATCTCAATGTATCCTTCTTGGAAAACCAGAGAAATCTCAATGTATCCTTCTTGGAAAACCAGAGAAATCTCAATGTATCCTTCCTGGAAAACCAGAGAAATCTCAATGTATCCTTCCTGGAAATCCAGAGAAATCTCAATGTATCCTTCTTGTAAAACATGAGAAATCTCAATGTATCCTTCCTGGAAATAGAAACCAGAGAAATCTCAATGTATCCTTCTTGTAAAACCAGAGAAATCTCAATGTATCCTTCTTGTAAAACCAGAGAAATCTCAATGTATCCTTCCTGGAAATCCAGAGAAATCTCAATGGTAGAATTATCGTATCGTATAATTATCGTATCTGAAAAACCATTAGTTTACGTCAAACGAATAGACACTTTGAAACGAGGAGAACAGACGTTCCGAAAAACATGAAAATTTCCGGAATCACGAAAAAAAAGTCGATACGAAAAACGAAACGAACCGAACCGAAAATCGTCCGAAACGAGTCGAAACGAAAATTTACAAAATCCGAACGAACCGGACAGGAAAGAAAAAAAAAAAAAAAAAATATCGGTGCACAAGCCTAATTAGAAACATAGAAAAATGTCAGCAGATAAGAACCTTTCGGCCCATCTAGTCTGCCCAGTTACATGGATACTTAACCTGGATTTATCTTTTGTTTAGGATAGCCTTATGCCTATCCCATGCCTGCTTAAATTCAATCACTGTTTTGGCCTCTACCACTTCTACTGGAAGGCTGTTCCATGTATCCACCACCCTCTCAGTAAAATAATGCTTCCTGATGTTACTTTTAAACCTTTGCCCCTCTAATCTAAGACTATGTCCTCTTGTTTTGCTACTTTGATTCCGTTTAAATATACTCCCTTCCTCTACCTTGTGGATTCCCTTTACGTATTTAAATGTTTCTATCATATCTCCTCTGTCTCGTCTTTTTTCCAAGTGTAGCGCTCACTCCCGGAGGAGCCGCTAAAAATGAACCACGGGTCAGTCTCCCCGCACTAGGGAATAAATATACTCCAACACAGTTGTGAGTTTTTATCATTTAAATAGTTTACTAAAATAATAAGCAGATGTTGAGACACGGTATTCACAAGTATTATTACAGTACTTTCGTATCGCGGTAAAAGTGCGTAGCGGGAAAGAAACGAAACACGAGGCTTCGTATTTCGGAAAAAATATATTCACAACCGAACAGAAAAGCAATGCAATTGCACGAAATTCGAAAAAGGGACACGTAGCGAAACCCAAAAATACAATCTCTTCGTATTACGCTAAACGCGCAGCGGAAAAGAGAAAAATATTATTCGGAACGTATCTTTAACCCCTGTTCCGAATCGTAACAGAATGAGTCCTGCACAGGTTAAGTCCCGGAATGTAAAAGGTGTGTATGTGTGTGTGGTACCCGGGTACTGTTCAACTGGCCAGTGAATTTACTTAAGGAATGTCTTCGACTAGTCAAGTTGGGGCCCTGTGGACTTTAAAGAGAAAACAGCAGCGTGTTCTTTATTTACAAACGGCCTTGGAGGCCTTTCACCCATCCACCGGTTGCTTTAGGCTCCGCTGACCCAGGACGTCTCTCCGCTCGATATTGACAGGGGATACTTGCGGCCGGATCCGTTGTCTGACTTTCCGTAGCTTGTCCACGACTTGTCCAGCTCACCGCCTGCTTTCCGTATCCGATCAACTCGCGGTAACTCCTCACTCGAGGTCTTCGGATTGTTCGATCTGCAGCAATCTCTGGAACTTGGAGGTCTCCTTCACTTGTGCTGAATGGCCCAATAAAGAAACTGGCAGGTCTCACTCGCGCTCTGGCCTAGGCCCTCTCGCGATGTCTGGCACTGCGTCTGCTCTCTCTCGTTCCCTGGCGCGCTCTGGCGCGTTCTCCACGAGGTTCGGGATGTAAGTCTGCTCGGTCCCACCCACTTCCTGTCTCCTTGCAAAGCACGCCGGGAAATGTAGTCCCAATGTCCAGTGTCTCTAATCGCGATTGTCTCCATCTTGTGGCCAAAAATAGGTACTGCCAGCAGCAAGATTTTAACACCGCGCTACACAAGCTTTACATGTTAAGATCATTAAGCCTTTCCTGGTAACTTTTCTCCTTCAAGCCGTACACCATTTTAGTAGCCAGTACATCTCCTTGCGTCCTTTTTTTATTCCTCATGTCGCGCTGGTTGCTGTGATTTTATTGTGATGTTATTCTGACCTCTCTGTCCCACCTTGCAGGGATTCGAATGGGACCTTAAAGGCGTTCCTCTGGACAATAATGCCGAGCTCACCGCTGTCGTTAAAGACCATGAAACCATGGGGAGGAACAGGTGAGCAAATAATGGGCTTTATTCACTGAACAGTGCTTTCATGAAGAAACTGTAACATTCATGTCGATGCAGCTGGAAAAAAAAAAGAAGACATTTTCCATCCTATTGCGCCTCACACTTTAAGTGGTCATTCTCCAAATTCCTGGTTTAGTGAATATACAGCAAAAGCAGGGCCATAAGTACAGTCGTCAGGTCGGCCATGTTTTCCTGGACGCATATAATGATTTCGTGCTGATGGGCAGTGCATGAAAAATGCCACCCCGCAGTATGTAGAATTCATACGCTGCAGAAAAGGAATCCCAGATGACCTGCCTTGATTTCCCTTGTCCTGCGGCGTATGAATTATACATGTTGCAGGGCAGCACTTCTCCCGTGCTCTCCATTTGGATGAGTGTGTGTCCAGGAAAACATGGCCACCATGGCAACCCTACCTGTAAGAGATCCAGGGACATAATCACCTCAGAACATGGATTCAAATGGCTTACAGCGGCCATGTAGCACATCGAGTCCCCACGGGTTTTATTCTGTGTGGATCATGTTGATTTCCTCTCAGCATCCCTGCTGGAAGGTCTTTCCACGCATCCACAACTCCCATGTGAAGACAGAAATGTTATTTGCTGGCGTTTCGAGCTTCCTTTCACACAGCCAGTCATGGTATAACAACATGTCCACATCCTGTGGTGCTGTGAGAGCTCTTGCTTTCTCTTTAAACCATCAAACTACAAAGGGGCTTGTTCGCTAAACTTTGATTTTTCGAGAACCGACCATGAGAGAAGTCTGAGATATTTTTTCCCCCAGTAAAGTCAGACAGACAGATGCCCAGATCTGATCCCTAGGATTTTGATCGGGAGTCGATCACACCTGAATTATACATGTGGCAGGCAGGGCAGCACTTTTCCTCTGTGCTCCCCTCTGCACAAAATAGTAATATGTATGCAGAAAACCATGGCCGACCTGGCAACCAAAAGGGACAGGGTCAGAGACCTGCTGGGCAGCGAGAATCCAAGCTCCCCTGCTGGAGTCCTGCAACCTCAGCAATGTCTCACAGCGTTTGCCACGCCGGCTTGCAAGCAATGAAGGAGGTTGGGAAGACGATGCTGCGTCCACCAGCTGAAGTTCAAGGCCTCTGCTTTCACTTGCACTGCAGAGCAGGGCTGTTACACTCTGCCCCCCACCAAATGTTTTTGAACTACAACGCCCAGGATTCCCTGCCCATCTGGTGCATTGACAGAATTCTGGGAATTGTAGGCATCAACATCTGGAGGGTCATGAGGTTGACAGCATTGACTTCCAGCGTCTTCCTTGCTTGCTTCATGACCCACAAGCAGATATGGAAGACAACGCAGTGACTGCGGAGGCCCGGGATTCATTACATGAGGGAGTCAGCCGCATATACAGCTGTGGGTTGTGCGGTTTTGGATCTGGACTCTGTATCGCATGACTCTGATCAAATTGGCGACCCTGCGTATATGTATATATATACAATTAACAGAAATTTCAGCGGCAATCCAGGACTGTAAACGATATAACCTTTCCTGAGGAAAGCTCCGATCTGGAGCTGAAACGTTGACCCCCTCCCCTATGGCAAAATAAAGGTTATATTGTTTACAGTCCTGGAGTGCCGCTGCAATTTCTGTTAATTGTATGCTGTGGAGCCAAGCGGCAGGCACCGGCACAGATTGACTTCGGAAGCGTGGGTGCATGATATATCAGCAAACTTACATACACTATATTGCCAAAAGTATTCACTCACCTGCCTTGACTCGCATATGAACTTAAGTGACATCCCATTCCTAATCCATAGGGTTCAATAGGACGTCGCTCCACCCTTTTGCAGCTATAACAGCTTCATCTCTTCTGGGAAGGCTGTCCACAAGGTTTAGGAGTGTGTTTATGGGAGTATTTGACCATTCTTCCAGAAGCGCATTTGTGAGGTCACACACTGATGTTGGACGAGAAGGCCTGGCTCTCAGTCTCCGCTCTAATTCATCCCAAAGGTGTTCTATCGGGTTGAGGTCAGGACTCTGTGCAGGCCAGTCAAGTTCATCCACACCAGACTCTGTCATCCATGTCTTTATGGACCTTGCTTTGTGCACTGGTGCACAGTCATGCTGGAAGAGGAAGGGGCCAGCTCCAAACTGTTCCCACAAAGTTGGGAGCATGGAATTGTTCAAAATGTCTTGGTATGCTGAAGCATTCAGAGTTCCTTTCACTGGAACTAAGGGGACAAGCCCAGCTCCTGAAAAACAACCCCACACCATAATCCCCCCTCCACCAAACTTTACACTTGACACAATGCAGTCAGACAAGTAACGTTCTCCTGGCAACCGCCAAACCCAGACTCGTCCATCAGATTGCCAGATGGAGAAGCGCGATTCGTCACTCCAGAGAACGTGTCTCCACTGCTCTAGAGTCCAGTGGCGGCGTGCTTTACACCACTGCATTTGACGCTTTGCATTGCACTTGGTGATGTATGGCTTAGATGCAGCTGCTCGGCCATGGAAACCCATTCCACAAAGCTCTCTGCGCACTGTTCTTGAGCTAATCTGAAGGCCACATGAAGTTTGGAGGTCTATAGCGATTGACTCTGCAGAAAGTTGGCGATCTCTTCGCACTATGCGCCTCAGCATCCGCTGACCCCACTCAGTCAGTTTACCTGGCCTACCACTTCGTGGCTGAGTTGCTGTCGTTCCCTAAGGCTAGGGTTAAACGAGCGCATTATTCGCAGCGACCGTCAAAAAAGTGTGTTGAACGCATTGACGTATTTTTTCACGGAATACGCGATAGCGGTCATACGATGCGCATTTTCGTGCGTGATTTGTTACGGATCCAAACCAGGAAACTTTGGGTGTCTGGACGTTATGTTGGTCGTACATGAGCAGTGTCTGACGTCTCCTAATGACGCACACACGCCACTATGCGAACGCAGCGCACTCTGTACGTCAGTACTAGCGGTTTTGCGTTCTCGTTTGTTTGCCGCTTGCGTTGTACGGCCGCACTTCATATATTGCCCGTCATTTGCTGCTACTGCGGCCGTGATTAAGTGCGCCTAAATGCACGTTAAAAATGCGTTCGTCTGACCCCAGCCTAACCCTTCCACGTTCGTATAATACCGCTGACAGGTGACTGTGGAATATTTAGGAAATTTCATGACCGGATTTGCTGCACAGGTGGCATCCTATCAGTTTCACGCTGGAATTCACTGAGCTCCTGAGAGTGACCCATTCTTTCACAAATGTTTGTAAAAACAGTCTGCATGCCTAGGTGCTTGATTTTATACACCTGTGGCCATGGAAGTGATTGGAACTTCTGATTATTTGGATGGGTGAGCGAATAGAAACATAGAAACATAGAAAAATGTCGGCAGATAAGAACCTTTCGGCCCATCTAGTCTGCCCAATTACATGGATACTTTACCTGGATTTATCTTTTGTTTAGGATAGCCTTATGCCTATCCCATGCCTGCTTAAATTCAATCACTGTTTTGGCCTCTACCACTTCTACTGGAAGACTGTTCCATGTATCCACCACCCTCTCAGTAAAATAATGCTTCCTGATGTTACTTTTAAACCTTTGCCCCTCTAATCTAAGACTATGTCCTCTTGTTTTGCTATTTTGTTTCCTTTTAAATATACTCCCTTCCTCTACCTTGTGGATTCCCTTTACGTATTTAAATGTTTCTATCATATCTCCTCTGTCTCGTCTTTTTTCCAAGCTGTACATGTTAAGATCATTAAGCCTTTCCTGGTAACTTTTCTCCTTCAAGCCGTACACCATTTTAGTAGCCCTTCTCTGAACTCTCTCTAAGATGTCTATATCCTTCTGGAGATACGGTCTCCAGTACTGCACACAGTACTCCAAGTGAGGTCTCACCAGTGCTCTGTACAGTGGCATGAGCACTTCCCTTTTCCTACTGCTAATACCTCTCCCTACACAACCAAGCATTCTGCCAGCATTTCCAAGCATTCTGCCAGCATTTCCTGCTGCTCTATTACATTGACTACTTACCCTTAGATCCTCTGAAATAATAACCCCTAAATCCCAACCCTCAGATGTTGAGGTTAGGACTGTATCAAATATTCTATATTCAGCCCTTGGGTTTTTACGTCCCAGGTGCATTATCTTGCACTTATCCACATTAAAACTCAATTGCCACAACTCCGACCATTTTTTTAGTTTACCTAAATCATTTGTCATTTGGCTGATCCCTCCAGGAACGTCAACCCTGTTGCAAATCTTTGTGTCATCAGCAAAAAGACATACTTTTCCATTAATACCTTCTGCAATATCACTAATAAAAATATTAAAGAGAATGGGTCCAAGTACTGACCCCTGAGGTACCCCACTGGTAACAAGACCTTGCGCCGAATAAACTCCATTTACCACAACCCTCTGTTGTCTGTCACTCAGCCACTGCCTAATCCATTCAACAATATTGGAATCCAAGCTCAAAGATTGCAATTTATTGATAAGCCTTCTATGCGGAACAGTATCAAAAGCCTTACTGAAATCTAAATAAGCAATGTCTACTGCACCACCTGTGTCTATTATTTTTGTTACCCAATCAAAAAAATCAATAAGATTAGTTTGGCATGATCTCCCTGAGGTAAACCCATGTTGTTTCTGATCCTGCAATCTATGTGTTTTTAGATGTTCAACAATCCTTTCCTTTAACATGGTTTCCATTAATTTCCCCACTACTGACGTATACTTTTGGCAATATAGTGTATATATAAGACTGTAAATTAAAATCCCTGCGGCTGGTTCCCTTTTTGTAGCCGCTGCTCCTTTTGTGTTAGAGTGAGAAAACAATCCAGGACTCAGAGTGAAAATGTATTTTAAAACAACAAAAATCAAAAAACAAAACAAGTTTAAACAGACGCTTGGAAAATCCAAAGCCCTGTATCTGCTCATAAAAAGGAATGAATAACAGACGTTCCAGCCAAGATGTGTATCTCGTCCGGGGCAAGCTGCGGCTCGTCAGGCACTTCTCTGCGCCTGGGTGATGGGGACGGACGGGGAGGCCAAAGTCCTACAGGGAATTCCGCAGGATTCCACAGGAAAACTGCAGAATTCCATGCGACGTGCTGCAGGCGAGGGGGGGGGGGCACACACTGAATCCTGACGCCAGAATCAAAACATCAGAGAGAGCGACACTGTGTCCGCTTGTGGTAAATTAATGGCTCCGATGCATTGTGTACTTTGTATAGGGACGATACTTTGTTAAGGGGCCGATACTTTGCATACGTTGAATAGGGGTCGATACTTTGTATAGGGGTCAATACTTTGTATAGGTGCTGATACTTTGTATAGGGGCCGATACTTTGTATAGGGGCCGATACTTTGTATAGGGGCCGATACTTTGTATAGGGACTGATACTTTGTATAGGGGCCGATACTTTGTATAGGGACTGATACTTTGTATAGGGGCCGATACTTTGTATAGGTGCCGATACTTTGTATAGGGGCTGATACTTTGTATAGGGGCTGATACTTTGTATAGGGGCTGATACTTTGTATAGGGGCTGATACTTTGTATAGGGGCCGATACTTTGTATAGGGGCTGATACTTTGTATAGGGGCCGATATTTTGCATACTTTGTATAGGGGTCGATACTTTGTATAGGGGTGTATTCTTTGTATAGGGGCTGATACTTTGTATAGGGGTCGATACTTTGTATAGGGGTCGATACTTTGTATAGGGGTGTATTCTTTGTATAGGGGCTGATACTTTGCAGCGAGTCTGAGAAGAATGTGCTATTCCAACTTCGATTGTTCTACATTGGCTCCTGCCGATATTCTGGAATAACCAGCGACTCCTAAACACCGACGTTAAGAGATTTTGCTTGTGCTTTGAAGGGGCCATCTTACTATTAAAAATTTACTCCCCCCCCCCCCCTTTTTATTCCCCCTGACAGAATCTACCCAATTATTTTTTTTGGATGGCATAAGGACCAATGGGGCCCTATTCCAAAGCTGGTGCTAACTTAACCAGAGCTGTTGTAAACTTAACAACTCCATAGAATATGGGCTAAATTACATACTTGGTGCTAACGTTAGCGCTCACCTGCATGAGGGTTAACGTTACCCCAAGTATTTTCCGCATTTTGCAATCCAAACGCTAATGGGTTAAGTAACTCGTTTGCGTTTGGTATCTTGCGCTTTTCAGCACGAGGTTACTGTACTTTGCGCTCCCTATACTTAACATGGGGAGCACAAAGTGTTAATCAGTGTTAGGATTACAATGTCCCAGCGCTGATTAACGTCTGTCTGTGGTTAGCGGAAAGTTAACCAGAGCCAGGATTTGGTGTTAACGTATTTCGCTTCTGCAGAATCCGTTAAAACCATCCAAAAAAATAAAAAACAGAATCTTATACTCACATCCTGTCCCGTGGCGAGGACCGCGGCTCTGTCCGCCTCCTCAGTTCAGAGGGAGCAGGGAGAGACTGGGGGAAAAAGTCCCCCCAGTCTCCCCCTACGTATCACTACACTGACCGGCTGGATCTCGCGAGGTGACCGTCTGCTTCAATGGAGTCCTATGGACTCCATTGAGAGGATGCGCGCGGGAGAGCTCAGCGCTCCGCGTGCATCCCGGGGCTTTGCGCGCGGTGACAATGCAGGCAGCTTTGTTAGCACCTGCATTGTAATCTAGTGTTAAAATGTGGGCACTAGGGGGAAAACTGCGGGTACAGTTTTTCCTCCCTAGCGCCCCCGTTTTACCGCTAGGAATGTAATTTGGCCCTATAATAGTTCTGATAAGTTTACAACAGCTCTGGTTAAGTTTGCACCAACTTTGGAATAGGGGCTCAGGTTGGATCTTTTGCATTGGTCTAGGTTTTTCTCTCTGTGAACAACAAATGCAGAAATGCTCCCCTTCCTCCATACGCATAGATGGTATTCCTTATATCAGAGTATGCCGGCCCTGAGGAAACAGAGTATATTTAGAAATTCCTCTTTGCTGTGTGACATTCAAACTATAGTATCATTGGGAGGAATTTCTAAATATAGCCTGTCATAGTATAAAATAGTCATACGAGAAGGAGGTAGAGGCACTGCAGACTTCTAAATCAAGGCAACTTTTATTGGAATGGCATCTTACAGTGAGACAACGTTTCGACTCTCAGCGAGTCTTCTGGACTGGTTTGAGATAATATATACTGTATATATCAAATGTAAAGCAGCAATTATATCCAAATGGCTCTGTGGATGCACTCAGGGTCTTAGATAAGCAATAAATCTTTATTTAAACCACATTCTAAACAACCGTTGTTTCGCCTCATGCAGAGCCATGATCAAGGTCCCTCAAAAAGGCTCTGCATGAGCTGAACCGTTGTTTGTTTTTTAATGTAGCTCAAATAAAGGTTTATTGTTTTATCTAAGACACTGAGTGCATCCACAGAGCCATTTGGATTTATATTTCTGCAAACCACCGGCACACATTGGGCACAGACCATCGTCATAGAGTGCAAAGAACTCTCTGTTTGGTGCCCCGTGGAATGCTGGGAGCTGCTCCGCAAACACAGAACCTGATTGGCTGCTGACATCCCGTGCGCTCTGTAACCATGATTTCTAGCAGTGACTGTCACCGAGGATTTAATATTTTGTGATGTCATTCCAAGATGGCGGCCAACACGGCGAAACGTCTTGTGGTGCGGCTACGCGCAAATAAAATCAATCTGTTTCAGAACTTTGAAACCACTTAGGGGATCATAAAACACCTTGATCCCTCCCACAGCGCCGCCTCAGATAATGTAGAGATAATAGGTGGAGAGGTGATCTAAAATATGAAATACACCTCATCGTGCAGCACACTATAACCATAGAAGACGTATAAGCCCAAAGGACCTCACTCACAGGAGAAAAGATTTAATTCAGGCACCTCAATGTTACCACAATCCTGCACCTCCAGAGCTCCACTGCTGGTATCACCGGCTGCCGTCAGGAACACCAGGGGAACGCTAATCTGGCCTCAAGCCTGGATCACTCTGCGAGATCTGTAACACAGGACATCCGAAGCGCCGCTCAACAGCCCCTCCTGTAGAGTCACCTTACCGGTGGCGGGAACTTGCCGAGAATAGATTAAGGGTTCCCCATGTGTTCCTGATGGCGGCCGGTGATGCAGGATTGTGGTAACATTGATGTGCCTGAATCAATATTTTCTCCTGTGAGTAAAATCAGTCTGTGCCTGTTTGATAATGTGTCTTATGGGAAGAATATTTTAGGAGACAGTATCACTTTAATTCCTATTTCCCGCTTGGTAATGAGGGGCATTGCCATAGACTCCAGTCTCTGTACGGCTTTAAGAGCTCCTCGCCTACCGATAAGGCACTTAAGGTCTCCGGGATTCCAGTCATCATGGAGACTACAATAACACAACAGAAATGTGAGTTTTGGTTCTGCTTTCTGTAACAATGACTCAATGTTTAGTTCTTGAAACAAACGGCTGTCAGTGAATCCCACGTCAGAGCCGAAAATGTCATGACGATCCTGTACCTAAACATGGAAAAGAGCAGAGGATGTCAAGCAGACATATTGTCATAAAGCCTAATGATTCAGCTTTATAAGTAACGTTTCCTGGGGATGAGCTCCATAGCAATAAAACTCACAGTAATGTGCAGTGTGTATGAGCGTATCACAGAATCCACAGCAATGAAACTCACAGTAATGTGCAGTGTGTATGAGCATATCACAGAGCTCCTCAGCAATGAAACTCACAGTAATGTGCAGTGTGTATGAGCGTATCACAGAATCCACAGCATTAAAACTCACAGGAATGTGCAGTGTGTATGAGCGTATCACAGAGCTCTACAACAATAAAACTCCAAGTAATATGCACATTACTGAGAGTTTTATTGGTGTGAAGCACTATGAAACGCTCATACACACTGCACATTACTGTGAATTGTATTGCTATGGATTCTGTGATACGCTCATACACAGCGCACATTACGGTGTTTTATTACTGTGGAGCTCTGTGATACGTTCATACACACTGCACATTACTGTACGTTGGATTCTTCTAATGTGAGAGAAACACATTTGTTAGGGAAGAGATCAATCAGAAATGACACACACCATGCTCTTACACACCAAATACCTGAGATCTAATCTTCTTCTAGAGGAAATGCTATCTCTGCTCCTGTTTCTCACTCAGTTTAGATCTCCTCTGTCTCTCCCACCTGGCTGAATTCTGAGTAAAAATAACATCTTTTAATGATGTTTTTTTAAGTCTTGTTCCATCTCTGAATTCATTGTTTATAATCACAATACAATGAATTTTCCATCTGAGCTAAATTTACTCTTCTGGATTCAGGGATTTACAAGTAAAGTGTGTGCTAACGCAGGAAGCCATCAGGATGTCCTGTGATGTCATATAGCAACCTTGACATGTGACATTAATAGACTCTACTCCTACCCAAACCTTGTAATGATTTTATTTTGTGTTCCAGTATTACTTCTCACTCTGAACTGATTTCACTGGGCGTCTCATCCAGGTATCTGCCACCTCTTTCTACATCACTGTTATACCATTACCATACCCAGTGGGCACCTCGCCCCTGTATCTGCTACTCTTTATACATGTCACGACCCACGCCGTCTCCGGTGCTCGGCGACCGGCATCGTTTTCCACACTGCCCGCTGGCCGGCAGCTGAGTGATGAAGTGTCTGACCGCGATCATGTGGTATGGCTGAGGGCGGGATGTGGCTTGATGACGCGGCACCCACCCGGTTTAAAACAAGTAGGCTAAAACAGACTCGTTGCCCTAGCGTGGTTTTACCTCCTCTCAGTGCTCATCCGTATTTTGATATTGCTATTGCGTATGACCATTGCTTGTCCGAATACCCTTCTGACGTTTAATCCTTTGGCTTCCCTTCTGTCTACCCGATCTGGTTACCGACTCTGGCACACGGCTGACACTCATTCTGCCAAACGACTTGGGCATTTCTATCCTAGATATTCCGGTGACATAATCTGTTATTAACCCCTGTTGGGGATTGCTGTTATTTACCCTGTCTGTCCGGCTCAAGACTATCTTGGTCTCAGATCTACATTCACCTTTACTGCTAAACCTGTGTGTATATATACTCCTCTAAGGTTCTCCTCTGGGTTTTGGTAATAGGTAATTGTGCCAACCATCTCCAGGATGGGAAGAGTAGGGTAGCTGCTGGGTGTGTAGGGATTAGTTTATTAGTTGTTGGGCAGGAAGGTGACATTACACGGTTAATAGCTGTAATGATCTCTTTGGCAGGGCTGCCATCAGAAATCTTGGGGCCCCTTACTGAACCACTGGTCGGGCCCCACACCCCTCACCCACCAATTCAATAAATTAATAAAAAATAAGCCTTTTCCTCCTCTTTTGCTTACCGCATTCGCTGTGCACTTCTACCTGATGCAGACCCTACTAATCGCTCCCTCAATGAGAAGTCAGAGTGTGCTTACTGTCCCCAGATCCCCCGGCCCACCGGGAAAAGTGTTGGTATCTTACTGGCCAGGCCTTGGTGGCATAGTGAGGCCTCTAAATCTGTTGAACGTAGACAAGCTGCACAGGGTTTGGGCTCCCTGGAGTTACAGGGCCCCTGAACATGTCATGGGCTTTTGGAAATCTATTCCATGCATCTACTACCATTTCTACGTGTTATCCTTACGTCTCACACTGGGTAGGATTTCTATGTACCTACTACCTTAACAATGAAGCATCATAAGTAGGCACTGATTTCTCTTGCATCTTATCTCCATTATGGTGGGTTGGCATCACAGGAAGTCCAGTAAGCCCTGGGAGGGCCAGTTTATATGTAGATGGCACACCAGCTGTTTAATTTGCCTGTCGTGAGGACATGGTGATGAGAACTTCCTCCACTCCAAACAATGGCTCGTTACAGGCTCCGCTAGAATAGGCATCGGCACAGGATATTATAGAACGCTGCGTTCTTTGTACTCCATCGACCTTCCTGTAGGTATCTCACAGGGTCATTTATGCGGTTCGAATGAGGACTCAGCTCTCACTATGCACAGCCACACCACCACGATGTGCTCGTTGAAGGCATATGTTGACGCTCATAGTACAGGAGGGGTGGGGTCGCGCCTATTCCCCGATGGGTCGGCTGCAACCACCAAATGCATCCAGCCCAGCAACATGTATTAATCATAACAAAGAGAAAAATGTCATCTGCGCTTATTCCCATTATACCGTGTGAAACAAAATTAGAGGCTTTGGTTTCTATGAATGGCCATTAACGCCGTGACGCTGGTGGGTGAGCTTACTCTTTTAATGACCATTAATAGAAACCAAAGCCTCTAATTTTGTTTCACACGGTATAATGGGAATAAGCGCAGATGACATTTTTCTCTGATATGTTGACGCTCGCTTGGTTCTACCCGACTTGTGTCTAGGAGCAGTGCCAGCTCTATGTGTGCCCACATAAACATGGCGGTGTGCCTGGCTGTAGTGATCATGGGCAGACTGCCTATCTCTGACTGTGTGTCTGGCGATATTACTGCTGGTTTACCCTAAACCACATCTCAGACATTGCTAGAAAGTCTCTGACCGCGCTCTGGGTGTTTGAATAGACAGTACTAGGCAAACAGTGGGCACAGGGCATGGCGTGCAGGCTGTGTGATACATCTAAGGTAAGGGTCAGAAACTTTGGCCTTCCCAGATGTTTTGGAATTACATTTCACATGAGGCTCAGCCAATCATAAAAGCACCTGAGCATACTGGGAGATGTAGTAACAGATTATCTGACCCCTGATCCAAGGGTTATTTACAATCCACTAATGTTAACAGTAGTTGCAATTACGATACATTTTGGCGATTCAGAGAAGGAACAATGTGAGAAGTTTGCAAACAACGTAAACAATGTAAACTATGGCTATTCTCCATTCAGCGTTGTTACAGGCGGACGTCACAGATGGGATACAGGTGATGGTTACAGATGGGATACAGGTGTTGGTTACAGGTGGGATACAGGTGTTGGTTACAGGTGGGATACAGGTGATGGTTACAGATGGGATACAGGTGATGGTTACAGATGGGATACAGGTGTTGGATACAGATGGGATACAGGTGTTGGTTACAGATGGGATACAGGTGTTGGTTACAGGTGTTGGTTACAGGTGGGATACAGGTGTTGGTTACAGATGGGATACAGGTGATGGTTACAGATGGGATACAGGTGATGGTTACAGATGGGATACAGGTGTTGGTTACAGATGGGATACAGGCAGTTGTTACAGATGGGATACAGGCAGTTGTTACAGATGGGATACAGGTGTTGGTTACAGATGGGATACAGGTGATGGTTACAGGTGGGATACAGGTGTTGGTTACAGATGGGATACATGTGTTGGTTACAGGTGGGATACAGGTGTTGGTTACAGGTGGGATACAGGTGATGGTTACAGGTGGGATACAGGTGTTGGTTACAGGTGGGATACAGGTGATGGTTACAGATGGGATACAGGTGTTGGTTACAGATGGGATACAGGTGATGGTTACAGATGGGATACAGGTGTGGTTACAGATGGGATACAGGTGTTGGTTACAGATGGGATACAGGTGTTGGTTACAGATGGGATACAGGTGTTGGTTACAGATGGGATACAGGTGATGGTTACAGATGGGATACAGGTGTTGGTTACAGATGGGATACAGGTGATGGTTACAGATGGGATACAGGTGTTGGTTACATATGGAATACAGGTGTTGGTTACAGGTGGGATACAGGTGATGTTACAGATGGGATACAGGTGATGGTTACAGATGGGATACAGGTGTTGGTTACAGATGGGATACAGTTGTTGGTTACAGATGGGATACAGTTGTTGGCTACAGATGGGATACAGTTGTTGGTTACAGATGGGATACAGGTGATGGTTACAGATGGGATACAGGTGTTGGTTACAGGTGGGATACAGGTGTTGGTTACAGGTGGGATACAGGTGATGGTAACAGATGGGATACAGGTGATGGTTACAGGTGGGATACAGGTGTTGGTTACAGGTGGGATACAGGTGATGGTTACAGATGGGATACAGGTGTTGGTTACAGATGGGATACAGCTGATGGTTACAGATGGGATACAGGTGTTGGTTACAGATGGGATACAGGTGTTGGTTACAGATGGGATACAGGTGATGGTTACAGATGGGATACAGGTGGGATACAGGTGTTGGTTACAAATGGGATACAGTTGTTGGTTACAGTTACAGATGGGATACAGTTGTTGGCTACAGATGGGATACAGTTGTTGGTTACAGATGGGATACAGGTGATGGTTACAGATGGGATACAAGTGTTGGTTACAGATGGGATACAGCTGATGGTTACAGATGGGATACAGTTGTTGGCTACAGATGGGATACAGTTGTTGGTTACAGATGGGATACAGGTGATGGTTACAGATGGGATACAGGTGATGGTTACAGATGGGATACAGGTGTTGGTTACAGGTGGGATACAGGTGATGGTTACAGATGGGATACAGGTGATGGTTACAGATGGGATACAGGTGATGGTTACAGATGGGATACAGGTGTTGGTTACAGCTGATGGTTACAGATGGGATACAGGTGTTGGTTACAGATGGGATACAGGTGTTGGTTACAGATGGGATACAGGTGGGATACATGTGTTGGTTACAGGTGGGATACAGGTGATGGTTACAGATGGGATACAGGTGATGGTTACAGATGGGATACAGGTGTTGGTTACAGATGGGATACAGTTGTTGGCTACAGATGGGATACAGTTGTTGGTTACAGATGGGATACAGGTGATGGTTACAGATGGGATACAGGTGTTGGTTACAGGTGGGATACAGGTGTTGGTTACAGGTGGGATACAGGTGATGGTTACAGATGGGATACAGGTGATGGTTACAGGTGGGATACAGGTGTTGGTTACAGGTGGGATACAGGTGATGGTTACAGATGGGATACAGGTGTGGGATACAGGTGTTGGTTACAGATGGGATACAGGTGTTGGTTACAGATGGGATACAGGTGATGGGATACAGATGGGATACAGGTGATGGGATACAGGTGTTGGTTACAGGTGGGATACAGGTGATGGTTACAGATAGGATACAGGTGTTGGTTACAGATGGGATACAGTTGTTGGTTACAGATGGGATACAGGTGATGGTTACAGATGGGATACAGGTGTTGGTTACAGGTGGGATACAGGTGTTGGTTACAGGTGGGATACAGGCGGTGGTTACAGGTGGGATACAGGTGGTTGTTACAGGTGTATACAGGCGGTTGTTACAGGTGTATACAGGCAGTTGTTACAGGTTTATACAGGCAGTTGTTACAGATGGGATACAGGCAGTTGTTACAGGTGGGATACAGGCATTTGTTACAGGTGGGATACAGGCAGTTGTTACAGGTTTATACAGGCAGTTGTTACAGGTGGGATACAGGCAGTTACAGGTGGGATACAGGCAGTTGTTACAAGTTTATACAGGCGGTTGTTACAGGTGTATACTGGCGGTTGTTACAGGTGTATACAGGCGGTTGTTACAGGTGTATACAGGCGGTTGTTACAGGTGTATACAGGCGGTTGTTACAGGTTTATACATGCGGTTGTTACAGGTGTATATAGGCGGTTGTTACAGGTGTATATAGGCGGTTGTTACAGGTGTATACAGGCGGTTGTTACAGGTTTATACAGGCGGTTGTTACAGGTTTATACAGGCGGTTGTTACAGGTGTATACAGGCGGTTGTTACAGGTGTATACAGGCGGTTGTTACAGGTGTATACAGGCGGTTGTTACAGGTGTATACAGGCAGTTGTTACAGGTGTATACAGGCAGTTGTTACAGGTTTATACAGACAGTTGTTACAGGTTTATACAGGCAGTTGTTACAGGTGGGATACAGGCGGTTGTTACAGGTGGGATACAGGCGGTTGTTACAGTTGTATACAGGCAGTTGTTACAGTTTTATACAGGCAGTTGTTACAGGTGTATACAGGCAGTTGTTACAGGTTTATACAGGCAGTTGTTACAGGTGTACACAGGCAGTTGTTACAGGTGTACACAGGCAGTTGTTACAGTTTTATACAGGCATTTGTTACAGGTGTATACAGGCAGTTGTTACAGGTGTATACAGGCAGTTGTTACAGGTTTATACAGGCAGTTGTTACAGGTTTATACAGGCGGTTGTTACAGGTGGGATACAGGCGGTTGTTACAGGTGGGATACAGGCGGTTGTTACAGGTGTATACAGGCGGTTGTTTCAGGTGTATACAGGCGGTTGTTACAGGTGTATACAGGCGGTTGTTACAGGTGTATACAGGCGGTTGTTACAGGTGTATACAGGCGGTTGTTACAGGTGTATACAGGCGGTTGTTACAGGTGTATACAGGCGGTTGTTACAGGTTTATACAGGCGGTTGTTACAGGTGTATACAGGCAGTTGTTACAGGTGTATACAGGCAGTTGTTACAGGTGTATACAGGCAGTTGTTACAGGGGGTACAGCCAGGCAGTTGTTACAGGGGGTACAGCCAGGCAGTTGTTACAGGGGGTACAGCCAGGCAGTTGTTACCTTATGAAATTAGACAGTGTTGTTTTATGGATTCAGGGTAAGCAGCATTTTTCCATATTTGTGGCATTTGTTAATTGTTTCGCTTAGTCCGCATTGCAGGTGGATGGTGGGATAACTTTGCTCAGCCTTAAGGGAAGCTCTCAGGGATTCTGGCAGTTGATGGTGGGATAACTTTGCTCGGCCTTAAAGGAAGCTCTCAGGGATTCTGGCAGTTGTCGGCATAAGACCAGAGATTCTAACACCACATCTAATAAGCAGAAACTAAGCGGTAGCATTCTTGGTGAACTTCCATGTCCCTTAACCTGCCTGTGATCCGTATGAGATATCGTCCAGTAACCAGCAAACACATTATTTTTTACAGCCTGTTCCTCCATTGTGCTTTTCCAAATACAGTACTTTGAAAGTGTAAGAGGTGTGCATGGGGGGAGACTGGCATTCCCTGGGGGCATCGCTGCTATCACTCATTGTGCTGCCTCTTGTTCCTGTTTTGCCACAACATGAGTGAGACACTGAGTCATATGTGATATGTGAGCAATACACAGTGATAATTAACCAGATGAGCGCCAAAGGCTTACCCTGCCTCACAGGATGCAGTATTTTTACTGAGCAGTGAAAGGGTTAAAAATGAACTATGTTTATGCGCTTTCATTAAAAGAAAAGTGTATTTAGTCCGGCAAAATTATGATGGATCGAGGACTGGGAAACTGCGGTCAATTCTCTGCTTAGGGAACTGGAGCCGTAGTTTGTCGCACTTTTCACCGTTTGTGACAGACCGTCTGGCACACCGACCATGTGCCTCTGTCAAATGCTAGCTTTCTCCAAACTGAACCCCGAAATCCAGCTTTAGCAGCCCCCAAACCTCTCTACAAAGCACCAGGCAGGACCAGTGTTGTTGAGCAGCAAAACAAAAGACTGACTCTGTATTTTAAAAACACACAGGTACACAGTTGAGACAACCCCCAGGTAAATCCCCCCCCTTCATGAAGACATTACAGATTACTTCAGTGCAGAACAATGGAAGAGACCTTCAACACATTGGATTGTTTACCTATGTACTCTTATCTTAAACAGCCTGCTCAACCCTAGAGGGAAACAAAGGAACCTTCTTACAGCAGCAAGTATACACTATACAGAGAGGGGGGGTTAGCTACAGAAGAGTACAGTATAAAGACAGAGATCAGCTAATACAGAGATGTACACTATACAGAAACACAGCAACATAAATACTGTATTCCCTGGGCAAGCCAGTTGGCAAACCCCATGTTGCACCTTGGTCCATAGGCAGGAGGCTGCCCCCAGTCTCCTCCAACTGCCCCAGTGACAGCTGAGTCTGTCACACCGTTCTTTCCAACATAGGTTCTGCTGACGTTGCTGATCCCGGCTTTAAAAGGTGAATTGCTTCAGGATTGCAATGAACCTTGACATTTTTGACTAATTTGACCACGCTGCAGGAATCCCTAAGCATAAAAACCAGCTATTTTGGCTTAAAATGGAAAAAAACATTTTTTGCAGTTCTCTATCAATTGACCTCTGAACTGTCCTAGAGATTTTTCCTAGAACTGTGATGATAATTTCAGTACGCATTCGCCGTGGCGTCGTCTCGATAAACTCATAGTTATATAGGCTGAAAAGAGACATGCGTCCATCGGGTTCAGCCTCTCCCACATCACCTACTGCTGTTGATCCAAAAGAAGGCAAAAAACCCAGTCTGAAGCGCTCGCCAATATGCAACATATTGGGGAAAATTCCCTTCTTGACCCCAGAATGGCATCAGATTTCTAAAATACAATGTCACAGCATTTATTGGCGTCTAGAGTGGCATTAATTTGTGGCCAAGATCTTGTATTGATGACGGGAGAGTCGCGGCGCTGTGTAAAGTCTCCTCCAGCACATTCTCCCAAAGAGTAACCTCAATAGGGTTAATGTCTAGACTGTGTGGTGGCCAATCCATGTGTGAAACCCATTGATGGAAAAACCTGCTCATTCAGTATATCCAGGGAGTCCTATGACCCCTTTTTTTGGGCACATAACATTGCTGAACCCAGACCTGTCCAACTGAAGCCCCCCCAGATCATAACCGGCTGGTACGGCAGGCATTGCCATTTTTTTGGCCAGGCATTGTATACGTATTCCAACTCATTCATTGCCTTCTGCAAGTTACGTGTCGCCGGTCATATCACCGCTTCGTGAATAGATCCCTTGCGTGAGCACATTGTGAAAAATAAATACTCTTCCCAAAAAATCCATTGGAGATAAAGTGGCAAGGAGCCTTAAAGTGCATTTGTCACACATGGCATAATTGAGTGTAAGGATCATTTTCCGCCATCATTCAGTCGCGGTCACTGAAATTTCCTTCATTCATATCCTGTGTCTGTTTCCTTCTAAGGACAGACCAGCGCTCCCTGTAACAATGAAAATTCCAGCCAACTTCCAGCTCCTGGTTTGCAGGGGGGGGGGCGGCGGGACTTTCCTCGGTACAAGGCACGCCAGGGTCTCTCATTCCAAAACCTAGCTACTGTCTGGAACTCAACAATTAGAAAGAAACACACAGTAAAATGCAGTCTCTGACCTCCAGGAGCTACTTGGGATGGCTACTGGATGACAGAGACTGCATTTTATTCTGTGGTCTATGTCTCTTCTTTGGTTTATGTCTTGATCTCACATTTCCTTTCTGTACCCCCATACATTTGCTTAACCAGTATGGTTCTACCTCTCCCAATAAATTCCTGGGCTCTGTGGTAGTCCAGTTTGCATCTCTGTCCTACACCTTCAACCACCTTTTAGATGCTGAGCCCAGTTTCGGTACTTGACTAAGGAAAACAGGCCTAGATTGGCTACTGGCCGATCCAGGTAGATGCCCTGTGAGCCGCAAGCCTGCCGGTGAGAAAGAGACCAAAGGACTTTCCCAACCAGTCCATTAAAGTCCATTGCTCTGGCTTTATGGGTCAGTGGCAAGGTGTGCTACAAGGAGCCCAACTCCAACCCCTCTTTTCGTCTTCATTCCTGAGGATTGCATTAGAACCTAAGGGCATGATCTTATCCTCCAAGGTGGCTCCGGAGTAAGCCTTGAAGACCCCACCCATAGTCCCATGTCCTGGCTGGCTAAATGAAGGGCCCTGTCCAGTCATGGAGCCTAATATAACAGTCACTGTTACCTCTTCCTTTCCATACCTCAGGTCTTGGATCTATCTCCCTCCTTATTCCGTCCCATTCCTCCCTCGGCAAATCTTGTTTTTTATCGACTACATCATCCCATCTTTTCTTCGAGTGCAGAGTATTCTTTTCCCTTCTATTATCTCCTACTCTTTAACCTTTTTCTGCAGCGCACATGAAGCTCTCCCATCACCTCACACAACCTCATGATCCCACCACATTTCATACCTTCTGCAGGCGGAGCTCCTGCCCCCCCCTATCTCTCGCAAGCTGCCATTGCAACATTATATAACGTGTAATAAAGTAAAGCACGTAAACTATATAGGAATCATAGTTACTGCTAATGCATCCATTAACAAATGTGTATATAGACTAAACTATGTCAAAAAAACCACAAACCCCCATAATGAAAAAGTAACAATGTTGCCAGGAAGCCAGACAATAGTGAAGGGAGACACAAAGCGTGCATGTACCTCCTGGCTCCATGGAAAGCTTTCTATACGGAGAAGGTATGCCCGATATTGGGTCAGAGGAAGGTCGTGCAAAGTCATGGATCCCATAGCATCATGCGAGTTGGGTACGGTGGACTTTTACTTCACCGCTCGATTTCTGACATGGTAATTCAGATAGTTCCGTGACTCTCATCCAGGCCCCATCAGCTCAGTAAAACGTTGTCCTCTCATTCAGCAACATAGCAGATCCCCACGGGATTTGCTGCTTTACATTTGTTCATTCTTGTCCCAGCACAATGTTCTTTGTATGATATAAGTAAATGGTCTACAGCCAGTGCTCGAAGGCTCAGGGAGGCCCGGCGTGATGTCCAGCTATGGCTAAATTAATGTGGAATATTACTTATGTGATACTGACATGATAAAGCCCGGCCAACTGGTAAAACAAGCACCATGGTCATAACAAGTGATGAATGGTGAATTACCCTCCATCGGAAGTGCTTTATAACCATGTGAAAAGTTGGGTTTTCAAGAGTGGCCATGGGAACGGAGTTGAGGAGCTTGAGCTTTTGTTGCACCTTATATTAGAAAGGTGTCAATCTCTCATGAAACCCAAGGGAAGTTGTTCGGTTTCAGAGAGAAAGGTTAAAGGAAATTGAAAAAGGGGACATATGTGAACCTTGAGCCACCTCAGATGAATGCTGTTGTTCAGTGGAGGTCACAGAACACAGTACTAAATAAGAAGACACTTTATTCCACCAGACTAGACCTGGGCAGCGTTTCGACCTCCATGTGAGTATCTTTGTGGAAGTTCCTCTCTTGTAGGGTCGAAACATTGTCCATGTCGACTTTGGTGGAATAAAGTGTCTCCTAGCTGCTGCGTGTCCTCCAATACACCATGTTGAAGGAGGGATCTGTTGGGCTATTCACCCAGGTACAATGAAGTCCAGAATCCACCACTGATTGTTATAAAATGAGTGCTGAATCAGGAGGCACCAGAAAAAGAGCATGAAAGAACGGTGGAAGGGGTACGATGGTATGTTTATAGGCATGTGGAGGCTTTATCTCATATCCGTACAACCAGGGTAACCATAAAGTAAAATATTATCTTCTTTCCGTAGGTTCCTGGGTCAGACCAGAGTGTCACTGCGGGATTTATTTACATCTCCCAACTTGACGGGTACCTTTAACGCCCCCCTATATGATACGAAGAATCAGAGCATTGGGGTGAGTACAGAGGTTATTCATCGCGTGTAACACCAGTGTCTGTATGTACTAAATCATGAGTTGTCTGTCCATAGTTTAGTCCATTGCCCTAAAAAAACACGTGTTTGTGAGATCTTTTGTATAAACCAAGCCGACGTGACCAGTGGTTTCAAATACTGGTGAATTGACAGCGAAATACGGTACAGTACACCGCAATTCGGCAGCACCGATCTTGCCCCATAGAAGAATTGCCCAGAAAGAACACTGCATCGAAATTCCGCTGAAATGCCCTGATTTTCGGTGTTTCAGGTCAACAGGTTTAAACAGGCGAATCCAATAGGTTTCAGTGAAAAAAAAATCATATCTTTTTAATTATTTTTTTGAAGACCGTTTGTCCTTTTCATTTTCAGCAAAAACCCTTTAATTTTTTTTTTTTTTTTTTAGATCAACTTTTTATACGTTTTGTTTTTTTTTTATACAAAATTTTTATTTTTCTTGTTTTTAAAAGACTTTCTTATTATTTGGACACATTTTAATATATTTTTACTGCTTGCATCTCCTATAAGGTGAATAGGAGACTTCTCCTCTTTCGTTAATTTTTTTTTGCAGTCCGATCGTTGCTTTGGCGACTCCAATTTTGGCAAAATACGGTGACCATCCTCTAAATTGCGAATTTCATGTATTTTTGGCGAAATTAAATCCCCGAAATACGGCGATATGGGCTGAAAAGCAAAGCACCGAAATTCCATGCAATTTCGGTACTTTGTGAATGGACTCTTAGGTGTGACTTCTGGGTAATTTATGAAGATCTTGGGTCGCCTCGACTCATTGGCGGCCAGTTCCTTTATTCCCGGGTATATTTATGCAGTTCATGTTGATCACTGCATGGTCCAAGATATTTTTTTGGGTCCAGTTAGATAATTAAGATGAAAATATTAGTTAGGAAAATTCGAAATTACTATTTTTTTCTCCATGTCTTTACATACACATGTGGACAAACCTATCGGGACCTCTGACCATTGCACCAGCAGGAACTTGTATGACCTGGCTTTGGAAATACATAGACACTAATATGGAGTTGGTCCACCTTCTGCAGCGTCTGCTCTTATGGGAAGACTTTTCCACGAGATTTTGGGGGTTTCCTGTGGTAAAGTTTGCCCATTCATCCAGTAGATCATTTGTGGGACCAGGAGCTGATGTTGGGCGTGAAGGCCTGGCTCGCAATATCTGTTGCAGTTCACCCCAAAGGTGTTGGGTGGGTTTGAGGTCAGGGCTCTGCGCGGCCAGTTAAGTCCATCCACATCAAACTCAACCAGTCATGTCTGTATGGACCTTCCATGGTATACTGGGGCACAGGCATGCTGGAATAGAAAAGGACCTTCCCCAAACTGTTCCCACAAAGTTGGAAGCAGAAAATTGTAGAAATGCCTTGGTATGCTGATACATTAAGATCTACCATCACTGGAAGTATGGGATTGAGCCCAACCACTCAAAAACAGCCTCATCCCATTATCCATCCTCCACCAAGTTTTACAGTTGGCACAATGCCATCAGGCAGGTATTGTTCTCTTGGCTTTCACCAAACCCAGATACCCCCATCAGACTGACAAAGAGAAGTGTGATTTGTCACTCCATGGACCACGTTTCCTCTGCTCCGGAGTCCATTGACCAACTTCCCAGGGTCTGGCCAGGGCCCCCTGAAGCCACTGGGCCCCTGAGCATATCATGGGCTGTCACCCCTGATGGCTACCCTGCTTACAGTGACCGTGGAATATCTAGCAAGGAGGAAATTGCACCTACTGACTTAATACAGATGGTCCTATCACAGCACCACGTGTGGATTCACTGAGCTCTGGAACCACCCATTTTATTCACAGTTGTGTGTAAATGCAGCTTACACGGCTTGGTGCACAATTTTATACACCTGTGACAATGGGTCTGAATGAAACACCTGAATTCAAGAATTAAGAGATGTGTCCCAATACATAGCCCACATACAGGGTTATTCAGAGAGCCCAAAATCGCACCAAACAGTGAATTTCTCCGTACGGTGACATTTTGTGGCCATTCGTCTATTCAGAAAGCAAATTTTGGCAAATTGCCAGCGAAATACAGTGCTGTTCGGCAGTGAAATCCCCCATAGAGAAGCAATGGTTAATCTATTCAGAGACACCGAACAGCAGTGAAATGTCGGTGAAATGCCCTGCTGTTCGGTGGTTTCATTTGACAGGTTTATTCAGGCGAACCCCATAGGCTTCAATGTTAAAAATATTTCCGTTTTTACTCTATCTAATAAACCGGTTTTTTTTTTTTTTAAGCTGCATCAAACGTTTTTTTTTTTTTTAAACTTATTTAGGCATTTTTTGATGATTTTTTTTTTTGGCAACATTTTTTGGTGATTATTTTTTAATAGCGTTTTTACTTTTTTCTGTAACAGACCTGTTTTATTACTATTCATAGGACCTTATATGTTGATTCCAGATAAAAAATTTTTTATTTTTTCTTGCAAGGAGCATTTCAAATTTGGAAACTTTCAGTCTTTTTTTTTTTTTTTTTACCCCGTTCGTCGGCTTGTTTTTTCAGACATGCTCAGCTGGTTTGCGGCGGGTTTTCCACGGCGTTTCGGATCAATCTGATGTTTTGGATCATATCGGGGGGGGGTTCGGTGGATTTTCGGCAGATTTATGTCAGATTTTCATGTGACATCGGATGTCGGTGACATTTCGGTGCTCTCTGAATAACCCCTATACTGTACATATACTGTATATCCGTTTACAGCCAAACATTCCACATTAGTTTTGTTGGAACACAAGAAACCTAGACATATTAATGACAAATGTTTTAAACTGTTAATATTGTATTGATCAGGGACTTTCTTTCTTTATTCTTTCTTTACGGTTGCCGCTATCGATACACTTAACCTTTGACCTTCGTGACCCTGGTGATCAACGCCTCCTTTTTACACTGACACACTGTCTGCAGTTTGGTTCTTTCCTCCAAAACTTCCTTTTGGTGTTCTTTTTATAAGCCGGCAGTTATCTGCGCTTGTGTTTGTCTGCGTTCTGTTTGTGTAGCTTGTATCTAAGAATAAGACGTGTTTCTCTTGCTTTCTCCCTCCTCTCCACATATTTATAATCAGCGTTATTATCTTCCTGTTAGTGTCTCGTAAATATAACAATGAGGTCCAGTACTAAAATATATTCCCTTCCCCACCCTTTTCTTGATTTCCTGACCTGTCTCTGCCCTCGTGGCGTGCTGGCATGTGATTAGTGAGGACCATCTTTAACATGTTTTAAAGGGCCAGTACCACCAAAAAATGCGATGTTCTTATTGTTTTTATTTAATGTTGCGGAGATCTTACATGTGTTTTGTTTTTCTCTTGTATGTTTAGTTAAGAAAATATTTTCCCCTATATGTGTCGCTGGGTGCATCCATTGTGTGATATTTTCCTCTATATGTGTCACTGGGGGCATCCATTGTGTGATATTTTTCTCTAGATGTGTCACTGGGTGCATCCATTGTGTGATATTTTCCCCTATATGTGTCGCTGGGTGCATCCATTGTGTGATATTTTCCCCTATATGTGTCACTGGTTGCATCCATTGCATGATATTTTGTGTTGTATCTTTCCATCACTTGCTCCTCGCTGTGTGGCTTTGCCCATAGAATGGAGTGAATGGGTCAGTCACCGACTCACATCATTGTGTTGTGTGGGATGTATTCAAAGGACATCACCAGGGGGTAGATTATAAATCTTTTAAGCTCCCTTTATCTCATTCAGTTGCCAGCTCTTATTTCAGTTAGCCTGGAGAACAATACCCCCCCTGCTGCATTATCTAAACATTCCCTCCTCCACCTCATCAACTGTTAAATAATGTAGAGTAGATAAACAACAGCCACAAAGCAAAGCTGATGCATCAGGGTAAAAATACCCAAAATGAAAACAAGAGATAAAAACCTTGCTTTATTTATTTTTCCTTTTTACACGCAATTACTTGAACCAAAGGAAAAAGAAAAACTGCAGCAGGTGTTTTATAAAGTGGTTTATAATGAGGTTTTATCTTTGATGCACAAGTAATCTAGTTGCAGCTTTTGTAGGTGATAGTGTCTCTTTAAGCCTCTATATAATGCACAGACACTGGAAAAAAAGGGAATTGTTAATGCTAGTTAAAGTGACAGTAGCGTGGCATTTTCCGTAAATCAACTTTTTTGCCCTCAGAAAGTTGATACTTTTTTTTTAAATGTTTTTTTTCTAATGCATGGCCACTGTCCTGTGACTGATGGATTGAATCAACCCAGCTTCAGAGGTCATCTCCCGAGGTTCATTGTTCCTTCTTGTGTTCTCTTAATAAGTTAATAGCCCTAATACATATAAATTATTTTTATTATCCTCATCATTTATATAGCGCCAACAGTTTCCGCAGCGCTTTACAATAACCAAAGGGGACGAGTTACAGATAAACGGACATATGATGGAAACAAAAGGTGTAGAGGGCCCTGCTCATAGGAGTTTACAATCTAGAGGGATTGGGGCTGACAAGGGGAGTTTTACTGGACGGCAGGATCATTAATGCCAGTGGTTTAGGAATGGTGGGACCCTAGAAGCGGCTTCAATCCTGTGTGAGTAGGTGGGCAGAGCGATGAGTTTCATCTGTGATGTGGTGCTAATCTGAAGAGATGGGTTTTGAGGGATTTCTTGAAGGCCTGAAGATCAGGGGAGAGTTTGATAGGGCGAGGCAAGTCATTCCACAGGACCGGAGCTGCCCTTGAGAAGTCTTGGAGGAGAGAGTTGGCTATACGCGTGTAGACCGATGACAGGTGGAGATCGCCTGCTGACCGAAATTGTCTAGGTTGGCTCCTGGATATAAGTCTTGCTTACCTCCTCCTTTGCTCCATCCCTGCTTTCACCTCAGAGAAACAAGTTTTTCAGCCAGGCCTCCATTCTGTCCTCCGCCATACCTGCCATTGATGTCATTGTTCCTCACAGGCTACGGAAGCTGTTGCAGGTCAAACTTCATGGCTATGTTCTAGCAGTTAAGGAATGAGGCCTCCGTATGTGACAGGGATTGTTTGTAGACTGCAGTGTCGCTGCATGACTTGCTTTACCAGCAATAAGTGTCAATTTGACTAGAAAATCACAGATTAAAGAAGGGAAAGAAATTGAGCAGAGGGGCTTTTCTCCTCTGTAGAGACTGGTGCAACTTGAATGCCTTTAATAACTATTTTGTTGGATGTGCCAACACCCTGATTGCTAAGCTAGCAATTGAAACACATTCAGAAAGGCAGCACACAAGTCAGATCCTTCCAACTGTGCAAAAACACTGTATCAAAGAGAAATTCAGTTTTAGACCGGTGCCTGTCAGTGCCATTACTAAACTTCTCTGTAACCAAAAAATGAAACACCAGTCAGCACCTGACCAAATCCCAGCAATGCTGCTGAAAATCAGCGCCCCGGCAATTGCAAAACCTGTCGCAACCCTAATCAATGAATCACTAGCGACTGTATATATACCCAAACTCTGGAAGACTGCGAGAGTGGTACCTATCCATAAAAGTGGAGACAATACTTTGGTATCCAACTACCGTCCATTATCATTGCTTCCTGTAATGTCAAAAATCCTGGAAAAATGTGTTTACACTCAATTACGTGATTACTATCAGTATTGGAACTATTTAACCCCAGATCAATCAGGCTTCCGTCCAAATCATTCAACCACAACTGCCCTTTTAAAAGTTTCCAATGATATCCAGGCTGGCATGGAACAAGGAAACCTAACTGGAGCCATCTTCCTTGATTTTGCCAAGGCCTTTGACACAGTAGATCATGGCATCTTATTACAAAAACTTAAAAACTCTGGTACTGGTGATCGCACGCTAACCTGGTTTCAATCATATGTGTCTGATCGGTCGCAATACGTGTCCATTTGTGACAGCACTTCCCTCCCAGTCACGTGCGGTTTACTCCAAGGCTCGATACTCGGCCCCCTGCTATTCACATTATTCATAAATGATCTGCCCAACGTCTGCAAAGCCTCAACTGTACACATGTACGCAGACGACACTGTAATCTATACCAGCAAACCAAATCTCCCACAGCTGGAGGCAGTGCTGCAAGAATAATTCACAGGGGTAGAAAAGTGGATCGAAGATAACAAACTTTTTCTAAATACTGACAAAACTGTTACAATGCTCTTTGGAACCGCACCTAAACTACATAAATTGCAAACACCCCATCTATGTGTGGGGACAAAATCAAATGGCACGCTGACCACAGTCACTTCTCTCAAATATCTAGACATGTGGTTAGACCCAAATCTATCCTTTGGCCCCACATCGAAAAACTCTCATCCAAACTTTACCCCAAACTGGCCGTCGTGGAATCTAGACGCACCCTTCATCTTTCCAACCTGGTGTTTAAGAGCTTTTCTGGGAAGCTACCACCCTACCTGAAAAGGCTGCTTCCCTCAGCAGTTCCCTCATCCTATAACCTCAGATCCAGGACCAGCACCTTACTTGCAATACCACAATACAAAAAGAAAGTGGCTCGATCCTCATTTTCCTACAGAGCACCGCAAATATGGAATAACCTCCCAGACACCATCAAATCTTCCCCCAGTCTAAAGTCCCTTAAGAGCTCCTTACTAACATACCTCAATACGGAATGCGCCTGTAAACATGTAACATAATGACTATATTTCCTACATATTTATTTTCTGTTAATCTGTATATTTGGTTTGTGTTAATTTCTTGCACTTTACTACTTTTGTATTTCTGTAACCAATCAATGTTCTCGAACCCAGGACATACTTGAAAACGAGAGAAATCTCAATGTATCCTTCCTGGTAAAATCCTTTATAAATAAATAAATAACCCTGTGTTACGCAATCTCACGGGTTCAGGGGACTGACTGTGACCTATTCGGCAACAGCTTTAAGGGATCGGCTGTGCATTTACACAACCTTCCTCCTGCTATGTATTAAGAGCGCCATAGACGTACAGCTGGGAACACTCACATTTTTGGGTAGAATGGTTTGTCCTTTTCTGGTAATGGAATGTGATGTGAGTTTGAAGCGCCGGATGAAGTGTTGATGCTGAATCGCGTAAAGAACAAGGGGTCACGCTTTTGTTTGTCTTTATTCATCATGTATATATCAATAAAGGGTCACATAGTGAGTAATCCCTCTGCAATTCGTTGGTTCGTTGCCTCTCATACAGCTTTTTATTCTCCCCTGGGTGTTGCCGAACTGAAGCATGGCATCGGTTCTTGGTTTCACATTCAAAAAAATGTCATGATGAGGAAAAGATAGGAATCCGGACATTGTCCTCGAAAGTGGGTAACATGGCAAAGTCTTATAGCAACATTTCAGTTAACACAGCAGCCTTTATCAAGGGCTCGACAAAGGATGAAACGCGGATACCTCTTTGTTGAATGTTTTTTCTTCGAGGGAGCAAAGTTTGTGAGGGGCATGAGAAGGGCAAGAGCAAGAGATTTGTGAGGGCATGAGAAGGGCAAGAGCAAGAGGTTTGTGAGGGGCATGAGAAGGGCAAGAGGTTTGTGAGGGGCATGAGAAGGGCAAGAGCAAGAGGTTTGTGAGGGCTCTGAGAAGGGCAAGAGCACATGGTTTGTGAGGGCCCTGAGAAGAGCAAGAGCACATGGTTTTGAGGGCCCTGAGAAGAGCAAGAGGTTTGTGAGGGCCTTGAGAAGAGCAAGAGCAAGAGGTTTGTGAGGGCCCTGAGAAGGGCAAGAGCAAGAGGTTTGTGAGGGCCCTGAGAAGAGCAAGAGCACAAGGTTTGTGAGGGCCCTGAGAAGGGCAAGAGCACGAGGTTTGTGAGGGACATGAGAAGGGCAAGAGGTTTGTGAGGGGCATGAGAAGGGCAAGAGCAAGAGGTTTGTGAGGGCCCTGAGAAGGGCAAGAGCACGAGGTTTGTGAGGGCCCTGAGAAGGGCAAGAGCACGAGGTTTGTGAGGGCACTAAGAAGGGCAAGAGCACGAGGTTTGTGAGGGCCCTGAGAAGGGCAAGAGCACGAGGTTTGTGAGGGCCCTGAGAAGGGCAAGAGCACAAGGTTTGTGAGGGCCCTGAGACAGGGGCGGATCCAGAGACTAGTCTCGGGAGGGGCATTGACAGAAAATAAGGTGTTTTAGCAGAGGGCCCGACTCTCGAGAATTTAGAGGGCCTGGCTCACAGGAGCTTACAATCTAGAGGAGCAGAGGGCCTGGCTCACAGGAGCTTACAATCTAGAGGAGCAGAGGGCCTGGCTCACAGGAGCTTACAATCTAGAGAGGCAGAGGGCCGGGCACCCAGGAGCTTACAATCTAGAGGAGCAGAGGGCACCCAGGAGCTTACAATCTAGAGGAGCAGAGGACACCCAGGAGCTTACAATCTAGAGGAGCAGAGGACACCCATGAGCTTACAATCTAGAGGAGGAGTTTACAGACTCATATCTGAGAGGTTTATTACTGTGCAGCTCTAGCTTTCTTATACACCCTGGAGGAAGGACCAAACTCTCAGGGACCCATTACTTACCTCCCTGGTGTCCCTACATGGAGGCTCCAGTCTCTCTCCTCTGATCCTGTTGCTAAGTGCAGCCTCAGATCCAGCCCTTTCCTGTGGCTGTCAGGCCGGCATGCAAGGAGACAGGCTCAGCCACATGGTCACCGGGAAAAAGATCACCACGTGACACGCCCCTGACACATGACTGGGAGGGGCAATCCACAGTGCTTCTGCGCAGTGTGTGCCTCTGCAAATCACCATGTCTGCATTCACTGCACACATCATGATTTCAGTTCTGGAGGTCAGCCTGGCATCTGCACTGCTCGGGGGGGGGAATTGCCCTGTTTCCCCCCTGAATCCGCCCCTGCCCTGAGAAGGACAAGAGCATGAGGTTTGTGAGGGCCTTGAGCAGGGCAAGAGCAAGAGGTTTGTGAGGGCTCTGAGAAGAGCAAGAGGTTTGTGAGGGCCCTGAGACGGGCAAGAGCACGAGATTTGTGAGGGCTCTGAGAAGGGCAAGAGCACGAGGTTTGTGAGGGCCCTGAGAAGGGCAAGAGCACGAGGTTTGTGAGGGCCCTGAGAAGGGCAAGAGCACAAGGTTTGTGAGGGCCCTGAGTAAAGCAAGAGCACAAGGTTTGTGAGGGCCCTGAGAAAAGCAAGAGCACAAGGTTTGTGAGGGCCCTGAGAAAAGCAAGAGCACGAGGTTTGCGTTGGCCCTGAGAAGGGCAAGAACATGAGGTTTGTGAGGGCCCTCAGGAGGGCAAGAGCACGAGGTTTGTGAGGGCTCTGAGAAGAGCAAGGGGTTTGTGAGGGCCCTGAGAAGGGCAAGAGCACGAGATTTGTGAGGGCTCTGAGAAGGGCAAGAGCAAGATGTTTGTGAGGTCCCTGAGAAGGGCAAGAGCAAGAGATTTGTGAGGGCCCTGAGAAGGGCAAGAGCACAAGGTTTGTGAGGGCCCTGAGGAGGGCAGGAGCATGAGGTTTTTGAGGGCACTGAGAAGGGCAAGAGCATGAGGTTTGCGAAGGCGCTGAGGAGGGCAAGAGCACGAGGTTTGTGAGGGCCCTGAGAAGGGCAAGAGCACGAGGTTTGCGAGGGCACTGAGGAGGGCAAGAGCACGAGGTTTGTGAGGGCTCTGAGAAGGGCAAGAGCAAGATGTTTGTGAGGTCCCTGAGAAGGGCAAGAGCAAGAGATTTGTGAGGATGCTGAGAAGGGCAAGAGCAAGAGATTTGTGAGGACCCTGAGAAGGGCAAGAGCACAAGGTTTGTGAGGGCCCTGAGGAGGGCAGGAGCATGAGGTTTTTGAGGGCACTGAGAAGGGCAAGAGCATGAGGTTTGCGAAGGCGCTGAGGAGGGCAAGAGCACGAGGTTTGTGAGGGCCCTGAGAAGGGCAAGAGCACGAGGTTTGCGAGGGCACTGAGGAGGGCAAGAGCACGAGGTTTGTGAGGGCCCTGAGAAGGGCAAGAGCACGAGGTTTGCGAGGGTGCTGAGAGGGACAAGAGCATGAGGTTTGTGAGGGTGCTGTTAAGGGCAAGAGCACGAGGTTTGTGAAGGGCAAGAGCACGAGGTTTGTGAAGGGCAAGAGCACGAGGTTTGTGAAGGGCAAGAGCACAAGGTTTGTGAAGGGCAAGAGCACGGGGTTTGTGAGGGCCCTGAGAAGGGCAAGAGCACGAGGTTTGTGAGGGCCCTGAGGAGGGCAGGAGCAAGAGGTTTTTGAGGGCACTGAGAAGGGCAAGAGCATGAGGTTTGCGAAGGCGCTGAGGAGGGCAAGAGCACGAGGTTTATGAGGGCCCTGAGAAGGGCAAGAGCACGAGGTTTGCGAGGGCACTGAGGAGGGCAAGAGCACGAGGTTTGTGAGGGCCCTGAGAAGGGCAAGAGCACGAGGTTTGCGAGGGTGCGGAGAGGGACAAGAGCATGAGGTTTGTGAGGGTGCTGTTAAGGGCAAGAGCACGAGGTTTGTGAAGGGCAAGAGCACAAGGTTTGTGAAGGGCAAGAGCACGAGGTTTGTGAAGGGCAAGAGCACGAGGTTTGTGAAGGGCAAGAGCACGAGGTTTGTGAAGGGCAAGAGCACGAGGTTTGTGAAGGGCAAGAGCACGGGGTTTGTGAGGGCCCTGAGAAGGGCAAGAGCACGAGGTTTGTGAGGGCCCTGAGAAAAAGCAACAGCATAAGTGACTTGCCCTATGTGGGTCCCCACTCGGGTCTCTCAAGGGTTTAGCATGATGGGGCATTACTGATTTTAACCATATCAAAATCAGATTCTATCCCCTAGAAAGGGCTGTCAGAGCTCAAGTGCCAAGGAAGTCGCCTCCTTCACGAGAAGTTCAGCAAGCCTCCAGGATCGTAAGGCCTTGTCAGTAAGGCCTCATCAGTAGGGTATAGCTGCCCCACTAGGCACCTCGAGAAAAGGGTCCACATCTGGATTATGCTGTATGGTTTTTATTCTAATTAAGTTATGCTAGGATTCCTATTTTTTCCTCCTCTCTACGCTTGATTCGACCACCCTTGGACCTGTGCGCACACGTGACCAGGGTGGTAAAGCCACTTCTTACCACTTTGCCGGTTGAGTGCATTGCCCCCTTCTTTGCTAGTGGATGATGGAGGATCAGGTCTGATCGACACAGATTATTCTTTGTTAATTGGCATTTATATCTGTGTAAAGTGATTTTTCAAGGTCAAGCTTGCTTACACATCATGTTAGAAGACCTCACTCGCCCTCGTCTGAAGCCGAGCCTTAGCGTGTTCTCCACGGCTGTGCGTGTTGACCTCCTTTAGTGTTTTGATGTCCCTCCTTGAAGTCTATGAGCCCCCTTCAGGAAGCACTGTGTGTGAATACCAGCAGCAGTCATATATTTAGCATCATTTTAGCTGTGTTTACATGGCCTCTGCGGGGGGGGGGGCTTCCTCTGGACCCTCTGTTGACATTCGCACAGTGTTTCTTGGCAATGCAGAAATAGATTGTCCACGTGGATCCCCCGCGCTCTCTGCCAGAGAAAGCTTCCTGATTGCTGTTGTACTTCTGTGCAATCGCAGTTGTTCTTGGAATGGGATTGAGAATCTAGCCCCCCACACATCCTGCATAGAGCCGAGGAGGAGAGCTCACTGGCCAGGTTTGCATGCGCAGAAAAGTCTAAAATTCCTCTCAATGCGTAAAGGTCGTCCGCTATTTACTTTCCGTTCTTCAGCAGATGTTAGTAGCGCAACAATGTTATATTTACAGGGCTACCATCAAGGGGTGATGGCCCATGACATGTTCAGGGGTCCAGTGGCTCGAGCCTCCAGGTGCTCTGGCACTTGCCAAACTCTGTGCATCTTGTGCCACAGTTGTAAGGGTCCCTCCAAGCCACCCAAGACTGGCCCACCGGGATACCATAGAAACATAGAAAAATGTCGGCAGATAAGAACCTTTCGGCCCATCTAGTCTGCCCAATTACATGGATACTTTACCTGGATTTATCTTTTGTTTAGGATAGCCTTATGCCTATCCCATGCTTGCTTAAATTCAATTACTGTTTTGGCCTCTACCACTTCAACTGGAAGGCTGTTCCATGTATCCACCACCCTCTCAGTAAAATAATGCTTCCTGATGTTACTTTTAAACCTTTGCCCCACTAATCTAAGACTATGTCCTCTTGTTTTGCTACTTTGTTTCCTTTTAAATATACTCCCTTCCTCTACCTTGTGGATTCCCTTTACGTATTTAAATGTTTCTATCATATCTCCTCTGTCTCGTCTTTTTTCCAAGCTGTACATGTTAAGATCATTAAGCCTTTCCTGGTAACTTTTCTCCTTCAAGCCGTACACCATTTTAGTAGCCCTTCTCTGAACTCTCTCTAAGATGTCTATATCCTTCTGGAGATACGGCCTCCAGTACTGCACACAGTACTCCAAGTGAGGTCTCACCAGTGCTCTGTATAGTGGCATGAGCACTTCCCTTTTCCTACAGCTAATACCTCTCCCTACACAACCAAGCATTCTGCCAGCATTTCCAAGCATTCTGCCAGCATTTCCTGCTGCTCTATTACATTGACTACTTACCCTTAGATCCTCTGAAATAATGACCCCTAAATCCCAACCCTCAGATGTATCAAATATTCTATATTCAGCCCTTGGGTTTTTACGTCCCAGGTGCATTATCTTGCACTTATTCACATTAAAACTCAATTGCCACAACTCCGACTATTTTTTTAGTTTACCTAAATCATTTGTCATTTGGCTGATCCCTCCAGGAACGTCAACCCTGTTGCAAATCTTTGTGTCATCAGCAAAAAGACATACTTTTCCATTAATACCTTCTGCAATATCACTAATAAAAATATTAAATAGAATGGGTCCAAGTACTGACCCCTGAGGTACCCCACTGGTAACCAGACCTTGCGCCGAATAAACTCCATTTACCACAACCCTCTGTTGCCTGTCACTCAGCCACTGCCTAATCCATTCAACAATTTCCCTGGGGCATTTGGAGCTGGTAAGAGCACTCTGACTCCTCACTGAGGGAGCGATTGGTATGGGTGTAACCAGCTCTCCCACCAGGGAAACCTTTTTATACCCTTCCTGGCCCACCAGGAAGCAGGCAGCTGAGGGAAGGGTGGCCCTGACCACCGGGTGAAGCAAGGGGCCCCAAGATCTCTAATGGCACCCCTGTGTATAGACCTCACATTATCACAATATCTAACCTGGTCAGAGACATTAGCATGTGTATGAAGGCTCAGGGTTTTCTCATGGAGTGTTTAGGGCAGGGGTCAGCAACCTTGGACCTCTAGATGTTTCGAACTAGATTTCCCCCAACGTTTTGTCAACCGAATGAGTGGCTGAGTATCATGGGAGATGTAGTTGCAAAACATCCGGAGGGCCCAAGACTGAGCGCCCCTGGTTTAGGGTGTGGCTCTTATTGTTACTCTATGTGTAGGAAACAGGGCAGCCATCAGAGGGGGTGACAGAAATTACTTTAAGGGGGCCCCATCAGGCAACGGGGCCCTGGTGCTTCTTGGCTGGGTCTTCACCCTGTCACCTGCTCCTGTGTATGGATCCATTTTCACGTATTGGTACGACTCCGTACTTGACCGTTTCGTATTTTTTCGTCGTGCACATCTATAGTATTTTCTCCTCATTTCTATGTGTTTTATGTTTTTCAGGCCACCCTAACCTTACAGATTTCATACTTTCCTCCACCTGGGGCAGCACCTATTAATCCTCAGCCCCTTGTCAAGGAGCCCACTCCCTCCCTGAATGAACTGGACACGATCACCGGTAAGAAAGTGGTTTGTATTCAATTGCCTTTAGATCATGTGATAGTCAAAGATTACTTTTATAAGTTATGTGTTATAGCTTCATTTCTAAGAGGAGTATATATATATATATAAATCGACAGCAGCTGAGCACTCCGGCTTCTACAGTTCATATGTGCCCGGTGCCTGCCGTTCAGCTGGATATTGTACAAAGAAGAAGTTGGTGGCGGCACTCCAGGACTTTAAAAGTATAACGTTTTTAATCCATAAAGAAATCGACGTTTCAGCCCTGACCCAGGGCTTTCATCAGGACATACATATAATCAAGAAAAACACAAACATTTTATAAAACCTGACATACTCACCCCTCCCCTCAGTCGGCGTTCTCATGCCCCCAGTGCGCATGCGCCAAGTTCCGGCGATGCGTAGCGGCGTGGTGAACGTGTAACCCCGGCAACCAGGGATACACAACTGATCCCATACACCACAGTGACTTTCAAACACAAAAGCAGTGAAAGCAGATATAAACAAGGTGGATCTCTATTCTATCAGGGACCCCAATAGAGGGATTCTGTAATGGTGATAGAATTACATTAGCTAAGTGGAACCATGACTATCCCACTCTATAGCAGCGGGAAAAGAGCCCATATTTTAAGGACCCCAAATCAGTCTCGTATTCCCAAGTAAACCTAAGGGAGCATAGATATCAGAATCAGAAGCAAAAGATGCTTTGTATGTATGAAAAATTCAGAATCCGTGGTTATTCAACTAAAACCTTGGATTTGGCCTTAGTGGAAGTCAAATCATCTGAGGCGACGCGAATAGATCCACAACCTCGCCTCAGGTTCCCCATGCTATACCACGGCAACTTCGAAGCTGACTGCTTCAGTTAAACGTAACATCTTCTGATTCTGATATCTATGCTCCCTTAGGTTTACTTGGGAATACGAGACTGATTTGGGGTCCTTAAAATATGGGCTCTTTTCCCGCTGCTATAGAGTGGGATAGTCATGGTTCCACTTAGCTAATGTAATTCTATCACCATTACAGAATCCCTCTATTGGGGTCCCTGATAGAATAGAGATCCACCTTGTTTATATCTGCTTTCACTGCTTTTGTGTTTGAAAGTCACTGTGGTGTATGGGATCAGTTGTGTATCCCTTTTTGCCGGGGTTACACGTTCACCACGCCGCTACGCATCGCCGGAACTTGGCGCATGCGCACTGGGGGCATGAGAACGCCGACTGAGGGGAGGGGTGAGTATGTCAGTTTTTATAAAATGTTTGTGTTTTTCTTGATTATATGTATGTCCTGATGAAAGCCCTGGGTCAGGGCTGAAACGTCGATTTTCTTTATGGATTAAAAACGTTATACTTTTAAAGTCCTGGAGTGCCGCCACCAACTTCTTCTATATATATATATTGAGATAGCCTCTGCAGAGATTATTTTCAAGTACGTGAATGCATGTTTATTGTTCCCAGCATGAGCAGCTTCAGGACAGAATTTCCAAGTGGAAATAACAAAACACAAATAAAAGCCTACTCCTTCCTAGGAGACTAACTAAACACATAGTGGGTTATGCTGTCATTTTGGTGCTCTCCTGTTTCCCGCACTTCAGGGAATCAAAAATTTCAGCATTCACCGTAGGGTCCCTGGAATGCAGGGAACTGACCTGAAAATCCGTCAAACACCCGCCGAAATAACGCATCCGATACGATCCGAAGTATCGGATCACTTGAACTGTTGCAAAAAAACCACATCAAACATGTCCTGAAAAAGCCAACAAGCCGCCGAACATGGCACAGACCAGCGGCCGGAAAAAGAGCGGCCGGAAAAAGCTGACGAACGGGGTAAAAAAAAAACAAACAAACATTGAAAGTTTCAAAATGTAAACGCTGTATATAAAAACTACTGAACGAAAATGTCTGGAATTTACATATAAGATCCAATGAATGATAATAAAAAGGGTTGTTACAGAAAAAAGAAAAAACGCTATTTATTAAAAAAAAAACTGAAGAAAAAAATTGCATAAAAAAAATCCAAAAGATTGCCTAAAAGATTCTAAAAAATCAATAGAGCCTTTTTGCTGCAGAATATTATAATAAACGGTTTATTAGATATTGGATTAAAACAGGAATATTTTTAACATTGAAGCCTATGGGATTCGCCTGAATAAACCTGTCGAATGAAAACACCGAACAGCAGGGCATTTCGGCAACTTTTCACTGCTGTAGAGAAATGTCAGTGAAATGCCCTGCCATGATTCAGTGGTTTCATTCGACAGGTTTATTCAGGCGAATCCCATAGGCTTCAATGTTAAAAATATTCCCGTTTCAATTCAATATCTAATAAACCGTTTATTATAATATTCTGCAGCAAAAAGGCTCTATTGATTTTTTTGAATCTTTTAGGCAATTTTTTGGATTTTTTTTTATGCAATTTTTTTTCAGTTTTTTTTTAATAAATAGCGTTTTTTCTTTTTTCTGTAACACCCCTTTTTATTATCATTCATTGGATCTTATATGTAAATTCCAGACATTTTCGCTCAGTAGTTTTTTATATACAGCGTTTACATTTTGAAACTTTCAGGCTGGGGTCAGACGAGCGTGATTTCTACGGACTGTACGTCCGTGCAGTACGGACATCGTCAGTACGGATGACGCAGTAGTGGTCACACAGTCCGTTTTTTCACTGAAGTTATTTTTGACGGATGTAGGAGGGAAAAATAAATTACAATGAAAAAACATTCTGTCCATCAAAAATGCTGGACGTATAAATGCAGTCCGTCTGACCATGCTCCGTCACTCACACACAAAGCTATGCAGACGTTGTGGACGCAGCGCACTCCGCACGTCCGTTCTAGCAGTATTACGTTCTTGCCTAACCTGCGTCCGTTTGCAGCATCCGTCATGCGTCCGCAGTTCAGTGCGGACGTACTTCATGTGTCAGGCTCCAATGGACTTTCTTTCATGCTATCACGGACGTACTTTTAGGCGCAATCACGGACGTGAACACTACGCTCGTCTGACACCAGCCTCAATGTTTTTTTTTTTGGTTTTTTTTTTACCCCGTTCGTCAGCTTTTTCCGGCCGCTGGTCTGTGCCGTGTTCGGCGGCTTGTTGACTTTTTCAGGACATGTTTGATGTGGTTTTTTTTTTGCAACAGTTCAAGTGATCCGATACTTCGGATCGTATCGGATGCGTTAGCCCAACGTTTGCAAAGCCTCAACTGTACACATGTACGCAGACGACACTGTGATCTATACCAGCAAACCAAATCTCCCGCAGCTGGAGGCCGTGCTGCAAGAACAATTCACAGGGGTAGAAAAATGGATCAAAAACAACAAACTTTTTTTAAATACTGACAAAACTGTAACAATGCTCTTGGAACAGCACCTAAACTACACAAATTGCAAAATCCCCATCTATGTGTTGGGACAAAATCAAATGGCACACTGACCACAGTCACTTCTCTCAAATATCTAGGTATGTGGTTGGACCCTAATCTATCCTTGGCCCCCATACTCGAAAAACTCTAATCCAAACTTTACCCCAAACTAGGTGCCCTGTACAAAACAAATCCTGGCCTGAGTCCCGCGGTAAGAAAGCAGATTGTACAGCAAATGCTTATGCCGGCTATTGATTACGGAGATGTAGTGTATGCAGCCGCCCCGCAAAACACACCTTCATAAACTTACTACATTGTATAACTCATTGTGCCGCTTTGCGCTACAATGTAACTACATGACCCACCATTGTGACATGTTAAAGAGCTAAACTGGCCATCGCTGGAATCCAGACGCACCCTTCACTTTCCAGCCTGGTGTTTAAGAGCATCTCTGGGAAGCTGCCACCCTACCTGACTAGACTGCTTCCCCCAGCAGCTCCCTCATCCTATAACCTCCGATCCAGGACCAGCACCTTACTTGCTATACCACAATACAAAAAGACAGTGGCTCGGTCCTCATTTTCCTACAGAGCACCACAATTATGGAATAACCTCCCAGACACCATCAAATCTTCCCCCAGTCTTAAGTCACTCAAAAGCTCCTTACTAACATACCTCAATACAGAATGCACCTGTAAACATGTAACCTAGTGACTATATTTCCTACATATTTTTCTTTAATCTGTATATTTGGTGTGTTTTTTTTTTTTAATATCTTGCATTGTATTACTTTGTATTTCTGTAACTGTAACACTTCAATGTTCTTGAACCCAGACATACTGAAAACGAGAGAAATTTCAATGTATCCTTCCTGGTAAAATCCTTTTATAAATAAATTTCGGCGGGTGTTTGACGGATTTTCAGGAAAACACCGAATCATGGCAGGGCATTTCACTGACATTTCTCTACAGCAGTATAAAGTTGCCGAAATGCCCTGCTGTTCGGTGTTTTCATTCGACAGGTTTCTTCAGAAGAATCCCATAGGCTTCAATGTTAAAAATATTCCTGTTTTAATTCAATGTCTAATAAACCGTTTATTATTTTAATCTGCAGCAAAAAGACTCTTTTATTGTCTTTTTTTAGGATCTCAGGCATTTTTCGTGATTTTTTTTTTGGCAAAACTTGATTTCAGTTTTTTTAATTTTTTTTAAACCGTTTTTTTTTCTTTTTTCTGTAACTGCCCTTTTTATTGTCATTCATTGGATCTTATATGTAAATTCCAGATATTTTCGTTTTGTATTTTTTTCGCAAACAGCGTTTAAATTTTGACACTTTCAGGCTGGTGTCTAACGATTTTTTTTTTACGTGCGAAAGGAACGTCCGTGAGAGGGGCCGTTCCTTCCACTCTGACGCCCGCGTGGCCACCTCGCTGAGCGCATTTAGTGCGCACAGCGCTGCAAGGAGGATCGCGGTTTGCAGCCCCGTCGGCCGTGCGTTGTAGCGCGTTCGACGGGGAGGCTTTCTAAACGGACGCAGCACGACTGCTGTAGCATGCGCAATTTGTGCGCGCGCTACAGCGTGTGCCCGGTTTTTCAGCAACAAGCGCTTGGTAGTTAAGGGGTTAAATAATCTAGAGCAGACACACAGCATGCTAAATAGGTAATGGTTACTCTGCATAAAAATGTCATTAAATTCTCCCCCGCCAGCCGCATAATCCCCCATTATTAATACACACAGAGCAGTGGGAGGTGATTGGAATCTGACATGGACTTGTTATGCTTTCGCCGTCTTATGAATGTCTTAAAGCAACGTACACGCACTTTTAAGTGAAATCTCTGGCTGGATCCCTCTGTATATAATGCAGAAATATATACAATCATCGCACTATACACAGCGGACGTATGAGAGTGTTTTTTATATTTATAGAAAGTCTTTTCTGAGCTCATCAGGAGAGCTTTATGACCTCATGAGCTGCTTATCTGTGCAATGTCCTCATAGAACAATACACAGCGCCCCTTACTGGACCAAAGTGGTAGTACATTTTTTGTTCTGCCCGGGGAAATCTATTTAAAGGTAATTTTGGACTTTTTATTAATTTTTACTATTTTTTTTGCCTTTCAAACCCCGCCCCCAGATGTTTCTGAACTACAACCCCCATGATTCCCTGTCCATCTATTGCACTGAAGGAATTCTGGGAATTGTAGGCATCAACATCGGGGAAGGCAGTGAGTTTGACAGCCCGGCTCTAGAATATTCAATATTTTCATACATTCCTGACACAGGTTAGACATCTGAGAAACAAACGACAACCCCAGGAGCTTACAATCCAAAAGATTCCCATCTACAGTATGAGAGGGAGGACATGGATGCAAAGTCCATAAATTCTGACGCATGTATACTAATAGAGCAGGGGGTCGGCAGCCGTGGCCCTCCAGATGTTTTGGAACTACATCTCCCATGATCCTCAGTCACTCCATCAGAAGGGCTGAGCCTTGTGGGAAATATTGTTCCAAAATATCTGTAGGGGTGAGGCTGCTGACCCTGTAACATAGGGTGGTGGATACTAAAGGGGTTATTCAGAAACCAGCACTGGAATTTCAATGCTTTCTCGTACGTTGCGCGTCGGCGATTCAGTTTTCCAACCCTGCGGTGAATTCATTCTTTAGTGCAAGGTCCCCAATGTGTGACGAACGTGGAACCGCCGAAGACCAACAAACGCTTGCCGAATTGCAGGAAAAAACCCCCACGGAACTCTATTCTCTAGAAGCTGCTTAAACCAATAAATATGTGTCTAAATAATAATAAAAGCGGTGCTATAAAAAATAATAAAGCCGTCGGTTACAGAAAAAAAACACTTTAAAAATAAATTGGGAATCAAAAATTTCACCTAAAAAATAAATAAGAAGACGGTTTGCTGAAAATGAAAAAGAAAACACGGTTGAATAAAAAAATATTAAAAAATGCTTATATATATTTTTTTGCATTCAATACTCTGGGATTCGCCTGTTTATACCTGTCGGACTGAAAATCGGAGCATTTCACTGACATTTCGGTGCAGTTCGGCGTCTCTGAATAGATTAACCATTGCTTCTCTATGGGACTATTCTGCTGCCACTGAAGATCACCAAAAGCGATCTGAAGCGAACTGCGCCGTATTACACTGTCAATTCACCAGTATTTGGCGAACTGACATCTCTCTGAATAGACCAATTTCCACGAAATTGCACCGACGGGTATATTCACCATTCGGTGGTAAGATTGGAGCTCTTTGAATAACACTTTCAGGGTTATTCAGAGAGATCCGAAAAGTCACCGCATGTTCGGTGACTTTTCGTTCCCTGCACTTCTGGGGATTCGGTGATCCCTAGTTCGCCGACCCTGCAGTGTATTCAGCAAGCACCGCAGGGCCCCTGTAGTGCAGGGAATACTCACCGCAAACCCGCCGAACATTCACTGAATACTCACCAAACACTGACTGAATACACACCGCTCACTGAAAAGCTGCAGAAACTGCAGCAAAAACCCCGCCGAACATGCCGGAAAAACCTGACGAGCCGTCGATTACAGCGCAAAGCAGCCGTTGGAAAAAGCCGACATGCAGACGAACGGGGTGAAAAAAACCCCTAAAAGTTTGTTTGAAAGTTTCAAAATGTAAACGCTGTTTGCAAAAAAACTACTGAACGAAAATGTCTGAAATTTACACATAAAGATCCAATGAATGATAATAAAAAAGGGCTGTTACAGAAAAAAGAAAAAAAACATTATAAAAAAATTTTGTCAAAATCCCGAAAAATGCCTAAAAGATCCTAAAAAAATCAATAAATAAAGAGACTTTTGCTGCAGAATAAAACAATAAACGGTTTATTAGATATTGAATTAAAATGGGAATCTTTTTAACATTGAAGCCTATGGGATTCGCCTAAATAAACCTGCCGAATGAAACCATCGAACAGCAGGGCATTTCGGCAACTTTTCACTGCTGTTTTTTTTTTTCTGAATAGATTAACCATTGCTTCTCTATGGGGGGATTCACTGCCCTCGAACAGGCACCGTACGTGCAGGAAATTCGCCAGAATTTGGCGAATTGTTGTTCTCTGAATAGCCGAATGGCCCCGAAATGTCACCGTACGCTGAGTTTCAGTGTCCGGTTACACTTCGGTGACATTTTGGATCTCTCTGAATAACCCCCTTTAAGTGTAACCTCTGTGACTAGTTTTTTAAGGAAGACTGACACAGTGATACACTGTTGCTGCTTATCGAAACAATGACTCAAAATGAAGTGACTTCTATGTATTACCAAGCATTCAAAATAACAGGGAAGTTACCCTATATAAATCCATAAATAGACGGGAAAAGGAGTCTTTCAAGGCGTAGCAGAAACATATTATTTTCTGGGTGTTTTGTGTTAAGCTGCAGCGCCGCAGAATATGTTGGAGCTTTATAAATAATTCAAATGCAATAAATAAAATATACTGAACGACCTCTATAGGACATACAGCTACTCAATGTGCTGATCAAGTCTAAGCTTGCCAGGTCGGCCATGTTTTCCTGGACACATATTATTATTTCATACAAAGGGGGAGCACAGGAAAAGTGCTGCCCTGCAACATGTATAATTCATATGCTTCAGAAAAGAAGGCTACCACCTGGGATTCCTGTTTGATTTCTTACCTGCAACATATGAATTATACATGCTGCAGGGTGGGATTTTTCATGCACTGCCCATCAGCATGAATAAATTATGTATCCAGGAAACCATGTGGATTTGGTGACCCTAGTCATGTGCTGTCGGTTTATCGCAGATATTGTAATGTCCCCTTAGATACAGAGAGGGATGAGGACACTGAAGATCCAGCTGTCACCGGTGACGAGGGGGAAACGGAGTCACTGCTCCCTGGTGGAGCCGAGCAACCATCGCTTCCCAAAAAACCTCCCCACCTCCCTGTCCAAGGGCTGAAGAGAAAGAAAAGCACCACCAAGAGGATATTATCCAACAAACCGCAGGACTTCCAAGTGAGGAGAATACACAATGGAGAGAGGGATGAGGGAGGCGCAGCAGAGAGAGGGATGAGGGAGGCGCAGCAGAGAGAGGGATGAGGGAGGCGCAGCAGAGAGAGGGATGAGGGAGGCGCAGCAGAGAGAGGGGATGAGGGAGGCGCAGCAGAGAGAGGGATGAGGGAGGCGCAGCAAGAGAGGGGATGAGGGAGGCGCAGCAGAGAGAGGGATGAGGGAGGCGCAGCAGAGAGCGGGATGAGGGAGGCGCAGCAGAGAGAGGGATGAGGGAGCGCAGGAGAGCGGATGAGGGAGGCGCAGCCGAGAGAGGGATGAGGGAGCGCAGTGGAGAGCGGGATGAGGGAGGCGCAGCCGAGAGAGGGATGAGGGAGCGCAGTGGAGAGCGGGAGGAGGGAGGTGCAGCAGAGAGCGGGATGAGGGAGGTGCAGTGGAGAGCGGGATGAGGGAGGCGCAGCGGAGAGCGGGATGAGGGAGGCCGCAGCAGAGAGCGGGATGAGGGAGGCGCAGCAGAGAGCGGGATGAGGGAGGCGCAGCGGAGAGCGGGATGAGGGAGGCGCAGCGGAGAGCGGGATGAGGGAGGCGCAGTGGAGAGCGGGATGAGGGAGGTGCAGTTGGAGAGAGGGATGAGGGAGGTGCAGTTGGAGAGAGGGATGAGGGAGGCGCAGTGAGAGAGAGGGATGAGGGAGGCGCAGTGGAGAGAGGGATGAGGGAGGCGCAGTGGGAGAGGGATGAGGGAGGCGCAGGGGAGAGAGGGATGAGGGAGGCGCGGTGGAGAGAGGGATGAGGGAGGTGCAGTTGGAGAGAGGGATGAGGGAGGCGCAGTGGAGAGAGGGATGAGGGAGGTGCAGTTGGAGAGAGGGATGAGGGAGGCACAGTTGGAGAGAGGGATGAGGGAGGCACAGTTGGAGAGAGGGATGAGGGAGGCGCAGTTGGAGAGAGGGATGAGGGAGGTGCAGTTGGAGAGAGGGATGAGGGAGGCGCAGTTGGAGAGAGGGATGAGGGAGGCGCGGGGGAGAGCAGGATGAGGGAGGCGGAGTGGAGAGCGGGATGAGGGAGGCGGAGTGGAGAGAGGGATGAGGGAGGCGCGGTGGAGAGCAGGATGAGGGAGGCGGAGTGGAGAGCGGGATGAGGGAGGCGGAGTGGAGAGCGGGATGAGGGAGGTGCAGTTGGAGAGAGGGATGAGGGAGGCGCAGTGGAGAGAGGGATGAGGAGGCGCAGTGGAGAGAGGGATGAGGGAGGCGCAGTGGAGAGAGGGATGAGGGAGGCGCGGGGAGAGAGGGATGAGGGAGGCGCTGGAGAGAGGGATGAGGGAGGTGCAGTTGGAGAGAGGGATGAGGGAGGCGCAGTGGAGAGAGGGATGAGGGAGGTGCAGTTGGAGAGAGGGATGAGGGAGGCACAGTTGGAGAGAGGGATGAGGGAGGCACAGTTGGAGAGAGGGATGAGGGAGGCGCAGTTGGAGAGAGGGATGGGGAGGTGCAGTTGGAGAGAGGGATGAGGGAGGCGCAGTTGGAGAGAGGGATGAGGGAGGCGCGGTGGAGAGCAGGATGAGGGAGGCGGAGTGGAGAGCGGGATGAGGGAGGCGGAGTGGAGAGAGGGATGAGGGAGGCGCGGTGGAGAGCGGGATGAGGGAGGCGGAGTGGAGAGCGGGATGAGGGAGGCGGAGTGGAGAGCGGATGAGGGGAGGTGCAGTTGGAGAGAGGGATGAGGGAGGCGCAGTGGAGAGAGGGATGAGGGAGGCGCAGTGGAGAGAGGGATGAGGGAGGCGCAGTGGAGAGAGGGATGAGGGAGGCGCAGGGAGAGAGGGATGAGGGAGGCGCGGTGGAGAGAGGGATGAGGGAGGTGCAGTTGGAGAGAGGGATGAGGGAGGCGCAGTGGAGAGAGGGATGAGGGAGGTGCAGTTGGAGAGAGGGATGAGGGAGGCACAGTTGGAGAGAGGGATGAGGGAGGCACAGTTGGAGAGAGGGGATGAGGGAGGCGCAGTTGGAGAGAGGGGATGAGGGAGGTGCAGTTGGAGAGAGGGATGAGGGAGGCGCAGTTGGAGAGAGGGATGAGGGAGGCGCGGTGGAGAGCGGGATGAGGGAGGCGCGGTGGAGAGCGGGATGAGGGAGGCGCGGTGGAGAGAGGGATGAGGGAGGCGCGTGATGAGTGGAGAGAGGATGAGGAGGCGAGTGGGAGAGCGGGATGAGGGAGGCGCGGTGGAGAGCGGGATGAGGGAGGCGCGGTGGAGAGAGGGATGAGGGAGGCGCGGTGGAGAGAGGGATGAGGGAGGCGCGGTGGAGAGAGGGATGAGGGAGGCGCGGTGGAGAGAGGGATGAGGGAGGCGCGGTGGAGAGCGGGATGAGGGAGGCGGAGTGGAGAGCGGGATGAGGGAGGCGGAGTGGAGAGCGGGATGAGGGAGGCGGAGTGGAGAGCGGGATGAGGGAGGCGGAGTGGAGAGAGGGATGAGGGAGGCGCAGTGGAGAGTGGGATGAGGGAGGCGCAGTGGAGAGTGGGATGAGGGAGGCGCAGTGGAGAGATGGATGAGAAGTCTGGAGATAGAGAATAGGAGATGGCACTGTGTGTTGAGAGACTGTGAGAGATACAATGTACATTATTTGCATTGTGTTATTCCAGTACTTTGGGCAGAGCGCATTGCAGAGGTAACATGCTTCTGATTGCGTGTCTAGTAGGATTAAATTAAATTTGGAGACCGGCCACTTACTGGCATTTTTGGTTTCTGACCCGTTCAGATCCGGGTTCGAGTGATCGAAGGAAGACAGATCCCAGGTACAAACATCAAACCGGTCATAAAGGTGACGGTTGCTGGTCAGACCAAGAGGACACGGATACGTAAAGGAAACAACCCTTTCTTCGATGAGGTGAGTGTCCGTCCACCAATCAACATGCAGGAACATGACAATTAATGGGTTAATATGAAGACATTCATCTCCCTGCTCTTACAAGCAAGTGATATGGAGGGGCTAATGAGGAGAGGAATGTTGAAAAAGGCTCGTGACGAGCTGAAACGTTGCTGTTCTATGTGTGGTCAATATATCTGGCGTCCATCCATCTTGTTTTCACATTTACTGGACACTAATTGCTGTGGCAGCATGCTGCTCTGCTGTGGATCTAATATTCCACCACGTCTATATATATTGTCGACATACCATTATCCTGCGCGCTTGTTGTACACACAGACCTCAAATGCCATATTTTATTTTTTCAGACGTTTTTCTTCAACTTCTTCGAGTCTCCTGCGGAACTCTTTGACGAGCCGGTCTTCTTGACGGTGAGATGGTAAAAGTAATTCTTGGATATGTCGGGAATCACAAATTCATTATTCATCCATTACATGTTGCAGCTCTAACTCCTACAGTGCGGAGGACGTGTGGGAAGAGTCGTCCGCACTACCGTCACCTAAAGTGTAAACCATGCAGAGAAGTGGTGCGTCACGTAGCCCCCCCATTTCTCTTTTATCGAAATGCCTAGGAGGTTCATAGATACATTTTTCCCAAAGATATCCGACCGATCTTTCAAAAAATGTTGTTACTTAAGTGTAATTATCCTCTTGATTAGAGAGGACACAGGGGACACACAAAACACTCTAGAATGCGGGTGATGCTTCCCACACACCCACCACCACATTAACCAATCACATCGTCAACAGTGTCTTCTCCCCTGTCGAAGCATTCTGTAGACTTGCAGGCTCACTGGGGAATCCCTGGTGACATCATCATATAAGTACATGGTAACATCACAAAAACTCTTATCCCAGCAGAGCTGATTAGGATATGGAAGGAGGGAGGGGAGCAATAGACTCCAGTATCTCCACTTCTCTGAGTCCTAGAACTCCAGAACTTGAGCCAAGGGATCTTCTTTGCACATACTTATATGTTATGGGCTCTATTACATTCTTCACGCAAAAACGCATGCAGAACGCGTGAATTTTTGCGCACAGCGTTAAACGTTAACGCTGGTATTACAATCCTTGTGCATTTTTTTTATCTGTCAAAAAATAACGCGTGTAAAACGGACACGCAAAAACGTGCGCGCAGCAACGTTGCGCGCAGAAATCAGTTTCCGGACTGTTTATTTCACGCGATTCAGCCAATCAGAATTAAGAACCACAATTGTCTCACGTTAAGATTTTGCACCTGTCAAAATCAATCTGCCCATACAGTCAGGTCCAGAAATATTGGGACATTGACACAATTCTAACATCTTTGGCTCTATACACCACCACAATGGAGTTGGAATGAAACAAACACAATGTGCTTTAACTGCAGACTGTCAGCTTTAATTTGGGGGTATGTACATCCAACTCAGGTGAACGGTGTAGGACTTACAGCAGTTTGCAGATGTGTCTCCCACTTGTTAAGGGACCAAAAGTAATGGGACAGAATAATAATCATAAATCAAACTTTCCCTTCTTAATACTTGGTTGCAAATCCTTTGCAGTCAATCACAGCCTGAAGTCTGGAACGCATAGACATCACCAGATGCTGGCTTTCATCCCTGGTGATGCTCTACCAGGCCTCTACAGGCAACGGTCTTCAGTTCCTGCTTGTTCTTGGGGCATTTTCCCTTCAGTTTTGTCTTCAGCAAGTGAAATGCATGCTCAATGGGATTCAGGTCAGGTGAATGACTTGGCCATTGCATAACATTCCACTTCTGTCCCTTCAAAAACTCTTTGGTTGCTTTTGCAGTATGCTTTGGGTCATTGTCCATCTGCGCTGTGAAGCGTCGTCCAATGAGTTCTGCAGCATTTGGCTGAATGTGAGCAGATAATATTGCCCGAAACACTTCAGAATTCATCCTGCTGCTTTTGTCAGCGTCACATCATCAATAAATACAAGAGAACCAGTTCCATTGGCAGCCATACATGCCCACGCCCTGACACTACTACCACCACCATGCTTCATTGAGGAGGTGGTATGCTTAGGATCATGAGCGGTTCCTTTCCTTCTCCATACTCTTCTCATCCCATCACTCTGGTACAAGTTGATCTTGGTCTCATCTGTCCATAGGATCTTGTTCCAGAACTGTGAAGGCTTTGTTAGGTGTTGTTTGGCAAACTCGAATCTGGCCTTTCCTGTTTTTGAGGCTCACCAATGGTTTACATCTTGTGGTGAACCCTCTGTATTCACTCTGGTGAAGTCTTCTCTTGATTGTTGACTTTGACACACATACACCTACCTCCTGGAGAGTGTTCTTGATCTGGCCAACTGTTGTGAAGGGTGTTTTCTTCACCAGTTAACGAATTCTTCATTCATCCACCACAGTTGTTTTCCGTGGTCTCCCGGTCTTTTGGTGCTGCTGAGCTCACCGGTGCGTTCCTTCTTTTTGAGAATGTTCCAAACAGTTGTTTTGGCCACGCCTAATGTTCTCGCTATCTCTCTGATGGGTTTGTTTTGTTTCTTCAGCCTAATGATGGCTTGCTTCACTGATAGGGACAGCTCTTTGGATCGCATCTTGAGAGTTGATAGCAACAGATTCCAAATGCAAATAGCACACTTGAAATGAACTCTGGGCCTTTTATCTGCACATTGTAATTGGGGTAATGAGGGAATATCACACACCTGGCCATGGAACAGCTGAGAAGCCAATTGTCCCATTACCTTTGGTCCCTTAACAAGTGGGAGGCACATCTGCAAACTGATGTAAGTCCTACACCGTTCACCTGAGTTGGATGTACATACCCTCAAATTAAAGTTGACAGTCTGCAGTTAAAGCACTTTGTGTTTGTTCCATTCCAACTCCGTTGTGGTGGTGTATAGAGCCAAAGATGTTAGAATTGTGTCGATGACCCAATATTTCTTGACCTGACTGTATATGCTGCAGCAATAAAAAAACACGCACAACTTCTCCATTTTATTGTTTGGGTATGTGTAGAATGTGTAACTATACTGCGCTGTATTCTTTTTTCGTGCTGATGTATTTGGTTTCGGCCACGACGTTCAGATTTGCCGTTACCACCAGCTTTTCAAAGACGTTAAAATTATGCTCGGAAACGCTGTGTGTTAAATTTTGCGCATAGATTGTAATACCATCTACGTGCCAGCGCACAAACGCATTTGCGCTCACAATGTTAAGTACAGGACGCGCGCAGTACAGTAAGTTCGCGCAGGTTCACCAGCGGTAGATGTATACGCGCGTTTGTTGCGCTGAGATTGTAATACGACGTTCTCCGAAAAGGGTTTTGCCCCTCGCGTTAATGCATTTTTGCGCACACGTTAGTATTTGCGCGAAGACTGTAATAGAGCCCTGTGTGCGTGTTATATTCTGTGTTTAAGTGTGTGTTTGTTTTCGTGAGCGTTAATGACATGGCAAGTTTCGGCATTTTCAAAGTTTCTGCCACATTCCAAGGATTTCATGGTGTAGCATAATCCACAATGCTGACCCATACGATACGTTCCCATTGACCCACCCCACCTCTCCAGTGCTTTACTATGTCTTCTTTTCCTCGCCCCAGGTTTTTGACTCGCGCTCTCTGCGGACAGACTCGGTGGTCGGAGAATTTAGGGTAAGTCGCCTTCTAAATATAGTCTTGAGCTACCGGCATCAGATTTATAACTGACAACGACACCTTTTCAGTATTTATCGGCCTTAAATTCCCCTCAATGTTATCCGGGTGGGGGGGGGGTGCTTAAATATTCAAAGAAATATCCACGCGTCTATTTCTGTTCTTCTGACACAAGAGAACCCGTGGAGGAACCTGAATCAGGACCACGGGCAGGAGAAACCTCATTAAATCTGTCATTTAATTGAAGCTGATCCTTGTAACTCATAATTATGCTATTGTTAATTGCTCGTAGAAGATCGTCTGTCTCGTTTGTAATTACACTGCTGGTGATGTCTCGGCCCGTCTGGTATTTTTGGAGTTCAGTAATACAGTCACAACATCTCTCCTTCTCATCTCTCTCTCACAGATGGACGTTGGAATGATTTATGGAGAACCGAGTAAGTGACTGGTTGGAATTACGTCAACTTGAGTCGAGACACCGCGTCCGCTAGCAACAACGTTTCTTTGTATTGATTCTGTCAATGGCATAAAATACCAGGTTTACAACACATTTTCTGGGGCAGAATCCCTAAAAAATTTTTTTTCTATTTAACTTTAAAAAAAAAAATACCGAATGGTTTTATTGGCTGAAATGTTTCTTACATACTATTTTTAATAATACATATGAAATCATACAGGTTGGTCTGAAAGTGATGGTCCATATGTCAGGAAAAACTGGTTTACAAGGGAGATGAGTGTGAGATCTTCCCTCGTTCCAGGTGTAGGAGTATGTTGGATCCTGGATGGATCTGTCTCATCTTCTTTATAGGTTGTGTAGTGGGTGACCAAGGGTTGAGGATAATCTAATGGGGATCACGGGCTTTGTTTGGTATATGTGGGGTCACAGGAATGGCCTTCGTTCTCCCACCTCACAATTGTATCTATGGGGATAATGAAACCTATAGACACCGAGAAGAACTCAGTAGTGTGACCCAGTGGAATGAGACTATAGACAGGTGGTGCACATCAGGTTTACTAGTAGTCATAGCTCACTCTGGGGTAAACGGGATCAGAGAATCAACCCTGTACATGGATTGAAAACAGCAGAGCTAACAGCTGATAGCTCCAGTCCCCTCCAGGTGATACTTTGTATCTAAAGAAACGTGGCCACAATAACCAGACACACACAAATAACACAGATATGATAAAACCAATGCTCAAAAAAACACCTAGGGAAGAACATACCATTAAAATATATCTAATACGTCAAAGCCTAAGCAGGAGGTAAATTAAATGTTTCCATTGACAGTCGTGGTCACCATTGACAGTAACATATTGTGATATAGTGCATTGATGAGTCTGTATATTTTCCTGTATTTTTAGTCTAAAGGTTAGCCCCCCCAGGAGGGTATGTGTTTTTGTGTTGCTGCGGGTGTCCCGGCAATTAAGGGATTAATAGCTCCTGCTTGAGGGAGGGGTAGATTAGAATGGGCACTGGATGAGATCAGAGACTGAGAAGCACAGGTTGCTGCTTCTGAGGTATCGAGTCTGCTTTGGTTGCAGGATATTAAACCAAAAGGTTGGTGGGAAAGTTATGTTTGCTGTGATGCTGAAATAAAGCTTGGAATATTTCACTGTTTAAAGGACTTTGTGTGCTATAATTTTCCGTAAAGACCACGCTATAGTGCCCCCCTGTGACAATATATAAAATGTAACTTTTATTAATCTGTATAAGAAACCAAACCATAAAAACCACCTACATCAGTGGTATAGACACACACACACACACACACACACACACACACACACACACACACACACACACACACACACACACACACACACACACACACACACACACTGCTTTACAGGTTAGGTATTGATTACTGGTCTCACAATTGGTTATTCAGGTATTTCGTCTCAATTTACCTCTCATATTGCTGTTCTCTATTCTTAAAGAGTAAGAAACTAACCTTCGTGGGTTGGTGGTTATAGGACGGTAAGAAGGAATTGTATAGATGAAAACCATTAACGAGAAGCCACAGAAAGAGGAGCGCTCCCAATCATAGCTTCACATGGAGATTGAAAACCAGCTTGAATAGAGATACCCTTAAACCTGCATTGAATTAGTCACTTTACGCGTTTCGCTACCTCATAGCAGCGTCATCAGGAGTTGTGACTGGTTCAGTGTGTAGTAATGCAATTACTTCATCGGAAACATGACCGATGGTAGATTACATTTAATAGAACATCAAATGTTTTTATGGAATGAAAAACAAGCCGAAAAATCCACAAAATTAACAAGTAACCAAGCTGGTGGTTCAGGAGGACCCCGTGGACAGCCTGTGGCTAATCTAAGACCCTGGAAATGCCATAACACAATCACCAGGGCATCTGATTGTAGTGGTCATGGTGCTTGCTGTCTGCGGGGGTCGTCCCTCTATTTTTTGGAGAGTGCATGATACAAGGTGGTCCATTATGGATCAAGGGATGAAAACCAGATTGTTGGTGAAACTCTGATGATAACGCTGGAATAATGAATATATGGTTTGGTTTCAGAACATGCCTTTTTGAGGAAGTGGCTTCTCCTCTCGGACCCCGAGGATTTCTCAGCCGGCGCTAAAGGCTACTTGAAGGTCTGCCTGTACGTCCTGGGTCCCGGTGACGAATGCCCTGTGAGTATCGCATTGAAACGTTCAACCACCTTCAGACGGAAAAACCTGTCTTGCATTGCATAACTCTTTGAGATTGCTGCTCCACCAAGTTTTGAAGGAAACCCTTGACCCATGGGAATTTATGGCCCCAAATGTCCTTTGCCAAAACCGATAGCATCAAGAAAATTAAACAATAGGTCTATAAATGCGATAAGATAGATGGCTCTAATTCAATGAAAGCCCATGAGCACAGCATGTGTTACACAGGCCCTGCAGGGTATATGCTTTACCTTTATTTTCTGGCCCCCAGTGACTTGGCTCATCTCAGATTTGGGGTCTATGGGTGGGATGGCCTGTAGGTTAAACACAGGTGGACTTAATGAAAAGTAAAAACTTAATTGGTTACTCACTAACTTCAGTATTTGCCACGAAATTGCACCGAACTGTGCAATTTCGCGTCTATTCACTAAGCTGTCAATTAGCCAAATGCAGGTGTGAAATACGGTGCATTTCGTCTCAATTCGGTAGTGTTCGGCGTCATTAAAATTGTCCCATTGGAACCACCAATTAGTCTATTCACAGAACGCAAAAGTACACCGTAATTTCATGAAATGACCAAATTTTCAGTTTCAATTCGACTAGTTTAAACAGGCGAATCCCATAGGCTTCAATGTAATAAATGGAATATACTTTTTAAATGTATTTATTTTAAGACCATTTATGCTTATTTTTTCAAAAACCCCTTTAGGAATTTAGGAATTAGGAGATTCCATTTCTTTATTTTTTCTTTATTTTTTTCAGTTCGGTGGAATTCACCGATGCCAATTCGGCGCTTTTGCCGACGTCTGATAACTGCTCCGGTGACTCCAATTTTGGCAAAATACACTGAACATTTGATAAATAGTGAATTGACCGAATTTTAGATGAAATAGAAATGTCCGAAATGCAAAGCCCCTAAATTGGGTTAAATTTTGGTGCTTTGTGAATAGACCCCCTTAGGATTCGGGCTCTGAGTCTATTGCGCAGAAATAAACCTGCAGAACCTATAGGACGTATTGGAGTCCAGTGTATTCAGACGACTGGGCTGTTTCAATGTCCTTTACACGTCTAAGGACAGGACCTTGGAAGAGCCTGCCGCCATGGGTACAAGGTCATGCAAAACCACACATCTCCAGACTCTTGGAAAAGCAGGAAAATAATACTAGGTGGGAATTTCCTCAAATTTCGACAAACTACGGGTCTTTTTCCAACCGAGCCGTTATCATTGAGCAGGATGGCCTCACCCGTTAACACGAACGACTCCCGTCCTACTTCAACCGAGTTGCTGACTCCACCACTTCCATCTGCCTTATGTACAATAACGACGCTTCCTATACCTTGTATACTTTGCATATGAAGCACCGATGTTAAGGCTGATGGACGGTAACGAGAGCTTGACCCCAAGGTCCCTCGTTATGCAGCCGGTAGGGAACAACCGGCTGTCAAAAGCTGATCTTAAAAAAGCTCTTCAGTTCCATACTCCCCTCTGACATGATACGTTGCCTTCTCTTGCCGCAAGAAGAAGGTCACTGGGAACAAATTGTTTCTGTAGGATTGTCTACATGCGATCCCACACCATACCACATGGAGTCCTGCTTTTTAGGTGTAAGTAGACGAAGGGACAGATGGAGGCCAAAATCTAGAGCTGTAACATAGATATTTGCCCTCTGAAACATGGTCAAGTCATGCCTGGTCTTGGTCTTCGCCAAGTTCACATGCCTCTGTCTGGGTCTTCGTTACTAAAGACCTTGTTGTAGGGTTCCTGGTTAGAATGTTTTGTGAGACGTTTCATAAAGACCCCTCCCTGTAGTTTATTTTGGAGTCCGTTTGCTCTTGTGGTAACTGTTGGGTGGGGTTGACACCGAGGAAACTCACCCACCCAAAATACTTACTTACTCATGAGTTCTCAGGTTCATGGTTACCCCTAAAACCTGGGTCTGCTTCATGTTTCCCATCCTTCTTGTGAGCCCCAGGTCCTCTTTATAGTAACTGGGGTCTCCGCTCCATAGACTTCATCAAGAAGGACAACATGGAGACAGCAGAACCACTGCCCAAGAGCGGCGTAAACCGCGTAGAGCTTGGGTTCATGATTTCCCATTTTTCAAGGACTGTATTGTGGTTTCGATTGTAGGTGGAGAAGAAAGAGCCATCAGACGACAAGGAGGACATAGAGACGAATTTACTGAGACCAGCTGGAGTGTCCCTACGAGGGGCTCACCTCATCCTGAAGGTTTACCGAGCCGAGGACCTGCCGCAGAGTAAGTGATTAGAATGATATTCACTCTCATTGAGCATCTGGAAAGGGGTTGTCCCCGCATTGTGGACACATTGGGTTATGATGTATCAATTAAGTCCCTTGTAAAATTGTTCCCTAGCATTAGGATGCTAGAGGAAAAAAGTTTCATTTCATGTGAAGAAACAGGGCACTTGCACTATCACTTATATAAACTGTAACTAGATTACTAGGTGCATTACAAATAAAACCACCTTATAGAACACATTATAAACCTCTTTATAAAGTGCATGCTGCTGTTTTTTTCCCTTTGTCTGAAGTAATTGCATGTGAAAAGGGAAAAGAAAATTAGTTTTTTATCTCTTGTTTGCATTCTGTAGAATTTTCCCAGGATGCAACATTTACCAAAAGCTTTGCTTTGCGGCTCTTATTTATTTAATCTACATTATTTAACAGTTAATGAGGTGGAGGAGCGAATGTTTAGATAAGACTGCAGGGGGTTATTGTTCTCTTATCTCTCTGAGATAAGAGCTGGCAGGTGAATGAGATAAAACAAGGGAGCGTAAGGCTAGGGTCAGACGAAAGCATTTTTCCCCGCGAACGTGAAAAAGTGCGTCCGAACGCATTGACGTATTTTTTCACGGAATGCGCAAAAACGGTCAGACGACACGCATTTTCGGGCGTGATTTTGTACGGATCGTCAATAAAACTCTTTTTGCGTCTGGACGTTATGTAGGCTGGACATTAGCAGCGTCTGACATCTCCTACTCACGCAAACACGCCGCTATGCCGCAGCTGCGCACTCAGTACGTCAGTACTAGCGGTTCTGCGTTCTCAAAAAAATGCGTTCAAATTCCACTTGCGTTGCACGGCCGGACTTTTGTGCGGCCGTACATCGTATATTGGCCGTCATTGCCCATCATCTGCTGCTAGTGCGGCCGTAATTATGTGCGCCAGAACGCACGTTAAAAGTGCACTGGTCTGACCCCAGCCTAAAAGCCTTTTAATCTACCCCCTGGTGATCTCCTTTGAATACATCCCAAACAATGCAATGCTGTGAGTCGGTGACTGACCCATTCACTCCATTCTATGGCCAAAGTGAGGAGCAAGTGATGGAAAGATACAACACAAAATATCACACAATGGATGCACCCAGTGACACATACAGAGGAATATATCACACAATGGATGCACCCAGTGTAGGGATGAGCCGAACACTCCCCGAGTTCGGTTCGAGCCCGATCCCGAACTTCCCATTTGTTCGGGACCGAACCCGAACCATGCAAGTCAATGGGGTTGAAAATTCGGTTTTTTAGAGTGCCCTCCAAGAGGGCATATATGCTACATATTTGCCATAAAAGGTGTATGGGGGTCCGGGTAGTGCCCTGGGGGACAGGAAACAAGGACAAAAAGTTTTAAAAAAAACGTTTTTAAAGGGACCGTGAGTTTTCCATGAAATAAGGGTTAAAAATAAAAACGAAAAATTCCTTCAAATATCGTGCCTAGGAGGTCCCCATAACCTGCCCGTGAAGTGGCGGATTTCTAGGATGTATAGAAACACTTAAAAACAAATAAATGACGTTTCATATGACGGTAAATGCTTTTCCTTTAATCTATCCATAAACAACTGCTTGGGGCGGCAGCCTGTATGAAAAGACATTTTAGGACGCGCAGAAAAAGTTTAGTGTTTTTTTGGGCTAAATTATTGTGAAACTTATGCAGGCTTTGGATGAAAGTAACAATAAGTGCTTTAAAATTGGGCTTTTAGCATCGGCAACAGTGCCGTCACACCATAACCCCTCTGAGGATATGAATCTGATATAGGCGTCAGTGGCAGTGCACCCAGATATTGTGCCTTTAGTGCCAGGCCTGCAAGTACTATCATACAGTAACTCCTCTGTGGTATTGTGGAAGAGTTCAGGGGTGGACCATGCGGTCCTATATTAAAAAGATATGAATCTGGTAATGGGTGTCAGTGCACCCAGATATTGTGGCTTTGGTGCCAGGCCAGCAAGTATCATCATACAGTAACCCCTCTGTGGTATTGTGGAAGAGTGCAGGGGTGAACCATGTGGTCCTATATTGAAAAGATATGCATCTGGTTAAGGCATCAGTGCACCCAGATATTGTGCCTTTAGTGCCAGGCCAGCAAGTATCATCATACAGTAACCCCTCTGTGGTATTGTGGAAGAATGCAGGGGTGGACCATGTGGTCCTATATTGAAAAGTTTTTGATCTGGTAATGGGCGTCAGTGCACCCAGAGATTCTGCCTTTGGTGCAAGACTGCCAGGCCAGCAAGTATCATCACACAGTAACCCCTCTGTGGTATGGTGGAAGAGTGCAGGGGTGGACCATGTGGTCCTTTTATTGAAATTTTTTTGATCTGGTAATGGACGTCAGTGCACCCAGATATTGTGCCTTTGGTGCCAGGCCAGCAAGTATCATCATACAGTAACCCCTCTGTGGTATTGTGGAAGAGTGCAGGGGTGGACCATGTGGTCCTATATTGAAAAGTGTTTTTTTTTATCTGTTAATGGGCGTCGGTGCACCCAGATATTGTGCCTTTAATGCCAGGCCATCATGTATCATCATACAGTAACCCCTCTGTGGTATTGTGGAAGAATGCAGGGGTGGACCATGTGGTCCTATATTGAAAAGTTTTTTTTTTTTTTTTAATGGGCGTCAGTGCAGCCAGATATTGTGCCTTTCATGGCAGCAAGTGCCTTCACACCGTAACCCTTTTGTGGTATTGTGGAAGAGTTCAGTGCTGGAGGTTTTGTGAATGCAGAAGAGGACATCCCCTATCTATTCCATTACTTCAGTATCAGGGGATTGATAGCAGCTGATCCAGGTCTGATTCATTTTTATAAATGTCAGCCGGTCTACAGAGTCGGTGGACAGACGCACTCTTTTGTCTGTGACAAAACCTCCAGCGGCACTGAGCGTCCTTTCGGAAAGCACGCTAGATGAAGGGCAACCTAGTAGCTGCATAGCATATTGGCTAAGTTCTGTCCAGTGATCCAATCTCAACACCCAGTAAGCCAGTGGATCATCTGCTGGAAAGGTATACAGGTCTGCCCTTGCCCCTAGGTAGTCCTGCACCATATGGTGAAGACGCTGGCAATGGGTGCCTACATTTGACGTCCCTGGGCGTCGAGGACTAAAAAAATTAAAAAATGCATCAGTCAAGCGGCCCTGGCCTTCACCGCTATTCCTCTGATCACCTGCAACCTCAGAAGCACGTGTGTCAGCACTTGGTAATCTAACAGTGCCTGGAAAGGTGTTACACAAGTTTCACTTTAGAGCGTCCTCAAGTTTTGTCATCCTGTGCTCCCTCTGTCCGGGCAGGATGAGCTCTGCAACTTTCCCCTTGTATCGTGGATCAAGAAGGGTTGCCAACCAGTAATGATCCCTCTCCTTGATAGCACGAATCCGGGGGTCCTTTAGCAGGCTTTGCATCATTAGGGAGCCCATGCAGCGTAGGTTGGAGGTGGCATTAGCTGCCGAGTCTTCCTGGTCAATGAGGATGACCGTATCGTGCACTTCCTCCTCCCAGCCACGCACAAGCCCTTCTGTTTCTGGGCACACAAAACCCTGCCTTGAGGAATCCCCACCTTCAATGCCCCCACTACTTAAATAGTCGTCCTCCTCCTCATCCTCCTCCTGTCTGATCTGAGTAGGACCCGCTGGAATGCTGTCTGCGGAAAGACTGGGGCCTTGAGAGCTAGGGAAGGCCTCCTCTTCCTCCCGCTGCTCTGCCTCTAGAGCCACATCTATAATTCCCCGCAGACTGTGCTCCAGCAGGAACACTAAAGGAATTTTGTCACTGATGCATGCACTGTCCCTGCTCACCATCCTCGTTGCCTCCTCAAATGGTGACAGTACAGTGCATGCATCCGTGATCATCAGCCACGGGGGGGGGGGAAATAAAACAAGTTGACCTGAACCTGTCCTTGTGCCATACTCACACAGGTACTCGTTGATGGCCCTCTGCTGCTTGTGCAGACGCTGCAGCATTGCTAATGTCGAATTCCACCTGGTGGGCATGTCACAGATCAGACTGTTTGTGGGAAGGTGGAATTCTCTTTTCTGCCAGGCGAACGCTTGCTGGGAATGACCGTCTGAAGTGGCTGCAGACTTTTCTGGCCTGGATGAGAAGCTCTGGCAGCCCTGGGTACTTGGTTAGGAAACGCTGTACCACCAGATTTAGGACGTGTGCTAGGCATGGTACATGCATCAATTTACCCTTGCGTAGGGTGGAGAGAAGGTTGCTGCCATTATCGCAGACGGTCATTCCCAGCTCAAGCTGGCGTGGTGTTAACCATCTCTGCACCTGCCCCTGCAGAGCTGACAAAATTTCTGACCCGGTGTGGCTCCTGTCCCCTAAACAAACCAGCTCAAGCACAGTATGGCATCTTTTTGCTTGAGCCATTGCGTACACCCTGTCAGGCATCGGTTTAACTGCCACTTCGCCAGAGACAGAGAAGGAGGAGGAGGAGGAAGAGGTGGTGGTGGTGGTGGAGCAGACAGACCTCATACAAGCAGCTTTCTGGAGGCGTGGTGGATGAACAAGCTCCAGCACAGAGCCCCGTCTTGGATCCCTCCCAGCTGCAATCAGAGTTACCCAGTGTGCCGTGAAGGAAATGTAACGACCCTGTCCATGCTTGCTGGACCACGTGTCTAAAGTGACATGCACCTTGCTGCTGGCTGCCTTTCCCAATGACTGGATAACATTGTCTTCCACGTGCTGGTATAGTGCTGGAATGGCCTTGCGTGAAAAGTAATGGCGTTTTGGAACCTGCCACTGTGGTACAGCGCATTCAGCAAATTCACGGAAGGGAGCAGAGTCCACCAGCTGGAAAGGCAGCAGCTGCAATGCGAGTAATTTTGCTAAGCTGGCATTTAGACGCTGTGCTTGGGGATGGTTGGGACTATATTTTTTCTTTCGCTGCAGCAGCTGCAGCAACGTAATCTGACTGCGTAAATCTTCAGCTACTGGGACGATGTCACATTGTGAGGAAGGACCTGCTGTTACATCCATTACTGTAGCATCATCCCTGTCGGTGGAGGTTGTAGGCAATTGCATGGCAGGACATACAGTGTGGGTTGAGACAGATGAGGAGGAGGAGGAAGACCTACGCAAAGTTTTGCCCCAACGGGATGTGTGGCACTTGTTCATATGTCGCCTCAAGCACGTGGTACCCAAGTGTCCAGTGTTTATCCCACGCTTCAGCCTCCTCTGACATAGATTACAAATAGCAACGGTGGGGTCTGCTGCACAGTTCTTAAAGAACTCCCAGACAGCAGAGTTCCTGCATGTGTTCTTTGAGACAACAGCGCTCTGCACCGGAACAGCTCTGACATGTGATGCCTTGGACTGGCTAGTGCTACGGTTGGTCACAGAGGATGTTGTGCCTCCTGTTTGCTGTGCCTCCTCCTCCTCCCCCTCCTCCTCACTTGATTCCTCAGTTCGATCTGGCACCCAGGTGGAGTCAGTGACCTCATCATCATCAATGTCATCTTCACCCCCTATCTCCTCGTCACTGTAGCCAACTTGGCAGTATGCTGCAGCTGCTGGGGCAACATGAGTGCCAGTATTTGTGTGTCATCACTGGCACCCCCTTCCTCTAGGTTGATTATACTCCCTTGCTCAACCTCAGAGATTGAATCAGAGCACTGTACTTGCTGCGCATCCTCAAGCAGCATGTCACTCTCATTGTAGTCAAACAATTCAGCTGACTCCTCCGTGTGTGATAGCGAGGCTACGGCAGGAGTAGCTGTGGACATGGAGGCTGCATTAGATGCTTTGGCAGCTGAGGTGGACTGTAAAGCACTAGAAGCCTGGCTGGCAGAGGACTCGGAGGATGAGGATGGCCTGGTTAGCCAATCCACCAAGTCCTCTGTATGTTGCTGCTGTTTAAGACGGCCAGCACCAGTTAGAAAGGACAAGCGTGCCCCTGCAGAGGATGCACCATGTACACCACGACCAGAGACACAGCCTCCCGACACAGGGGCTGCTTGCCCTCTTATCTGTGGCTGGGAGCGTCTGCCTGTCCTTTTTGTTCTTTCAGACATGGTGAGTGATATATAGATTAATATATACAGAACTCTGATTCAACTCTGGTATAAAGATTTAAAGAACTCTGGTATAACTCAGTGAGACACACTGATAGCTGGCAGCCAGTGACAAGAGACAGATCACCTTAATTCACGATTGTTTTAAAGAAATTAGTGAGCCCCAAAATACAGCGTGGTACTGTATGTATGACGAGACACAGATCACCTTAATTCACAAGTGTTTTAAAGAAATTAGTGAGCCCCAAAAATAATTGCTGGCTGTGTGACGAGACACAGAAGATCACCTCAATTCACAAATGTTTTAAATAAAGTTGTAAACCCCAAAAAAACTTGCTGGCACAGTGACAAGACACACATCACTTAAATTCCCTGATATTTGGTCGAAATGAGACCCCCCCAGACCCCCCCAGTAGCGTGGCAGACCGGCAGTAACAACACACACAACTATCTTCTTTGAAATCTCCTCTGAAATGCTTGCAGAAAGCGCTGCGTTGAAACCTTATATAGTGTGCTGCGGGACTTAGCTCTGTGAGCCCATGATTGGGCAAAATTTGCCCAATCAGGACTCTGAGCGGTGATTGGCATAGTGTTCAACCAGTCTTGCACCAGACCTGTGGTCAGGTGCAAGGCTGTAGCCAATTACGAGCTTCAGGCAGTGGGAAAATGCATTGTGGTCCATTGTGGTCGAACATGCGGCGAACACCCGGAAATGTTCGGGGTTCGCGATCTGCTGGAACAGGCTAAGTTCGGGTCGAACCCCGACCCGTCCGAACCCGAACAGCTCATCCCTAACTCAGTGACACATATAGAGGAAAATATCACACAATGGATGCACCCAGTGACACATATAGAGGAAAATATCACACAATGGATGCATCCAGTGACAACATATAGAGGAAAATATCACACAATGGCTGCGCCAGTGACACATATAGATGAAAATATCACACAATGGATGCACCAGTGACACATATAGATGAAAATATCACACAATGGATGCACCCAGTGACACATATAGATGAAAATATCACACAATGGATGCACCCAGTGACACATATAGATGAAAATATCACACAATGGATGCACCCAGTGACACATATAGATGAAAATATCACACAATGGATGCACCCAGTGACACCTATAGATGAAAATATTACACAACGGATGCACCCAGTGACACATATAGATGAAAATATCACACAATGGATGCACCCAGTGACACATATAGATGAAAATATTACACAATGGATGCACCCAGTGACACATATAGAGGAAAATATTTTCTTAACTAAACTAAACATACAAGAGAAAAACAAAGCGCATGTAAGATATCAGCAACATTAAATACACACAATAAGGACATTTTGTTTTTAGGTGGCAGTGGCCCGTTAACCCCTTCCTGCCTAGTGGGTGGTTCCAGGTGGGAGGGGGTTAATGCCGGTGGGGCATACTACTACACCTTGCTGCCAGGTGTTGCGGCGGGCCTCTTCTTCAGCTCGCCCACGCAGCTGACATGCTCAGTGCGTCATTGGCTGCAGGGGGTTGGTTTGATTTCAAGCCGTCCCTCGGCTGCTAATTATGTGTGGTGGTCGCGTCCTAATGAAGTCAACAGGGCGTAGTAGTATGCCCTGTGGCTTCCAGATCCACCCGCCGCAGGAATGCCCCGAGGCGTTAAGAGGTTAAATCAAATCCGTACCATACTGAAAATATTTTTAATTAGGCTGATTTTAATTTTAGGGGTTATGGTTAGGATTAGGGTTACTACTTGTGCTTGTGTTAGGGTTATGGTTAGGATAGCGTTGTTATTCTTGCTTGTATAAGAGTTAGGGTTACATTTAGAGCTAGGTTTAGTATTTAGGTTAGGGTTACTATTGGAGTTAATATTTATGCTTGTTTTATATATTTATATATTTGCAAAGGATTTTAGCAGGAAGGATACATTGAGATTTCTCTTGTTTTCAAGTATGTCCTGGGTTCAAGAACATTGGTTACAGAGTAATAAAATGCAAGATATTAAAACCACAAATATACAGATTAACAGAAAATAAATAATGTAGGAAATATAGTCACTATGTTACATGTTTACAGGTGCATTCTGTATATAGTCACTGTGTTACATGTTTACAGGTGCATTCTGTATATAGTCACTATGTTACATGTTTACAGGTGCATTCTGTATATAGTCACTATGTTACATGTTTACAGGTGCATTCTGTATATAGTCACTGTGTTACATGTTTACAGGTGCATTCTGTATATAGTCACTATGTTGCATGTTTACAGGTGCATTCCGTATTGAAGTATGTTAATAGGGAGCTCTTGAGTGACTTTAGACTGGGGAAGATTGGATGGTGTCTGGGAGGTTATTCCATAATTGTGGTGCTCTGTAGGAAAATGAGGACCGAGCCACTTTCTTTTTGTATTGTGGTATTGCAAGTAAGGTGCTGGTCCTGGATCAGAGGTTATAGGATGAGGGAGCTGCTGGGGGAAGCAGTCTATTCAGATAGGGTGGCAGCTTCCCAGAAAAGCTCTTAAACACCAGGCTGGAAAGGTGAAGGGTGCGTCTAGATTCCAGCGATGGCCAGTTTAGCTCTTTTAACATGTCACAATGGTGGGTCATGTAGATACATTGTAATGCAAAGCGGCAGAATGAGTTATACAATGTAGTAAGTTTCTGAAGATGTGTTTGCGGGGCGGCTGCATACACTACATCTCCGTATTCAATAGCCGGCATAAGCATTTGTTGTACAATCTGCTTTCTTACCGCTGGGCTCAGGCAGGATTTGTTTCTGTACAGGGCACCTAGTTTGGGGTAAAGTTTAGATGAGAGTTTTTCGATGTGGGGGCCAAAGGATAGATTAGAGTCCAACCACATACCTAGATATTTGAGAGAAGTGACTGTGGTCAGCGTGCCATTTGATTTTGTCCCAACACACAGATGGGGATTTTGCAATTTGTGTAGTTTAGGTGCTGTTCCAAAGAGCATCGTTACAGTTTTGTTAGTATTTAAAAAAAGTTTGTTGTGTTTGATCCACTTTTCTACCTCTGTGAATTGTTCTTGCAGCACGGCTTCCAGCTGCCGGAGATTTGGTTTGCTGGTATAGATTACGGTGTAGTCTGCATACATATGTACAGTTGAGGCTTTGCAGACGTTGGGCAGATCATTTATGAATATTGTGAATAGCAGAGGGCCTAGTATTGAGCCTTGGGGTACACCGCAAGTGACAGGGAGGGAGGGGGAGGGAGGAGCTGCCAGAAATTGACACATATTGTGATCGGTCGGATACATATGATTGAAACCAGGTTAGCGTGTGATCACCAATGCCAGAGTTTTTAAGTTTTTCTAACAAGATGCCATGGTCTACTGTGTCAAAGGCCTTGGCAAAATCAAGGAAGATGCTCCAGTTAGGTTTCCTTGTTCCATTCCAGCTTAGATATCATTGCAGACTTTTAAAAGGGCGGTTGTAGTTGAGTGATTCGGGCGAAAGCCGGATTGATCTGGGGTTAAGTAGTTCCAATATTGATAATAATCATGTAATTGTGTGTAGGTGCATTTTTCCAAAACTTTTGACATTACAGGGAGCAACGATATCGGACGGTAGTTGGATACCAAAGTACTGTCACCACTTTTATGGATAGGTACCACTCTCGCAGTCTTCCAGAGTTTGGGTATGTATCCAGTCGCCAGTGATTCATTGATTAGGGTTGCGACAGGATTTGCAATTGCCGGTGCACTGTTTTTCAGCAGCATTGCTGGTATTTGATCAGGTCCAGACTGGTATTTCATTTTTTGCTTACGGAGAAGTTTATTAACGACACTGACAGGCACTGGTCTAAAACTGAATTCCTGTCTGATACAGGGACTTTGCACAGTTGGAGGGGCCTGACCTGCATGAGGCCTTTCTGATTGCATGTCATTTCCTAGCTTGGCAATCAAAGTGGTGGCGCATCCAACAAAATAAACATTAAAGGCATTTGCTACATCTAGGGAGTGTTGCAGGGTTTGGTTGTTTACTTTGACAGCAGTCGGCTGGGAGTGGACTGGGGGTGCTTGTATGTTACTTATGGTTCTCCAAAAGTTTCTAGGGTTTGATATGTTATTGTTTAGATTTTCATTGAAGTAAAGGGCTTTAGCCATTTTTGTTTGTTTTGTGCATTCATTCCGGCATTTTCGGTATTCGTAGTGATCGTTCATGGAACCAGTACTCTTGAAATTTGACCATAGTGAATCTCTAAGCTGGTACATTAGTGTAAGATCAGCTGTAACCCAGGGGAGATGGGTCCCTTTTACTCGCACTTTACGCAGCGGGGCATGGGAATTCCAGACTTGCAGGAGCTCAGACTGAAAGTATTCAATTGCACAGTCTAGGTCTGGGATTAGGTTTAGTCTGTACCAGGGGAGCTGTTTGAGATCACTTAGGAAGGATTCAAGAATAAATTTCTTGAAAGACCTGGTGGTTATTGGCTTTGGGGGAGATTTCATGGCCTTTTGCGCACGCAGTACACTAGACAATGATCACTAAAGCTATTAGCGAGAACACCTGCCTCCTGTATTCGATCAGGAAATGAGGAGAGAATCCAGTCCAGCAAGGTATGGTTAGGGCTTTTCATAGTTATGCGAGTGGGGGAGGAGACTAATTGTATTAGCTGCAAAGCCTTAAACAGTGAGCAGTGTTTATTGTTATTAGGATTTAGACAATCTGTATTAAAATTGCCGAGGACCAGCATTTCACTTTTTTTGGTTTTGGGCAAGTAGGTTATTAAGGATTTGAGATATGTCAGAGAGGGAGTGCACTGGAGAGCTCGGTGGGCGATAGAATCCAGCAACAATGATTGATTTACTGAATGGAATCTCAATTAAACCAGAGAGGAAATCAAAGGTGACAGGGGAGCAAGAAGTCTGTAAGGGGGTGAACTTTATGGACTCCTCAACATAAATAACAATTCCCCCTCCTCTCTTTGCTCTGTCCTTTTTATAACATGAATACCCCTGTATTGATATGGCAGAGTCTGGTACTTTTGGGGTTAACCATGACTCTGTGAGCACAATGATTTTGGGTTTGTAATAGCAGCACCAAGCCTGAAGCTCATCCAATTTAGGGAGTAAACTGCGGATGTTACAGTGCACAAATGAGATGCCTTTTTTAGTGGGGAGACTAAAGGTTGTGTCAGCTATAGGACCAGGGTTAGTTTCCACATCGTTTGCCAGGGAAAGTAGCAGAATAAATAGGAATTTGGACAGAGTTTTCTTTTGGTAATAATGTGGTTGCAGAGTTTTAAATCTTTGTCTGGGGGTAGGAGGGCTGGATTTTAACACTCTCCACCAACACTCAGCTGATAGGTTAAAAGAACTGAGCAGGCTGTGGTGTATTGGAACTGGTTTTCCATCCTGGGGCAATTGGAAAGGTGTATAGAGGGCGAGAGAAGTTTTAGAGCGAAGGGATGAGAAAGAAAAGAGAAGCAATAGTGGGATAAACATTATAGTGAAAGGTGTTGGAGGTGAGTAAACAGGAAATAGAGAGGTACCAGAGTAAATGGTGTAGGTTGCTACGATATCACATGATCAATTAGTTGGGTATATATTAAATGAAAACCATGGGGTGAGTGGGTGAGGGGTGTGTGGGTGGGAGCAAAGTCCTGCTGGATGAGAATGATTAGCTTCTCTCTGCCAGGGCCAGGTAGAAAGACTGACCTGAGTTTTGGGTGTGTACTGAAAGAGAAATTAAGATTGCAAATGGCATACATTGGGTTGAAGTTGTCCAGGAACTTAGGGGGGAGTTTGTAGGGGGCAATAAAAGTTAAGGTTCATTGAACAGGGACATGGGGCAGAATAGCAGGCCTGGAGAAAATATAGAAAAAGGGGAGTGGAATGCAGAATTCAGATAGCATTACAACAATTCAAATATATAAAGATACACTTGTGTGCTATACATATATATATATATCACACATACAAACACACATATACAGTGATATTACAATGGAAACATAATATACATCAAGAGAAAAGGCATTAGGCTATGTCAGATCACCTTCAGTGAATGAAGTTTCTAAGCAAGATGCCTCATTGTGGGGAGTCCTGCTGGATGAGGATGATTAGCTTCTCTCTGCCAGGGCCAGGTAGAGCTATATGACATGTAATAGATAGCAATGTGGATATATGAATGGCTCAGGATATATGACATGTAATATATGACAATGTGGATTTATGAATGGCTCAGGATATATGACATGTAATATATGACAATGTGGATTTATGAATGGCTCAGGATATATGACATGTAATATATGACAATGTGGATTTATGAATGGCTCAGGATATATGACATGTAATATATGACAATGTGGATTTATGAATGGCTCAGGATATATGACATGTAATAGATAGCAATGTGGATATATGAATGGCTCAGGATATATGACATGTAATATATGACAATGTGGATTTATGAATGGCTCAGGATATATGACATGTAATATATGACAATGTGGATATATGAATGGCTCAGGATATATGACATGTAATATATGACAATGTGGATGTATGAATGGCTCAGGATATATGACATGTAATATATGACAATGTGGATTTATGAATGGCTCAGGATATATGACATGTAATATATGACAATGTGGATGTATGAATGGCTCAGGATATATGACATGTAATATATGACAATGTGGATATATGAATGGCTCTACATGTAGATATTGTCATTTTCCAGTGGATGACGCGGTTCTGGACAACGTCAAACAGATATTTGGGTTTGACAGTAACAAGAAGAATCTTGTGGATCCCTTTGTTGAAGTCAGCTTTGCAGGAAAAACCGTGAGTACATGATACCTGTGTGTACCTATTACCATACTGTGTGTCAAACAGGCACCTGGGGGGGGGGGGGTATACAGACCACGTGCTGCGTGTTGATATTTGAATGTGCCATACCATGTTCCAACACTAGGTGATGCTGTTGCACTTTGCATATTGAATAACTTGCTTTACTGGACATGGCTCTGTGTTATAGTATATACAGCCACAGGCCATCGCCCTAATATCACAATCCAGGACACTCTGACCCATGTATACAATGTGTGTCTCTGCCCTGTGTATACAATGTGTGTCTCTCTGCCCTGTGTATACAATGTGTGTCTCTCTGCCCTGTGTATACAATGTGTGTCTCTCTGCCCTGTGTATACAATGTGTGTCTCTGCCCTGAGTATACAATGTGTGTCTCTGCCTGTGTATACAATGTGTGTCTCTGCCCTGTGTATACAATGTGTGTCTCTCTGCCCTGTGTATACAATGTGTGTCTCTGCCCTGTGTATACAATGTGTGTCTCTGCCCTGTGTATACAATGTGTGTCTCTGCCCTGTGTATACAATGTGTGTCTCTCTGCCCTGTGTATACAATGTGTGTCTCTCTGCCCTGTGTATACAATGTGTGTCTCTCTGCCCTGTGTATACAATGTGTGTCTCTGCCCTGAGTATACAATGTGTGTCTCTGCCCTGTGTATACAATGTGTGTCTCTGCCCTGTGTATACAATGTGTGTCTCTCTGCCTGTGTATACAATGTGTGTCTCTGCCCTGTGTATACAATGTGTGTCTCTGCCCTGTGTATACAATGTGTGTCTCTGCCCTGTGTATACAATGTGTGTCTCTCTGCTGTGTATACAATGTGTGTCTCTGCCTGTGTATACAATGTGTGTCTTTGCCCTGAGTATACAATGTGTATCTGTGTGTCTCTCTGCCCTGTGTATACAATGTGTCTCTGCCCTGTGTATACAATGTGTGTCTCTGCCCTGTGTATACAATGTGTGTCTCTGCCCTGTGTATACAATGTGTGTCTCTGCCCTGTGTATACAATGTGTGTCTCTCTGCCCTGTGTATACAATGTGTGTCTCTGCCCTGTGTATACAATGTGTGTCTCTGCCCTGTGTATACAATGTGTGTCTCTCTGCCCTGTGTATACAATGTGTGTCTCTCTGCCCTGTGTATACAATGTGTGTCTCTGCCCTGTGTATACAATGTGTCTCTGCCCTGTGTATACAATGTCTGTGCCTCTGCCCTGAGTATACAATGTGTCTCTGCCCTGTGTATACAATGTCTGTGTCTCTGCCCTGAGTATACAATGTGTCTCTGCCCTGAGTATACAATGTGTGTGGCTGCAGTGAGTATACAACGTGTGTGGGTCTTCCCTGAGTATACAATGTCTGTGTCTCTCTGCCCTGTGTATACAATGTGTCTCTCTGCCCTGAGTATACAATGTGTCTCTGCCCTGTGTATTCAATGTGTGTCTCTGCCCTATGTATACAATGTGTGTCTCTGCCCTGTGTATACAATGTGTGTCTCTGCCCTGTGTATACAATGTGTCTCTGCCCTGTGTATACAATGTCTGTGCCTCTGCCCTGAGTATACAATGTGTCTCTGCCCTGTGTATACAATGTGTGTCTCTGCCCTGTGTATACAATGTGTCTCTACCCTGTGTATACAATGTGTCTCTACCCTGTGTATACAATGTGTGTCTCTGCCCTGTGTATACAATGTGTCTCTGCCCTGTGTATACAATATGTGTCTCTGCTCTGTGTATACAATGTGTCTCTTCCCTGAGTATACAATGTCTGTGTCTCTGCCCTGAGTATACAATGTGTCTCTGCCCTGAGTATACAATGTGTGTGGCTGCAGTGAGTATACAACGTGTGTCTCTTCCCTGAGTATACAACGTGTGTGGGTCTTCCCTGAGTATACAATGTCTGTGTCTCTCTGCCCTGTGTATACAATGTGTCTCTCTGCCCTGAGTATACAATGTGTCTCTGCCCTGTGTATTCAATGTGTGTCTCTGCCCTATGTATACAATGTGTGTCTCTGCCCTGTGTATACAATGTGTGTCTCTGCCCTGTGTATACAATGTGTCTCTGCCCTGTGTATACAATGTCTGTGCCTCTGCCCTGAGTATACAATGTGTCTCTGCCCTGTGTATACAATGTGTGTCTCTGCCCTGTGTATACAATGTCTGTGCCTCTGCCCTGAGTATACAATGTGTCTCTGCCCTGTGTATACAATGTGTGTCTCTGCCCTGTGTATACAATGTGTCTCTGCCCTGAGTATACAATGTGTCTCTGCCCTGTGTATACAATGTCTGTGTCTCTGCCCTGAGTATACAATGTGTCTCTGCCCTGTGTATACAATGTCTGTGCCTCTGCCCTGAGTATACAATGTGTCTCTGCCCTGTGTATACAATGTGTCTCTGCCCTGTGAATACAATGTGTCTCTTCCCTGAGTATACAAGGTGTCTCTGCCCTGTGTATACAATGTCTGTGTCTCTGCCCTGAGTATACAATGTGTGTGGCTGCAGTGAGTATACAATGTGTGTCTCTTCCCTGAGTATACAACGTGTGTGGGTCTTCCCTGAGTATACAATGTCTGTGTCTGCTCTGACTATCAATGTGTCTCTTTCCTGAGTATACAGTGTGTGTCTCTTCCCTGAGTATACAATGTGTGTCTCTTCCCTGAGTATACAATGTGTGTCTCTTCCCTGAGTATACAATGTGTGTCTCTTCCCTGAGTATACAATGTGTGTCTCTTCCCTGAGTATACAATGTGTGTCTCTTCCCTGAGTATACAATGTGTGTCTCTTTCCTGAGTATACAATGTGTGTCTCTTCCCTGAGTATACAATGTGTGTCTCTTCCCTGAGTATACAATGTGTGTCTCTTCCCTGAGTATACAATGTGTGTCTCTTCCCTGAGTATACAATGTGTGTCTCTTCCCTGAGTATACAATGTGTGTCTCTTCCCTGAGTATACAATGTGTGTCTCTTCCCTGAGTATACAATGTGTGTCTCTTCCCTGAGTATACAATGTGTGTCTCTTCCCTGAGTATACAATGTGTGTCTCTTCCCTGAGTATACAATGTGTGTCTCTTCCCTGAGTATACAATGTGTGTCTCTTCCCTGAGTATACAATGTGTGTCTCTTTCCTGAGTATACAATGTGAGCCGTGTCACAGATATTCAGGGTTAGGGATTCTTTTATAGGAATTAACCCCTTGTGCTTCTCATTCCAGCTGTTAAGTAAAATCATGGAGAAGAATGCTAATCCTCAGTGGAATCAGAGCATCACTTTACCCATCAGGGTGAGCGCACTCATAGGAAATATATATATATATGTACATGTGTGTTCTCTTATGTGTCCGCATGACTACTCTCTTACTCTCTTCATAACAGTTCCCATCAATGTGCGAGAAAATGAAAATCCGACTCACTGACTGGTGAGTTGCACTGTGTGGGTATTTACACGGCCGCTTGGCAGGTCGGGCGTCAGTATGTCTGGTCTTTCACAGGTTAACCATGAAATGAAAATAATCAAAACAGACATATCTGTGAATCCCAGACTCATTGTATTGTGTCCTCTCTGTGTATTATGTGTAAGGCAGACACATCTGTGAATCCCAGACTCAATGTATTGTGTCCTCTCTGTGTATTATGTTTAAGGCAGACATATCTGTGAATCCCAGACTCCATGTATTGTGTCCTCTCTGTGTATTATGTGTAAGGCAGATATATCTGTGAATTTATTATTATTATTATTCTTTATTTATAAAGCGCCAGCATATTCCGCAGCGCTGTACAATAAGCACAGTATAGACAGGGTTACAATACATTGAACAACATTTGACAAACAGTACAGGAGGAGATGAGGGCCCTATTCCCGTAGGAACTCACAATCTAGGAGGGTTGGGGTTGGAAACAGGAGGAGAGGACTGTAAGGTGAGAGTGATTGATGGTTGCGTCAGTGGGTTGGGTGGTAGGCTTCCTAAATAGGAACGTTTTAAGGGAGCGTTTGAAGGAAGAGAAGTTAGGGGAAAGTCTGACAGTACGAGGGAGAGCGTTCCAGAGAGTGGGGGCTGCGCGTGAGAAATCCTGCAGTCTATCATGGGAAGAGGTGATGCGGGGAGAAGCTAGGTGCAGGTCACTGTTTGACCTTAGGGAGCGGGCTGGGGTGTATTTGGAGATTAGTGAGGACAGGTAGTGGGGAGCCGAGTTAGTGAGGGTTTTGTAGGTAAGGATAAGGATTTTGAACTTAATTCTGCAGTGGATGGGGAGCCAGTGAAGGGACTCGCAGAGGGGAGCGGCAGAGACAGAGTGGCGGGTGAGGTGAATTAGCCTGGCGGAGGCGTTCAGGATGGATTGTAGGGGGGAGAGGCGGGACAGAGGGAGGCCAGATAAGAGATATTATTGCAATAGTCGAGTCGGGAGATTACCAGGGCGAGTATGAGTTGTTTTGTGGTGACAGCGGTAAGAAATGGCCGAATTCTGGAAATATTACGCAGTTGGTATCGGCAGGAGGAGGAAAGAGACTGGATGTGGGGGATGAAGGAAAGAGCAGAGTCAAGTGTAACTCCAAGACAGCGAACTTGGTTTGATGGGGAGATGGTGATACCCTCCACCGTGATAGAGAAGTCAGGAGGTGGGGAGGCATTGGAGGGAGGAATAAGTAGGAGCTCAGTCTTTGACATGTTGATCTTTAGGTGGTGGGAGGCCATCCAGGAGGAGATGCCAGATAAGCAGTCACTGACTTTTGAAAGGACAGGGGGAGAGAGATCAGGGGTAGAGAGGTAGATCTGAGTGTCATTAGTGTAGAGGTGATAATTAAAGCCAAAGCTGTTGATGATTTTGCCCAGGGAGGAGGTGTAGATGGAAAAGAGCAGAGGACCAAGGACAGAGCCTTGAGGTACACCAACAGATAGAGGCAATGAGGAGGAGGAGTTACCAGCAAAGGACACACAGAAGGACCTGTTGGATAAATAGGAGTCAACCCAAGCAAGTGCAGTGTCACCGAGACCCAGAGAGTTGAGGGTCTGTAGAAGGAGGGGGTGGTCAACAGTGTCAAAAGCAGCCGAGAGGTCAAGCAGGATGAGAATAGAATAGTGGCCGTGTTTTTTAGCAGTTAGGAGGTCGTTGGTGACTTTGAGGGCAATTTCAGTTGAGTGTAGGGGACGGAAGCCAGATTGCAGGGGGTCAAGTAGGGAATTGGAGGACAGGAAGAGGGAGAGGCGGTTGAAGACTAGTTTTTCTAAGAGCTTTGATGTGAAGGGAAGCAGGGATACAGGGCGGTAGTTGGATGGAGAGTTGGGATCGAGGGATGGTTTCTTTAGTAAAGGGGTAACTAGCGCGTGTTTGAAGGCGGATGGAAAGGAGCCAGTGGAGAGAGATAGGTTGAAGATGTGTGTGAGAGCAGGGGTGAGGGAGGAGGAGAGGGGAGGAATTAGATGTGAGGGAATGGGGTCGAGCGGGCATGTGGTGAGATGTAGGGATGTGCGTTTCCGGTTTCGGAATTTTGGAATTTTCACGAAATTTCCCGATTCGTGTTTTTGGATGCGGCCGATTTTCCGAAACTTTTTAGATCCGAAAATGGCAGATCCGAAAAGTTTTCCGAGCCGAAACGAAATATTTTCGGAGTTTTCGAATGTACTTGAAATGTGTCAAATCGAAATTTATTGCTTTGAAACGAGGAGAACAGACGTTCTGAAAAAACGAAAATTTCCGAAATCACGAAAAGTCGATACAAAAAACGAGCTAAGTGACACGAAAATACGAAAAATGGTCGATATTCCGAAAAAAAAATGTACACGAAAAACGAGTCGAGCCGAACCGAATCGAAACCGAAATGGGTCGAAACGAGCCGAATCGAAAAGTTTAAACATCCGAAAAATCGAATCGAACCGAAAAAAAATCGGTGCACAAGCCTAGTGAGACGTGAGGAGGACAATAAGGAATTGACTTCCTCCTCAGTGGCTGGGAGGAAGTGGCAGAGGGTGGCAGATGGGACCTGTGGGAGTGGAGGTGGCAGATAACTATCTTGTGTTGGGATGTTGCTTCTGATAAAGTTTTACTGAGGAAGTAGTCTGCCAGGTCTTGAGCGCTGAAGGCAGCTGAGGGGGGAGGTGCAGGTGGGTAGAGGAGGGTGTTGAAGGTGGACCAGAGCCGTTTAGGGTTGGAGGACAGCGTAGATATAAGAGATGAGAAGAAGGATTGTTTGGCCAAGTGGAGGGCAGAGGTGTATGACCGGAGAATAAACTTGAAGTGAACAAAATCAGCTTCAGAGCGGGATTTCCTCCAGGCACGCTCTGCGGTGCGGGAGCATCTTTGCAGGTAGCGAGTCTGGAGGGTGTGCCAGGGCTGAAGCTGGCGGCGTGGGGCCTTACAGAATCCCAGACTCCCTGTATTGTGCCCTCTCTGTGTATTATGTGTAACGCATTCATATCAGTGAATCCCAGACTCCCTGTATTGTGCCCTCTCTGTGTATTATGTGTAACGCATTCATATCAGTGAATCCCAGACTCCCTGTATTATGCCCTCTCTGTGTATTATTTGTAACGCATTCATATCAGTGAATCCCAGACTCCTGGGTATTGTGCCCTCTCTGTGTATTATGTGTAACGCAGACAGATCAGTGAATCCCAGACTCCTGGGTATTGTGCCCTCTCTGTGTATTATGTGTAACGCAGACAGATCAGTGAATCCAGACTCCCTGTATTGTGCCCTCTTGTGTATTATGTGTAACGCATTCATATCAGTGAATCCCAGACTCCCTGTATTGTGCCCTCTCTGTGTATTATGTGTAACGCATTCATATCAGTGAATCCCAGACTCCCTGTATTATGCCCTCTCTGTGTATTATTTGTAACGCATTCATATCAGTGAATCCCAGACTCCTGGGTATTGTGCCCTCTCTGTGTATTATGTGTAACGCAGACAGATCAGTGAATCCCAGACTCCTGGGTATTGTGCCCTCTCTGTGTATTATGTGTAACGCAGACAGATCAGTGAATCCCAGACTCCCTGTATTGTGCCCTCTCTGTGTATTATGTGTAACGCATTCATATCAGTGAATCCCAGACTCCCTGTATTGTGCCCTCTCTGTGTATTATTTGTAACTCATTCATATCAGTGAATCCCAGTGGTCTTTTGTGTGCAAGTGGTGTTAATGATCCGTGGTCACAGGTGTCTTGCGTTCACGCACACAGGTCGCCCTCTGCCCTCCTTTACCCCAGCGCACAGATGTCTAACCACCTGCTTTTCTGCGCGTTCAGCTGCGTTGTGTCAGCCGCTTTCTGTAGGTGATTTATTCGCCCGTGGCCCGCCAGCCATTTTTTAAAACGCAGCCGGGAGAGCGCAAGCCAAGTATCTGAAATGTGGTAGACCACTTTAGAGGGGCGCAAAGAAATTACAAAATACGAACTTGTATTTTAGGAACTTTTCCTTTTCTCGTTTCTAAATTTAGTGTGAGAGACCCCAGACTGCACAGAACATAAATCAGCCGCTTGGCTTCAGATGCTTCCAGGCTCTCTGTCATTAAAGCGTATTTATAATCCTGATCATTCTTACTCCTTTCTGTCTGATTCCAGACTTTTTTTTTAATGAAAAGCACAATTCATTAGATCTGTTCCGTATGGTTCATTAAAGACCCTGATATTCATAAAACACACGCATAAATACATGTATTTCCTCATAAAAGGGACAACAAGGTGGACTTGTAAAAGCAAAACTGCCTTAAAGGGACAGTCTAAGGTTAAAATGGGAAAGCAGGAACACAGGGGTTAAATATCAACTCATACCATTGCTGACACCCTTTGCACCCCCCTGTTAGATCATAGCTATCATCAAACTCTGGCCCCAGATATCGCTGAACTACAACTCCCATGATTCTCTTGCCATCTATTGCTTTTAAGGATTTCTGGGAATTGTAGGCTATTAACATCTGTGGGAGGGGGGGGGTCGGAGTTTGTGTTTCATGTTGTAGAGCGTTTCTAAACGCACCTTCATTCCAGTGCTCGGCTCCCTTAGTGCAGATCTGGACACGTCTGGCTTTCGGCGAGCCAAAGAAGTCTGCCATCAGAAATCTTGGGGCCCTTTACAGAACCATTGGTCAGGGCCCCCCTTTCCTCAGTTGTCCATTTCAGAAAACTAATTAAAAATAAACCATTTTGCATCCTCTTCTGCCTACCTCACGTTACAGGGTGTGGGCCAGGGGTCAGGTCCAGGGGGAATGCAGTTCTGCACTAGTTTTGCAGAGGGAACTGAATTCCCTTTGGTCCCACACACTATAAAGCTTGTGTGATGGAGGCCTCCGCCACCTTTTCAGTGACTTGTGTTATTTATTTAAAAAAATTTCAGTCTGAGTGGGTCCCTAAGAAGAGGTTGTAGTTTTGTGAATGTAAATGACCCCTGTTTGACCACATACATATCTGTGCTTGTCCCCAATAAAAGCCGTTCTATTCTGACCCTACAAGTAGTCACAACTTTTGGTTTGGGTAACAGCTATCTTCTGCTCACTGTGCCAACGAAAGGCTCCAGATCTACAGCCGCGTCTTATTTCTGGGGGATGCTAGCCAGGCTCTCTGCGTGTAACCAGCTTTAAACTGCGGCTAAGGAACGGGAGAAAGACACAGGAGACACGAGGGGAACTCGGGTGTCCAGCCAGGAAGTGGCCTTTGACAGATGTGACCCTGTCGGGGCACAGAGATCTGGTACAGTTTGTATTCAGGTGTTCAATCAAATGTTTCCCTGTTAGGTCACAGTAGAGGATTTATCAAGCATTGTTGCTGAAATCCATATATATACTTAAATATATCAGGTTTGAGTGTGTGTTTGTGCTAAGAGCAAGATGATAATTGCTAATTTGGGGACAGAAATCTCTGAGTTCCCACACTTCTTTTGTTAGGACTTGAGCCCTGGAGTGGTCCATCATGTCAGGACATTCAGTCTGCACTATTACCTGGTGTTAGACCAAACTAACCGCTCCCTCAGTGATGAGTCTGAGTTCTGTTATCAGTCCCAGAGGCCACGGCCCACCAGGAAATTTTTGGTATCTTGGTGGGCCAGTCATGGGTGGCATGGAGGTTCCCTTACATCTGTGTCCCATAGTCAAGCTCTACAGGGTTCGGCAAGGGCCAGGCCCCCAGAAACCACTGGGCCCCTGAGCATATCATGGGCTGTCACCCCTTAATGGCAGCTCTGGGACACGGGGCACCCAGCATGAGCCAAGATAGGCCCTTTATGCGGAATAGTTAGCCCTTTAGGCAGGATTCCGCTGGCTGCATACTATACAGAACCAGAACAAAGGGTACAGAGAACAGAACAACGGGAAGGGCTGGAGTTAAAGGAGAATATAATAACAGACTGGTACCTAGCAGTAAACTAAAGGGAACCCTGATCTGGATACGGTCCTTAGGATGGCTGCCTAATCTAAGGGAAGGGAACCTTAGTACTGGGTGACACACAGAACAAGAGACAGGACACAAGCAGCAATACCAAAGAAGTAGTCAATATTAAGAGCCAGAGTAAGTAACCAGAATGGGTAATCATCCAGAAGCCAGAGATCTGAAGCCAGAGAGGGATATCACACATATCAGTACACAGGAGATCAATATACAACGCAAAGGGATCACACAATAGAATAGTCAGAACCAGGCCAAAGTCATACACAAGGAATCACAGAGCAGAGCATACACCACCAGACCCTCAGGGAGCAATGACCCATGCAAGAGCCCTGAGCAAATTAAGTGACCGGATCTATATAGTGTAAGGACAAAGCAGGCAGATCATGTGATCTCAGACCAGACCATCTACAGGGGAATCCAGGAGCGGATCAGAAGGAATGGATACCCAATACAAGGTAAGAGCTGGCCTGGATCGCTCTCCCCACCAGGGGGCAGGGCTGGAATTTGTGGAAAAGTAAAACCCTGACTGCAGGTCCTGAAACAACATAAGTTCCGAAAAGAGTCCTACTTCCAGAAACTCATCAGCTACTGGAAGGAGCTAAATCCACACACTGGGAGAGCTTAATCTGCCCTCCTGGAATCCCCTGGAGGAGAGTAGAGAGGGGTTCGGCACCCAGGTTACTGTAACCACTTAAATTACACTGGTCACCGTGCCTGGAGTGTCCACCTATGTAACTACATTAGATCAGTGCACTGATCGATTTGTCAGTTCTGAAAGGACTATTTATCTTGTGCAAAGTCCACTGATTCCTGTGGCTGACTGCTGTGATGTGCCTCCATAGTGCAATGATGGAGTCAGAGATGTTCAATATATATTGCCTATAGTTGTGCTATTGGAGGACATCCCCAAGGGGCAGTAAGTGCATTCTATGCCAGGAGCTGCCTACAGGGGGCATATCTTCTATTTATACCGCTCAGAAAAAATTCTGCATAAACATGTGAATTAGAAACACTCTGCAATTGTAGGTTTGTCAAAACGCCCAACTATAGTGCAATTAAAGCGTGTCATGTGATCTCAGCACACAGCTGGTGGCAATATCCGAGGTCTGGATGGCTTAATGATCAACAGATAAATCTCCAAAACAGATAAAAAAAATAAAAATGAAGTAAACCCATAATTAATCTTGTAGTCGTCCTTAATTGATCAGTGAAATAGTTCTTGTAAGTCTTAATTGGACTTGCATGGTGCTGGTCCTGGCCCTTCCCATTGTGTTTGTGCAATCTGTCGACATTTGCACATCACAAGGGGATTGTGAGAGTTTTTCACTCATTCCACAGCGGGTTTTTCATATGTGTTTTTTTTTTTTGTTCATGTGAAAAGATGTTTTCGGTACAGCCCACCTTTCGCCTTTTAACCCTTCGCTTTAAGCAACTGTGGCGTACCGCACTCAAAACTCGCTAACGAATTCAACTTACTTGTGATGTTAGACACGATGAAGGCTTTCATTTTCAGCCATGGATTTTAGAGGATGTTGACTTTTTCAAGCTTCAAATGACACGTGCGAAGTCATTGCTCGATCCTAGATCCACTGAAGATAAATAGTGAAAAAAAAGATATAGCGCAAATCTACTTTTGACCATCCAAGAGTTGGAAGTGTCACGTCCCTCGCTCCTGGTGCTCGGCGACCAGCAGCAGCGTCCTCGCTGCTTGCTGCCAGGCCACTGAGTGAAATAGCCGGCAGCCACGGGTCGGTGATGCAGGTTGGGCGCGCCGTGATAACACTGTTCCTGCCAGTTGCAAAAGCCAGATAAGGGATGCAGCCCATTGCCCTGTTGTGGTTTAACCTACTCAGTGTATTCCTTGCTATTCTACTCTATAGTTCTCCCATGTATGACCCTGGCTCTGTCTGACTACCCGTTCTGGCATTAACCCCTGGCTCTGTCTGACTACCTGTTCTGGCATTAATCTCTGGCTCTGTATGACTACCCTTCTGGCTCTGATTCCTGGCTCCATCTGACTGTGTATTCCAGCTTTGACCCACTGGCTTTGTGTGAGTATTCGCTCTGGTTTACTAACTTCGGCTTTACCCTGACTTCCTTTGTTCTGTCTGTCTGTTCTGCGTATAGCAATCTGGCTAACCGAATGACTGGCAGTGTAGGTAGATTGCGTCCGTGTGTAGGGATCATAGATATTCGTGAAGGTAGTTGACCATGTTTGACTAGTGTAGCTCTCTGACGGCCCTTCTTCTGAAGGAGGAGAAGGACTGGTCACACAAAGCTTGGTTTTAGCAGGGGCTTTATTGAAGGAGCAGCAACCTTTTAGTCCTGCGCCCAGGACCTTTCTCAAGTGGCTTGAGAAAGAACCTGAGCGAGAACTGAAATGTCCCATGTCCTACAATAAAGCAATATAGAGAGGTGAAGCGCCCACCAGAAATTAGTGTACAATCCACTCTCTAAACATTGTATATGGAGGTTCCTCTAAAAAACCTTAACCAGTGAAGCATAAAGAAAAACAACGTAGCACCAGTGAACAACAGCCCACCTGTTCGCAAAATTTTACACACTGCATGTCCATAATGTTCTTATTTCCAAAATCTGCCCCTTTTACGTTAATGCCCATTCAACAGTGCTGCAAGAGAAAACCAAGACCAGGATTGCGCATAATATAAATTCAGGGTTGAAGATATAGTCATAAGGGTATTTAACTCACATTTTCATGAGCCTGCACCTGGCTCTAGGGTGGATCTCCTTATGGGTCTTTACTCTTTTCTTCGGGTGCGCAGTAACCCCTTGGTAGATCCTGTGGATTTCTATGGGGTTCCCCTGCAGTAAAATGTAAACGTTTACCAGGGATACCCCTAGTGTAATACCGTAACCAAACAGTTGGAGATATAATTACAAGCCAAATCAGAACTCACATATCCCTGAGCCCCAATTGGCTCCGTCAATTGCGCATGAGGAATTTGTAAGGAAATTCCCAAAACCTTCTTGGACAGGAATGTAGGAAAACAGCAGTCTTTAAAAACATTTATTATCAATATAACAAAGCATAGCTACCAGGACGCGTTTTACCAAAGTGACTCCCTCAGCTGGTATTACTCCTCTTGTCCTCGCTGTCACCTTATATATTCTGTCCATAAAGTCCAATTAAATGCATAAACGAGTCGTTAAAGTCAATTAACATACAATATAAAACACATGTTAAAAATCAGCCCGTCTGCCATCTTTGCGTGTGCACAGTAGCTCCATTATCCACCCTGAAACGCAGAAGTATACTATCTACGTCCGCCATCTTGGCGCATGCGTAGTGACTCCGTGTTTCATCCTGAAATAAAGCCCCTACTAAACCCAAGCCTTGTGTGACAGGTCCTTCTCTTTTTTTCTTTTGTCCATGAAAGGGCTGGAGTCCCTAAACCAGTGGTTCCCAACCCTGGTCCTCAGGAACCCCTAACAGGGCAGATTTTAAAGATCACCTTGGGAAAATGCAGACTGAATCGTGCAATCACTGAGCAGCAAATCATATCACCTGTGCTGTGCTTCAGATATCTGCAAACCTGGCCTCTAGGGGTGCTTGAGGACCGGGGTTGGGAACCACTACCCTAGACTGTTGAAACCTGACTGGTGCAGTATTTTAATAATAAGACGTGCCCTTCTTTATGGTTTTTGAACTGGCCCTTCTACTCCTCATAGTCTTAAACCCTTCCTGGCGAGGGCTGTTCTACGCCCTTCCATAGGATGAGAACACCCTTCAGGTTACCATGACATGAGATCATCGTGATGGCCGATGACATTTGACCAAATGGCCACAGAGACCTCAACTGGCTGTATTGACATGACCCACAAGAGGCCATTCTGATGTAAGTATGACTTCTTCAGCCATTGATGCCCCATGACAGTCACGCGTCCTCTTTGGATAGTTTCTTGTGGCTGTCATGGCACACCACTCGGCATGAAAGGGTTAAATAAAGACTACTAAAAAGTTAAATAGCTTTTTAACCTAGACTAAACTATGAATTAAGCAGGCTTCTGGCAGGGCATCAGAGCAGCTTCATTGTCTGTTTTATAGATTTAAATTGCTTTATTGCTGTTTGAAAGAGACGTCCTACAGTGATCAGTAGCGCTGCTTATTTTCGCCTCCGGGGTCGGACACCGATTCCAGAATATTTGCTGCTTTAGATCCCGGCCAGCTTCCTACGTGAACGGTTAGACAGTTCAATGGGGAGTCAAGAGACTATCCTCTAATAAGAGAGCATCGTCCTATTGGCTGCGGGGACGAGGGTTGGCAGCCATTTTGACTTTACCTCAGGGAGCAAAACTACTGAAAACCACATCAATAGCAGCATGTAATGGAGGGGATTCACCACAACCTAAAATAGCCCTGTTCCACAGGAGGGAGCCCAGCTATTGTTAACACACCATTAAAAACAGGACTTAAAATTAAAAGAATATGCTCTCTTTTCTTTCTGTTTTATCTGTAATCTATTTACCATGCTTATAATTTCTATTTCTTAATGCGTTGGCTTTGTACGGATCCTGCTGGTAATTGTGCCAAGCTGCCTATGATTAAAGAGTAAGGATCTCACTATACGTATATATTTGGATTCTAATTTCCCTACAGCCATGCGTTTTTTTTTTTTAGTTTTTTTTTATGCTGGTGGTTTTCATTGAAACGTTGTGCTTTGAATGCTTTCTGCTGGCCTGTCCTTTTTAGCATTAATCTATGTTGTGGGAAATATACACTTCTTTGCTTTTGGTTCCCCTGACAACAAATTCTCTAACGTAGGTAGCTAGAATCCAGCCCCATGACCGCTCTTGCTTTTTCCCAGTAAGGTATACAGTGGCAAGAAAAAGTATGTGAACCCTTTGGGATTACGTGGAGTTTTGCATGAATTGGTCATAAAATGTGCTCTGATCTTCATCTAAGTCACAACAATATGAAAAACACAGTCTGCTTAAAATAATACAACACAAACATTATATGTTTTCATGTGTTTATTGAACAGAACTTGTAAACATTCACAGTGCAAGGTGGAAAAAGTATGTGAACCCCCTAGCCTAATGACTTCTCCAAGAGCTAATTGGAGCCAGGAGTGAGCCAACCTTGAGTCCAATCAGTGTGAGATTATTGGATGTGTTGCTGAAAGCTGTCCTGCCCTTTAAAAACACACACCAGTTTAGGGTTTACTGGTTTCAAGAAGCACTGACTGATGTGAACCATGCCTCGCAGAAAAGAACTCTCAGAAGACCTACGATCAAGAATTGTTGACTTGCATGAAGCTGGAAAGGTTTACAAAAGTATCTCCAAAAGCCTTGATGTTCATGTGTCCACGGTAAGACAGACTGTCTACAAATGGAGAAAGTTCAGCACTGTTGCTATTCTCCCTAGGCGTGGTCGTCCTGTAAAGATGACTGCAAGAGCACAGCGCAGAATGCTTAATGAGGTAAAGCAGAATCCTAGAGTGTCAGCTAAAGACTTACAGAAATCTCTGGCACATGCTAACATTTTTGTTGACACATCTACAATAAGGAAAACATTAAACAAGAATGGAGTACATGGGAGGACACCACGGAGGAAGCCATTGCTGTCCAAAAAGAATATTGCAGCACGTTTGAAGTTTGCAAAAGTGCACCTGGATGTTCCACAGCACTACTGGCAAAATATTCTGTGGACCGATGAAACCAAAATTGAGTTGTTTGGAAAAAACACACAACACTATGTGTGGAGAAAAAAAGGCACAGCACACCAACATCAAAACCTCATCCCCACTGTAAAACATGGCGGAGGGAGCATCATGGTTTGGGGCTGCTTTGCTGCCTTAGGGCCTGGACGGATTGTTGTCATTGATGGAAAAATGAATTCCAGAGTTTATCAAGACATTTTGCAGGAAAATGTAAGCCCATCTGTCCGCCAACTGAAGCTCCGCAGAGGATGGGTGATGCAACAGGACAATGACCCAAAGCATACAAGTAATTCAACAAAAGAATGGCTTCAACAAAACAAAATACGCCTTCTGGAGTGGCCCAGTCAGAGTCCTGACCTCAACCCGATTGAAATGCTGTGGCATGACCTTAAGAGAGCGATTCACACCAGACATCCCAAGAATATTGCTACACTGAAACAGTTTTGTGAAGAAGAGTGGTCCAAAATTACTCCAGATCATTGTGCAGGTCTGATCTGCAACTACAGGAAACGTTTGGTTGAGGTTATTGCTGCCAAAGGAGGGTCAACCAGTTATTAAGTCCAGAGGTTCACATACTTTTGCCACCCTGCACTGTGAATGTTTACATGTTCTGTTCAATAAAAACATGAAAACATATCATGTTTGTGTTGTATTATTTTAAGCAGACTGTGTTTTTCAAATTGTTGTGACTTAGATGAAGATCAGAGCACATTTTATGACCAATTCATGCAAAACTCCACGTAATCCCAAAGGGTTCACATACTTTTTCTTGCCACTGTATACTGCTCACACCTATTAATGTCTAGGGGCTCTATTCCCTAGTGAACGGTAACTGCAGTGTTCAGGTGTGTAAGAGTTCACGCCAGGATAAGAGACTTTAACGCATGCCACCCATATTGCCTTCCTAACACTAAACCCGTGATAAAACTGTTAGCACATCAGTGATTGCAGGTCTTTCCGCGAGCTTACTGTATTTTGCTCATCCTATACATAACATGGGGAGCGCAATCATTAATTAGCATTACGATAAGTAAGGTATTGCAAAGTGCTAACGCTAATTACTACAGGGACGGGCTAAACTAAATTTTAGCGACACCTAAATGCTGCTGCTAACTCTGCTTTTGGGAAAACCTTTAGCGCCCCTAAACCCCCCCCCCAATATATCCGATACTCACATTTCATCCCGCGGCAAGAATGGTGGCCCGATTCGTCCTGGGCACGAGCAGAGTGGGACTGGGCCACAAATATGGACTCCAGGAGGTGAAACTCACGATAGCGCGGAAGCACTACCACGATTATCACTAAAGGTAGTGATGTGTTCCGGGGCAAGGTGCCGAGGTAGCACCTGCCACGGAATGTAACGCTAAAATGGGGACGCTACGGGACAACCTGGAGGCCCAGATTGTCCCCATTTTAGCATTAACTAGTATGTAATTTAGCCCAATGGAGCTTGTAAATGTACAACACCGCTGGTTACGTTTACAACTCACTTGGAATCTAGTCACTTGTGTCTGCTCCACAGCAATAAAACTCACAGTAACGTGCAGTGTAATCGTATCACAGAAATCCACAGCAATAAATCTCACAGTAATGTGCAGTGTGTATGAGCATGTCACAGAGCTCCACAGCAATAAAACTCACAGTAATGTGCGGTGTGTATGAGCGTATCACAGAGCTCCACAGCAATAAAACTCACAGTAATGTGCAGTGTGTATGAGCGTATCACAGAGCTCCACAGCCATAAAACTCACAGTAATGTGCGGTGTTTATGAGCGTAGCACGGAGCTCCAAAGTGTCGTTTGTGTACAGTAACCTGCTGCTAAATATGAGCTACAGGCAAGGTTGGAATAGCGTCTTCAGCTTTTAAGGTAATGGCTTGATCTTCTAAGTATAACGGCCCCAGTTGTTAAGAGCTGGGTTTTAGTAGGACCCATAACTTGCGGTGTGTTGTTATTGTAGACCTTGGTAATATTTCCCATCTTTTCCATTAGCCTAAAGCTACACTTCTCTATCCTCATTACTTCTGGTAACTTTGGTTAATATATTTTTTGTTTTTAGGGATCGACTGACCCACAACGACATCATCAGTACCACCTACCTGTGCATGTCCAAGATCTCGGCTCCTGGAGGAGAACTAGAAGGTGAGAATGCCTTGCTTAGCTGCCTATGGTTCTAGGGATTGGTGCGGTGTTCCTGGCTGTGCTGGTGTTTTTGGTGCAATTTTAAAATGCTTTGGTACTACTTTGGACTGATTCAGATAAATTTTTCCCCTCCATAATCCATCGCATTGCACGGCAGTGACTCGCTCTTGTGTGTTTAAGATAAGGTTAAGATTTTATTATTTCTTACCATTTTAATGAACATTTTAATCCGCACCCTTCCCTTTGGTTTTCTTTGTCACCTAACAAGCGGTGGGATATTATTTTCTTATGTTCCATAGAATTAGGAAGGAAGTGTTAAGCTAACAGATAAAAAAGTCACCTACCTATGTAAGCATTAGAAAAAATTAGGGCTTAGGCACCATCTCCCTTGGTAGGTCACCGGAGAAGGGGGTCTCTTGCTGTACAGCCCCAAAGAAAGTCAAAAAACAATAAATATACTCCGAATACCGTGGTATTAATACAATGGATTTATTCCAAAATCAAGAAAAGCAGCGACGTTTCGACCACAACTGGTCTTTGTCAAGCCTAATTCAGAATGTCATGAACAGGAAATAAATAGCATCACAGATCAATTAGCAAACAATCAATCAATTATTGCAAACGGTCTGTGCACACTACACCAGTAATTTAAAAACAAATGTGTCCACGAGCTGATTCCTTTATTAACACATTATTCATATTCTCTTAATTATACAGAAGAAAGGAGTCATTAATCGTATATTAACTTCGATATATATCAGATCATGGACATAAATTCGCCAACGATGAACTTGAATGGACTAGAATGAAGTATAACCTATAACTGCAACAAAATAGTTAACTCCACCGTCCCTCCCCATATACATAAGGAGAGGGACAATGGGATACACCAAATCATGCACTCTGTAAAATAAAAATAAATACAATACAATCACCTTTTCTGTGATTATGCTGCACCGCGCGTAGTCACGCATACGTGCACACAGTGTGTGTGCATCTCTATGTAAGCATTAGGGATGAGCTGTTCGGTCCGATTAGTTCGGAGTTCGACTCGAACATTGGCAGTTCGAAAGTTCGCGAACTTCGAACTTTTTGGCGTGTTCGGTTCGAGTTCGAAATTATTATTTTTTTCATAAAAGTATAAAAAATGCTTAAAAAAATACTAAAAAAATCTAGAAATAAAGAGACTCTTTACTGCAGAATATTATAAACAACGGTTTATTAGATATTGAATTAAAAAACAACCTAATGTCTAGGTGCAAAGATTCTCCCCTCTAAATGACCTGTGCTCTCAAACGGCGTAAACAACAGGTGTTTAATTAGTGTTTGGAAATAACATGTGCTTCTAATTAGCAATTAGAATTTGATACATTGCCTGCAGACTGGGGGCTCCTGCATATGTTCCTAAAAAACGTTCCTATTTAGGGAAGCCTACCACCCAACCCACTGACGCAACCATCAATCACTCTCACCTTACAGTCCTCTCCTCCTGTTTCCAACCCCAACCCTCCCAGATTGTGAGTTCCTACGGGAATAGGGCCCTCATCTCCTCCTGTACTGTTTGTCAAATGTTGTTCAATATATTGTAACCCTGTCTATACTGTGCTTATTGTACAGCGCTGCGGAACATGCTGGCGCTTTATAAATAAAGAATAATAATAATAATAATAATATGTATGAACAAACACTGTGCTTGTTTTGAATTCTAAGAAGTGTTCGTTTCTACTATATGATCCTCTCTGATATGCTGTTTAACACCTTAAGGACCAGGGCTCTGTAAAGCAAATCATCAATGATGTAGATGTTACGTCATTTGTCATCAAGGGCTTAATAAAATCTTTATCACACTCCTTAGATTTAAACGTAATATTCCATTATTTGTATGTCATGTACCTCTCCCGAAGGGCCTATGTGAGCATACAATTATTATTGTGTCAGAAATGTCTATCATAAAGCGTACAAGCTGAGTCCCTAGAGTCTCTGACTATCCATTGTCATATACCTTGCTTTATACATATACAGTTGTGTTCAAAATTATTCAACCCCCCACTGAAATTGAGTGTTTTGGCCAGTTTGACATTGATTTTGATCATTCAGTCATCTTGCTTACAATTAAATCAAAGACTCACGTGTAGGTTCGACAAATATAACATAACATTTATAATGAAATAACCACAAATGTCTTTTCTGTGCTCACATCATTATCAGTTTTATTCAACCCCTAAGTGACATTCAATCTTGGTACTTAGTACAACATCCTTTTACAGTTATAACAGCTTTTAAACGTGAAGCATAGCTTGACACAAGTGTCTTGCAGCGATCTACGGGTATCTTCGTCCATTCGTCATGGGCAAAAGCCTCCAGTTCAGTCACATTCTTAGGCTTGCGCACTGCAACTGCTTTCTTTAAATCCCACCAGAGGTTCCCAATCGGATTTAAGTCAGGTGACTGCGATGGCCACTCCAAAATGTTCCAGCCTTTAATCTGCAACCATGCTCTAGTGGACTTGGAGGTATGCTTGGGATCATTGTCCTGTTGAAAGGTCCAACGTCTCCCAAGCCTCAGGTTTGTGACGGACTGCATCACATTGTCATCCAATATCTCCTGGTACTGAAGAGAATTCATGGTACCTTGCACACGCTGAAGCTTCCCTGTACCTGCAGAAGCAAAACAGCCCCAAAGCATGATTGACCCCCCCCCCCGCCACGCTTCACAGTAGGCAAGGTGTTCTTTTCTTCATAGGCCTTGTTCTTCCTCCTCCAAACATAGCGTTGATCCAGGGGCCCAAACAGTTCTAATTTTGTTTCATCAGTCCACAGAACACTATCCCAAAACCTCTGTGGTTTGTCCATATGACTTTTGGCATACTGCAGTCGACTCTTCTTATTCTTTGGAGACAGCAAGGGGGTGCGCCTGGGAGTTCTGGCATGGACGCCTTCATTACCCAGTGTGCACCGTATTGTCTGTGCTGAAACTTCAGTACCCACATCTGACATCTTTTCTCAGTTCCTCAGCCTGAATTAGATGTCATCGCGCCACCGCAATGACATCTAATTGCTCCCCCGGGGTCCCGGAGTACTAGGCTGACATCCAAGATATCAGCCCGCACTGGGGGGCGCAGCAATCCCGCTGCCTCCTGTGCATGGACGCGCTCAGCGCGTCCATAGCACAGGAGAACCACTTGGCTGGACGTGCTGAGCGCGTCCATAGCAGCTAAGTGGTTAACTGGTGTTTGAAAAAATCTAAAGCAATGTTATTTTTCACCTCGGGATTAAACATTCACAGGGTTATTCAGAGAGCGGTGAAAAGCAGGAGAATAACTGGAGAAGTGAAAATTCTAGGTCAAAATAGCCAAACCAGAAAAATTCTCCCATTTAACTCACTTTCCAAATTGGCTATTTGGTCTAGATTGTTCTCTTCTGCCAGTTCTCCTGGCTTTCACCTCTCTCTCGGGGTTGTTCAGAGAAAGGTGAAAACCAGGAGAATGGCAGGAAAAGAGAACAATCTGGACCAAATAGCCGATTTGGAAAGTGAGATAAGGCTAGGGTCAGACTAACGCATTTTTCGCAGCGACCGTCAAAAAGTGCGTCCGAACGCATTGCCGTATTTTTTCACAGATTGCGCGAAAACGGTCATACGATGCGCATTTTTGTGCGTGATTTTTTACGAATCCAAACCAGGAAACTTTGGGTGTCTGGACGTTATGTTGGCCGGACATGAGCAGGGTCTGATGTCTCCAAATCACGCACACATGCCGCTAGTGGACGCAGCACACTCTGTACGTCCGTACTAGCGGTTCTGCGTTCTCGAAAAAATGCGTTTATTTTCCACTTGCAGCCGGACTTTCGTGCGACCGTACTTCGTATATTGGCCGTCATTGCCGTCATTTGCTGCTAGTGCGGCCGTGATTAAGTGCGCCTAAACGCACGTTGAAAATTCGCTAGTCTGACCCTGGCCTAAATGGGAGAATTTTTCTGGTTTGGCTATTTTGACCTAGAATTTTCCATTCTCCAGTCATTCTCCTGCTCTTCACCGCTCTCTGAATAACCCTGACAGGGTTATTCAGAGAAAGGTGAAACTCAGGAGAATGACTGGAGAATGGAAAATTCTAGGTCAAAATAGCCAAACCAGAAAAATTCTCCCATTTATCTCACTTTCCAAATCGGCTATTTGGTCTAGAATTTTCCATTCTGCAGTCATTCTCCTGCTTTTCACCGCCAAAAAATCAGTAAACTTTTTCTGCGTGTCCGAAAATGTCTCCTCTTTTCATACAGACTGCTGCCCCAAGCAGTTGTTTATGGATAGATTAAAGAAAAAGCATTTACCGTCATTTGAAATGTCATTTTTTGTTTTTTACATATTTCTATACATCCTAGAAATCCGCCACTTCACGGGCAGGTTATGGGGACCTCCTAGGCACGATATTTGAAGGAATTTTTCATTTTTATTTTTAACCCTTATTTCATGGAAAACTCACTGTCCCTTTAACCACTTGGATGCTGAGGACGCGCTCAGCGCGTCCTCAGCATTCCCGCTGCTGTGCGGAGGACGCGCTGAGCGCGTCCTCCCATTGGGGTCAGCGTTCGGCCGGGTTCCGGCCGATCGCTGGCCCCTCCGGTGCGGGCTGACATCCTGGATGTCAGCCCGGCATCCGGAACAGCAGCCGCCGGAATTTGGTGTCATCGCGGCAGCGCGATGACACCAAATTCAGGCGCCCCCCCCGCATGTGCGGAGGAGGCGCCTGAAAGGGAGGGGGGAGGTCCTTCGGACCTCTCTCCCTCCCGATCGGTGGCGTTGCGGGGGTTAACCCAGGCATCATTTGGAAGGGCACAGCCTGCCCTTCCAAATGATGCCTGGCATTAACCCCTGGGGAGCTGGATCGCGAATCGGCGCTGAAAAGCGCCGGTTCGCGATCCTTTCCGGAGCTGGCCGACATCTTGGATGTCGGCCAAGCCTCCGGGAACTCCCCCTGAGGACTGGCGTCATCGTGCGTAGCACGATGACGCCAGTCCTAGAGTTAACCCTTAACTGCCACCAACGGTGGAGATAGGGAGTTCCAATGAACTCCCTATCTCCCAATCCGTGGCAGTTAGGGGTTAAATTTTGGTATGGTTGGATCGGCCAGAGCATGGCCGTTCCAACGATACCAAACACTACAGTGAAAAAAGTTGTAAAAAAAACAAAAAAGGAAAAATAAAAAAAAATTAAAAAAAAAAATTATAAAAAAAAAAATAAACACTTTTTTTTTATTTTTTTTGGTTTGTTAATGCAGCAATATTGTTCCCATTTCAATTATAATGTGAACAATGATGCTGCACTAACGATTTTTGTATGCGGTGCGTTTGTTAAAAATAGTGTCATTTTCCCCAAAAAAAAATGTAACGAGATCCCATCTCTAATTTTTTTAACAAGCGCACCCCATACAAAATATAACCGCAATTGCTCGCATGTTAAAATATGAAAAAAAACACTTTACACATTGTAAATTATTGAAAATACATACTTTATTGCATTTTTTGTTATAATATACAGACATGACATAACGTATACATATAATAATGACATATTATGAATCTACCGAGTCTGACGGAAAGAACGATATATAATATGTCTGGGTCATATGCTAAAATAAGCCTTCAAAACATGATGCGCAAAACCAGGTAAAAATGACCTCAGCACAGGGGCGGGAAAAGCCTCAGCAGCGAAAGGGTTAAAAACGTTTTTTTTTTTTTACTTTTTGTCCTTGTTTCCTGTTCCCCGGGGCACTACCCGGACCCCCATACACCTTTTATGGCAAATATGTAACATATATGCCCTCTTGGAGGGCACTCTAAAAACCGAACTTTCAGCCCCATTGACTTGCATGGGGGTTCGGGTTCGGACCCGAACAAATGGGAAGTTCGGGTTCGGGCCCGAACCAAACTCGGGGGGTGTTCGGCTCATCCCTAATCCACAGGTGTTTTCAATACCTGATTGAAAACACTTGAATGAACCTCTGTTCTTCAGAGTGGTAGTCTTTAAGGGGTTGAATAATTGTGTCAATGAAGAATTCACAAAAGAAACATTTACTACTGTATTACAAAACCAATTGATGTCATTTTAGTTGCATATGGTTCTTTAAAAAGTCCTTGTAGGATTTCATTCTGAATACAATTACAAATGTACACTAAATTCCCTAAAACCCTTTACAGCATTGGGGGTTGAATAATTTTGAACACAACTGTAATACATTCCCTCATCTAACAGGATAGTAGCCAGTCCCTGTGCATTTTAACCCCTTAAGGGTGGCTAGGTGTTGTGTGTGGGTCTCTGATGGCAATGTTTCTCTACATCCTACAAATCCACCACTTCACCCGCAGGTTATGGGGACCTCCTAGACACGATATTTGGAGGAATTTTTCGTTTTTATTTTTAACCCTTATTTTATGGAAAACTCTTCCTTTAAAAACTTATTTTTTTAAACTTTTTGTCCTTGTTTCCTGTCCCCCAGGGCACTACCCGGACCCCCATACACCTTTTATGGCAAATATATTGCATATATGCCCTTTTGGAGGGCACTCTAAAAACCGAACGTTCGAGTCCCATTGACTTGCATTGAGTTCGGTTCGAGTTCGAACTCGAACTTTTGAAATTGTTCGAGTTCGAATGCGAACCGAACACGGGGGTGTTCGGCTCATCCCTAGTAAGCATCCCTTGTGGCCAGGAAGACGGTAAGGTGCTCTCCTGTTGTAGTTGACCTTCATGATTCATGGTCATCCAGAATGTCTTCCACCAAATCCACCCTCCTAGATGAGTTGGAGGCAGGAGTTGGCATATTCTGTGAGCCGAAGCCTTAATGCTAGGGCAGATGAACATTTGATATGGTCCTAAAGCAAGAGCTACAGCAAGTGACTACATAACGTGAGGTTGTGCCAGAATTATTGTAGGAGGACTTATTCTTACAGATGACTGATGACAATCGGAAACTATTTCCTTCAGTAGTAAACCATGGTTTCAACATTAATTTTCTTTGTTCATTTGGAGTTGAGGTCTACACATGTACTTTTGTGGAATTGTCTCTTGCAGCACCAAGAGGACCATGTATTTAATTTAATATCTCTTTCTATCCATAAATGACCAGTAAATCAGGATAATTCCTCTAAAATAATAATGGTTTGGTTTCACCCTCTGATGTCTGGCATGCACAAAATCCTATGCTTTTTTTTTTCTTTCTTTCTACTATCGATTATAACTTCATGGCCTGGAGTTATGTGGCCACCTCTTCAAATTTGTGAGCTAATCCAACCCCATGGTTGGCATCTGTGTAAAAATAAACACATAACCAAGCAGTTGAAAAGAAATGGCAATGGTATTATGGTCCGTACAGTGCTCGGACGTGTATTCCGGCTTTCAAGTGACTGTTTTTAAAGCAACTGCATTTCGGAATTTTTCTATGGTTAGATACAGTTATCGGGAAATCTCGAAACATCCGGAATTGGCTACGACTTGGCCACAAGGTGGTTTGCCAAGAAGAACACTGGACAAAAGCACCAAGAGACCAGGATCACCAGGCGAAACCTTTCTAGTGAGTTCCAAGTTGGATCTGGAAGTAACCTCAACACCCGATTAGTCTTGGTCATTAGCTACGAAAAAATTGCTTTCCGTGAGGAAGCTGCTTCGCACAAGACTTGTTGTCATCATATTACTCTTGGCACCATCAAGCTTTGGAGTATTTAAAGTATGCTTCTCAGACTAATGAATGATGATTCACCATCTGGTTCATGGGCAACATCAGACTTATTGGATGCCAGGAGAGCATTACTTTCCGTAATGGATTGGATCAACTGGCAACATGGTTATGAATGTTGCAACTTATGGTTTGGACCAGTTTGTCCTTGTTTAGGTTAGACCTCTTAGCTGCAGCATGACAAAATTGATGATTTTGGGTTTACATTACACCACCGTGGCAGCCATATTGGTTGCTTCATCAACGCATTCCTCGTGGCCAGCATGATCATATACCATGCCGTGTTTGGTGTGGAAGAACTTGATTTACTTGCATACCGCCCATCCAAAAATCCTTGACATTTGTTGACATATCATTGGTTAGCCATGGCTATTTGCTCATGGACACGAACTGACACGGAATATACCAAATTTACAAAGAACACATTCCCGGAAGAGTGAAAACTGACGCTGATGAACAGCATGGAGGGTAGGATCAGATCATTTTAAGAACTTTAGGTGTCCACATAAATCGGGTCAACTAGTACACCTTGCTATTACTGTTTGCAAATGATCGTTTTCCCGTCATTGCATGCTTTCAAATTTACTAATGCAAATATTGCACCTTGTGACACTTTGCATGGGGACACCTGGGGCAGAAAGCTTGCATGTCTTGAGCTGAAGCATGGCCCTGAGCTGTCAGATTAGCATGCTGAGGAACACTTGTTTGGATGCATTACCTTTAATAATTTCTTGCCGTGTTCTCATACTGGAGAAAAAAAGCAACTTCTACAAAATCTCTAATCCCCAAAATTGATAAAAATATTGATTATGGTATCAGTGGGGGAGGTATTATGCAGTCACTTTGCACATCTCCCCGTTATCCTCATATGATGTATCACATTCTATCCCACCTGCAGTGTGTCTTATCTAATGGTACTTGTGTATATGTGTGCGAGTGAATGTATACGCATATGAGTCAATATATACTGTTTGGATAACTGAATTTATAAATGCTTCTTTGTCAAATATATGCGAGGATCAGCATTATTTTATAATATGCCTTTAAGGCATGTACATGAATTAGTGTGCTATAATTTGTGTGTGTTTGGATGTACATGCATGTTGTTGTGCTGTTAGCTCATGAGAATGTAATATAGTGTGTGTGTGTGTGTGTGTGTGAGAGAGAGCTGGTATGTCATGAAAATATAATGTGTGTGAATCGATTTATAACCTTGCAATGTGCAGTTAAGCTATATGTGAATGTACTGTGCCTGTATGTGAATGTACTGTGCCTGTATGTGAATGTACTGTGCCTGTATGTGAATGTAATGTGCCTGTATGTGAATGTACTGTGCCTGTATGTAAATGTACTGTTCCTGTATGTAAATGTACTGTGCCTGTATGTGAATGTAGTGTGCCTGTATGTGAATGTAGTGTGCCTGTATGTGAATGTACTGTGCCTGTATGTGAATGTCCTGTGCCTGTATGTGAATGTCCTGTGCCTGTATGTGAATGTCCTGTGCCTGTATGTGAATGTAGTGTGCCTGTATGTGAATGTCCTGTGCCTGTATGTGAATGTAAGGAAAAAAGATGTCATCTGCGCTCGTTTCTATGTGTTCCATGTACAACAAAACTGAGGTTTTTGTTTGTTTCAATGGCCATTGCAACGTAAGCCCACTCGCCACTTCACGGCACCTCTTTACAGAGTGAGTACCTAACAATTGTAACCAATAGGCTGCTCTACTGAACAGCTCCAAGCCCCTCCTGCTGCTTTTCAGCCAAGGAGAGGCAAAGATGGTGGGTTTTATTTTTACACGCACCAAACACTTCCCATTTGGGATTAAAAACAAAAACATGGAGAGAGGAACAGCTGCAGAACGACGGACTGGTGTTACAAGCATGATATACATAAATACAGAAAAAATGGCGTCGCGCCCATACTCACCGGAGCGGCAGCAACTGCCAGGAGTAACAGCCCAGTTAATGTATAAAACATAACAAGGAAAAAAGGTGTCATCTGCGCTTGTTTCTATGTGTTCCATGTACAACAAAACTGAGGTTTTTGTTTGTTTCAATGGCCATTGCAACGTAAACTCACTCGCCACTTCACGGCACCTCTTTACAGAGTGAGTACCTACCTAACATGTACCAAAAGGCCGCTCTACTGAGCAGCTCCAAGCCCCTCCTGCTGCTTTTCAGCCAAGGAGAGGCAGAGATGGTGGGTTTTATTTATACACACACCAAACACTTCCCATTTGGGATTAAAATAAAAAACATGGAAAGAGGAACAGCTGCAGAACGACGGACTGGTGTTACAAGCATGTGCCGCTCCGGTGAGTATGGGCGCGACGCCATTTTTTCTGTATTTGTGTATATCATGCTTGTAACACCAGTCCGTCGTTCTGCAGCTGTTCCTCTTTCCATGTTTTTGTTTTTAATCCGACATGGAAAGTGTTTGGTGCGTGTATAAATAAAACCCACCATCTCTGCCTCTCCTTGGCTGAAAAGCAGCAGGAGGGGCTTGGAGCTGCTCAGTAGAGCGGCCTTTTGGTACATGTTAGGTACTCACTCTGTAAAGAGGTGCCGTGAAGTGACGAGTGAGTTTACGTTGCAATGGCCATTGAAACAAACAAAAACCTCAGTTTTGTTGTACATGGAACACATAGAAACAAGCGCAGATGACACCTTTTTTCCTTGTTGTGTTTTATACATTAACTGGGCTGTTACTCCTGGCAGTTGCTGCCGCTCCGGTGAGTATGGGCGCGACGCCATTTTTTCTGTATGTGAATGTAATGTGCCTGTATGTGAATGTAATGTGCCTGTATGTGAATGTACTGTGCCTGTATGTGAATGTACTGTGCCTGTATGTGAATGTCCTGTGCCTGTATGTGAATGTAGTGTGCCTGTATGTGAATGTAATGTGCCTGTATGTGAATGTCCTGTGCCTGTATGTGAATGTCCTGTGCCTGTATGTGAATGTAGTGTGCCTGTATGTGAATGTAATGTGATGTTAACGTGTAAGAAAAGTAACATATGTGTGAGAATGTACAGTATATGAAGGTGTGAAGTTTTAAATTCATATGAACACGCAGGGCAAGATTCCAAAGTTGGTGCTAACTTAACCAGAGCTACTGTAAACTTAACAGCTCTATAGACTATGGACCCTATTCCCTAGTTTGTGCTTATATGGGGAAGCTAACTGGGAATATCTGCGCCTGTAGGTTTCCCATGGCGTCCCCATTTTAGCGTGGTATTCCAAGGCAGGCGCTGTCTCGCACGTCGCCCCAGAACAAAGCGCTATCCGTTTGGGTACTCGCAGTAGTGCTTCCACGCAGCCGCGAGTACCGCCTCCTGGGCCCATAGGACTGAATGGAGGGTTGCGTTGCCGAGCCGTGAGCCCTGCACAATCTCGTTTTGTGAGATTGCGCAGCACTGCGGAGTTATCATTTCCCAGTCTTACTCTGCTCCCGGGGGCAGGAGAGGCGTATCGGACCACCATTCTTGACGCAGGATGAGAGGTGAGTACCGGATTTATTGGGGGGGGGGGGTTTAGAGGGCGCTAAATGATTTTGCAAAAGCAGAATTATTTAGCGCCAGTTTTTAGGAGGTGATAACTTTTGGCTTGCGCGTCCCTGCGGTAATTAGCGCTAGCACTTTGTAAGACCTCACTTATCGAAACGCTAATTAATGATTGCGCTTCCCATGTTAAGTACAGGATGTGCAAATTACAGGAAGCTCGCGCAAAAAGCGATGCGCTAAGTGACTTCTTACAGGTTTAGGGTTAGGAATGTAATATGGGGGGCATGCGTTAAAGTCACTTATCCTGACGTTAGCGCTCACTAGGGAATGGAGCGCTATAATAGCTCTGGTTAAGTTAGCACCAACTATGGAATAGAGCCCGCAGTGTCTGTGTGCGAATGTTTAAAACATGTGATGTGTGTGTTAACATATTCACATTCTTTTCATTAAATCCCTCCCATTACAGACTCACATAAGAGGACATTCCAGTTAGGGCAATGCAGGGTGGTGCCGGGGTGACTCCAGCACCATATCTCAGCTCTGCTTGACCAAACCATGTCAATATGAGGGAGGAGTGGTGGAGATTGGAGAATAGAAACATTTTTGAGGAGGGGGACAAAGCACTTTCTGCAGCAGCTTCTGATTTGTGTAGGTTGCGTGTCGGAATGCATTTGTAACTTTTGATCTGCTGCCCCCCTCAGACTCCATCACGCTGATGGTACAGACGCACCGGATTCCTTATCCAACGTATCGTCATTAACATTCATTCCCAGCTATACCTTTCCCACCGCTACATCCATCACAGAGCCGCTAAACACCACCAAAAATTGGCTTCTTTTGTAGTCCAGGGGCATCCGACCAAAACTGCAAAATGTTAAATGTCACATGCGTTTGGAGATCAGTTGGTCAGAATATGTCTACATTAGGTTACGGTTAGGAGTACGTTATTTTTTTCCTGTTTAAATGAATTCCATCGAGCACCTCCCAATCCTGGAGATTTTATCTGGTCCGTTTTGTGGACGAGTAAAGGGAAAAATGTCCTGTTTCCCGTAATCTATTACAATCCGACACTTTTCTGCATTCCCCGTCTCCGTTCCATAATGGAATGACCTCAGTATGTAGTGACAACTTCTGCAGAAGTGATTTATGATCTGAAAGCCAGTGTGGTGTATAAATGATCATGTTATAGGTCTTCGAGTGCTGCTTGACGCTCAGTGGGCACTCATTGGCCGTTGTCCACCATTTCCGACAAAATATGCGACTGGTACCGTGTAGATCGGCGGGAGAGCTACAGCTATCATAGGAGACACATATTTTGTTGTGTAATAGAAGATCTAGTCATAGTCCTGTCTATTCCATGATAGTCTCACAGTGTGAAGCGGGGAGTCTCCGCCATCACCCATAACGTCTGTTTTCTACAAAACAAGCCAAATTTGTGTCAGATGTTTAGAGGCTCAATGACTTTCAATGCATTGTATTAACCAACATTTTCAAGTATTGCTGCCTTGAAATATAAGCTTTTAAAGCCAAAACCATGTAACATTCCCTGTCTTTGTAGGACCCAGTGCCACTGACGTCCTCTCTGTCATTTCTAACCACTGTCCATTTCTTTGTGCTTCAGATGAGATTCCCGGAAAGTCCTTCCTGACTTCTAACCGTACGTTCCTGGAGCTCCTGTTGTATATCTGGACTTAATGTTTGTTTGTTATCACTAGGTGTGAAATCATCGTGTAAATAATGACATACTTTACACAACTCGTTGTTCGTTAGATCTTTTCTGGAAGCAAAACCCTTCACCGATAAACATAGGACAATTTCAATGTTACTAAGAGACGTGGCTTAGGACCTTGAATGGAAGCCATTTTGATCCTGTAGTGTCAAATCAAGTCAAAGTGTCCAATCTCAGCATTAGTTACTGATATTTGAGCAGCTGGAGCTTGATGGTCATTAAAAAACATAGCTTCTGACTGATGGACCTCTTCTAAATCAAGGGAGTAACATCCTTAGACTCAAGACTAAGTATTCAATTACAGGTTCTGGTGCATCGTGCTTGAGTTCCTTGCCATAAATGAGGAACTAAAATGTAGAGTCAATTTTTAGATTCAGAAACTGAAACGTATGTTCATGTTTCATAAATGTTATGTAGTCCTATTATATATCGATTGGCGCATATTGTGGTGGAGAAAGATAGAAGTAGAAGTAAGTATCCCCCCCCCAAAGCAACAGACCTCTGAAGAATTTGGTCTTTGAGCAAAAGTCTAGGTGTCCCAGGAAGCTGAAATTCTGCACACTTCAGAAGCAGGTTGATGCTGTTGGTCGTGATGCCCTATGAAAAAGGGTGCAATGAAGCTGTGACATCATATCATGAAGGCCTCCAGACCAATACCCATTGGGTATTAAGTCTAAAGATCCAAGTCATTTCTTATCTACATCTTTTCCTCTCCATTATTTACCTAATACCTTGCCATGTGCAGTACTAGTACTCCTCTTGGTCACCATCATGGAGATATAACTGCTCCAGTATGGTGGTACATGCTCCATGACATCAGATACATTTTTTTTTTCCATTCGTAAGGTCTTCATCAGAGCAAGGTAAATATTTACCAAGCAGTGAAAATCTAATGAGGTTTCTATTTGTGTTACGTCATGTGTGTCACGTCCTAGCATGCATTATTCCACCTGTAAATTTGTCCATGGTGTCCAGTTGGTTTAGCATTGAATTAGATGTTTGGTTGACCCTTGTTATAGAGCTGACTTGGTGATCTCCTCTGGTGTTTTGTTCCTTTCTAGCTGATGACAATCTGGGATTCCTTCCGACCTTTGGACCCTGCTATGTGAATCTCTACGGGAGCCCTCGGGAATTTACTGGCTTTCCTGACCCATACGAAGAGCTGAACAAGGGCAAGGTAAGAGTTGAATCATACGGTTTCCATGTATTTATTATTATTATTATTATTCTTTATTTACAAAGCGCCAGCATATTCCGCAGCGCTGTACAATAGGCACAGTATAGACAGGGTTACAATACAATACATTGAACAACATTTGACAAACATTACAGGAGGAGATGAGGGCCCTATTCCCGTAGAAACTCACAATCTAGGAGGAACTTCACATGTTCCATTTTTTTCACTGAAAGCACTTCTTCATTCCATAGTGTTTGGTACCTGTATGCCAATCCCTGTCCTAGCAGGCATTTACAGAGAGCTTTCAGAATTTGATCATGTGCATCGAACATAGGCCTCCACAGTCACCATTTTTGGGCTTTATTTCCTAGTGAACGGTAACTGTAACGCTCGGGTGAGTAAGCGTTAACATCAGGATAAGTGACTTTGAAGCATGCCCCCCCAGTCAAAAAGTCAGTTAGCATGTCGGTAATTGCACTCATTAATTATTGTTAGGATAAGTAAGGTGTTACAAAGTGCTAACGCTAATTACCGCACCGACGGGTTAAAGAAAAATGTACCTTCATCTTGAGTCCTATGGACTACAGGAGGTGATACTCGCGGAAGCGTTACGGAGAGTATCCCCGAGCTGCCGAACCAAATCATACCCAAAACAAATTTACCACATTGGTCCGAATATTATCGGGTTGCTTCAGATTTGTTTGGATGAATGAAAAAGATTGCACTGGCTGTACGGTGCAGAGTCCCTAACCCTTACTGTAAAACCACCAGGAATAGTAAGCCCACGCACAGCCTCCATACTCTGGAACGCTCTCCCTCGTATGGTCAGACTTTTTCCTAGTTTCCCTTCCTTCAAACGCTCCCTTAAGACATTCCTATTCAGGCAAGCCTACCACCCGTCTCACTGATACACCTCACTGCCCCAACCAGTCCATCACTCTCGCCTTGCAGTCTGTCACTCTCGCCTTGCAGTCTGTCACTCTCGCCTTGCAGTCTGTCACTCTCGCCTTGCAGTCTGTCACTCTCGCCTTGCAGTCTGTCACTCTCGCCTTGCAGCCCGTCACTCACGCCTTGCAGCCCGTCACTGACGCCTTGCAGCCCGTCACTGTCGCCTTGCAGCCCGTCACTGTCGCCTTGCAGCCTGTCACTGTCGCCTTGCAGCCTGTCACTGTCGCCTTGCAGCCTGTCACTGTCGCCTTGCAGCCCGTCACTGTCGCCTTGCAGCCCGTCACTGTCGCCTTGCAGCCCGTCACTGTCGCCTTGCAGCGCGTCTCTCTCGCCTTGCAGCCCGTCCCGTCACTCTCGCCTTGCAGCCCGTCAATCTCACCTTGCAGCCCGTCACTCTCACCTTGCAGCCCGTCACTCTCACCTTGCAGTCCTCTCCTCCTGTTTCCATTCCCAACCCTTCTGGATTGTAAATTCCCACGGGAATAGGGCCCTCGTTTCCTCCTGTACTGGTTTATCAAAATGTTGTTCAATGTATTGTAACCGTGTCCATATTGTGTTCATTGTACAGCGTTGCAGAATATGCTGGCGCTTTATAAATAAAGATTAATAATAATAACCCTAACCAAATATAGTAACAATAACCCTAACCTTAAAGTAACAACAATACCTCTAACCTTAATTTTAAACCTAAACGCAACCCTAATCCTTACCCTAACCCTAAACGTAACCACCAAGCAAAACCTTCAAAGTAACACTAACACTAGGTATAATTATACGTATCTGGCGGCGCGATTGTAGTCGCTTCTTGGTATTCAGATGGTCCTCACGGTGTGTATCATAAATGTCCAATATGGATTATATATAAAAAACACAAATGGCAGAATAATAGTGCAGGGTGTATACACAATGTTGGAATAGATGACAATAAATGGTTCCACTCACAGACAGAGAGCCCCGTCACTGGCTCTGAGTGGTTCCAAACATCTGGGTCCTTTATCTTCTTAGGAATATTTAAAGGAGACCCACTCCCTTTAAAGTTGGTATTTTCTTTATCTCGTCAAATATGGAAGAAAACATAAAAACAAGGACCTTCTTGTGTAGATCTACCACAATATTGATAATATATATGGTGATGGTATCAACTCACATTGGGTGGAGCTTAGAACCAAGCTCTGGGTGGGAATGCCGGTGGATTTATTGAGTAGGTTAAATCCACGAATACCTCTGAATTCCAAAACAGCAGGGACCAGACTTTTCTGTTACTCAGAGCTCCTCCACAGCCATGTAATTCTTTTGCTCCACCTGATTTTTCCTGAATTGATATCAGGCAGGGCTAAGAGACAGCCCTTCTCTTGGTGGCATCATGATGTCCACACACTCAGCTGTCTCTTAGCCCTGCCTGATATCAATTCAGGAAAAATCAGGTGGAGCAAAAGAATTACATGGCTGTGGAGGAGCTCTGAGTAACAGAAAAGTCTGGTCCCTGCTGTTTTGGAATTCAGAGGTATTCGTGGATTTAACCTACTCAATAAATCCACCGGCATTCCCACCCAGAGCTTGGTTCTAAGCTCCACCCAATGTGAGTTGATACCATCACCATATATATTATCAATATTGTGGTAGATCTACACAAGAAGGTCCTTGTTTTTATGTTTTCTTCCATATTTGACGAGATAAAGAAAATACCAACTTTAAAGGGAGTGGGTCTCCTTTAAATATTCCTAAGAAGATAAAGGACCCAGATGTTTGGAACCACTCAGAGCCAGTGACGGGGCTCTCTGTCTGTGAGTGGAACCATTTATTGTCATCTATTCCAACATTGTGTATACACCCTGCACTATTATTCTGCCATTTGTGTTTTTTATATATAATCCATATTGGACATTTATGATACACACCGTGAGGACCATCTGAATACCAAGAAGCGACTACAATCGGGCCGCCAGATACGTATAGTTATACCTGTTGTCACATTGGTTTGGGGGAGACCTCTATATATCTGGTCTGGCATTGGTATACTGGTGGTGGAACTTATCTGGGCGCTGACCATTTTCTGTATTGTGTGTTAACACTAACACTACCCTTAACTAATTTCTGGTACTGTGGTCTAGATGGGAGCCTGAGGGTAGTATAGAGTGGGGGTATAGATGAAGTAAAGTGGGTCATAGAGGGAAGGTCTAGAAGCAGCTGTGGGCGACTATAGCCCTCCAGATGTTTTGAAACTACATTTCCCATAATGCTCAGCTGCTCATTAGCTTTGCAGAGCCTCAAGGGAAATATAGTTCCAAAACATTTGGAGGGTCAGGGTCACTGACCCCTGATTTATAGGATTATTTAATGTTAGGATGTCATTTTGCTGCCCTGTCCTGGGATACTTGTAATTAATAGAAATCCTGGTGTCATCTGTTACTGATAAACATTTTATAAATATTCGAAACAAATGACACCAGGATTTCTATTAATTACCAGTATCCCAGGACAGGGCGGCACAATGACCTATTGTAATATTAAATATTCCTATAAATCAGGGCTCGGCAACCCTGGCCCTACAAATGTTTTGGAACTATATTTCCCTTGAGGCTCTGCAAACCTAAAGAGCAGCCGAGCATCATGGGAAATGTAGTTTCAAAACATCTGGAGGGCCGTTGTTGCCCACACCTGCTCTAGAGGGAGGTATCGAGGGCATTTGATTAAAGATATGTGTGCCTCCAAATTCTACACTTTTAATGCTGTCACCTTTTATTTTTTTTATCTTCCAAGAGCCAGCATTTTAATCATGACGGTGTTCTGATTTGTCAAAATAATATATATATATAGTGTGTTTATCATTGCAGACGCCACTTGCACATCACAGCAATTCAATGAATTGCATCCCAGAGCTCCTGTGCCACATTCCCCATATGCAGCAAGGAATTCTGGGTATGATTTGCAAATTACCTCTGTCTCACTTTTATGCATCCTGGATCTGTTCTTACACGGTCATGCCTAGCTCCTGCTGATGAGGGTTCAACAAACCCGAAACAGCGCTATCCTAGGAGTGGCTTTGACCAGTTGCATAAACCTTATCTCTGCTACAAAGTCACAGTGTGGCATAGCATTGATTTTAGGGTTCTGTGTAATAACAGATCCAGGATGCATAAAAGTGAGACCGAGGTCATTTGCATATCCTACCCAGAATTCCTTGCTGCATATGGGGAATGTGGCACAGGAGCTCTGGGATGCAATTCATTGAATTGCTGTGATGTGCAAGTGGCGTCTGCAATAATAAACACACTTATAGTGTGGAGGCTTTTTATCTCACTTTTAGTCCTTCACCACAACTTATAGATATATATCTATATATATATATAAATCTCCGCCTCGCTTATAATCCATGTATATGGGACCACTGCAATGAATAAATATGGCATTAGAGATGGAAGGCTTGCCTTATTAAATATGGCGTCACAGGAAGATGGCACCCTCTGCGCCTGGAGCTCGTCACCCATAAGCGCTACATAAATAATAATATTTATAATAGGGTCATAATATTTAATATGTGGGTAAAAGCTTCTTGATCCAAGGAGAAATCTGACGCCATCTGGGGTCAAGAAGGAATTTTTTCCCAGTGTGTTGCATATTCGGGGAGCGCTTCAGACTGGATTTTTTGCTTCTTTTGGATCAACAGCAGCAGGTGATGTGTGAAAGGCTGAACCCGATGGAAGCAGGTCTTTTTTCAGCCTATGTAAAATAAGGCAGTCATATAATAGCTTTTTTTTTCTTGAGCGCAAGTTGAGGAAAAGAAAACCTGTTACTTTAAAAATGAGCCCCTTCTTTCAATTTGAACTGGTTCATGAGTTCTGTTCTGACCAGAATAAAGTATTATTACCATTTTTTTTTTAAAAATTTATACTTTTTGGAGTCAGTGATGAGGATTAAGACGGCTTTTACTTTTTTCCTTCCCCTCTAAATCCCCCATGGAAATTGTCCCATTGAGCTTCCATAGAGACACAGGACATTGTGGCCTCCCTCGACTCGCAGTACAACGGTAACAAATGTCTGTGGTCTGTGGTTGCATTAAGAAGTCACTTGTGTACGGTTGGAGCGTTCCAATGCCACATCAAGCTCCTTTAATAAGTCTGACCTCCAGAGAGCAAACTCTTCACGGCTTTATTTTTAGAATAATATAGTTGGAAAAATATATAACTCTGATATTAAGCTTATTTCCTGCCATCGTGAATTAAAACATTGTATAAACATGTACATGCAAGCTCCGACACCAGTTGGCCCCCTTACTCCAGCAGATCACATCAGACCGCTCCATCCCTACATTCCAAAGCTTGAGGTTCCTCTCCTGTTGCCACATGGACCTGCTCCCATTACTTCCACCATTATGAGTTCATAGCTTATTCTGCGATTTTTTTTTTCAATCTCATTCTACAGTTGACAACTTTATTTTGATGGAATAATCTGCCTGAATATCATAAATACATTAGATCTAGCGTTGGAGTGCTAGATATAAGTAGATGTGAACTTGCCTACAAAAAGCTGTGTGGTACGTGCCGAGAGAGAGGGTTATAGAGAGTGCAATGGCCGTCTTATCCATCGGAATCGAAGACAACCGATGTTTCAGAAATTATTTGCACCATCGATTAACTGTAGCGCTGGTGACACCAGACAGCGGTGTGGCAAGGCTCTGGATCAGGTAAAAGCCCCAATAAGCAGAGATACCGCGCTTGGCAACAATAACAGGAGAAAACAATAGAACTCTGCTGAACACTGGTATACAATCTAGGCCAGATATCCTGCACGGTAAACAGCAGCCATACTCTGAAAGACCGGTCTTTAGAATAGCCGGATCTGCTCTAAAGAAAAATAATACAGCAGCGCCGTGCAGAGTCTAAGGACATACAGATGAATACAGGAATGTGCATGAGTAAATATCAATGGTACAGACAAGGAGCATCCACAAGAAATGTCAAGAAAAGCCAGGAGTCAAAAACCAGAACCTGTACCTTATACAGAAGCCAGGGATCCAGAACCGGGAGAATAGTCAGCCAAGCAAAAAGGGTCAGAACCAGGTAATCAGTATACATATAACAAACCAGGAACATGAGAATAACTGGGGAAACAGACAGATAGACAGGGGAAACCAAAAGAAATAAACTGAACAAGAAAATAAAGACTAGGACCAGAAGAACAGCAGGGAGCTCAGAACACAGCAGGCTGGGTGCAGGCAAACTGAAACAATGATAGAGCGATGGGATATGGGCCCATCGCTTTAAATAGGGAGGGGATCAGGACAACGATCAGCAGGTGAACAGACAGAAACAAAGCAATTAACCCCTGGGCTGCTACCCAGGAAAAGCAACATAAGAACACATGGGAAAAAACAGGTATACATGAATACAGAGGGCAGGGGGACAGGGCTGGAGCGACGAAACATGACATTAACATATTGAAGTTTAATTCACTTAGGGCTCGATTCAATTTAACTCTATTGCTTTCTCTACCAAAAATTTGTCTAGTTTTCGATTCGGCAGATTTATTTAAGAACGTATCGGCATTTCTATTCCTATTAAAGAAATGGTTTCAATGGTCGAAATTCCCACTTATATTGATTAATGGAAATTTCAACTTGAGTAGCGCAATTGGAATTTATCGGTAATATTCAAAAAACATTGGATTTGCAAAGTCTGAGGGGGTTATTCAGAGAGCACCGAAATGTCGTGACTTCCCTGCACTTCGGGGAATCAAAATACCCCGCCCTGCGGTGAATTCAGCATTCACTGCAGGGTCCCCGGAGTGCAGGGAAAACCTGCCGCAAACCCGCCAGAACCGCCACAAAAAACACTCCAAACACATCAGAAAATGCAGACAAGCTGCCGAACACAGCGCCGACCAGCCGCCGGAAAAGCCGGCAAGCTGACGAACTGGGAAAAATGAAAAAACAAAAACTATACGATTTAAAGGTGTCAAAATTGAAACGCTGTTTGCCCTAAAAAACTACTCAATGAAAAAGTCTGGAATTTACATATAAGATCCAATGAATGATAATAAAAAGGTCTGTTACAGAAAAATGAAAAAATGCTTTTAAAAAAACAGGGAAAAAATTGGCCGAAAAATATGTAAAAGATACTAAAAAATCAATGAATAGACTTTTTACTGCTGAATAAAATAATAAACGGTTTATTAGATATTGAATTAAGGCTAGGGTCAGACTAACGCATTTTTCACGTTGTCCGTGAAAATGTGCGTTCGAAGAATGGACGTATTTTTTCACGGAATACGCAACAGCGGTCATACTATGCGCAGTTTCATCCGTGATTTTGTACGGATCATCAATAAAACACTTCTTGCATCTGGACGTTATGTTGGCCGGACATTAGCAGCGTCTGACGTCTCCAATTCACGCACACACGCCGCTAGCGGACGCAGCGCACTCTGTACGTCAGTAGTAGCGGTTTGACGTTCTCGAAAAAATGCGTTCATTTTCCACTTGCGTTGCGCGGCCGAACTTTTGTGCGACCGTACTTCGTATATTGGCCGTCATTGCCCGGCATCTGCTGCTAGCACGGCCGTGATTAAGTGCGCCAGAACGCGCATTCGCACTGCCTCAGTCTGACCCTAGCCTAAAACGAGAATATTTTTAACATTGAAACCTATGGGGTTCGCGTGAACAAAACCTGCCGAATTAAACCACCGAACATCAGGGCATTTCGGGAACCTTTCTCTGCTGTTTAGTGTTCTCTGAATAGAGTAACCATTGCTTCTCTATGGGCTATCTCTGCTGTCGAACAGGCACTGTACTTGCTGGGAGTTCGCCAAAATTTCTACTCTCTGAATAGCCGAATTGGCCCCGATATGTCACCCTACGGGGAAATTCACTGTTCGGTGACATTTCGGGGCCAGATCCGCTCTCTCTGAATAACCCCTTCAATGTTTTCTCGACCGTATCAGTCAATACTGTGATAAAATATCGATCAAAACTCACTGATATTATTTTCGAAAAACCGGCCGACAGAATGAAATGGAGCTGTGACTGGCAAGGAGATCGAAAAGTTCCGACAAAAAAAACGACCAATTATAGGGTTCCTTGGTTTTCAGCCTAAATCGTACAATTTCCTTATCAATTATTCACAATTTTCTATTTATGAAATGTGCACCACACAGATTGGTGCTGACCTAATGCCGCCCTTGTGTCCTAGCATTACTGTAAGGTGCCCCAAAGTTGGTAATTACCGGACGAAAAGAAGTAGGAAGACTCCGACTCAATAATGGTTGGGTTCCAAGTCCAGCCATTGACATTTGAACGTGTTACCATACGAGAGGTTTCATTTTGGGGCTTTTTATGAAGAGTTTTTGGACACAGACGTATTCCTTAGTTCCAAGATGATGAACGTCTTGTTTGTCGGAGCTCTTAATCTATAGCTAGACAGGAACGAGCAATGTCTACAATCGGGAGTTTAAGGGGTTTTTAGCTAATGTGGGGGCTCAACTTCTAAAAGCTTATTATAACAGAGGTTCCTTGTTCTTTGTAAGGGACTGTAATTGTTGGGGGGGGGGGTTGTTGTTTGCAGTATATTCATCAGTGGAAAAATAGCAAAGAACGGAGTCTCCGATGTTTGCTTACTTCAAAAACCCTGTTCTAGACTTTCAGCTAATCCTTCAGATCAGTTAGCTCTGAACGCACGCCAGCAGGCCGGCATTACATCCCCCCGTATATTTCATTTTAATTGATGTTTCTGCTGTGTTACAGGGTGAAGGAGTCGCCTATCGCGGCAGAGTCTTGATGGAGCTGGAGACCAAGCTGGTGGAGCACATCGAGCAGAAGGTTGACGACATCCCTTCGGATGATATCTTACGAGTCGAGGTAACGACGGGCTTGTTATGAAGGAACGATCGCTGGAATTAAACATAATGTCTGCTAGTTCCCAAAGGTCTTAACTAAACGATTGGGCAGGTCGGCCGGCGTCTACTTGTGAGTTCACTCTACTCCCGGGACTGGAACATTTCTCCCGGATCAGGAAGCCATCAATTTATTTTAATTGGGTTGTGGATTTTGTCTTCCACCTCATTCATTTCATGTTGGTATCTTAAATTGGTGGAAGGGCAGAAGGGTGTTTCAGCACAAATCACATGTTACAGTTGAGTCTCTTGATGGACTATGTGTAGTTTTTCCACTCTATTAACCTCTGTTATACCCTGCTTGATGGGTCTCGAGAGCAGAACACGCTTGGCCTTGTCTTCATTGATGAGTTCCCCTGAGGAGTCTAGTTTTGCTGGTATGTTGTGCAGTTATTCTCCTGGAATGGCAAAATAATCTGAACGCAATTGTGAATTTGGTTGCTCACATGTATTGAAGTGAGTGGCTTCAGCAGGCCAGTCACATAGGACAGGATGCCGCCGAGAAAGGAAAGACCTTTGCGGAGCAGAAGGCATAAAGGCAGTCAGATGAAAGAATAAAGTGAATTAGTGGTTGCCCCCTGGTCTACAGTTATGTTGGATGGAGTTGGGCAACCTGTTTGCCCATTCTAGTTTTTCAGCCTCCAAGCCATTAAAACTGTACATTTTGGGAAAATTATGAATCCGTACGAAGTAAGGCCCTGTTCACGCTCTGCTATTTGAAAATCGCCAGTTTTTCTGCGCGATTTTCATATTCGCGACATTGAGCGATAATGTCGCGGTTTTGCGCGATTTTGCAAAGCATCACCAATGCAAATCGCAAATCGCAAAAAAAAGGTCATGTACCAGCGACATGCGACATTGTGCGGCAAAATGTGAACAGCTCCATTGAAATGCATTGGAGAAGCTACATAGCGCGATATCGCGCGGATTTTGCCGCGCGATAAATCACACAGTGTGAACGGAGCCTAAGTACGCTCCCGTTGGTGAGATGGTTTTTATTCATGTTGCAAGACATCAACAGGTGATTGTCTTTTCTTTCTGTAAATCATAAGGGGCCTCGGCTATTCTTCTAAGTATGTCCCAGGACGTACTTGAAAACGGGAGAATTCTCAATGTATCCTTCTTTGTAAATAAATAAATAATAGGCGTTTATACCAACATAAATGCATTAAAATCTGTGTAAATAATAAAAAAGGTCCTTAAACAGATAATATAAAGGTCTGTTACAGATTTCTTTTAAAAAACGCTTTAAAAAAAAATTTGGGAATCAATAATTTTGTCTAAAAAGATAAAACTAATATAAGAAATGCAAAAAGGTGTTCCCAAAATAAATAAATAAAAAGGCTTTTTGCTGAAAATGAAAAGAATAAACGGTTAAATAAAACAATATTTTTTTACATTGTATCCTGTGGGATTCGCCTGTTGAAACCTAACCGAATCAGCGAAAATCAGGGCATTTCACTGACCTTCCGGTGCAGTTTGGCGTTCTCTGAATAGATTACTTTCCTTGAGACAATTTCACTGCCCCCCCCCCCAGATCACCAAATCTTTTTTTTTTTTTTAAAGTATTTTACCAGGAAGGATACAGTGAGATTTCTCTCGTTTTCAAGTATGTCCTGGGTGGGGAGTATGTACCGTTAGGTGTCTTGCCCAAGGACACTTAATGGAGAGGTGCTCTGGCTGGGATTTGAACCCGTGTCTCCACGGCGAACTGCACCGTATTTGCGGTTATTGTGCCAGTATTTGGTGAATTGACAGTTCAGTGAATAGACAAACTGCCACAAAATTGCACTGTATGGTGAAATTCACCGCTCGGTGCCCTTCGACTGCAAGTTCAGTCCTTTCTGAAAACCCCTATAGTCAAGTATGGTTTGAGAAGCCATTTGTATGACGTCAGACACATACCATGCGCCCAGTGGCGTAGCGTGGGGGGGGGCCGTGGCCCTGGGCGCAGTTTTCTTAGGGGCGCATAATTTCAAAAGAAATTTGCGCCCCTAAAACTTGTGGCCCGGACTGACCCGCCGGGCCCTCGGGCGCCGCCCAAGGGCCCGCGGGTTGAGGGGACCCAGATGCCGGGCAGCGGGAGTGCCTGCCGGCTGCCCGGTCCTGAACAGTGAGTCCGTTCTGTTGATTGAAGGGGATGCGGCTGCGTGCAGGCGCAGGTCACGTGGTCCGTCTAATCAGGTGGTACTGAGTCTCTGTACCACCTGACTGGCCGGACCGCGTGACCTGCGCACGCAAGCAGCCGCATCCCCTTCAATCAACAGGACGGACTCGCACGCTGTTCAGGATCGGGCAGCCGGCAGGCACTCCCGCTGCCCGGCATCTGGGCCCCCTCAACCCCTGCTGGATCCGGAGCTGGGGCAATATCCAGGTGAGAGCTGGGGCAAATCCATGTGCTGGGGCAAATCCATGTGCTGGGGCAAATCCATGAGGTGGGGCAAATCCATGAGGTGGGGCAAATCCATGCGCTGGGGCAAATCCATGAGCTGGGGCAAATCCATGTGCTGGGGCAAATCCATGTGCTGGGGCAAATCCATGAGCTGGGGCAAATCCATGAGCTGGGGCAAATCCATGTGCTGGGGCAAATCCATGTGCTGGGGCAAATCCATGAGCTGGGGCAAATCCATGTGTGAGCTGGGGCATTTCCATGAGCTGGGGCAGTATCCATGGGCTGGGGCAAATCCATGAACTGGGGCAAATCCATGAGCTGGAGGAAATCCATGAGCTGGGGCAATCCATGAGCTGGGGGAAATCCATGAGCTGGGGCAAATCCATGAGCTGGGGCAAATCCATGAGCTGGGGGCAAATCCATGTGTGAGCTGGGGCATTTCCATGAGCTGGGGCAGTATCCATGAGCTGGGGCAGTATCCATGAGCTGGGGCAAATCCATGAGCTGGGGGCAAATCCATGTGTGAGCTGGGGCATTTCCATGAGCTGGGGCAGTATCCATGAGCTGGGGCAAATCCATGAGCTGGGGGAAATCCATGAGCTGGGGGAAATCCATGAGCTGGGGCAAATCCATGAGCTGGGGGCAAATCCATGTGTGAGCTGGGGCAGTATCCATGAGCTGGGGCAGTATCCATGAGCTGGGGCAGTATCCATGAGCTGGGGCAAATCCATGAACTGGGGCAAATCCATGTGCTGGGGCATATCCATGTGTGAGCTGGGGCAATATCCATGTGTGAGCTGGGGCATTTCCATGAGCTGGGGCAATATCCATGTGAGAGCTGGGGCAATATCGATAACGTGTCCACAGGTTGGGGGGGCGCACAATTCTTGGCTGGCCCCGGGCGCTGACAACCCACGCTACGCCACTGCTTGCGCCCTATTCCTGACTAGACGTTGCACCCTTTGGATAAGCTGTTAAATTCCTACTCATTAAATTATCGGCTGGAGATACTGATCCGGCTGAGCCGCAAACTTTGCGTCTTGGCTTTAGTGGCTGCTTGGTGTAGGTTAACACTTGCCATGCTTTGTATGCATGAAGCTAGCTGGTGAATAATGAGCTATTCCTTGGTAGTTTGCTCTTCTCCTCTCGTGGTGTCTTTCAAAACGCAATACCATCTTGAAGAACCTGCAGTTATGCGATTGTGCTTTTGCCTACTCGTTCGAGTCTCCATGGATTTTTGTGGATCCTGGAGACAATACCGGCAAGATACTTCTAATATCTTTTTGGGGTTCTCTTCCATTACTAATACAGTAGCTCGCTCATAATCGAGCCGGTAAGACAGAGCCACCGAGGGCTGTTTGCATTGAATTCAACCTTTAGTGCAGGTATCGGCAACATTGGCCTTCCAGATGTTTCACAACATCTCCCATGATGCTCAACCACTCCATAGATTGACTGAGCCTCATGGTGAATGTAATTCCAAATTATCTAGAGCAGTGGTTCCCAACCGCGGTCCTCAAGGACCCCTAAGAGGTCTGGTTCTCCAGATAGCTTAAGCACAGCACAGGTGATGTGATTTGCTGCTCAGTGATTGCAGGATTCAGTCTGTATTTGCCCCAAGGTGATCCTTAAAAACTGACCTTTTAGGGGTACTTGAGGACCTGTTGGGAACCACTGATCTAGAGGACCAAGGTTGCTGAACCCAACTTTAGCAGCTCCCAATTAGTGTAATTGAGGCTAAGGCCTAAATTTAATTTGGCTCAATACTGAAATCAAGACCTTTTTTTGGCCACTTTGTGGCCATTTTCCAATTCAGGAGTCAAATTCGGTCTTACCGACATCTCAATTCCAGATAAAAAATTTGCATCCCACAATGCCACTCGCAGCTATTCTTTTCAATGGAAACCTCTTGCTGTACATTCTGAACATGTGCATTTTTTTTTTTGGTAAATCCCATAAGTGCAGGTCTTGTTTTAAATCCTGTAAATGCAAGTCTTACTGTACTTACAGAACTTGCGTATTTTTACTGTAACATTTGAAATCTTAATGTACGGACTTGGGCATTATAACTATAATAGTGGAAATGGTAATGTACGGACTTATGGTATTTAAATTTACAGTATGAAGGTTGCGGGTTTTTAGCATATGCAGATCCTAAATAGGATACAAAACGTGTAATCTCCGTAATGTAGATTTAAATCTCGCAAGTGCTAATAAAATGGTGTACGGCTTGAAGGAGAAAAGTTACCAGGAAAGGCTTAATGATCTTAACATGTACAGCTTGGAAAAAAGACGAGACAGAGGAGATATGATAGAAACATTTAAATACGTAAAGGGAATCCACAAGGTAGAGGAAGGGAGTATATTTAAAAGGAAACAAAGTAGCAAAACAAGAGGACATAGTCTTAGATTAGAGGGGCAAAGGTTTAAAAGTAACATCAGGAAGCATTATTTTACTGAGAGGGTGGTGGATACATGGAACAGCCTTCCAGTAGAAGTGGTAGAGGCCAAAACAGTAATTGAATTTAAGCAAGCATGGGATAGGCATAAGGCTATCCTAAACAAAAGATAAATCCAGGTAAAGTATCCATGTAATTGGGCAGACTAGATGGGCCGAAAGGTTCTTATCTGCCGACATTTTTCGATGTTTCTAAGTCCGTATAGTAACATTTACACTGTCACATTATAACGTGCAAGTCCGTACATTATCATTTCCCTGTTATATTTACAACCCGTAAGTCCCTACTTTAATATTTCTACTGTTACAGTAAAAACGCAAACAGCCGATATTTTTTTCCCATTGAGATAATAAAAGTGAGCGCTAAGTTGGAAGAGGCCTTTTCTGTTAGTAAAATGATGTAAGTTTACACGATATTAGTTTTAAGGAATCCCTCAGCAACCGCTAAATCAGGGATCTCAAACTCTGGCCCCTCAGATGTTTCTGAACTACAACTCCCATGATTCTCTGGCTATTTATTGCATTCAAAGCATTCTGGGAATTGTAGGCAATATACATCTGGGGGGGGGGGGTGCAGAGTTTGAGATCCCTGCTCTAAATAGAATTGTAAACTCGATCTTGCATCCACACGCTGTCAATTCATAAATCTTTTGCCTATTTTTAAATTTTAGGGATAAAAGAACTTGCTCGTGAAGTGGTTACTTGTTTTCTGATGTGTCGGCGTTGCATTATTTGTAAAGCTCTTCGCAGACCTATAGAGCGCCAAAACAATCTCTTTTATCCCAATGCCAAACAACCTTATCTAGAGGCATTTCCTGCTGCTTTAATGATACCCTTTAAAGTCCTATGAAATTGTAAGCCACTGGTTCTTTTTTTTTTTTTGCCGTTATTACTCCTAAAATCCAAATTAATTCATCAAGTGAACCTGAATTCTATTGACTGCATGCTACGCTTTCCTCTTCTTTTGGCAGTGTATCTGTATTGCGTATATACAATTTGTAACTCTTTGGTGTCATCTACTTTTTAAAATATTTCTAATATTTCAGTTTTATGTTTTATTCATATTTTTGGGGTTGGATTGGTTATTTTTTTTATTATTACACTTTATTTATATAGCGCCAGCATATTCCGCAGCGCTGAACAATGGATAATATATAGACAGGGTTACAGTACACTGAGATTGAACAACATTTTGATAAACCTGTACAGGAGGAAACGAGGCTCTATGCCCCTGGGAACTCACAACCTAGAAGGGTTAGGGGTGGAAATGGGAGGAGAGGACTGCAAGGTGAGAGTGATGGACTGCAAGGTGAGAGTGACAGGCTGCAAGGGGAGAGTGACGGGCTGCAAGGTGAGAGTGACGGGCTGCAAGGTGAGAGTGACGGGCTGCAAGGTGAGAGTGACGGGCTGCAAGGCGAGAGTATCAGTGAGTCAGGTGGTCGGCTTACCTGAATATGAAATGTCTTAAGGGAGCGTTTGAAGGAAGTGAAACTAGGGAAAAGTCTGACAGTACGAGGGAGAGCGTTCCAGAGAGTGGGGGCTGCGCGTGAGAAATCCTGCAGTCTATCATGGGAAGAGGTGATGCGGGGAGAAGCTAGGCGCAGGTCACTGTTTGACCTTAGGGAGCGGGCTGGGGTGTATTTGGTGATTAGTGAGGATAGGTAGTGGGGAGCTGAGTTAGTGAGGGTTTTGTAGGTAAGGATAAGGATTTTAAATCTAATTATGCAGTGGATGGGGAGCCAGTGAAGGGACTCGCAGAGGGGAGCGGCAGAGACAGAACGGCGAGTGAGGTGGATGGGGAGCCAGTGAAGGGACTCGCAGAGGGGAGCGGCAGAGACAGAGCGGCAGGTGAGGTGGCTGGGGAGCCAGTGAAGGGACTCGCAGAGAGGAGCGGCAGAGCGGCGGGTGAGGTGGCTGGGGAGCCAGTGAAGGGACTCGCAGAGAGGAGCGACAGAGCAGCGGGTGAGGTGGCTGGGGAGCCAGTGAAGGGACTCGCAGAGAGGAGCGACAGAGCGGCGGGTGAGGTGGCTGGGGAGCCAGTGAAGGGACTCGCAGAGAGGAGCAGCAGAGGCATTCAGAATGGATTGTAGGGGGGGGGAGAGAGGGAGACCAGCTAGAAAATTATTACAATAGTCAAGTCAGGATTACAAGAGCGTGGATGAGTTGCTTTGTCGGTTGGGATTATCAGGAATTTTATGATTGTTCAAAATCACTGAGCACTTTACAAGATACAATATGTTGTTTCAGAGGGTTTTCATGTGTTATGGTTAAAATGTCTTTTTGTCGATGCATACTCCACGTGAAGAATAAGTAACAGGGTCCATGGATTCCTACTCTTGTTCATTGGCCCATTACACCTTTTAATAATTCAAGTTTATTCAGATGAATTATAAACATACAAAGGAAATCAAAATCCAGGCTGTGAATTACAGATGAAACAAAAACTAGAATTTCCAAAGAGCAATCGACACGAAACCATAGAACTAACATAAGAGTTAGACGAAGGAGGAGAACAGAACGTTAAGTTTTGACGCAATGCTTCTGGTAAACATGTGGCAATTTAAACAGGACATCAGTACATGAAGCAAGAGAGCATCCTACAAAAATGAGATTCTTCTTCCCCACAGCAAGTTTAATTGGGCCGTTTGTGTAGAAGCAGGACGCATAAAAGAGGAAGCTGGAGGGTGGGATGTGACTGGTGAGGAGGCATTGGTCCATTTCTATCCTATGCACATATCCATGAACCCTATGAGCCTATATTGGGCTTGATGTCGGTTACTATGAGGTTTGTGTCTATGATATATCTATTCTGGGTTTCAGGTCTATGTAGGCCTTCAGGTCCATGTCTACGAAGTCTATGCTCAGCCTAAGGTCTAATTTTATGAAATCAAGTCTGGATTTGAATTCTATTGGGGTTATTCAGAGAGAGGTGAAAACCAGGAGAATGACTGGAGAAGTCTAGCTCAAAATAGCCAAATCAGAAAAATTCTCCCATTTATCTCACTTTCCAAATCGGCTATTTGGTCTAGATTGTTCTCAGCTCCTGCCCGTTCCCCTGGTTTTCACCTTTCTCTGAATAACCCTCCTAGTGTATAAAGATGGTGAGGTTTAAGCTGGACCTGAGGTCTGTGTCCACTACAACATTTGACTTGAAGCATATGGCTGAGAAGTCTATAAATGGCTTGAGGTCAATGAGGTCTACGCTTGCAAATTTTGCCTGGGGCATTACGTCTAAGTCTATGAAGTCGATGTTGGACCTAAGGTCTATTTCTATGAAGTCTATGCTCAACCCGAGGTCTTTATTTATGAGACGTATGCTGGGTTTGAACCCCGTATCTCTCAAGACACTAAGGTTTAAGTTGAACCCGAGGTCAATATCTATGAAGGCCAATATTTGACTTGAAGTGTGCTTGAGGTTTATGTGCCTGCAAATCTACAAAGTCTGCACTCTACAAGGTCTTGATCTCTATGGCTTGAGAGGTGTATGCCTGAGGTCTTCATTTCTGAAGTTTAGGATATCTTTGGGCTTGAAAGTTTATTCAGTCAAGTCAGATAATTCGATGCTAATCTTGAATCTTGTCTATGAAGTCTAAGGGGATGATATTCCTACAGAATTCCTTGAACAAAGAGCTCGACTCTTACAATGGGTACTGGTAATGTTTGAACATATTACTTTCTTTTGGTTAAAGGTCCTATGCTGCAACAAATGTGTCAATAAACAATTTTTACAAAATATTGACTTTACAATACTTAGTTGAATCAATCACTACCGATTTTTATTTTTTTCCCTTCTTTTCATAGCGGTATCTCCGGAGACGAAAGTATTGCCTGTTTGCTGCATTCTACTCGGCCACCATGCTCCAAGATGTCGATGACGCCATTCAGTTCGAGGTCAGCATCGGAAACTACGGCAACAAATTTGATGCCACGTGCTTGCCTTTGCCTTCAACGACACAGTACAGCAGGGCTGTGTTTGATGGTAAGAGACCAGTGTTGCACAATATCCAGTTTTTCTGGCTTTACTATAAGGGCTTCCAGTTTCCGAAAATACGAAAAGGCACCTCACACAAACATGCACACAAACTATAAACCACCCATACTGTTTTACATGATTTCCTAGTGTTCTTAAATGACTGGGCTTCCAAAGTACATAATTAAACATTCCAATGAACGACAGCGACATTCTTCGGATCTCGGTTACCAGTCTCAAAGCCAACTGATTGAAATATCAATAACACAACTCAACAGACAAAGCATTGCTGTCTATTGTGTCTGAATGTCCTCCAATGAAATCTATAATGATATTTGTTTGTCAAGTAAGAAATGACCATTCAATGCAAAATTAAAACTTGGTTTAAGCAGGTATTGCATATATCGTGGGTTGTAATCAAACCATAATATATCGGTTAGCATAGGCACACCAGGTACCTATCCTGTACTCTTGAGTTGCTGATAGTGTCTAGCTGATTGGCTCCTCTGTGGTGGTTACAGTATATTCTATGCTTTTGTGTTCAGGTTGTCAATACTATTACCTACCATGGGGCAACGTGAAGCCGGTGGTGGTTCTTTCCTCATACTGGGAAGATATCAACTACCGGACAGATACGCAGAACCTCCTTCACAACATCATGGACAATCTGGTAAGTGACACAGTGGAACAGACAAGAGTCAACACAATGAAGTCTACCTTTTTATGCTGCCATGGGCGTTTTTACCTGCTTTACAGAAGCAGTGGTGATTCCGGTAGCTTCGTCAGTATTTTGACATTACAGTTACACGCATTTTATGTTCCAATACATTTATGGTTTGACTCAGCATGTAGGCAAATATACACATAGCTATAGATGTATACATTGCTCTGCATTTAGCTTTAAACTGAGACTATAGAGAGAATTTAAGAAACCGTATTGCATATTGCGAGTCAAAATAGCCAAACTGGGAAAAGACGCCAACCGAAGAAAACTTTGTATCCCGCATTAAAATTTACATTTTCTCTGACTATTCTGCACAGCTCCAGATTTAAGGAGATATATATATATAATGTTGGTAACTTCTTTGCCTCCTGCACCCCCCCCCCTTGTAAAAAGTTAAGTAGGCATCACATCCAGTGTTCAGATCCTTCCACTCATGTGGCTGTGTGGAAAAGGCGTTCTAGGAGTAATGAAGCCCGATGTCTCTAGACGTCTGCCTGCAGGTTTACCATTGCCAGAGTTGGAGGACGCGCAGTACAACGAGTACTGTGTATGATTAAGCAGCCTCTGAGTTTGACAAGACTTTTCATCTCCGCGTTTCACAGGAAGCAAACTTGGAACTTGTCCACCTTTCTGTAAAAGCGAAGAGCTCTCCCTATGACTTGGATTCTTCGGTTGCACGCTTAATCGATGACATCATCGAGGACTGCAGGTAAATTTGCCAGATTGGAACAGGCTCTTATTTATCACAGGAAGGGATATTTTTGTTGGAGTCAGGACTCTCCGGGAAGGAATAAAAACGATGATCATTTGGCCGTGCTGTTATTGAGAATATCATGCCAGGGGTCAAAGTGGAAATCGTGATGGTTGAATCGGGCCATACATTTGGATTGCAGCTCAGTCATTGCTGATGTGAATAGGAGCATTGTGTTTGGGGTTTGTGTGTCAGACTTTTTGTGGCGACAGATACTGTAGTGTGATCTGCAGATTGTTCCTGTCTAACATTTAACAGGAACATGTTCTGACATTTCTTCCTGGTTCCTTCTGGTAGGTTTCCAAGGATTGTTTAATATAATTCTAGATGTTTCTCTGCATGACACTAACTGTTAGGAAGATATTGGAAATTGTGCATTGGTTCAATTATGACGAGACTGTTTACTTAAAAGGCCAATACCAACACCATAACCAGTACATCTTCTTGTTTTGGATCAGGTGCTTCGGTGGTGGGATAAACCCAATACTGGAGATCCCCAGGAACCTCATACAACCACCATAGATGAACCCTAGGCAACTGTGAAGCAGTTGAATGATTAAACATAAAATCAGGGTTGCCCACAACTACCACGAGGGGAACCTGTGCTTCCTCCTATCCCTTTACCCTTTGTACACGGAGTAGAGGGATTACATCTAACAGTGGGGTCACCTAACCAACCCTACAAGATTGTCTAATGATTTATTTTCACATTCTTTTCCAAGTCAACCACTCCCCGATGTCCTAACCATGCCTCAAACCACGCACCTGGATCACAGTTTGTTTCGGCTTCGCAATGCCAACCTCAGTCAGATTGTGAGTGCTGCTCAGAGGATAAAACACGAGGAATGTGAGCTTGATAGCGTTCTGGAGCAAGCCGAAGACTGGCTAACACGGCTAAAAGCCATGGTTGAGGAGGTAAGAACTTTTATTAAGAACACGGCAGCAAAGAAAAAAGCTAACTTTTAAAGCAAACATTAGAAAGTAGAGATGGTTATTGATGGTATATATGTGCTATAAATGTTGATAGAAATAACACTATGCTGTAACTATGCAAACTTCGATTGAGGCAAATTGAGAAATTCAGAAGGACTACGGATGGGGCAGGTCTCTCAAACCAAACTGAGAGCTGAATGAACATAGGGGCCTCTGGACCTGAATCTCCAGACTCATTCCCCCAATATAGGCCCCAAAGAAGGATGGGGTGAAGACAAAATCCGGGTGAGAGCAATGGGATAGTGTTCCAATGTGAATGAGAAAAATTACCAGAGGCCCAGTGGAGACTAGAGTAATGGGTAGAGGCCCAGTGGAGACTAGAGTAATGGGTAGAGGCCCAGTGGAGACTAGAGTAATGGGTAGCGGCCCAGTGGAGACTAGAGTAATGGGTAGAGGCCCAGTGGAGACTAGGGTAATGGGTAGCGGCCCAGTGGAGACTAGAGTAATGGGTAGAGGCCCAGTGGAGACTAGAGTAATGGGTAGAGGCCCAGTGGAGACTAGAGTAATGGGTAGAGGCCCAGTGGAGACTAGAGTAATGGGTAGAGGCCCAGTGGAGACTAGGTAATGGGTAGAGGCCCAGTGGAGACTAGGTAATGGGTAGAGGCCCAGTGGAGACTAGGGTAATGGGTAGAGGCCCAGTGGAGACTAGAGTAATGGGTAGAGGCCCAGTGGAGACTAGAGTAATGGGTAGAGGCCCAGTGGAGACTAGAGTAATGGGTAGAGGCCCAGTGGAGACTAGAGTAATGGGTAGAGGCCCAGTGGAGACTAGAGTAATGGGTAGAGGCCCAGTGGAGACTAGAGTAATGGGTAGAGGCCCAGTGGAGACTAGAGTAATGGGTAGAGGCCCAGTGGAGACTAGAGTAATGGGTAGAGGCCCAGTGGAGACTAGGGTAATGGGTAGAGGCCCAGTGGAGACTAGGGTAATGGGTAGAGGCCCAGTGGAGACTAGGGTAATGGGTAGCGGCCCAGTGGAGACTAGGGTAATGGGTAGCGGCCCAGTGGAGACTAGGGTAATGGGTAGAGGCCCAGTGGAGACTAGAGTAATGGGTAGAGGCCCAGTGGAGACTAGAGTAATGGGTAGAGGCCCAGTGGGAATTGGAGGAATGGGAAGAAGCCCAATGAGGATGAGAAGAATTGGTAGAAGTGAAGTGTTATGAGAGAGATGGCTCAGAAGCCTAATGAGTTTCAGAAAAATCATTAGAGGCACAGTAGTGGTGAGAGAGACCGGTCAGAAGCCCATTGAGGATGGGTAGAGGCACAGTGGGATGACGGAGATGAGTCAGAAGCCCAGTGAGGATGGGAAGCATGGGTAGAGGCACAGCTGAGTGAAAAATATGGGTCAGAGGCCAAACGAGGATGGGAAGAATGGGTAGAGACGCAAGTGGGAATAAAAGGAATGGGTAGTAGTTTCAAGGACTCAGCAAATTTATTTTCATTGTGACTTGCCTCCCACACCATTGGTTCTTCTGGGGTTGGTAAAGGGTTGGGTCTTCCACTGGTATTGATATTTTGGAATAAATGTGATCTAATAATATATATAATATACATGATTATGATTTTGGTCTTGTAAGGATTCCTTCTGCTATTTCACCAACCATAAAATACTCTCCTGATGCCACATTCCAGTTTAGCTTGATGTCCATCAGCTTTTGGGGCAGCGTCAAGAGCCATGCATGCAAAATACAAGTATATCATTTTTAAATAAAGAAATTTAAATTTGATAAAATGGAGAAACTGGCCTATGAATATCCTAATGGTATGATGAGATCATATTGAGGTCCTTCCACAACCCCAACCGAGCACAATACCTAAACCTAGCCGAAGAGTTGGTGGTCTCTTGACCTTTGCTTCTTGTAACAGCTCAAGAAAAAAAAAGGCTTAGATGTGGGCACTCTACACTCAGGCCCTTCCAAATATTTCTACTGTTGGCGAGCGTAGATGTACATTGTATTCGGGATTCCATTTAGATATTACTAAACATTAATGATGGCTGTCTACGCTGTGGTGCTTTTTTCCGTAATTTTTCAATTTTCAGCTGTATTTTGTAAAGTTTATGTTGGAGCTGGGCTCTAATATTTTCTGAATCCACGTTTTTTTCAGCCGCAGAACAGCTTGCCAGATATAGTGATTTGGATGTTACAAGGAGACAAGCGTGTGGCTTATTACAGAATGCCAGCCCACCAAGTCCTTTTCTCCAGGAACGGCTCCAAATATTGCGGCAAGAACTGCGGGAAACTTCAGACAATATTTCTAAAAGTATGTTTTCTTCTTCTTAAGGTTTTCTCCCCCCCCCCTCTCTCTGTAAGGTTTCGAGTCTTACGAACTGGCTTGAGTGACCTTTTTCCCTCCCCAATTGATTGGAATTTTTGTTCCTGAAATCAAGTGTGACTCAGAAATAACACATAGGAACTGGTGATCTGTTTTCCTGAGACAAAAAGAATGAGAAAGTTCAAAACCATAACGTTGATTGCTAATCCACAATCACGAGGGCTTATTCATCAAGCGCACGCACAGAAATTTAATGAGTGTGTAGCCAACTTGACCAAAAGGTCAATCGTTCACTTATTTTGCCTAACATTTTGCCAGTTTTCAACATAAAGACCCTTCCAGCAGGAACGTAGGTAATGTAAGGGGGTTCAACAGTTTAGTGAATAGATCGTACAGTAGCATTTTTGTGTCGGTTCTGATAGTGATCGGTAAATCACGCGCCATTGTGTATTAATACAGTATTCCATACCGAGCTTGGACTCGGCTCGGTGATACGTGAGTTGACTTAAATGAAACTGGATTTCTTGTTTTTAGCATTGTATAAACCCTGTGTGCTATATGTTTGTTTTTCTAGGAATTTCCAAATTTCCAACGGCATTTCTCGGTAACGAAGTCCACATATGGTTTTTATATATATATATATATGTATATGTTCCTTGTTGGCAATAAGTGTTTGTGTTGTGTAACCCTCACTGACTTAACATTACAACTTACATTTTCCATACTATTTTCTTGTACTTTAATGTGATGTCTATTTTTTTAATACCCTGAGACACAAGTCACGGGCATGGAAGCATAGTTGTAGGGTGCAGGCCCCATAATCGATTTTAGTTCATTGCCTTCTCCTGTGCAGAATGTTTGTATAATCTGTGATTATGCAAGAATGCTGTTGTCTATCTGTCTATTGTCTGGTCCATGTGTATCTTGTTATCAGTTGAGAGGATTAACCTCCCAGCCAACCCTGATCTCAGGAATGTGTTGATGTCCATTTATATTTGAATAGTTTGTAAATCTGCCTTGTCAGGCAAACACTGTCACAATAGCTGATTCCTGTTACAATGGTTTATATAATTACTATGTGGTCACTAATTATTAATTTATGTAACTTCACTCTGTTATCTAATGTAGTCAGGCATTCTGATACGCAGCCTGTGATTAAATGCCACCATATTGTTTCATGTCTGGCTCACTTGAGGCTGGGGGGACGACAGGGTGTACTTCTCATTTGTCTCTAGCCCTCCTGGAACTGTATATATACAATAAACGTGTTCAGTCTATCTGTTCCATTCTAACCCTGAAAGACCCCAGATCTACAGACTCGTCTTATTTCTGGGGGATGCTAGCAATGCTCTCCCGTCTTTAAGCTGCAACCAAGGAAGATGTGACCCTGTTGGGGTACAGAGATCTGTTACGTACCCCATATGTTACTCTTTCAATAATCATCCAACAACAATCTGAATTATCCCTATGTCATTTGTCATATAACCTGCAAAAACTCTCCCAAAATACTAAACCAAGACAATTTGCAATATCAAGATATAAAATCCCCTTCCCTTCACTGATTTAGGCTGCTGTCAGATGAGCGTAGTGTTCACGTCCGTGATTGCGCCTAAAAGTACGTCCGTGATAGCATGAAAGAAAGTCCATTGGAGCCCGACACATGAAGTACGTCCGCACTGAACTGCGGACGCACAACGGCCGCGGCCCACGGACGCAAGGCAGGCAAGAACGTACAACCCCTAGAACGGCCGCACAAAGTGCGCTGCGTCCGCAACGTCTGCATAGCTTTGTGTGTGAGTGATGGAACGTGGTCAGACGGACTGCATTTATACATCCAGCATTTTTCACGGACAAAATGGTTTTGCTTTTTAATTTATTTTCCCTCCTACATCCGTCAAAATATATACGTCAGTGAAAAAAACAGACTGTCTGGCCACTACTGTGTCTTCCGTACTAACGTACGTCCGTGTGCACGGACGTACATTCCGTAGAAATCACGCTCGTCTGACCCTAGCCTTATAGCTAAGGGCTTGAGGAAATGCTTTGTAATTCTGAGTCACATACCTTTTGTGTCGATTTATATCGCTGACTGTGCTCTCGCTGGATCTCCAGTACCCACAGGAAGGCAATAAGGTCCCCAAGATGCCAGCCCAAGTGCGCGTCCAGCTGTGGTTCGGACTCTCAGTGGATCAAAAGGAATTCAACAGTTTCGCTCAGGGGAAACTATCGGTTTTTGCAGAAACTGTAAGTGTAATGCCTTTTTTTGTTTCTGTTTTGATCTCTTTTAGTATGTGTTCCATAGAGGTCCATGATGCTTTGAGGTTAATTTAATGGATTCTCTAGGTATTTCATTGTATTTATTATGACAAGGTCTATGAAGCCCAGGAGACAAAATATTAATTTCAAAATTGGTTCAGAAATAAATTTCTGACCTGGGGCTCGCCTTCATTCCATCGGCTGTTTTTTTGAAAAAAAAAATATATATATATTGCCGGCTTTCAGTCGCTATCTGCCTGATTCAGTTGAAAAAATTCTGCCCTGGCCAATATTCGAAAAATGACGGTGGTCCAAAAAACGCTGGCCGGTATAACGAATGAAAATGCTTATTTTCGGCCAGCAGCATACAGATTTGTGACCTTAAACATAACGATTAGAAATATATGATGTTTAATAAGAGAGTTCAGTCATATTCCCTCAATTTCCGTGCCTGAAAATCCATTTATCAACACAATTTAGCATTTGAAATGATTTTGGAAATCAGCCCCCGATAAATTCGAACCGAATCTCTAAAGCTGATATTTTCATCATAAAGTATAGCCGTGAGAGCCGATATTCGATCCAAATTTTTATTGGGAATTGAATTGCTGGTAAGCCTGAATTTCTCGAACCAGAAATGGCAGAAAAATGTCCCCGTTCTGGCCATCAGTCTGAATTAAATCAAGCCTCTAGTTGACTCTATTAGAGAGTTAAAGCACTTCAGATATCAGAGATCGGTCAGCTGTTCAGTCATGAGTCCCGAGCTAATGTTATTTACAATTGTCACGTCCCACGCTGTCCTGGGTTCCCAGCGGCCTGCAGCGCCTTCCTCGCTGACTGGCCCTGAGTGAAATAGCAGAGGGTCACTGACACAGGGAGGTGCAGCGTGATGACATGGCGCCCGCCAAGTTTAAAACCAGTCTGAGCCCTGGTTCCTGAGCCCTGATGTGGTTCTCACTCCTCAGTGCTTTCTTTGTGATTTATTTGTCTTCTTCTCACTCGTGTATGACTCTGGCTTGACTAATGACTCTCCTGGCTCTTAACCCTTTGGCTCTTGGCTGACAACCCAATCTGGGATCTGACCTCTGGCAATCCTGTCTGACTATCTTCTCTGGCATAACGACCCCTGGTACTTGGCTGATGATCCCCTCTGGCGATACGACCCCTGGCACTTGGCTGACGATCACCTCTGGCAATACAACCCCTGGCACTTGGCTGACAATCTCCACTGACAATAGGACCCCTGGCACTTGGCTGATGATCCCCTCTGGCGATACGACTTAAGCACTTGGCTGACCATCCCCTCTGGCGATACGACCCAAGCACCTGGCTGATGATCCCCTCTGGCGATATGACCCAAGCACCTGGCTGATGATCCCCTCTGGCGATATGACCCAAGCACCTGGCTGATGATCCCCTCTGGCAATAGGACCCCTGGCACTTGGCTGATGATCCCCTCTGGTGATACGACCCCTGGCACTTGGCTGACGATCCCCTCTGGTGATACGACCCCTGGCACTTGGCTGACGATCCCCTCTGGCGATACAATCCCTGGCTTTTGGTTAACAGTCAGCTTTGATATTATATTAACCCCTTGCATCTGACTCACAAGCACCCTGGTATTAAACCCTGGTATCTGGATCACAAACATTGTAGTACATTAACCCCTGATATCTGGCTCACGTGTATCTCATTAACCCCTGATATCTGGCTCACGTGTATCTGATATCTGGTATCACGTGTATTAAACCCTGGTGTTTATTATTTATTCCTATTTGTGTTTACCTCTGGTACGGTTTATATTTGGTAATAGGCAGAATTACTGGCCACTTCAAGGCCTGGCAGTGTAGGATAGCTTGGCTGCATATAGGGATTAAACATTACAGTATATCCAGGAGGTACGTGACAGTAATGATTACATGAGTCATCTCAGACAAGTGCAGGTAAAACACAATGGCACTACTTGGTGTCAACTCTGATATTCATGAATAGATCCTGCTATTTAATGTACAACATGGAAATACTGATATTTCAGTGTCGGCATTTGAAAGAAGTAACCTTTACTTATATTTTGCAGTACGAAAACCAAACCAAGCTGGCACTGGTTGGAAACTGGGGGACAACTGGGCTCACGTACCACAAGTACTCTGACTTGACTGGAAAAATCAAGCTTCCCAAGGACAGCTTTAAACCATCCTCTGGTTGGAACTGGGCAGGCGACTGGTTTATTAGCCCCGAAAAGACGTAAGTTCATCCAAAAATGTTGATCTGTGTCGGAATATCCCACCAACGTCTAGATCCCAACTGATGAATCTCAATGACCTATCATGTGGACATTTACTCAGAAGTTGTGCATGTAGAGTAAAGTTGACCATAGGAAGACCCATGCCCCAGGGAAATGGTAATTCTCGAGGCTGGCCAAAAACCCCCATGAGATATAGAGGTATAGACTTGGGTTATTGCCCTTTTTTGTTTTCTACATTTTACATTATTAAATACCACAGAACTCGATTTTTCTTTAGGTGTTGATTTCTTGGACGATGTTTTGACATAAGCCTTCGCTTCAATTTAAAAACCAGACCTGGTTGATCGTATTGTATGATCTGTAATGTATCACAGAGCCCCTTGGCATAACGTGATGTTATTTTATCAATTTTCTCCTCAGAGCTCTGGATATCCTTGGCATTTGGCACCACTTCTTGGGAAAAGTCTTTTACGTGTTTTAAGGGGGTGGGGGTGGACACCAGGTTTTGGAACACCAATAAGATTTCCAAGGGGCCCTTTCTTAACGTTTCAATGAGTGCCAAGGCTTAGGTTTCTAGTTTCCGTGCCAGTTTTTGCATACAATGATTGTGCAGCTCCACTGGTCTCCTAAGTGGTCGATTAACTCTGTATACCTTATCTATGCATCGGCTTCCCGAGTCTATTTATGTCAGTTTGGAATTTAACATATTTCAGAAGGAAAACCATGGATAACTGAAAGAATATCTGGAAAATCTTCCCAATTATATCATTTTTTTCAAGCATATTTTTGCTCCCCCCCCCCACACGTAACAGAAAATACATACAGTATATGTATACCATTATCCAAGGTTTCCAATATAATGCCAATTAATTGTGCAAAATACAACAGATTTTGGTGCTCGGTCGGCTCCGCAAAGGTGCTTTTAATGCATTTTAGGCTCCTATCTATCAGGAGTGACAAAAATCAGCAATGGCTAACATGATCACTTCATTTCCCATTCATAAGAGCCTGAAACATGCCTTATAACATCCTCCTGAACACATAAATAGGGATGAGCGTTCGATTCGGATCTGATCAGAGTTCGATTCGAACATCGCCCGTTCAGCTGTTCATCGAACTCCGAACATTTCCGCGTGTTCGCCGCATGTTCGTCCACATTGCACCACAATGGACCACAATGCACTTTTCCACTGGCCTGAAGCTTGTAATTGGCTACAGCCTTGCACCTGACCAATCAGGTGCAAGACTATGCCAATCACGGCTCAGAGTCCTGATTGGGCAAATTTTGCCCAATCATGGGCTCACAGAGGTAAGTTCCGCAGCACACTATATAAGGCTTCCCTGCCTGCAGCCCCAGCGTGTGTGTTTGCAGGAGTGAATCAGAGAGGAGAGGAGATTGTTCTGTCAGGTTGTATCAATGACGTTGTAGGAGATTTCTGGGAATTAGAATCTGTGTTGGCTCTGCCAGACTTTCAGGGACAGTGTGTTTCAGTGAGTTACGGTGTGAAGGCACTTGCTGCCACCAAAGGTAAAATATTTGGGTGCACTGCCACTGACGCCTATATTACCAGATTCATATCATTTTAATATTTGACCGCAGGGTCTAACCCTGCACTCTTCCACAATACCACAAAGGGGTTACGGTGTGAAGGCACTTGCTGTCACCAAAGGCAATATATTTGGGTGCACTGACGCCTGTACCAGATTCATATCATTTTAATATTTGACTGCAGGGTCCAACCCTGCACTCTTCCACAATACCACAGAGTGGTCACGGTGTGACGGCACTGTTGCCGACACTAAAGGCCCAATTTTAAAGCACCTATTGTTAATTTCATCCAAAACCTGCATAAGTTTCACCATAATTTAGCCCAAAAAATCTCTAAACTTGTTCTGCGTGTCCTAAAACATCTCCTCTTTTCATACAGGCTGCCGCCCCAAGCAGTTGTTTATGAATAGATTAAAGGAAAACCATTTACCGTCATTTGAAATGTCATTTGAAATATAATTTTTTTGTTTTTAAATGTTTCTATACATCCTACAAATCCGCCACTTCACGGGCAGGTTATGGGGACCTTCTAGGCACGATATTTGAAGGAATTTTTCGTTTTTATTCTTATCCTTTATTTTATGCAAAACTCACTGTTCCTTTAACCCCTTAAGGACCGCTGATGTACCCTGTACGTCCTGTCCTCGGGTCTCCCTTAGACCCGCGGACGTACAGGGTACGTCAGCGGCGCCTAATCCCCCTCCCGCCCGATACTCACCTCCCTCGCTGGTGTTAAATTCTAGTTTTCCATTATAATTACCATAAACCTTTTTCAAGTTTCTTCTTATATATCAAAACCGAAGTAAGGCGCTGCGCGACTCTGATCAGAGGAGACGATAGACACAACCACACCGAGATATGGCAGATTATCATCTGATCAGTCCGTGGTCTGTCAGGTTTGTTTATTGTTTCAACATCCAATAGAAATGTTCGTTATATAGAAACTTCCTGCAGAGTTCACTCCCAACATAGGAATGTGATACAACAACCAATCAGAGCAGATACATTTCTACATCATGTAACAAAGATTTTGCAGGCATTTCTAAGTTAACACAGGATATCTATTTCCATCACCCCGCTGACTAGCCTCGAGAGGAAACGAAATTGAACAGACACCGTGCTGGAACAAGGAGGGGGGGATTTCACACTAATGCAAAAATTAAAAAACTACCTATCATATTAAAATACCTTTCAGCTGGATCCCTCGGCGATCTGGCAGGGAGGAAGCCTGCACATGTGATTTACATGGGCAGGCGAGGCTGATGACGTCATCCCCATGCCAAGCAATGGAGGGGAGGGGGGGCTCCTTCGGAGCCCTCTATCTCCCCAACCATTGCAGCTAGGGAGATGCTTTTTACACCGCTGAAAAGGGGAGAGGTGTATAGCATTAACTGTTTCGCCGCCGGATCACGTTTCGGCGCCAATTGGCGCCAAAATGCGATTCGAACCTGGAGGGGGGCTGACATCTTGGATGTCAGCCAAGCCTCCAGGTCCCCTCCACCCACTGACAACCTCACCATATGTGTGAGGATGTCAGTGGGCCAGTGGGCCAGCTAACCATCTAGCTGCCATGTAGAGATAAGGGAATCCTAAGGGATCCATGGCAGCTAGATGGTTATATTTGACATCATTTGAAAGGCCTGATTATGGCCTTTCCAATGATACCAAACATGACCAGGTTTGGTTTAAAAAAATTAAATAAAATAAAAAAATGTTTTTTTTTTTAAAGTTTTTTTTGTCTGGGGGGGTTTAATCGAATAGGACCTAGGCTGTTATCTAAAAATAATTAGCACAAAATGGTCAGAATGAGCGCAGCGCACATAGGTGAACTGTCTCAGCAGTGAAGGGGTTAAAAAGCAAACGCATGTAAAAATTGAGTATTTCTAGTCTCGGGACAAAATTTTGAACCTATTTAGCCGGGGTCTTTTTGGGTGGTTGTAGATTTTGGGGATTAAATTACGAAAAAGTGTGTGTTTACCATTTTTTCCTCATATTTTATATTTTTTTTATAGTAAATTATTCGATATGATGGAAATAATGGTATTTCTAGAAAGTACATTTAATGGCGGGAAAAAGGGTGTATTATATGTGTGGGTTGAATAAACGAGTAAGAGGAAAATTTGACCTAAACACTAACAGCGCAGAAACGTAAAAACAGCAGCGGTCACTAAAGGACGGATTTGTGTAAAACCGCCCGGTCACTAAGGGGTTAAAAACTTTTTTTTTTTACTTTTTGTCTTTGTTTTCTGTCCCCAAGGGCACTACCCACTACCCGGACCCCCATACACCTTTTATGGCAAATATCTAGCATATATGCTCTCTTGGAGGGCACTCTAAAAATCAAACGTTCAGGTCTCTTTGACTTACATTGAGTTCGGATCGTGTTTGAGTTCGAACTCGAACTTTTGAAATTGTTCGAGTTCAAAGTCGAACCAAACACGGGGGCGTTCGGCTCATCCCTACACATAAAGAGCTCAATTAACTCCATGTATGATTCTATTGGCTGTTACAGCTAATTTAATAACTACCTATACATTTTTTTTAAAAAAAACAATACACAGCTGCAAATGCGCTAAAGCGTAGATTGCAATATGTAATATCTATCTATGTCACTCTCCTTGTTAAATCGTAATAAAATACTGGAATGACAATATTTTATAACTATTTTATCATTGAGTATATTTATTATAGTATTTTATTATTTTTATTAATCTAAAAATTAATAATAGCCACTCACGTCTCCGATGGGCCCTCTCTCCGTGCTGGATGAATTTAACTACTTCCAATTGAAGTCGTACCTGAGAAGCCTCAATTGCGGATACAGCCTAAGCCGCCCCTTGCTCCCATTTGAAACCCTCGGTCATGCAGGGGAAGCCCTAGCACACGGTGTCTCCACCTTACATGGCCTGCTGCTGGCAGGTGACTCTACAGTCCCCTCTTTCGTTTCTCGATGGGATCGCGAACTGGATACGATCATATCGGAGGAACAATGGTCTAATACATTTGCCTTGATCCATAAAGGTAGTAGCGCAACACGTATTCAGGAGACGTCGTATAAAATAGTCGCGTTTTGGTATCGCTCTCCTGCTTTTTTGCACCAAGTATACCCTTCACACCCGCCTCATTGTTGGCGCTGTGAAACAGACAGAGGCACATATCTCCATACATGGTGGTCCTGCCCCAGCCTGACGCCGTTCTGGACTCAGGTCCGGGATGCAATACTTCAAATAACGGACGAAGATCTACCTCTGACCCCTGAGTGTTTCCTCCTCCTACACCTTCCATTCCCCCTCAAAAACCTTAAGCGTTCGGTCCTCCTTCTTATGATTTTCGCTGCTCAGGCCCTGATACCGGCTCTTTGGAAGACGACTAGGACCCCCACTGTACGGGAATGGATAACACGAGTGGAGGAATATCGCTCCATTGACCAGCTGGATGCTAGATGTCGTGGACTGCCTGATGATTCAACCACAAAGTGGTACTATTGGGACCGGTATGCCGCGAATAATCGAGCACCTAGTTCTGCTTCCTAATGCCGCGAATGCGTCTGGGGTCCCCCGGGGTGGAGCCGTATGAGAACACTGCCCTACTTGAGGGGACTTATATCCCTCTATCTCGCATTCTCTTTTTCTCTCCTCCACCTTTGCTCAACTTTCTCCTCTACCTTTCCTATCTTTTATTTTTTGTGACCTCCCACCACCCACCCACGCCCACCCCCTCTCTTTAGCATCTCCTTTTCTCTCTACTCCCTATACTCCCCCTACTTCTCCATCATACGCTACACCCTTTCTCTCCACATTGGTAGACTGAGATGACTCAAGGCCCGTCGTCCTCGGCATAGGGGACGCTCTGGGACATGGGGACCTTTCTTCCTTTCTTTGGTGCTACGTAATTTTTCATATACTCGTTATATAATACCTTTACTTACTTATGTACACTATGTATTCCTTTGTCCTTATAGAAATATGTATATCTGTATTCTGTGTTTTCTGAATAAACTTTGAATTTCAAAAAAAATAAAAAAAATAAAAAAAATTAATAATAAAATATAAAATACTATAATATACACCTAATAATTGAACTGTTTTTATTATTCTTATACTTTATATAATTGTAGCAAGTTGCTATGATCTTGTTTTATTATAACTGATTTACTGTTAAGTATATTCATTATAGAGGGTTATTCACTAACGTCCGAATCTACCTCCCATTTGCACCGAACGTTGAAATTCCCTGTAGGTGCAATTTCAGGGAAATTCGTTTGACTGAGCTGTCAATTCGACAGCACTGAAATTGGCCGATAGAGAACTATCTGTCTATTCAAAGAACGCTGAATTGCACCCAAATTTTGGCGAAATTACCTGATTTTTGTGATTTCAACTAATCAGATTTAAACAGGCGATTCTATTATGTTTCATTGTAATAAATGTAATATTTTTTTTAAAAAAAATTTAAGGACGGTTTATTTTTTACAAAAAACTTTTTTTAATTTTTGAAAGACTTTTTGTGTTTTTAAACTTTTAACAGACTTATTTTATTAATTTCAAAAGACCTTTCTATTATTTAGACACATTTTTACTCCATTTTTATTGATTTAAGATCCTATTTGGAGAATAGGAGATTCCCCCCACCCCAGTTTGGTGGAATTCGCCAAGGTTATTTCATCGCAATTCAGTGATCTTTGTCCAATAACTCCTTCGTTTACTCTATTTTCAGCAGATTACAGTTACCTTTTGATAAATAGTGAATTCTCTGAATTTAAAAAAAGAATGGAATCTTCGAAGCAAGTCGAAATGCAAAGCACCAAAAGTTTGTTATTTTCGATGCTTTGTGAATAGACCCCATAGTATTTTAAGTATTTTTATTAATATAAAAATAATAATAATAAATTTTTTAAGATATATATTTATTGCTTAATTATATTAATGGAATAGCTACTATTATTTTATCTTATATTGTTATAACAAGTTTTGTTATCTTATTTTATTACTGCTGTCATATTAAATATATTTATCATATTTTATGAATACTTTTTATTATTAATAATTATTATTGTACTTTAATTTTAATTGTTTTAATAAAATACTATAATAAAAACTTGTTATAATGGTTTTAGTATTAATAATAATTACTATAAAATACTTTAATCAAACCCTTATAACACGTATTTTTAATTGTATTTTTTTAAAACTATATGAAGTATAATAACTTTTGTTATCAAGTACATTATAGTATTTGATCAAGGTTTTTATTAATAACAGAAAACTATAATAAGAAAAAAAGGTGTCATCTGTGCTCGTTTCTATACGAGAGCAGATGACACCTTTTTTTCTTGCTATATTTTATACAGGAACTGGGTGGTTAGGTTACTCCTGGTTGTTGCAGCCGCTCTAGTGAGCATGGGCGCGACACCGCCTTTTCTGTATGTAAGCAAACTATAATAAACTTAACAACATAAAAGCCTGTAATAAATATACGTATGTTATTTTAAGGAATAGGGGTTATTCACAGAGCACCAAAACGTCACTGACCTTTCGGTGCTCTGTCATTCCCCGCACTAAGGGGAATTAAATTTCCCCCACCCTGCAGTGAATTCAGCATTCACCACGGGTCCCCGAAGTGCAGGGAATCCGCCGCCAAATGCTGCCACCAACCTGCCGCAAACCCGTCACCTCCTGCCAGACATCCGCCGCAAACACGCCGAACAGCTGCCAAATGCAGCCACCGAGCACAGCGCCGAAAGCCTAAATATAAAAAAAAAAAAAAAAAAGCCGACAAGCCGCCGGACGGGTAAAAAAACAAAAAAAAACAATACGATTGAAAGTGTCAAAACTGAAACGCTGTTTGCAAAAAACTACTGAACAAAAATGCCTGGAATTTACATATAAGATCCAATGAATGATAATAAAAAGGTCTGTTACAGAAAAAAAGGAAAAACTCTTTTTATCCTCCCTGGCGGTCTAAGTTTTTCAAAATTTCGTGTCTAAAAGCGTCTCAATTTTTTTTTAAAGGAAACGTGTTTTTGTACATAGTTAGCCTGTAATAATTAGGAATCACGCACTGAAATCCGTGCAATCAAGACTTCTTACTGGTAAAATCCTTTATAAATTAATAAATAAATAAATAAAATAGTAAATACACTGAGTCCGATAAAGTTTGAAACACGACATAATAATTTATTATCCCAAAAATATTTATCCAAAATAATGCAAATAAATGATATTCAATAAAATACAACCAAAAACACTGAAATCTGTCTGAAAACAAGGGTGAGACGATGTATGGTCTATTTCTTATCCTGTACTGCCACCTAGTGGCCGTTCATTAACATTGCACTTTGGATTACAGTGTGTATTATGAATGAAGTTTGCTGCGGTCCCGCCCCCTGCATCATGTGACTCGCAGGGAGCCTTCCAGGAAGCAGCTCGCGGCGCTCACACTGCGGGGGACAGCCAGGGAGCCAGGAGGAGGTGAGTATGCAGCCCAAGTGTGGCTCGGGGTTACCGTTCACGGTAGTGAAATTTAACCCTGAGTCACACTCGGGAATACCGCCAGGGAGGTTAAAAATAACATTTTTTTTTCCAGAAAAAATCCCCAAAAATCCCTTTCAAGATCCTAAAAAAAAAAATCAATATAGAGACTTTTTGCTGCAGATTAAAATAATAAACGGTTTATTAGATATTGGATAAAAACGAGAATATTTTTTAACATTGAAATCTATGGGATTCGCCTGATTAAACCTGCCGAATGAAACTACCGAACATCAGGGCATTTCACTGACATTTCTCTGCTGTTCGGTGTCTCTGAATAGATTAACCATCACTTCTCTATGGGGGATTTTACTGCCATTGAGCGGGCACTGAATTTCAATGGCAATTCGCCAAAATTTGGCGAACTGCCTGCTTTCTAAATATGCTGAATGGCAACTGGGGGAAATTCACTGCTCGGTGCCATTTCGGGGCCAGATCGACCCTGTGAATAATACTTCAGATTGATTTTTGTGAATAATCCTTAATGTCTTAATTTTAAGCAAGTTTATTTTCAATTTTAAGGAAGTTGGTGTCTTTATTGACTGGGATTTTTCTTTTGTCTGTGCAAAAAGTGCATAATCACCAAGCACATTGATCTTTGTGTTCTTCTTTTCAGAACATTTAGTAGGAATTTGAAATACCGTTCACTCAGATCAAACTCCTAAAAATATTTTTTCAATGGCTTTTAAATTTAAGGGATCTCCAGGAGATTCAAGAGGGATCATATCTTTTTTTTTTTTTTTTTTTTTTTAAATTTTTATTTTGTAAATAAATCCGCTTACAGTTACATATCAAAGTGAGGGTCACTCAAAACTGTCATCATAGGTACAGCATAAGGAAAATAATAAACGTCCCCAGATAGGGGGGTCTCAGCTGAACATAGCGATCAAAGGGGGGAAGGGGGGAAAAATAATAAACGTCCCCAAATAGGGGTTCTCAGCGGAACATGGCGATCAAGGGGGGGGGGAAGGGGGGAAAAATAATAAACGTCCCCAGATGGGGGGGGGGGTCCTCAGCGGAACAGAGCGATCAAAGGGGGAAGGGGGGAAAAATAATAAACGTCCCAAAGAGGGGGTTCTCAGCGGAACATAGCGATCAAAGGAGGGAAGGGGGGAAAAATAATAAACATCCCCAGATAGGGGGTTCTCAGCGGACATAGCAAACAAAAGGGGGAAGGGGAGAAAAATAATATACGTCCCCAAATAGGGGGTCCTCAGCGGAACATAGCAATCAAGGGGGGGAAGGGGAGAAAAATAATAAACTTCCCCAAATAGGGGGGGGGGGTTCTTAGCGAAACATAGCAATCAAGGGGAAAGGTCAGGGGTGGGAGGTGTAGAACAACTTTCAGTCTTCAGCGAAAAAACGACAAAAAACGACAAAAAAGATCTACAACAATCAGGAAAAATCCAGAGAACTCGAACTTAAGCAGAAAAATGCAGTGGAAGGGGAATGATAGTCCTCAATCCGGTTGCAACTCCAGTGGATCCGGCGACAGTCCCGCCGCCGCAAGATCAGTCCAGGCCATCGAGGGATCGGTGATCGTATAGGCTAAGTTGGCATGCGTCACTACCAGTGAGCCCGCCAAGCCCCATCTGTAGCGAATCCCTTTGCGGCGAAGGGTAGTTGTCACGTTCCGAAATCGTCGGCGAGCCAGCAGGGTCTGGAACGGGAGGTCATGGTACAGTGCTAGCGTAGAGCCCTCAAAATGCACGGGGTCCCGTGCGCCAGGAGTATTCATAAGCTTCACTTTAAGAGGGATCATATCTTAAATGCATCTGGTGATTAATCAGAGTAGGATGAAACTGAAAATATAAAGAACGCATGGGTATAAGCACAACCAAAACTAGAGAGAGACCAGATCGGTCAGAAAGCAAGAGACGAGCTACAAAGTTCTTGATTGTCTCACATCGATTTTTGTTATGTATTTGCATTTTTTGTATTCTCTGTAATCACTAGGGTACGTTAGTTTTTTATTGTTTTATTTTGTGATTTTGTGTCTTTATCGCTACTTTACAGAGATCCGGAACAGCCGTGTATTTTTCTTTTGCTTTTCACTTGTTATCTCGAGACAATAATTTGTTATCTCGCGATAACAAGTGATTTTTTTCGATAACTGCTTTCAAGATTTTTCGAACGTGGTCAAAACAAAGATGCCTCCTGCTGCTTTTCAAAGCAGATTTTGTCTAACAAAATTCGGCTGAAGTCAAATTCTTCCATAAAATTTTGGCTCCCATATTACAGTGTCCTTTAGGGCTAGGGTTAGAAATTGGGGCTACGGTTAGAAGTTAGGATTCATAATTAGGGCTAGGGTTAGCACTAGGGTTAGGGTTAGCACTAGAGCTATGGTTAGCGATTAGGGCTATGGTTAGAAGTTAGGGTTAGATGTTAGGGTTAATAATTAGGGCTATGGTTAGCATTAGGGTTAGAGGTTAGGTTTAGAAATTAGGCCTAGGGTTAGAAATTAGGGTTAGCACTAGGGTTATGGTTGGAAATTAGGGTTAGCACTAGGGTTATGGTTAGAAATTAGGAATAGGGTTAGAGATTAGGGTTAGAAATTAGGGCTAGGGTTAGCACTAGGTTTATGGCTAGAAATTAGGGCTAGGGTAGAGGTTAGGGTTAGAAATTGGGACTAGGGTTAGAAATTAGGGTTAGCACTAGGGTTATGGTTAGAAATTAGGAATAGGGTTAGAGATTAGGGTTAGAAATTAGGGCTAGGGTTAGCACTAGGTTTATGGCTAGAAATTAGGGCTAGGGTAGAGGTTAGGGTTAGAAATTGGGACTAGGGTTAGAAATTAGGGTTAGCACTAGGGTTATGGTTAGAAATTAGGGTTAGGGTTAGCATTAGGGCTAGGGTTAGAAATTATGGTTAGGGTCAGCACTAGGTTTATGGTTAGAAATTTAGGGCTAGAGTTAGAGGTTAGGGTTAGAAATTAGGGCTAGGGTTAGAGGTTAGCGTTAGGATTAGGACTAGGGTTATGTTTAGAAACTAGGGTTAGACGTTAGGATTAGGGTTAGCACTGGGGTTATGGTTAGAAGTTAGGTTTAGAAATTAGGATTAGGGCTAGGGTTAGAAATTTCTAGATTTAACGCTAACCCTAAATAATACTGTAATATGGGAGGAATCAAAAATTGAAAACCGTAATTATGAGAAAACAAATTTGTTATCATGAGATAACAAGTGACAATAAAAAGGAATAATACACGGCCGCTCTGGACTTTCATATTAATTAGATGCTTTTTTGAGGTTTACCATTAAAATACACAATTTTGGGTGTAGCACATAATTCAGAACCTTACAAGTGGTTTTTTTGTATTTTTTTGATGTTGCTGAGCAGAATAGCTTTTTTTTTTCTTGCATTCATCTGTAAACCTTCGCCAGCCTTGGAATGCAGACGCGTTTCGCTTTTCACTGGCCGGGAGATACGCCGTTCCCTGCTTGTTATTCCTTTCAATTATTTCATTTAATCCGGGCCTATTAGGGTTTCCTAAAGTCCGTAACAAAGCACTCGGTCTGTAAGTGTTTTGTTTTCGACGCGGCGACATATTTTTGTAATTTCGGTAGAATTCAGAGTCCGAGCGCTCGGTGTGGCTTCTACCCGACTCTTTATCTAATAATGTTATTCGTTGTAATGATTTGATATTGGAAACCCCACAAGGCAATTCAGATAAGTGGGATCAAAGGCAATTATTAGGTCTCTCGAATTTCACCAAACCCACTCGAGAAGAAGGCGGCAAAGAAGAAATTCATACTTTCGAAAATATTTAATACGAGGGCTTTTCGCTGTCTAACACCGTCCAAGAAAAATAGAGAAAAAGTATCTTGAAACTACATTTTTTTTTTACCTTTTTTTTACCTTTTTTTTTTCTTGTTTTTGCGGTGATAGTTTAGAGAAACGCAGATGTCAATGCAGATTTTTTAAACTCTGCTCTGAAAACCTTTTAAACTCGCAATCACACGGTTTTCCTTTTATACAGAAAAATAATAGTAATTTCTGCTTCAGTGGTTTGAGAAGACCATGTATCCAGCGGTCGTACAGCTCTGTCCAAAAAAAACTCTGGGGACAAAAAAAAAGCGTATAAAAGCCTGATAACGTTAAAAGGCGATTTAACATTCTTGGAGGTTTTTTTGCATGATTGTATTTATTTTCCAAACGATGGCTAAACCCGCATGATACCCACCTGGAAGTAATCCTCTACAAACATGAGCGCGGTCTGAAATTTATACTGAAGAGCATTTTTTTTTTTTTTTTAACCAGTGCCGGACAATCAAGAGGTTCATTAACCCTTTCAGTACTACCAGAATGGACTATACTCTGTTTTGTGTTTTAATTCAATGATAAACAATAATTTGCATATTATACCCCTTATTCACACCTTTATAATGAAGATTAGTGCACCCTCTAAAGAGACACTACAATGTCTGAGATCTCACTCTTTTCACTCTGTATTACTGTAAAGAAGCTGCAATGAGACCCCACCCTCAGTGTGACAAACAGCTCAACAAGCATCTGTTTCATTCCTGCAGCTAGGGATTTAGCAGAATACAGGGAGAGCTGTGGGGTCAGTCGCTGCTGTACAGGGATATGATTTAGGGGGTTATAATGAGTGTAAATCCCTGTACAGTACAGATACAAGGTGTTGCTGTAATTGCCATACACAGGCATTATGCAGCACATACACATACAAGGTGTTGCTGTAATTGCCATACACAGGCATTATGCTGCACATACACATACAAGGTGTTGCTGTAATTGCCATACACAGGCATTATGCAGCACATACACATACAAGGTGTTGCTTTAATTGCCATACACAGGCATTATGCAGCACATACAGATACAAGGTGTTGCTGTAATTTCCATACACAGGCATTATGCAGCACATACAGATACAAGGTGTTGCTGTAATTGCCATACACAGGCATTATGCAGCACATACAGATACAAGGTGTTGCTGTAATTGCCATACACAAGCATTATGCAGCACATACAGATACAAGGTGTTGCTGTAATTGCAATACACAGGCATTATGCATCACATACACATACAAGGTGTTGCTTTAATTGCCATACACAGGCATTATGCAGCACATACAGATACAAGGTGTTGCTGTAATTTCCATACACAGGCATTATGCAGCACATACAGATACAAGTGTTGCTGTAATTGCCATACACAGGCATTATGCAGCACATACAGATACAAGGTGTTGCAGTAATTTCCATACACAGGCATTATGCAGCACATACAGATACAAGGTGTTGCTGTAATTGCAATACACAGGCATTATGCATCACATACACATACAAGGTGTTGCTTTAATTGCCATACACAGGCATTATGCAGCACATACAGATACAAGGTGTTGCTGTAATTTCCATACACAGGCATTATGCAGCACATACAGATACAAGGTGTTGCTGTAATTGCCATACACAGGCATTATGCAGCACATACAGATACAAGGTGTTTCTGTAATTGCCATACACAAGCATTATGCAGCACATACAGATACAAGGTGTTGCTGTAATTGCAATACACAGGCATTATGCATCACATACACATACAAGGTGTTGCTTTAATTGCCATACACAGGCATTATGCAGCACATACAGATACAAGGTGTTGCTGTAATTTCCATACACAGGCATTATGCAGCACATACAGATACAAGGTGTTGCTGTAATTGCCATACACAGGCATTATGCAGCACATACAGATACAAGGTGTTGCAGTAATTTCCATACACAGGCATTATGCAGCACATACAGATACAAGGTGTTGCTGTAATTTCCATACACAGGCATTATGCAGCACATACAGATACAAGGTGTTGCTGTAATTGCAATACACAGGCATTATGCAGCACATACAGATACAAGGTGTTGCTGTAATTGCCATCCACAGATATTATGTAGCACATACAGATAATGCATTGCTAATAATCTCATTATTATGATCTCTACAAATCCCCATAAGCAGGAGTTCTCACCATTGTATTATCTGTCTGTTGCAAATTTACAGCATCTGACACAAAGGTTATTTCTGCCTGTATGCTGATAATGCAGACCCTGTGTGAAGCTGAGATACGGGGTGCCATCTGGAGTTCTTTTAAGAGGCGTTACTCTTATTCCAATATACTAAATGCACACAATAAAATCTTTTTTCTGTTGCATGTATATTTAGAATCAACTGTTATAAAGTAGATTCCTATTCATATTTACCAAGACATGCAATTTAGATTTCTGTATTCTGTTTTTTCATCATGTAAGGCATGGCGCAGCGCTTCACTAGCTAGCGGAGATAAATGACGACAACAGGCAGAGTTTGTTCTTCAAATATCTGGTATTCCTTTGTTCGGTCAGTTCTTTTATAGAATAAAATCTCAGATTTACAGGCCAATAGGATATTCCCAACGTCACAGATAATCAGCATGGTCAACACCGTTACCATATATGGTTTAGACCAGGGGTGGGGGACCTTTTTTTCTGCCAAGGGCCATTTGGAAATTTAGAAGATCATTCGAGGGCCATACAAAATTACCAACTTAAAATTTAGCCAGCTATATTTAGGAAGAAATGAATTAACTCACCCCTAATGTGATGCCTGGAACTGCTTCTCTTTGGTGAGGCGCGCAATGTTAACTGGTACAGATGATGTTGTTACTTGCAATTTTCAAGGTTTGTGCCCCTCCCCATTTAATTAATTTCACCTCATCCCCCATTCAATTCATTTCATCTCTCTCCCCTTTCAATTCATTTCACCCCCTCATAAAAATTAATTTCACCCCCTCCCCATTTAATTAATTTCACCCCCTCCCCATCTAATACATTTCACCCTCTCCCTTCCCCAGTTAATTAATTTCACCCCCTCCCCATTTAATACATTTCACCCTCTCCCTTCCCCATTTAATTCATTTCACCCCTCCCCATTTAATACATTTCACCCTCTCCCTTCCCCATTTAATTCATTTCACCCCTCCCCATTTAATACATTTCACCCTCTCCCTTCCCCAGTTAATTCATTTCACCCTCCCCATTTAATACATTTCACCCTCTCCCTTCCCCAGTTAATTCATTTCACCCCTCCCCATTTAATTAATTTCACCCCCTCCCCATTTAAAAATTAATTCACCCCCTCCCCATCTAATACATTTCACCCTCTCCTTCCCCAGTTAATTAATTTCACCCCCTCCCCATTTAATACATTTCACCCTCTCCCTTCCCCAGTTAATTAATTTCACCCCCTCCCCATTTAATACATTTCACCCTCTCCCTTCCCCATTTAATTCATTTCACCCCTCCCCATTTAATACATTTCACCCTCTCCCTTCCCCAGTTAATTCATTTCACCCTCCCCATTTAATACATTTCACCCTCTCCCTTCCCCAGTTAATTCATTTCACCCCTCCCCATTTAATTCATTTCACCCCTCCCCATTTAATTAATTTCACCCCCTCCGCATTTAATGCATTTCACCCCTTCCCATTTAATTCATTTCACCCCCTTCCCATTTAATTCATTTCACCCCCTCCCCATTTAATTCACTCCGTCATATAAATTAATTTCACCTCTCTCCCCGTTTATTTCATTTCACCCTCCCCTTCCCTATTTAATTAATTTCACCCCCTCATAAAAATTTATTTCATCTCTCCCCATTTAATTCATTTCACCCTCCCTGTCCTCATTTAATTCATTTCACCCTCCCACTTTAATTAATTTCACTCTCCCCCATTTAATTCATTTCACCCCCCATTTAATTTCAACCTCCCTATTTAATTGATTTAACCCTACTCCCCATTTAATTTCACCCTCACCTTGAATTTCTTCACCCTCCCCATCTAATTCATTTCACCCCCATTTAATCTCACCCCCTCCCCATTTAATTAATTTCACTCTCCCCCTCCAATAGATTTCCCCCTCCCCTTTCCATATAATTAATCTCACCCACTCCCCTTTTAATCTCACCCCCTCCCCATTTAATTAATGTCACTCTTCCCCATCCCATTTAATTAATGTCACTCTCCCCCTCCCCATTTAATTAATGTCACTCTCCCCCTCTAATTTCCTAATTCATCCCCCTTCCATCTACTTAATTTCACCCTCCCCTTTTAAAAGTAATTCCAGCCCCCCACCCACCCCGCGACCCTTTTACCTCACCGCGGCGAGTAGCAGAATGAGGGGGCCCTCAGAGCGCCACAGCAAGGGGGTGCAAATTCCCTCTCCAGGAAATTTGCACCCCCTTGCTGTGGCGATCTGAGGGCCGGACCAATTGACACCGCGGGTCGTATACGGCCCGCGGGTCGAACGTTCCCCACCCCTGGTTTAGACAAAGACATTCTTATGCTCAGATTCACATGTTATGTGCATAGAAAGGAGAGAGGGGACTTTCTACAGCAAGTGGTCTACAGTTAAAGAAATGGGCTTATTAACTAAGTGGTATGTTTTGATAACCTTTTTATATGTATGGAACAGGGAAATTATTTATCATCCACCAATACCACTAGGGCCAATTTATCTTCAAGTGCGTCTGTCATACTCACCTTCTGCCTGCTTCCATTGCTTTTCTCCCATTGGTTGGCTCTTTTGATCTCACCTGACAGGTAAACAATACCTGGGCAGCTCTGACTGGACCTCAGATTGCTGTGCCAAGGGTATTGGCATGATGGCGGCTCCCTGTAGGAAAGTATGACCGGTGTGCTTTAAAACACATTTTACACATTTAAAACAAATTTTAATCTTCATTAAAAAATTCTGTTGACGTGTTTCACTGCAGCATAAATTAACGCAATTCTTAAATCAATTCAGCGTGTTAAAACAAATAAATTATAGGCAACCATTTACAGAAATTATCTACTACTTTTAGCGACCTATTCCTATTTAAAAGAGTCCGCGGACTTCTCATGTGACAGATTATTGTATCAGGCTTTTGTTCTCTGGGAATGTGAAGACCTTGTCCTGTGTTTACATGGCACACTATTGTTTCATGTCTGTTCACTTGGGGGGCACCAGGGTGTCATTTTCCATTGGCCTCTAGGCCCCTCATTGCACTGTATGTGTTTAGCTCGTGTGAGAAAGAGGGGTTTGTGACATTCCTGAGAACAAGCATCGGCACTCGTGGACCCTCACAAACCTCACTTTTTCTCACTGTATATTTAGCACATGTTTCATTAAAGCCTGTCTGTCTGTTCTACCCCAAAATCTGAGTGCTACCTCATTTCTGGGGAATGTTATCGCTGCTCTTTCAATGAGTCTGTCCTTAAGCTTTGGCTAAGGGCTGGAGAAGGCACGAAAGACTGCTGGTGGGATAACAGGGGCACAACAAGGGTGCAGCATTAACAGGTGTGGCCCAGTTGGGGTACAAAGATCTGTTACAACTACTCTGCGAGTTGTGTTATTTCTGAGGCATTTCAGGGTTGGATTTTTTTGTCTGTGGGGTAGAGGTGTTTTATACAGGAATAGCTCGCTAGACGCAGGAAATGAATAGTAGATTTACATAAAGAAAGTGCTCGTCTTAACGTCCTGATTGGATTTATGGAAACGGCAAAAGCAGTTGGTAATGACACCAATCCCAGTGCACTCCTTTACATTACTGTCCACATTGTCTCCTTTCATTCTCCCTCTTTTTTTTTTCTGGACTAGAGGAGATAAACTACTTCATTCCGAAATCCCTGACGCAGGCCTGTTCACTCCATTTCTGTTGTCTATGGGGGTGATTCAGAGAACACCGAAATGTCACCATTCTGGTGCTCTCTCGTTCCCTGCACTTCCCGGAATCAAATTTCCCCACTCTGCGGTGAATTCAGCATTCATTGCAGGGTCTCCGACGTACAGGGAATCGGCTACCGAATGTCGCCGCAAACCCGCCACCGCAAACCTGCCAGAGGGCCACCAAATACAGCCGACAAGCCGCCGGATGGGTAAAAAAAAACCCAACAATACGATTGAGTGTCAAAATTGAATAAAGTTTTGCTGAAAAAATCCTGAAAATGCCTAAAAGATCCTAAAAAAAAAATCAATAAATAAAAAGACTTTTTACTGCAAATTAAAAGAATAAACGGTTTATTAGATATTGGATTAAAACGGGAATATTTTTAACATTGAAGCCTATGGGATTCTCCTGAATAAACCTGTCGAATGAAACTGCCGAACACCAGGGCATTTCACTGACTTTTCTCTGCTGTTCGGTGTCTGTGAATAGATTAACCATTGCTTGTCCATATGGATTTCACTGCCTTCCAACAAGCACCGTACTTGTTGGCAGTTTGCCAAAATTTGGTGAATTGCCTGCTCTCTGAATAGCCGAATGGCACCGTATGGGGAAATTCACTGTTTGGTGACATTTCAGGGCCAGATCGGCTCGCTTTGTATAACCTGTTATGTTTTTTTCTCTTTAAGGTTATTATACGACACGGACGCCGGTCACATGAGCTTTGTGGAAGAAGTGTTTGAGAACCAGGCCAGGCTGCCCGGTGGCCAATGGATCTATATGACCGAGGCCTACTCTGATGTGGTAAGGGCACATTAACCACTGAACCTTCTCCTAATCAATAACTGGGGATATCAGCAGTACAGGGAGACGTAACAGGCTAAAAAAAAGAAATAAATAATTTTAGAGAGGGATGTACGGTGCATTCAGAAAGTATTCAGACCCCGTTATTTTAACGAGAATAATGCGTAGGACAATGTGATATTTCAGTTTTTTTCCATTTAATAAATACACAATTTTGCCACAAATCAGCTTGTTTGCTTTGTCAATTTTATTGAGCGTAGACTGATGTGAAAAATAAATAAATTTAAACGATTTTAGTATAAGGCTGCAACATGGACAAATGTGAAAAAAAGAAGGGGTCTGAATACTTTCTGAAGGTAGAATCTGTCTATATATATTAATGGAAATATTTCTTTTGCAAAAGATTCTTATAGGGGTTTTTCAGAAATGTCGCCGACATTTCGGGCGCTCTCTCGTTTCCGGCACTTCGGGTAATCAAATTCCCCGAACCTATGGGGAATTCAGCATTCACCATACGGTCCCCGAAGTGCAGGTAAAAGCCGGCGCAATAACACAGATTATAAAAAAAAAAGGAGCTGGATCTGATAAGCCGACGGGACCTACCGACATTATCGGATCCGCTGAACACAGCGCCGACCAGCTGCCAGAAAATTTTAAATTGTGATCACATTACAGGGTGGTATATCTTCTCTGATTAAATACTTCCAAAAGTGCTATAGTGCCATTGCAGAAATACAGGAGACAAATAGTAGGGATGTGCATGGCTGAAAAATTAGTTTAGTTACGTTTTTAAATCCTTTTGTTTTCGGAATTTCGTAACTAGTTTTGTTTCGAATTTCATATATCAATTCGATAGTTGATATCAATTCGAATTTTGGATCACTAGATAAAACTTTTTTGCTGTTAACAAATTCACTAACACTTTATGCTGTTAAAAGAAAAGCTAGGGTTAAATTTTAAGCTGTGTCACAGATTTAGTATTTGGGTCAAATTAAACAGTGAAACAAAATTAATTAGTTTCATAAAGTCCTTTGCTGACTATTACTTGTATTGTGAGTTAAGATCAATTCGATAGTTGATATCAATTCGATAGTTCATTTCAAACTCAGTAGTTGATATCAGTTATTCAAATTTTTCTTTTATGATGATGACACAGTGTAAAACAAAATAAATTAGTTATATACTGCTTCGTTTCGAATTCGTATCGTATCGATTCGTTATTCGGAAGTACTTCCGAATACGAATTATCAAATTTCGTTCCAAATTCCGAATTTTTTTGAAACGAATGCACATCTCTAATAGGGATGAGCTGAACACTCCCCGAGCTCGGTTCGAGCCCGAACCCGAACTTCACATTTGTTCGGGACCGAACCCGAACCCCCATGCAAGTAAATGGGGCGGAAAATTCGGTTTTTTAGAGTGCCCTCCAAGAGGGCATATATGCTACATCAGGCCTCAAAATTTCCACTCGCCTGCTCGCATTTGGCGAGTGGAAATTACATGAGGGCGAGTGGGAATGCAGAGGCAGGGCAGGATAAGGGGTTAGGTGGGGCAACTAGTGGAGAGTAACTCTTAAGGCCTGGCTAGTAGCTTGGGACTTGAAATTTTGAGCCCTGTGCTACATATTTGCCATAAAAGGTGTATGGGGGTCCGGGTAGTGCCCTGGGGGACAGGAAACGAGGACAAAAAGCTTTAAAAGAAACATTTTTAACCCCTTCCCGACCGCTGACGTACCCTGTACGTCCTGTGTCCGGGTCTCCCTTAGACCCGATGACGTACAGGGTACGTCAGCGGCGCCAAATCCCCCTCCCGCCCGATACTCCCCTCCCTCGTCGGATCCCACGGCGATCTGACAGGGAGGAAGCCTGCCCATGTGATTTACATGGGCAGGCGAGGCTGATGACGTCGCCACGCTGCCCCCATGTGTTTCAATGGAGGGGAGGGGGGGTTCCTTCGGAGCCCTCTATCTCCCCAACCATTGAAGCTAGGGAGATGCCGTTTGCACCGCTGGAGAGGGGAGAGCCTCCCCTTTCCAGCGGTGTATGGCATTAACCGTTTCGCCGCCAGATCACGTTGCGGCGCCAATTGGCGCCAAAACGCGATTCGAACCTGGTGGGGGGCTGACATCTTGGATGTCAGCCTAGCCTCCAGGTCCACCCCCACCCACTGACAACCTCACCATATGTGTGAGGATGTCAGTGGGCCAGTTAACCATCTAGCTGCCATGTAGAGATAAGGGGATCCTAAGGATCCCTTTATCTCCCGATCCATGGCAGCTAGATGGTCATATTTGACATCATTTGAAAGGCCTGATCATGGCCTTTCAAAAGATACCAAACATGACCAGGTTTGGTTTAAATTTTTTTTTTAAAAAAAAAAAGAATAATAAAAAAATTAAATAAAATAAAAGTTTTTTTTTTAAAAAAATTTTTTGTCTGGGGGGGGTTTAATTAAATAGGACCTAGGCTGACATCTCAAAATAATTAGCACAAAATGGTCAGAATGAGCGCAGCGCACATAGGTGAACTGGCTCAGCAGTGAAAGGGTTAAAAGGTAAAAACATGTAAAAATTGGGTATTTCTATTCTCGGGATAAAATTTGGAAACTATTTAGCCGGGGTCTTTATTGGTGGTTGTAGCTTTAGGGGATTAAATTACGAAAAAGTGTGTTTTTACCATTTTTTTCATCATATTTCATATTTTTTTTATAGTAAATTATTGGATATGATGGAAATAATGGTATTTCTAGAAAGTCCATTTAATGGCGGGAAAAAGGGTGTATAATATGTGTGAGTTGAATAAACGAGTAAGAGGAAAATTTGACCTAAACCCTAACAGCGCAGAAACGTAAAAACAGCAGCGGTCACTAAAGGACGGATTTGTGTAAAACCGCCCGGTCACTAAAGGGTTAAAGGGACAGTGAGTTTTCCATGAAATAAGGGTTAAAAATAAAAACGAAAAATTCCTTCAAATATCGTGCCTAGGAGGTCCCCATAACCTGCCCGTGAAGTGGCGGATTTCTAGGATGTATAGAAACACTTAAAAAGAAATAAATGACGTTTCATATGACGGTAAATGCTTTTCCTTTAATCTATTCATAAACAACTGCTTGGGGCGGCAGCCTGTATGAAAAGACATTTTAGGACGCGCAGAAAAAATTATTGTGAAACTAATGCAGGCTTTGGATGAAAGTAACAATAGGTGCTTTAAAATTGGGCTTTTAGCGTCGGCAACAGTGCCGTCACACCGTAACCCCTCTGAGGATATGAACCTGATACAGGCGTCAATGGCAGTGCACCCAGATATTGTGCCTTTAGTGCCAGGCATGCAAGTACTATCATACAGTAACCCCTCTGTGGTATTGTGGAAGAGTGCAGGGGTGGACCATGCGGTCCTATATTGAAAAGATATGCATCTGGTTAAGGCATCAGTGCACCCAGATATTGTGCCTTTAATGCCAGGGCATCAAGTATCATCATACAGTAACCCCTCTGTGGTATTGTGGAAGAGTGCAGGGGTGGACCATGCGGTCCTATATTGAAAAGATATGCATCTGGTTAAGGCATCAGTGCACCCAGATATTGTGCCTTTAATGCCAGGGCATCAAGTATCATCATACAGTAACCCCTCTGTGGTATTGTGGAAGAGTGCAGGGGTGGACCATGTGGTCCTATATTGAAAAGATATGCATCTGGTTAAGGCGTCAGTGCACCCAGATATTGTGCCTTTAATGCCAGGGCATCAAGTATCATCATACAGTAACCCCTCTGTAGTATTGTGGAAGAGTGTTGGCCTGGCATTAAAGGCACAATATCTGGGTGCACTGACGCCCATTAACAGATAAAAAAACCACTTTTCAATATAGGACCACATGGTCCACCCCTGCACTCTTCCACAATACCACAGAGGGGTTACTGTATGATGATACTTGATGGCCTGGCATTAAAGGCACAATAAGTATCATCATACAGTAACCCCTCTGTGGTATTGTGGAAGAGTGCAGGGGTGGACCATGTGGTCCTATATTGAAAAGTTTTTTTTTTTTTTTTAATGGGTGTCAGTGCAGCCAGATATTGTGCCTTTCATGGCAGCAAGTGCCTTCACACCGTAACCCTTTTGTGGTATTGTGGAAGAGTTCAGTGCTGGTTGGTTTTGTGAATGCAGAAGAGGACATCCCCTATCTATTCCATTACTTCAGCATCAGGGGTTTGATAGCTGCTGATCCAGGACTGATTCATTTTTATAAACGTCAGCCGGTCTACAGAGTCGGACAGATGCACTCTTTTGTCTGTGACAAAACCTCCAGCGGCACTGAACGTCCTTTCGGAAAGCACGCTAGTTGAAGGGCAACCTAGTAGCTGCATAGCATATTGGCTAAGTTCTGGCCAGTGATCCAATCTCAACACCCAGTAAGCCAGTGGATCATCTGCTGGAAAAGTATCCAGGTCTGCCCTTGCCCCTAGGTAGTCCTGCACCATATTATTATTTATTATTATTATTATGGTGCAGGACTACCTAGGGGCCATATGGTGAAGACGCTGGCAATGGGTGCCTACATTTGACGTCCCTGGGCGTCGAGGACTAAAAAATATTAAAAATGCATCAGTCAAGCGGCCCTGGCCTTCACCGCTATTCCTCTGATCACCTGCAGTCTCAGGAGCACGTGTGTCAGCACTTGGTAATCTAACAGTGCCTGGAAAGGTGTTACACAAGTTTCGCTTTAGAGCGTCCTCAAGTTTTGTCATCCTGTGCTCCCTCTGTGCGGGCAGGATGAGCTCTGCAACTTTCCCCTTGTATCGTGGATCAAGAAGGGTTGCCAACCAGTAATGATCCCTCTCCTTGATAGCACGAATCCTGGGGTCCTTTAGCAGGCTTTGCATCATTAGGGAGCCCATGCAGCGTAGGTTGGAGGTGGCATTAGCTGCCGAGTCTTCCTGGTCAATGAGGATGACCGTATCGTGCACTTCCTCCTCCCAGCCACGCACAAGCCCTTCTGTTTCTGGGCACACAAAACCCTGCCTTGAGGAATCCCCACCTTCAATGCCCCCACTACTTAAATAGTCATCCTCCTCCTCCTCCTCCTGTCTGATCTGAGTAGGACCTGCTGGAATGCTGTCTGCGGAAAGACTGGGGCCTTGAGAGCTAGGGAAGGCCTCCTCTTCCTCCCGCTGCTCTGCCTCTAGAGCCACATCTATAATTCCCCGCAGACTGTGCTCCAGCAGGAACACTAAAGGAATTGTGTCACTGATGCATGCGCTGTCCCTGCTCACCATCCTCGTTGCCTCCTCAAATGGTGACAGTACAGTGCATGCATCCTTGATCATCAGCCACTGCAGGGGGGGAAAAAAAAACAAGTTGACCTGAACCTGTCCTTGTGCCATACACACACAGGTACTCGTTGATGGCCCTCTGCTGCTTGTGCAGACGTTGCAGCATTGCTAATGTCGAGTTCCACCTGGTGGGCATGTCACAGATCAGACGGTTTGCGGGAAGGTGGAATTCTCTTTGAATTTCTGCTAGGCGAACGCTTGCTGGGAATGACCGTCTGAAGTGGCTGCAGACTTTTCTGGCCTTGATGAGAAGCTCTGGCCGCCCTGGGTACTTGGTTAGGAAACGCTGTACCACCAGATTTAGGACGTGTGCTAGGCATGGTACATGCCTCTGCGTAGGGCGGAGAGAAGGTTGCTGCCATTATCGCAGACGATCATTCCCAGCTCAAGCTGGCGTGGTGTAAACCATCTCTGCACCTGCCCCTGCAGAGCTGACAAAATTTCTGACCCGGTGTGGCTCCTGTCCCCTAAACAAACCAGCTCAAGCACAGTATGGCATCTTTTTGCTTGAGCCATTGCGTAGACCCTGTCAGGCGTCAGTTTAACTGCCACTTCGCCAGAGACAGAGAAGGAGGAGGAGGAGGAGGAGGAGGAAGAGGTGGTGGTGGTGGAGCAGACAGACCTCATACAAGCAGCTTTCTGGAGGCGTGGTGGATGAACAAGCTCCAGCACAGAGCCCCGTCTTGGATCCCTCCCAGCTGCAATCAGAGTTACCCAGTGTGCCGTGAAGGAAATGTAACGACCCTGTCCATGCTTGCTGGACCACGTGTCTAAAGTGACATGCACCTTGCTGCTGACTGCCTTTCCCAATGACTGGATAACATTGTCTTCCACGTGCTGGTATAGTGCTGGAATGGCCTTGCGTGAAAAGTAATGGCGTTTTGGAACCTGCCACTGTGGTACAGCGCATTCAGCAAATTCACGGAAGGGAACAGAGTCCACCAGCTGGAAAGGCAGCAGCTGCAATGTGAGTAATTTTGCTAAGCTGGCATTTAGACGCTGTGCTTGGGGATGGTTGGGACTATATTTTTTCTTTCGCTGCAGCAGCTGCGGCAACGTAATCTGACTGCGTAAATCTTCAGCTACTGGGATGATGTCACATTGTGAGGAAGGACCTGCTGGTACATCCATTACTGTAGCATCATCCCTGTCGGTGGAGGTTGTAGGCAATTGCATGGCAGGACATACAGTGTGGGTAGAGACAGATGAGGAGGAGGAGGACCTACGCAAAGTTTTGCCCCAACGGGATGTGTGGCACTTGTTCATATGTCGCGTCAAGCACGTGGTACCCAAGTGTCCGGTGTTTATCCCACGCTTCAGCCTCCTCTGACATAGATTACAAATAGCAACGGTGGGGTCTGCTGCACATTTCTTAAAGAACTCCCAGACAGCAGAGTTCCTGCATGTGTTCTTTGAGACAACAGCGCTCTGCACCGGAGCAGCTCTGACATGTGATGCCTTGGACTGGCTAGTGCTACGGTTGATCACAGAGGATGTTGTGCCTCATGTTTGCTGTGCCTCCTCCTCCTCCTCCTCCTCCTCCCCCTCCTCCTCACTTGATTCCTCAGTTCGATCTGGCACCCAGGTGGAGTCAGTGACCTCATCATCATCAATGTCCTCTTCACCCCCTATCTCCTCGTCATTGGAGCCAACTTGGCAGTATGCTGCAGCTGCTGGGGCAACATGAGTGCCAGTTATTTGTGTGTCATCACTGGCACCCCCTTCCTCTAGGTTGATTATACTCCCTTGTTCAACCTCAGAGATTGAATCAGAGCACTGTACTTGCTGCGCATCCTCAAGCAGCATGTCACTCTCATTGTAGTCAAACAATTCAGCTGACTCCTCCGTGTGTGATAGTGAGGCTACGGCAGGAGTAGCTGTGGACATAGAGGCTGCATTAGATGCTTTGGCAGCTGAGGTGGACTGTAAAGCACTAGAAGCCTGGCTGGCAGAGGACTCGGAGGATGAGGATGGCCTGGTTAGCCAATCCACCAAGTCCTCTGTATGTTGCTGCTGCTTAAGACGGCCAGCACCAGTTAGAAAGGACAAGCGTGCCCCTGCAGAGGATGCACCTTGTCCACCACGACCAGAGACACAGCCTCCCGACACAGGGGCTGCTTGCCCTCTTATCTGTGGCTGGGAGCGTCTGCCTGTCCTTTTTGTTCTTTCAGACATGGTGAGTGATATATAGATTAATATATACAGAACTCTGATTCAACTCTGGTATAAAGATTTAAAGAACTCTGGTATAACTCAGTGAGACACACTGATAGCTGGCAGCCAGTGAAAAGAGACAGATCACCTTAATTCACAAATGTTTTAAAGAAATTAGTGAGCCCCAAAAAAAATTGCTGGCTGTGTGACGAGACACAGAAGATCACCTTAATTCCCAAGTGTTTTAAAGAAATTAGTGAGCCCCAAAATACAGCGTGGTACTGTTTGTATGACGAGACACAGATCACCTTAATTCACAAGTGTTTTAAAGAAATTAGTGAGCCCCAAAATACAGCGTGGTACTGTTTGTATGACGAGACACAGATCACCTTAATTCACAAGTGTTTTAAAGAAATTAGTGAGCCCCAAAAATAATTGCTGGCTGTGTGACGAGACCCAGAAAATCACCTCAATTCACAAATGTTTTAAATAAAGTTGTAAACCCCAAAAAAATTGCTGGCACAGTGGCAAGACACACATCACCTAAATTCCCTGATATTTGGTAAAAATGACACCCAAAAAGACTTGCTGGCACAGTGGTGACAACACCCAGAAGATCACCTTAATTCACAAATGTTTTAAATAAAGTTGTAAACCCCAAAAAAACTTGCTGGCACAGTGACAAGACACACATCACCTAAATTCCCTGTTATTTGGTCGAAATGAGACCCCCCCCAGACTCCCCCAGTAGCGTGGCAGACCGGCAGTAACAACACACAAGTATCTTCTTTGAAATCTCCTCTGAAATGCGTGCAGAAAGCGCTGCGTTGAAACCTTATATAGTGTGCTGCGGGACTTAGCTCTGTGAGCCCATGATTGGGCAAAATTTGCCCAATCAGGACTCTGAGCGGTGATTGGCATAGTGTTCAACCAGTCTTGCACCAGACCTGTGGTCAGGTGCAAGGCTGTAGCCAATTACGAGCTTCAGGCAGTGGGAAAATGCATTGTGGTCCATTGTGGTCGAACATGCGGCGAACACCCGGAAATGTTCGGGGTTCGCGATCTGCTCGAACAGGCTAAGTTCGGGTCAAAACCCCGAACCGTCCGAACCCGAACAGCTCATCCCTAATCTCTAACAAATAGTAAGAAAATAGCAGAAAAATAGTAAGAAATATAAAAGTACATATCATTTGCTCACAAACTCCAGGAATCAGTTTTCCTTGTGTGTTATTTTCTCAAATCATGAGTACTATACACACAAGGAGCCCCGAATCGTGGAGTTTGTGTGCAAATGATATATACTTTGATACTTTCTTACTTTCTCCTGGTTTTCTGCAATGTTACTATCAGGTCTATTTAAAGAAAGGTGAAACTCAGGAGAACTGGCAGGAGAAGAGAACAATCTAGACCAAATAGTCAATTTGGAAAGTGAGATATATGTGAGATTCACATTTCTTTGAATAGACCTGATAGTGATTGCATCGCCATTTATAATTTATAGTTAAATTCCTTGCTTAACTAAAGTGCGCCTCTAGGACCACCCATAGCTATCATTATTTTATACACAATTTTTGTTTAGTTTTATTGTGTGTTTTTATCCTAAGCCGGCAGCAGAAAAACTTCACAAGCGTTAATAATAGATTTGTTTAGTATAAGTGCCTCCACTATACACTTGGTTGTTTCCATTGAGTCTGCACAGAACAATGGATCAGAGCTGTACGCATGCGCAGCTCCAGTCGATTGCTGCCTCTCTCAGACCGCACGCTATAGCGAGTGGTTTCATAGAGGGGGATGTTGGCATTCTCTCTTACTGCTGACATCACTAGTGACTGGCAGCCAGGAAATTAAAAATCCCGGCTGCTGGCGATGCTGGCTTGCATAGAGGAAACTCCTACACTTCACCCAGCGTTTATTCCAGAAGGGGGAAGGGAGGGTAAAAGGGGGGGGGGCACACCACATACTGGTCATTTTAAAACAATAAAGTGATCAGGCTGAGTAGAGTGTCCATTTAACATTTGTAGCACACCCTACTCTCTATCCATAAGCTTAGACACTAAATCAGGGATCTCAAACTCGGGTCCCTGAGATCTTCTTAGCCTTCAATTCCCAGAATTCTTTGAATGCAAAAGATTGCCAGAGAATCATGGGAGTTGTAGCCCAGAAACATTAGGAGGGCCAGAGTTTGAGATGCCTACTCTAAATCGTTAAGTTATACAGGGCCGTGGTGAGATAGAGAGGTCCTGATACCTGGTCTCTATGACTTCTGGACTCTGAAACGGCAAGTGAGGATTAAGTTTAGGAGTGCATTGGGTTATACACACACCTTCACATTTAGTGGGTTAATCTTGCACTGAACGCAGTTCTGGTTCCACTTATGTGCATGAAAACAAGCCCTGAATTCTCCTCGGCCATTGAGCTGTATTATTGAAAGGCTTAGTGTAATTTAGATATTAGGCAGTAAGAGAAACTGTCATGTTGAAAAGGGTGTGTATCGAAATTGTATCAAGGCTTTCTTTCAAGAGGCATTTGGTTGAAGCCAAGCACAAAAGTCAGACGCTAATCATTGAAACTGAAACCTAATCTGTTCGTGTTATTCCATATTGCACATTATTTAATGTGGAAGGCATAACTATAACCAAAATTACATTTCAAAATGGTATAGTCAGACATTATCAAGGCCAACAGCCAAGTTTTCATTTCAGACACCTTACATAACGTTCTCTAGTGGAGGGTATATCAAAGAGTCCTCTCCAGAAGGGTCAGCTTCTATGAGCTTGATTGACCCGCATGGCCATCACTATCTCATGGAGCTGACTGGGTTGAGAGCCTTGATGGGCAATATGAATTTGTTGAACTGGCTGTGTCCATGGGTTTTGACTGAGTTGACTGGGCAACAGGTTTGAGTGAGCTGGAGAGGCAACACACTTTGATCAAGCTGATCAGGCAGTGAGATTGAGCTGGTTGGGCAGTGGGGTTAAATAAGCTTGTCGGGCAGGGGGCTTGTCTGTAGAGCTAGATGAGCAGTGTATTGTATGGACTTCATTAGGCAGAGCTATAATAGAATTGCATTGGACAATGGGTTGAACAAAACTGGATTGGCAGGGGTTGAACAGAGCTGGTTGGACAAGGAGTTGAACAGAGCTGGTTGGACAAGGAGTTGAACAGAGCTGGTTGGGCAGAACTGGTCGGACTGGCTGCTAAATTGATCTGGTTGGGGATGGGGTTGAATAGATGGATCGGCAATGAGTTTTATAGAGCTGGTTGGGCAGTGGGTTTGCCTGAACTGCCACTTTCATAGGATGTGCTGGAGCTGACTATGCAGTATGTTCTGGGTTGACAGCATATTGAAATGAGTTGACAGAGTGAGGTTGCTTGAGTTGAGTTGTGACAGAATATTGACATTGCCATCACTTGCATAATCATATTATATCTTGCAATGCTACTAAACACTACAGAATGTGTGTGTACAAAACATAAAAGGCATACAGATCTCTTCTGTGCAACAAAGGTAACCGTTCATCCCCACTTGTTGCCAATAGTCCTGTCTTCTAAAATAATCAACAACAAAAGGAATGAAAAACTATCTGGCTTGCATGCCCCCCATCAGAGATCTATAGCTTCGCTGCAGGCTCTGAGATTCAATGTCCAATGTGGATATGAGAAGATGTAGCTTTTACTAGGGTTACAGGCATAGGCGACTCTACAGGGGGGCAAGGGGGGCAATTGCCCCCCCCTAGGTTATTCCTTGCCCCCCCCATGTGCCCCCCCCCACCAAAAATCTGCATCCAGCTTCCCACACTATTCGGACCACTGTCTGTATTTCCGTCCCTTTGCATCGAATATGGACTCTATATGTGTCATTAGAAAGGGCAGATTCTGACCTTTCCAATGATACCCAACATGACCATATTTAGTGTGAAGTAAAAGTCATAAAACATTAAATAAAAACGTGCACTTAAACTTAAACATTTTCACAGGGTTGAAATGGCTCAGTAGTGAAATGGATAATGTTCAGACTATACATTACATTGTGTATTACATTAGTTTTTGCCTTGGTTTAGTTGTATATTAAGGGTTAATGGGTAGGCTTCATCCCTTACAGTATACATTTGTTTTTCCTTGATTAATGGCATTTTAGGGGTTAATGAGTAGGCTAAATGCAACAATGTTTATTATTTTTATTGTATTTCCCTGGGTTTATGGCATTTCAGGGGTTATTATAGAAGTTAGAATCTAAAGCGTCTAATCATCTTTTGATCCTCTGCTTTTCGTCACATTTCGGGGAATTCATTTCGCCAAAAATATGGTGAATTCCCTATTAGTGAATGGTCACCGTAATTTGCTAAAATTGGAGTCGCTGAAGCAGCTAAAGGACATTCAGCGAAAACTGACGAATTGCAGTAAATAAAATATTGAATTTAAGTATTAGGTTAGTACAACAAAAAGGCATCATTGCATCACATTACTCTGGGGTTTTGAAATCTTATTTATATGTACTCGTGATTTATATATACTTATTTAGGGCACTATTACCTGGTGTGAGCTAACCCTAGCATCAGCATGTTTTTGCGTTAGTGCCAGGTTAATTGAGTCTAGCGCTGGACCAACTGATCGTTTGCTTCCCGCTACAAATGGGAGAAATCACTTAGCGCGTTGCTATTAGCGATTTGTACCGCGAGCTTACTGTACTTTCCACGTCCTTTAATTAACATGGGGAGCGCTAGAGACCTCTAGTGCTTTTGCAGCTAACAGATCACTTGGTGCCAGCGCTAATTTTTTGAGGGGGGCTAATTGCAACATTTTACCTACTGCTCAACCCTGGTGCTAACTCCAAAAAGACAGAAAAAACAGATCCTCGCCCAAAATTAATAGGCAATTGAAAGGAATGCAGCACAGGTGCTCTCTTGGCCCCGTTCACCATAGTAATGGATCTGGTCAGTATTGTCGCTGCTGTTGCAGTCGGCTCTATTATAAATGTATCCTTTATGCACATATATCCTAATTCTAATATATTGCCTAATTTTAAACATTTTATGCTGGGGGTTATTCATAGTATGTAAGCAGTTGATTATTAGGGTGACCGTATGGACCATGTTTAAAGGAACACATGAATAAGTCCTGAAATATGTATTATTTATATGCTGCAGCAGGGAAGTTATTGTGGCTCACCTGGCCTTCCTTTTGGATCTATTAAATGCGGTGTAATAATTCTACATGCTCTTGGGTGGCAATTATCATGCAATGCCCATCAGCCTTAATATATGTGTGCATCAAAACATGGATGATACGACCACCTTGGAGGAATTTAATAATTCAGGGGTGTGAGGTTATTCACTGGATGAGTACATATTCAAGCTTGTGAGGGCAGGGAATAGGTATGGCCCGGCACAACCGCATTAGCGCTGGGTCTCAGCCCAAGTCTTAGAGTTTCCCTAGCGTGCGCCAAATGACCTTGTTCATGGACTGCCGTGGACAAGGTGATCTGTTAGTAGGTCTTCAGGCACTAACAGGGTTATTCAGAAAGCAGTGAAAAGCAGGAGAATGACTGGAGAATGGAAAATTCTAAGTCAAAATAGCCGATTTGGAAAGTGAGATGAATGGGATAATTTTTCTGGTTTGGCTATTTTGACAAAGAATTTTCCATTCTCCAGTCATTCCCCTGCTTTTCACCTCTCTGTGAATAACCCTGTACGTTTTAGCGACTCGCGCTAAATCTTTCCTTTAGTGATGGTGTTTTAGCTCACACCAGGTGATAGGGCCCTTAGTTTTATTCAGTGATATGATTTAGTGGCGAAAATTAGTAGTGCCCCCCCAGTTTTGGCTGCTGTATCTTATGTGCCCCCCCTCAATATTGTTCCTAGAGTCGCTACTGGTTACAGGAGAGATTCCTTTGCCTGCATACATTTTCAAACCTGTACAAACATGTAGTGATGAAGAAGTTGATGTGGTCATGTCACTATACCTCTTTCAGAATGGAGAAAAGGTCCTTCCTAAAGACGAGATTGAGTGTCCACCAGGATGGAACTGGGAAGATGATGAGTGGTCTACAGATATCAACCGAGCTGTGGATGAGCAGGGTAAGCAGACATAAACACACCTCGCTATTTTATATTGCTGGGAATAGATACTGTATATATAATATCCATATAATCCATAGAATCTCAAGGAGACACCGCTTGATATCCGCCTGACAAAGGAACCAATAACTATCTCTGAACATTTCAATGTCTGAAGACAACAGGCTTTGTAGATAACCCAAGAACGAGAATACCACTGACTCAACAGACTTTGCTAACTCAAGCCACTGCTTCTATGTGTGACCACCAATCCCGCCACACAGACCTAAAAACAAAATATGGAAGCCGGCTCAAGAGTAGGTGCAATATATGTTGTCTTTATTCCATGTACAGCAGAGGAATCGTCAACGATTCGGTCTTTAGACCTTAATCATGCTTAAGGTGTAAATACCAAAACGTTTCACAATTCCTCTGCTGTACATTTAATAAAGGCATATATTGCACCTTCTCTGTAGTCGGCTTCCATGTTTTGATTATTTGACAACAGGTTTTGTTACGGTTAGGAAAGACGTCTTAGCATAAACTGCGTATGTAGATGTGACTGGAAATCTTTCTGCTCAAAAAGGGAACTTCTCTAGAACAAGAGAAATGTGTAAAACTGGAGAAGATAGTGTTCTCTGTAAATGCTGATACAGGACCTTTTTAGACACCAATGGAACATTAAAAATATACTAATTATGTTAAGTGACAGATGTAAGCCATTTTAAATTGTCATTTATTATTATGGAAGAGTTCAACGAGCTGTTTCCCTTCTTTAAGGCTGGGAATATGGCATCACCATCCCACCTGATCGGAAACCAAAGTCCTGGGTGCCTGCTGAGAAGATGTATCATACGAACCGGAGGAGACGGTGGGTTAGGTTGCGAAGAAGAGACCCCAAGCAGATAGACATCCTTAAAAAGGTTATTGTTCTTGTTCTTTTTCACCTGTCTAGTATTATTTTTTTTTATATCGGGGAAGTCCTTTTAATTTCTTTAGCTCATTTTTAGATTAATACTCTAGGTATAGGGTTCGTTAAAGCTTTCACACATGGGGGAAAAGATGACGGTCCATTGCCCATTAGCAGCTCAGTATGAACGGCTGTTTTCCAACCAAACCATTGCATTAGTGGCTCATGACGTAATATTTGGGAGCCACTGATCAATACTGGCAGTGGTACCAGCTGGTACTGGCTTCCGGAGTCCATAGGTCTTCATGGAGCCAAGTGCGATCGTGCTGGAGCCACGGAAAAACACTGGAAGCTAGTTGATGAGTCTGTTCTTTAGATACTTGGATTTAATAAACTCATTACTGGTTACAGTTATTCTCAAGATAAAATTGTACGACATCCCAGACATTACAGATATTTTTTATAATACAGTTCATACTTTCAAGACAACCACATGGAACTAGCCTTTCCCTTCTTTAAGCTTGGGAATATGACACGACCAACCTCCCTGTCCGGAACCCCTATCCCTGGGTGGAGTGAGGTCCCTCCTTTGTTTATTGTTATTTTAAAGATTATATGTACAATATCCAAGAAGTGACAGAGGTTATCTTAATGGTAGGCTTCATACACAGAGTTCCTCACCTGTCGTTACACACATCAGTCGTTAAACATCATCATTCACAATCCCGGCCGGGCTGATGTATTCAGAGCATTATGTAAACTTGTCAGGATTTTCAGCCTTAAATAAGCTGTCTTTCAATTGTTCTTTTTCCCCCTGAATCTCCCTCGTTTCTATTCCCCTTTCTTTCCCTTCTGCACTGTTTTCTGGTTATATGGAGTTCTGTGTCTAAGGACCCTAGTATAGCTGCGTCTCACCCCTTGGTGTCTCTCTTTCTCCATGTATAGTCATTGTTCGTTATCCCGTTGCGGCTTGAAATCCTTAACTCCTCTTATAAAATGTCCTATTGAAACCTGAGTATAAACAACTGCTAAGCTGCTGTGTGTCTGCCAGATGCACTTTTTATAACCCGTAATAGCGAAGCCATAAAAGAATCCTTAGAAAGGCTACCACCGCGGCAAGCGGCGTCTCACAGCGCAGGATAACTAAGGTGATACCTTCATAGCGTTCCCAGTGGAAATTCGCATGTGTTATGTTACACCCATTGTACGGCCAAGTGTCGCGGACCAGAGGAGAGGGATTGGCTTCTTCCTGAACCTCAAAACCTGCCTTTCGTCCCCCGACACTTTTCAAAGACTGAACTTGGTTTCCAGGTCCCTTCAACCATCTCATAAAGACCTGTGTAATGTAACGACTTGGAGAAAGGATTGTAGAACTGGAGACGGCCTCGTACAAATTGCCGGGGGGCTGGGCATGGTTGTATACATTGGAATACCATACAAATTGTTATAAATGTGACTTTCCTGGGAACAGACACAATGTTTGTTAGTTACGGTTTATATGTAAAGGATAATGAGTGTAATAATTAAAGCATGTTCCTACAGGACGAACTTTGTAAACATCCAGAACAAATCGGTTCTCTATGTAATAACACGCCATTGTTCTGTGTATTAGAGAGGAAGGATGACTAATGAATGAAGCAAAACAAGATCTCATCTGTGCTTTATATCCCACATATCAATGTATAGCAAAAACACAGGATTTTGGTTCACTTTGACTGGCCATTTACGTAGACCACCCACCTTCAACAGGCAATCTCATATTCCTTGCGTACGTGCCTTAAGCCACCAGCTACTGTTACATTGAGCTCAAAGACCATCTCTTGAGATGTGAAGAGGGTGGATATCCCAAATTATTCCAACAAAATACCCTAACTAACTGCTGTCTATGGGAAAGGCAACACATCATATGTCCCCTATTTGTTTCCCCAAGCAGAGGGTTTTGGTTAATTTTGAGTGGCCACTTATTTAGAAGACCACCCACCGACAGCAAGGCAAAACCCATCTTCAGCCACCAGCTACTGGTTTTCCCTAACTACTCCAACAAAGTACACCCAACTGATGGCTGTGTATAGGAAAAAGTGACACAATGTTCGTCTCTATTTGTTCCCCCAAGAAGAGGGTTTTGATTCACTTTGAGTGGCCACTTAAGTAAAAGACCGCCCACCATCAACAAGGCAAATCTCATATTCATTGCATACGTACCTTAAGCCACCAGCTACTGGTACATTGAGCTCCAAGACGATCTATTGAGATACGAGGATGGTGGATTTCTAAACTTCAAAAAATTACCCCAACTAAGTGCAGTCTATGGGAAAAGGTGACACAACGTTTGTCCCTATTGATTCCCCCAAGCAGAGGGTTTTGGTTCACTTTGAGTGGCCACTTACTGAGAAGACCACCCACCAACATCAAGTTAAAACTCATCTTCAGTGTATAACTACCTTAAGCAACTAGCTACTGATACTTTGAGCTTTAAGGCATAAGGAGGGGTGGGTTTTTCTAATTACTCCAACAAATTACCCCAACTAACAGCTGGCTATGGGAAAAGGCGACACAACGTTCCTCCTTATTTGTTCCCCCAAACCTGGTGGTAAAACGCGTGTTTTTATCAATCCCGTGACATTGCACCCCCCTCAGATTACTGCTCTGTATGGTACCTCCTTATTGGCATTATGCCCCCTCAAATACCTGCACTGTACCTCCTTATAGGATATAATACTCTGCGCTTTCCCACAACACACAATGCGACTGTATGTTATCTCACACTAGTTTACCTTACAGTATACTGCTTCGCTTTACGTAATCATATGATAATCAACCCTACACTATTCCACATCATTACATATCCAAACACTATTACAGATTCAGTATACCTTGGATTTGAGATTCTTTTGGGGGGGGGTTTGGAATATTTATATTTGCGTATAATAGTGAGATATCTTGAGGATGGAAACCAAGTCTAAACACAAAATTTATATACACCTTGCACAAACGGCCTGAAGGGCATTTTACACAGTATTTTGATCGTTTTAGCCTCTGTCACGTGAGCGATCAGGTCACTATTGGCGTTGTGTTGACACAGGCCTGTACTATTGTGTTTATCTACCTCTGTGAGCCGACGACAGAAATGGTAGGGGCAGGTGAGTGTGACCTGGCGTTTTTAGGGAAGGCACATGCTAGCCTCCCAGGTCACCCGGATTGTAGTACACAAGATTGCCACGCGAGGGCTACATTCCCTAGTTGACGCTAACATGGAGCCAGTAAGCAGAATAATGTGCACTTGCAGATTTTCCCTTACCGTCTCCATGTTAACATTGTATTCTGGAGATGGTGCCACCTCAGCAAGTCACCCCGGAATGCAGCGCTAACCTCCCCAATACCCACAGTAGCTCTTCCATGCCACCGTGAGTATCAGCTCCTGGAGTCCATAGGACTACATGTAGACTTGTGCTTCTGGGCCGCAAGCTCTGCGCAAGCAAGCTCTCATGAGATTGCGCTGTGCTGTGCCGTGGAGTGATCGGAGAAGGAGACTAGGAACTATTTGTTCCCGGTCTCACTATGCTCCCGGTGAGAAAAAGCGGCGGATCAGGCCACCCTTTTCGCCTTGGGATGAGAGGCGAGTATAGGATTGTAGAGGGTTTTGGAGCATGTTAAAAAGTTGGCTGGCTAGTATATCCAAGTTACTAAACTCAGGTGTGACCATTAGTTGTCCGCTGGCTACTGATGAATGGGTGTCATGAAAGGATTAGGCAACAGTGAGCAGCAGTCGTCTATGGAGGGCCAAGGTTGCTGACCCCTGCTACACACAGTCACTATCTAGGGATCAACACCATATCTATAACTGTCTCCTTCAGTGAGCAGCACTGTCTACATTCTATACTCCATCGTAATATCATTTTGTTGCTGTTCTCGTGCAGTTCAAGCCGGATGAATTGGAGAGTGAAGGCTGGGAGTACGCGTCTCTCTTTGGGTGGAAGTTCCACCTCCATTACCGCAAGACAGACAGTTTCCGGAGACGGCGATGGAGACGCCGCATGGAGCCTTTGGAGAAAGCAGGAGCTGCAGCCGTGTTTGCTTTAGAGGGCACTCTGGTAAATTTACATTTTTTTTAATATATTTCACTAACGATGATTTTTGCCACACTGACCTTACAGAAAAAAAAACCCTCCGAAAACAACCCACGTTACTAGCCCTGATAGCCGTCGGCTCGCTGGGTCTTTACATAGTATAACTAAGGAAGAGACACAGATCCTTGAGCAGGATCGCTTGGAACGCAGCTCCTCCACTGCTTTTGCACCCACACTCTGTGAAACTTTTGTTTAGGAGATAATTCATATGATTTCTGTAAATATATATTTATTCTGATTGATTGATTACCCAAAACCCCGCCAGCCCACTTTTATATATGAACCATCACTCTTGAGAAAGCCGTGGTTACGGCGAAACGCGTCAAGTCAGACACTTTTAACAGTATGTTGTAATCCTTGTTGTTCTCGTTGGTCGAGCGTTTGGTTTAGTTTGGCAATTTCTCCGGAGGGAGACGCCAGGAGACATCGGCATCTGTACTAGCAGTGGGTATAGTAGGCAGCGTGAACTGCCGAGGTATAGCCAGTCATAACAGACGGACACTTGTTACCGCTATATGTATTATACTCTTGTGGAGAGTGACTGTGAAGTATCTTTCCGAACTAAGTGGTCAGTGGCTGACACGGGCTAACTATAGACTGTTATCACTTTTTATCTTCCTATATCTTGCCATTGTTCAATTGCCACAGCGACCACTCATTATCCTAATTGCTCTTGTGCACTATACGAGTTTATTCCACTATATGTGTGTTTTTATACTCTATGGGCTCTATTACATTCTTCATGCAAAAACGCACGCAGAACGCGTGAATGTTTGCACGCAGCGTTAAACATTAACGCACGTAAAACAACGCTGGTATTACACTCCTAGCATATTTTTTCATCCGTCAAAAAATAACGCGCGTAAAACGGACGCGCAAAAACACTGGCGCAGCAAGGTTGCGCGCAGAAATCAATGTGCGGAATGTTTTTTCACACGATTCAGCCAATCAGAATTAAGAACCACAATTGTCTCCCGTTAAACTTTTTGCGGCTGTCAAAGTCAATCTGCGCATATATGCTGCAGCAATAAAAAAAAACACGCACAACTTCTCAATTTTAAGGTTTGGGTATGTGTAGAATGTGTAACTATACTGTGCTGTATTGTTTTTTTCGGGCTGGTGTATTTGGTTTCGGCCAGAACGTTCAGTTTTGCCATTACCAGCTTTTCAAAGACGTTAAAATTTTGCGCGCCAACGCTGCGCGTTAAATTTTGTGCATAGATTGTAATACCATCCGCGTACCAGCGCACAAACGCATTGTACAATGTTATGTATAGGCTGCGCGCAGTACAGTACGCTTGCGCAGGTTCACCCGCAGTAGACGTTAGCGTGCATTTTTTGTGCAGACATTGTAATACAACAGTCAGTGCAAAGGGTTTTGCCCCTCGCGTTAATGCATTTTTGCGCACGCGTTAACGTTTGCGTGAAGAATGTAATAGAAACATAGAAACATAGAAAAATGTCGGCAGATAAGAACCTTTCGGCCCATCTAGTCTGCCCAATTACATGGATACTTTACCTGGATTTATCTTTTGTTTAGGATAGCCTTATGCCTATCCCATGTCTGCTTAAATTCAATTACTGTTTTAGCATCTACCACTTCTACTGGAAGACTGTTCCATGTATCCACCACCCTCTCAGTAAAATAATGCTTCCTGGTGTTACTTTTAAACCTTTGCCCCTCTAATCTAAGACTATGTCCTCTTGTTTTTGCTACTTTGTTTCCTTTTAAATATACTCCCTTCCTCTACCTTGTGGATTCCCTTTACGTATTTAAATGTTTCTATCATATAATAGGGCCCTATGTTGGTTGATTAATAAATTTAATTGTATGATCTGTTCCATTTCTTAAATAATATGCAATAATGAGTATTGATTTGGTAATAAATGGAGGCTGTGTCCCGTGGGTACCATCTTCTCTTGTGTTTATAGCTCAGTCAGCAGTTATAGGAATTCTATAAGCGCAGTAAACATATTCACATGGACCTATGACGTGCAGTAATGTTACACCGACAAACTCTGTGTCATCAAATGCAGTGAGAACCAGGGATGGACACCAGGTATTGCTCTGCACTTGTTGTTAATACACCATTATTCACTGATCATGCATAAACCAAGGGTCTAGTCCCAAATAAATACCGTATTTTTCGCTCCATAAGACGCACCTGACCATAAGACGCACCTAGTTTTTAGAGGAGGAAAACCGGAAAATAAATATTCTGAATGAAATAGTGTAAAAATGGATATTGCCCCAGCTCGTGGATATGCCTTAGCTCACACATGGATTTGCCCCAGCCAGCTCTCACATGGATTTGCCCCAGCCAGCTCTCACATGGATTTGCCCCAGCCAGCTCACACATGGATTTGCCCCAGCCAGCTCTCACATGGATTTGCCCCATCAGCTCTCACATGGATTTGCCCCAGCCAGCTCTCACATGGATTTGCCCCAGCCAGCTCTCACATGGATTTGCCCCAGCCAGCTCTCACATGGATTTGCCCCATCAGCTCTCACATGGATTTGCCCCAGCCAGCTCACACATTGATAATGCCCCAGCTCACATATGGATATGGCCCAGCAGCTCGTGGATGTGCTCCGCTCACCTGCCGCCGCCGCGTTCGTCTCCTTCTGAGCATGCGTCCGGCGGCAGGAAGCTTGGGCACTCGCCTGGGGGAGCCACGTGACCGCGATCTCGGGAGATCGCGGTCACTGTGGCTCCCCCAGGCGAGTGCCCAAGCTTCCTGCCGCGGACGCATGCTCAGAGGGAACGAACGCGGCGGCGGCAGGTGAGCGAGGCACAATCCACGAGCTGCTGGGCCATATTCGCTCCATAAGACGCACCCACTTTCCCCCCACTTTTTGGGGGAAAAAGTGCGTCTTATGGAGCGAAAAATACGGTAAGTGTGGGAACTCTCCAAGATTTCTGTTCCTCGACTAACCATAGATCCGCTATCCCGCATGCAAATACGATGTCAATGTTCAAACATATATGGAATCCTTAAGGCTAGGGTCAAACGAAAGCATTTTTACACGCGAACGTAAAAAAGTGCGTCCGAACGCATTGATGTATTTTTTCACGGAATATGCGAAAACGGTCATACGATGCGCATTTTTGTGCGTGATTTTTTACGGATCCAAACCAGGAAACTTTGGGTGTCTGGACGTTATGTTGGCCGGACATGAGCAGGGTCTGACGTCTCCAAATCACACACACACCGCTAGCGGCGCAGCGCACTCTGTACGTCCGTACTAGTGGTTCTGCGTTCTCGAAAAAATGCGTTCATTTTCCACTTGCGTTGCGCGGCCGGACTTTCGTGCGACCGTACTTCGTATATTGGCCGTCATTGCCCGTCATTTGCTGCTACTACGGCCGTGATTAAGTGCGCCAGAACGCACGTTAAAAGTGCGCTGGTCTGACCCTAGCCTTAGATAATTTTAATATCATATATTTCCAGTGACTTGATAAGGAAACATACGACTGGAACCTAATAAAAGCTTTTCGCTGTGTGGGACAAAAGGGAACTCCGTAACCTCTGAGAAAATAGTGAAGGAACTGCGTTCCCACAAGTCCGTGCTCCACTTGACTCCTGGTATACACCATCAGAAAATAATTTAGGAAATCACATAAAGGGTTATCCAATAAGAGCCAAGCTTACCATCTAAACGCACCGAATGGTGAATTTCCCCGTACGGTGCAATTTCATGGCAGTTCGGCTATTCAGGAAAACTGGCGCTTCGCAAATATTGGCGAATTGAAAGCATAATACGGTGCAGTTCGTTGTAATTCAGCGATCTTCGGCGGCAGCGATGTTGCCCCGTAGAGAAGTAATGGTTAATCTATTCACAGAACGCCGAACTGCACCGAAGAGTTGGCAAAATGCCCTGATTTTCAGTGGTTCAGTTCAACAGGTTTAAACAGGCGAATCCCATATGATTTAATGTAAAAACAAACTCAAACTCCCATTTTTATTCAGCAGTTTACTCTTTTCATTTGCAGCAAAAGACAATTTGTTTTTTAGACTTTTCTAGGCATTTTTCGTCAATTTTTGATGCTCTTTTTTTAAATGGCGTTTTTTTATTTTATTCTACAATAGACCTTTTTATTATTATTTTTTTGTAGGCCTTTTGTTATTATTTCCATGCACTTTTATTGTTTTAAATGCCTTTTAAAAAAATTGCCTTTTTTTTTTTTTATCCTCCGTTCGGCGGCATTCAGCGACTGATCATCGGCTGCATTCGGCGGATCGTGTTTGCGTTTGGCATGCTGGTGTCGGTGTTCGGCAGACACTGTTTGGCGCACTCCGGGAACCCTGCAGTGAATGCTGAATTCACCACAGGGTTGGCGAAATGAAATCGCCGAATGGTGTCCGCCGAACGGTGAAATTTCAGTGCTCTCTTAATAACCCCTATAGAGATGAACACATATTGCTTCTGCATAACATATTTTTCACGCTTGACCATTTCGCTCCTTAAAGATTATTCTCCAAGTGGTTAATCGTTCGAATAACTGCTGAAAATATCTGAGTTTGAAGGTTTCTCCTACTCTGGCATTTTCATTCATTCATCTGGAGTGTTTTGCCCTAAAATGTACCATGTCTCTTGAAATTCTCCAATAATTCCCCACTTTATAACCTGTGCGAGTCCTGCGTCATCTTCCCATAACTCTTCGTTTAGTGAATAAAGCCCCTTTTTATAGCCCTTCACCTATTTATGTCTTTGGGGATTAGATTTCCATCTCCTGCTTTACATTGTATCCAGCAATAATTAGAGGGGGGGGGCACCCCCTTCCCTTCACCTCCCGGCTGTGCTGCAGCCCTCTTTGTTTTTCATTCGCTAACGCAGAGAAAAAAAAAATATCAATGTTACAGTGGCTTTTTTGTTGTAATACCAGAATAGCTGCACGTTGAACTTTCGGAGGAAATTATGTGACATTTAAACAAATAGAAGCCAGCCTCCAGCATCCCATTTGCATTCCTTAAACCTACGCGGCAGCGCCGTGTTTAAAAGACACCTACCAGGAAACATCAGAGATATACAGTCTGACTTTAAAGGAAACCAGCAAAATAACACAGGGAATCCATCAAAACATAAAAAAAATATATAAAACCCAACCCCTCCCCTCCCTCCACCAACCAATCATCCTCATTAACTTTGACCCGATTTAACGAGTGGCTCCGAATGGAAAATTGTTCCCGTCCGAGCTCCAAAACGCTGGTCGCCATCCCTGCTTTCTTTTATCCCACGTGCAGGCCCCATTACTCAGGCACGTAGGAGTACTTGTGATTATGGATGTGTTACATTTCCTAATTTGCTTACATTGGACAGGTCTGCGCGCCCATACTCCCCTCTTCTTGGCATCCTACCCTTGCCGTTCTCCATGTGAACTTTTAGCAGGGCCTCAGACTCTGCGTGGAGCACACGGCGGGTCTAATAGCACTAAATGACCCGTGAATTCTTCCTCCTCGTCAGCTTTAATGACTTACAGTATTGGGGTGAACCTCTGCGACCACACACTGGCTATCGTTGGCCAAACATGTGTAAAACACCACGTCGGAGACAAAATGTAACCAGTGTTCGACTTGTGGCTTTTTGGCATCCAACGCGTGCAATTAGCCTGATGGCTTTACAGCTCCCTCTGGGCCCCTCTATTGCCCAGGAATATAGCAACCTCTGTTCTTTTAGAGACTATTAGGAAGGATCTTTGTATACCTGCTCTCCTAGGTCAGCCATGACCAGAAAACCCTTCTCCATCCAGCCAACTGTAGTCCCGGGAAAGGGGGTAGATTTTCATTTCGCTCTTACTGCATTGTTCTTAAAATAAAAGTACAGAATCAAAAGAACGATTTATGATTTAAAGTTTATTAGATAAACTCCTGCATCGAGCAAAATAAGATGTAATCTGTATTTAACGCTACTCTAAAGAGGTGTATAATGGTGGCTATATCCTTACCGCGTGCAGGAAACCGTGAACCAAAGGGTCGGCCATTTTACAAAAGGAAAAATAGGTGATCCTCGAGTGTCGAAATTTTATCATCTTGAAAATTAACCAAGGGAAGAGATCTCCCACTTTTGTGTAGAAGACATCAGGAGACAGATAGTCGTAGGATTTGACATATATGCATGGGTGAACCAGAGGAACCAAGTTCTTCAGATTCATCTATAGTTTACTAATCTTCTAGCAACTTGTCACAGTTTTTTGGGTTCTGTTGGAACACATGCAACGCTTTGTGGCCATTGTCTACCTGTTTGATGGTGGACTTAGCAGTGTTGTATGCCTTTCAGCAAAGACTTTGTGGTTGTCCATTTCATTGGCGATCCAGGACCTGTCCAATTTCTCTCAATCCCTGTAGCTGCTTTGTCAATATGCCGTAATCGACTCGTCTCTTGCTTTGTCTTATTGCACTGTGATTATGTTCCATCTCTTGATCGATTGGTAAGGAATGTATCTTCCGGCATCTAGTCACAGTTATGGGTTCTTCTGGAACGCATGCAGCACTACATGACCATTGTCTACCTGATTCATGCCACGATGGATTGAGCATTTTTGTATGCCTTTCAGAAAAGACATTGTGCTGCGCCATCCATTGGCAACCCATAACCAGTCCAATTTCTACCAGTTCCAATAACTGCTTTGTCAATGAGCCATAATCGATTCTTCCCTTGCTTTGTCTTATGGCACCGTGATTATGTTCCATACTTTGATCACACGGAAAAGAATGTAAACAGTGCTGATACAACATGAGTATTGGTACGCTCAAACTGCTTCACTCAAAGACTCAATGACACAGATGTCTTCTGCTATGAGCACTTGCTTGCTGTCACGATTGCCCTATCTCTAGACCCTTTAGTGCGTTCCCATTATCTTTGTCCTTTGGGCATATTGACCTTGGCTTATTTATTGATTATCCTTGATCTCTGGTGCTCTTTGACCTCAGCTTTTTAGTTAACTATTCTTTATCTCTGGTTCCCTACGACTCGGCCTGGTTTCTCTGACTACTCTCTTGTGTTTTTCCATCCTGGCCATTTCAAGGACCAGTATGGTATCTTTTTGTACTCTTGCGTTTCTCCTTTTGCTTTCTGTTTTTCCTTGCCCTCTGTTCTTTGGCTGACTATCTGGCCTCTTCAAGGACCGGTGTTAGGCTGTACTCTTTGTTGGGTTATTAGCAACCATGACGGTGGCTCAAACCCTCAAACCATATGATTGTTATCCTGAGACTCACAAGAAAAGTGTATCCTGTCTAATTTCCCGTTAAATTTAACAAATCAATTTTAGGTATTTACAGCCTACCTGGATTGCCCATGTCATTGTCCTTCCATACTTGTTTCCATTCTTGTTTGCTCCTTCCATATTGTCCATGGCATTACTCTTTCCATGAGACTACTTACCTCATGTTCCATGGTATAACTCTTCTCCTTTCTCTTGACTTTTGACACCCATTACCCGGTCTTTATTTTCCCATTGAGCAGGTCACCTATCTGTACCTATATGTACTGATTCTCTATATATTGGTTATATGATGAGTCTTTTATTTTACTAACTGACAGAAATACATTTCTCTTCATCGTTCGTCCTTACCGGAATCTTCCATTCCATCCATTAGTTTCTAACCACATACACACTCTTACCATTTACATAATCCAGAACAGTCGTTTTTTGGTTTGTGAATATTTTGTGCTGTTATTTTGTTGGACTCCATGAAAGCCGTTTGTTTGATGTCAAACATCCCAGTGTTGGCTTGCCTTGCAGTACACACTAATGGGTTGGACCTCTCGGCGTACGTCCAGGTTGGTATGTCTCATTTATTGCCACTTAACCACATGATCCGAGCATCCTCTAAACATCGCGGACACGTTGCCTGTCCTGTGATGTAAGGGAACGAACACCAGATCTCTTTTACAGACAGTATAGTACAGCTTGGTAGCTGTACATAAAGCCCGCTTGGTTCCTGTAGACCACCTACTGCTTGATGTTTGCGGTCCGGCACACTGGAGACAGCGAGGAACGTGTTTTGTCATGTGTCACCTATCACATATCGTCACTTCTTTGCCCAAACATTTCTGACTCGAGATGCTTATTTGCCGCGCAGACATCTTAAAGGGGGTTTGTCTTTTTACTTCCTTTTTTTTTTCCTTTTCCATTTCCGTGTTTCATTTCTCAACTTAAATAAACCAATTATTATGTTAAAGACTGCCTGCCACAGGAAGGAGAAAATGCAGACGTTTCTCGCTGTCAAAATCCGCTCGAATGCGGGAGAGCTGCGAGTGCCCAAACTTTCCGAAATGCACGCCTGGCCCTTTTCTGAGTGGATATTTTACATTTCTAATATTTTGTGGCTTAACGTTTTTATTCAGATAACCACCCGATGACCTCTTATTCCATGTCGGACCATTAGAATGCTAGACTGATTACATTTTATCGGCATTCCATTCCTCCTACCTTACAACATAGTGTAAAGATCCGTCTAACCCAAAAAAACACAACTATGAGGACCAACCAGGATGCAAAACTGGTGGAAGAGGCCTTTAAATATCATGGACACGTTGTGTCCCACTGACCTGTGATGTAATGCAAAGGTCGCCGGTCTGTGCTGTCTCAAATTAACTCCTGGACACTATGGACAAAGCTCCTGGTGTCCAGGATCCAGAGACAACACAACCGTAGAGTGTTTTATTATTTATTATTATTTTATTTATAAAGGATTTTACCAGGAAGGATACATTGAGATTTCTCTCGTTTTCAGTATGTCCTGGGTTCGAGAACATTGAGCGGTTACAGAAATACAAAATAGTAAAATGCAAGATATTAACACAAGACCAAATATACAGAT